>CM061553.1:30078377-31278377 GCA_030864225.1 Capsicum baccatum var. pendulum | reverse complement strand
CAAATAAAGAGGTAAAGGTAGGAAATAAAATCACACCAATCATGGTGAAATCTGAAGTCACATGCCTAATGTGCTAAGGAAGAATAAAATTTGAGAGGTTCCAAACTTATACTGAGCATCTGAATCATAAAATAAGATGTTAAGCATACTGCCCAAACTGAAGGTGCCATAACACCATGGGTTTGATCTAAATAAGCTGAACAAATATTAATCCCATATCAGGGACACTCTCTAGACCAATGACCGATAATTCTAAAGTTATAGCAAACCACTACTGCTCTAACCTAGTGAGGAACACGAGATGATCCTAACTGGCTGACCAACTAACTGGAGGTCACTCTATACTGAAATGATCATCCTCGCCACCATTATAACACACCTCAAGAATCCTAGGATAGAGAGAAATATATACTAACTCTGATTGAACAACCAACTCGTGTCTAGGACACTCTCTAGACCAATGTCCTATAGCACTACAACCAAAAAAACAATTTAAATACCCTGAGATGCTTCCCTTGCTGATCTAGAATGGCTGCTATGGCTTAAAGACCCATACCAAATATTATGAAAGGTCCAATGAGAACTTTGTCCTCTACAACTACCACGACTAACCTAAGAACCACTCATAGCCAAAAATATTACATCATAACCTCCACCAAAAGGATCCTCATTCTCAAATAAAATACCAATAGCACTGTACTAATGACATGGCCTCTTACCACAACCTCTATAAGTCCAAATATATGCTCTCTTTATGTCCTTTGCATGGTCAGCAACCTGAGAGAATGAATACCCAACTGCTATTAAATGCTCCAATGCTAAACGGAGTAGCAATGCTAATACTTTGATAAAACTAAAAACTATAACTTTTATGTTTCCATAAAGCACAATATGAATAAAAATGTGAGCCTTATACTTAGCCTTATAAAAGATTTTCTATTATTATTTTCTTTTGAAACTTAGAGACTTTGGAAGCTTTGGAAATCTTGGAACTTTGGGACTTAGGGACTATAAAACTTTGGGCTTGGGAACTTAGGACTCTGACTTGGGAGTTTCTTCTAACCAACATAAACCATGTGAGCTAACATGGAGTCCAACGTCTTGCCTATGTTGGGGAGAGCTATTCTACCCTTGTCATCGGGATAGAACCTTAACTTTAGTGATCACAATCTTAGCCCATTATTGGCAAATCAGAAACCTATAGGGGCACGTAGTTCTGGGGCATGAAACCTTAGAATCATATCCAACTCGGTGCTAAATACTACTTTTATACTTATTCCTTAGAACTTTAAGGAAATCCACCTTAAAATAGCACAAGGGTTTGTAATCAAAACCAATTAAGCTTTTCTTTGCTTTAAATCATGAACTATATGTAAATGTGGATTCCTATCTTATATTATAATCAAAACATCAGTCTTTGCTTTTGAAAGCACTTATCAAACTTGTCAATAAAACTTGAGACCATAATCTCCTTATAACATAACTGATTGTACTTTAGACTCAAAGTAATAAGCTGTAATTCATCAATAATCATACTTAAACTTCTTGCTCAAAAATCATCTAAAAAGCTTTCAACAATCTCAATCAAAATAGTGGAATATAACTCATAATATGATTGTCATGAATTCAACCATGGAGGTATGTAAAAATATTACAATTGAGGTCTTAAATATCATGAAAATTGCATAACCAAAGATAATAACAATTGGGTATCACCTAAACTTCAATTTTACAGAAAGTCATACAAAATCTAGTAAAATTTGTAATTAAGATAAAAACTTGGGTACAGGGATGAAAGATGTATCCTTGTTCAAACCCCACATAACTTATATAATGAACTAGATGAAGAAGCTTTCTCTTGAGATGCTATTTGCGCTTTTGAATGATGATTCTTGAAATTCTTGGACTAGGAACTTTTAATATTCACCTAATTGGGGAGGTGAATGGTGGAATTTAAAGATTCTTGAGGTTGGATACTAGAGCATAGGGTTTCTAATTGAGAGAGATTGGTGAAAAATGAGCATATTTTACTCCATAATGCCTTTAATAATTTGTTTTCACGAGTTGGGAATGTGGGAAAAAAAGATTAAACTACCATTGGGCATTAAAATTTGTAATTGAAATGTCGTTTAAGGCTTCACCACGACGCAACGAATGATCCATCATGATACCCACCGCGATGTGGTGGAATTGCGGTGAGCTACTGGTTTGTGAATATTATATATTTATGGTTCATCTTGATGCGGTGCAATCGCGATGACCCACTGAAAAATGAAAAACGTGGATTTGACTTCCTCCTCAATGCGGTGGCCTGTCCAACGGGAACACTGCTTACTAAAAATGTCGTAACTTCCTCACCAAGTGTCAGTTTTTGAATAATCTTATATCGTTGAAAATCTTATTCAATTTCCTACACAATGGTAATTTGAAATCTATAGAATTCCTCATGAAACAAATATCATTCATTTTAGAAGCTAATGCTTGACATTTTAGGAACAAAAAATATTTAGCTAGGAAACTTCGAGATATTAAACAAACCCCACATAGGTCCTACCTAGTAGTTGTGAGCTTGGTGAATGTATACAAAAAGTAATGTGATGGCTTTAGTCATTCATCCCATCCATATTACGTTGCATTTCACTTGCATACACTTCATGCATGTTTCCCTTAGTTTCCTTAACTTTTGCGTAGTTTCAGTATTTTCGTTATATACAAACACACACACACACATATATATATATATAAGTATCATTTCTATTTTTCATATATGTATGTATTAGAATTGTTAGTGGATACGATGTGAGCTGCATTTTGGGAATTTTTCTCTTGCAAGTGACATACTTATAGTATACTTTACTTATCTTATTTTCTTCTTTGGTCAGTCGACTATGATACCTACGAAGTACAAGTGAATCGTACTTACTCCTACTATGCCCTCTCAGTACAGATCCTAGTATAAACACCTCTCGTGGTTGCTGATTCATGCTTATCTAAGATTGTGATTGAGGTATTGGGTTGCTCAGAGTCGACTTTCAGACCTTCTCTTACCTTATTGTGTATTTAATTTGTTTCTGAAGACATACTTTATATTTTATTTATATTAAGATGATGTATTAGATGATTTACTCTTTGACGCCACTTATTGTTTTTCTTATATTATGCTATTTAGTTTTTTATTTTGTTTATGTATGGTGTTGGTTTGACTTCATTCTAGAAGTATATATTTGGTTATTTTTGTATTTCCTCTATAAATTTGAGTAATTAGCTTACTTATTAAGGCTGAACCATAATAAGTACCATCATGACCTAGTTTTTGGCTTGTGACAGGTATATTCAGATTCTATTATAGATCAAGCTATACATGTCTATTTGGATGATTTCAAATAGACTTATCCTCTACCAAGAATAAATATATACCAACTCATGGATTTTACTTCATTTGACTCGGTGATCTAATTTCCATCATTATATCCTTCAATTACTGTTGTATATTTGTTTTAATGCAAAGTAAGTTTTGACTATGTTTTAAATACCCAAGCTCTTTTTATTGTCATTCAATGATTTTGATTGGGATTACTTGTGAACTAACTCAATATACTAATCCTACATGCTATATCTGGTCGTATAAAATTCATAATAAATATTAAAGTTCCCAACACTCTTGATAGCCCAATTGAGAGTCACTTTCACCTTCATTCTTTGGAAGTTCAAAGTTCACATCTGTTGGAGTCTTGGCATTATTGAAATCCAAATACTTGAATTTGTAAGTACATTTACAATGTAATGAGACTATGATAATTCTATTCCTTGTGTAGTTCCATAAATTCTTATTCCTTAGATCATATCGGCAACTCCAAGGTCTTTTATATCAAATTTGCTTGCTACCAGTTTCTTAGTAGCATTGATGTCGAAAGTGTCTCTACTCATGATCAACATCTCATGAACATACAAAAAAATAATGGCTTTGTGATTTGGAGTGTCTTTAATGTACATACATTTGTCACACTCATTAATCTTAAATCCATTTGCCTACATAATTTGGTCAAACTTTTCATGCTACTGTTTGGGTGGTTGTTTTAGTCCATAAAGTGTCTTAAAAAGTTTGCACACTTATCTTTCCTTCCCAAGAACTGCCAACCCCTTAGGTTGTTCCATGTAAATTTCTTCTCTAATTCTCTATTTAAGAAAATTATTTTTTAATCCATTTGATGAAATTCAAGAAAATATACCACATTTAATGCAACCGACATTCTAATGGATGTAATTTTTATTATTGGCGAGTATGCATCAAAATAATCATAACCTTCTTTTTGTCTAAAGCCTTTAACGATAAGTCTTGCTTTATATTTTTCAATATTTCCATCAACTTTTATTTTCCATTTGATGATCCATTTTGAACTTAAAGGCTTATTTCCCAGAGGAAGATCAACCAACTCCTAATTATGGTTGTTAAGATTGAATTAATCTCACCATTATCAGCCTTTTCCTAAAAGGATGAGTCTGAACAAGACATGGCTTCTTTGAATGTTTGAGGCTCATTTTCAAGAAAAAATATTACAAAATTTGATATGAAGGAAGTAGATGTCCATGACATTTACTACAACTTAAATTTTCTTCATTAAGAACGTTCTCCTTTGGTTCTTGTAAAGGATGTTTACACCCTTCACTAGACTACATATATATAGTTTTTATATGAATAAATGTATTCAAAGAACTCAGCGTTATCTAATTTAGTTACCATTTTTTTCATGAATATCTGGATGTTTGAATTTGTGAACCAAAAATTGACATACTTTACTATTTGTAGCATATCCAATAAAAACACATTCTAAAGTTCTCACAGGCCGAACCAGGGCCTGGCCGTGATGGGTATCTCAAGTCCTACCCGGACTGGAGACCACCCCCTGAACCTAACCAAGTGAACAGAACATCCCCATTGTTAGATCAATTCCGAACATATAATGAGATAGCATAGGAATAATCTTACGGATATTTAAAACATGTCTATAACCGACAACTGGTAGCCGACCAAACAACCTACCAACATCACCCAAGTCCACAATAATCCATCAAAGTCTTATAACGAAAGGACCAAAAGCCAGTCTTGGTCGGAACATGTCCCCGACTCTGACAATGACAATGATAATGTTGATGATGATGAAAAATTTAAATTCTAATCTATGATAAAAATTGATGAAATGTCTATGTATTTCAGAGAGTGCTCACCACTTTACCATAATGAATCAATAAACTAAGCTGATCCACCTAACTCTGGGTGGGAAAATTAGAGGTATCATTGGTACCTGCATCGCATGGGGATTCAACATCTAAAGACGGTTAGTAGGGTGAACACTAGTACGAAACTCAGAGATAGGGGACAAAATAATGTCAAGTCCAATCATTTCAAATACCATATGAATTATATCATAATACATATATATAAATAATATACCGAGATAGGGAACAAGGCTTACATGAACCTTTAAAATCTTAGCTTGAATTGTGTAGCTCAATCGTTATAACATAAGGCACCCACGGGCTATATAGGCCCAGCTCTTCCCCAATTGGTAGGGCCCTAGTGTGTGGCCGCACGAATTAAAGGGTATACATATGCACTACAGGGAACTCACACCTCCCGGCATATCAAGGTGACACAAGTACCCAATCATGTAATCTAATATGGGGGGCTCGAACCTCTCAATCATATGATAATAATAAGGGGGACTCGAACCACCTGGTCATATAGACCCCCACATCGACAACTGTGATTTCTAGTATTGGTACCTTGGGACCTCCACTCACGACTCAGCTACATAACCCTCATTAAAGCCCAATTAAAATAATTATTACACATTTCCATTCATTGTTGGTATCGTCATTTCAACTATACTTGCAAGGTAACATCAACATACATCGTCATTTCAACTATACTTGCAAGGTAACATCAACATACCAAAACAATTTCATTATTTTGGGGAAATTCTTAACCCCTTTGGTTCAATTATGCATTAGCTTGGGGAATTACACAACCCCATAAGGTTCAATTAAAAGTCATTATGCTTCATTGACTTTTCACATTATGCAATGGTTCAAGAGTAGTTCAATATGCATACTTTTCATATTCAAAAACAGTTTCACAATATAGGGTTGGGTCATTACCACTTCAAAAGTCACTAGTTGGGGGAAATCATAATACCGTAGTTTTTTTACCATACCCATGCACCCCACAAGTTTAAAACCACATTGAAAGCATGAATAACTGTACAAAACCATGGGAAAACATCATTCAACAACAAACATTTAAAACCCTCAACCCATGTTTCAAAACTATCATCAATACTAGATGAAAAACACTTTAAAAAATATGTTTTTTAGCAATTAGGAAAGAGTAACATGCCGGAAATACCAAGTTTCACAGAAAGAATCCAACCCTTGAGCCCTTGGATGACCTACTTCTTGGAAATCCTAAGTATCTTGCTTGAGAGAAATTGAGAGAGTTCTGAGAGTGTTCAATTGCATTATGAATGATAAATAACCCCACCTAAGTGCTTTATGATCATGGGGTTTTAATTGAATAAGAAGGTAATTATCCAAAGTTACCTCAAATTAAAAGCTAAAATTTAGTCGTCAGTGTCTACGGGTCACTATACGACTTGTAAGGTTTCATTATGACTCGCAACTGCGAGTAATATCCAAGACAGTCTCTAGGGAACACACACACATCGTTGAACCTATGACTCAACTGATTTGACTCCTAATGGGACCCTACGACTCATAGGGTTCATTCGTAGTTAACACATTACCCATTTGGGTTATAAATTGGACATCCTACGATTTGCACACCACGACTTATAACAAGTCGTATTGAGTCACTCGTACTCAGAATTAAACTTAGCCATATATGCATTGTTTAGGATATAATTAGGTCCCTAGGCCCTTTCAAGACTCCTTACGACTTATTAGGGGAGTCGTAGTTGTAGTCAGGTCATTGAGGATAGAATTTCTGAAATTTTCAAGGACCAAAAGCCTGGGGTGTTACATACTACCCCTTAGGATCATTTCTATGAACCTCAAATGACAGGACAAGGTAGTCATTAGCATGATTTGACTCCAAAAACAACCACACTTACCTTTAAGAAAGACCAAAAACAAAGATGCTAAGGAATTTGCAATTTTATTTAACAAAGTTTGAAAACAAGAATGTTAAGAATAACAATACCTTAAGCACGAATATCCAAAATAAGGAATAAAAATGGATACTTGGACTTCATGTCCTCCTCGGCTTCCCAAGTCCTTCATTCGCAACCGATTAACTTGTCGATCCAAAATCTCAATCGCTACTTCCTCATAGTAAAAGGAATTCAAAATGCCCACCTTTTCCAAGGGAACAACCGTTGAAGGATCAGCCACACACTTTCTCAATGTCAAAACATAGCAGATCAGATGAATAAAGCTTAAAGTATAAGGAAACTCCAATTCATATGCAATATTGCCGACACACTTCAAAACCAAATACGAACTAACATAATAGGGACTGAGCTTTCCCTTCTTTCCAAACCGCATAACTCTCTTTATGGGAGACACCTTTAAGATCACCTAATCACCAATGTTAAATTCCAACTCCCTTCACCTCATATCCATGTAGTATTTTTGGTGACTTTGAGTAATCTTAAGCCTATCCCGAATCACCTCACCTTTTTCATGACTTGGTGAACAAAATAATGGACAAATAGCCTATTTTTACCAACCTCAGACCACCCGATAGGAGACCTACACCTCATACCATACAACGACTCTAAAGAAGCCATACCAATGCTAAAGTGATTACTATTGTTATAGGAAAATTCTATGAGAGAGAAGTAGTTAACCCAACTACCACCTTAATCAAAGACATAGGCCTGAATTGTCCTTTCTACTTGACAATTCATCTGCGGCTGGAAAGCAATACTAAGGGTTACTTTAGTTCCCAAACCTCACTAGAACGGCCTCCAAAAATGAGATGAGAACTGGTTACCATGATCATAAATCCCTGGGTACCATGATCATAAATCCTAAGTAGCTTGCTAGAGAGAATTTAAGATAATTTTGAGAGTATTTAATTATATTATAAATGAGAAATAACCCTATTTAAGTGCTTTATAAATGTGGAGTTTTAATTGGGTATGAAGGGAATTGTCCAAAGTTCCCTCAAATTAAAAGATGAAATTTGGTCGTTAGTGTCTACGGGTCACTATACAACTCATAAGGTTTTATTATGAATCATCACCACGAGTCGTAGCCAAGACAGTCTCCAGGATGCACATACAATTTTTACCCTAGGACTCTACTGTTTAACCATAATATGAACCTACGTTTCGTAGGGTCCAGTTTTAGTCAACACAAAACCCATTTGGGGTGTACATTGGACATCCTATGGTTTGTACACCATGACTCATAAAGACTACTTAAAACTCATAGTGAACCACTCATACTAAGAAAGAACTTAGCCACACTCATAGTGTTTAGGCTACGATTGGGTCCCTAGGAGCTTTCAAGACTCCTTACAACTAGTAAGGAAAGTCATAGTCAGGTTAGTGAGGATAAAATTTTGAAAATTTTCAAGGACCAAAAACCTAGGGTGTTAGAAAAGATTTTGATCCTATTTTGATCCTTTTGGGTATAGGAAATTAGACTTTGGCTAGATATCCCTACACTTTGAAATATTTCAAGTTGACTTTTCTCTCTTTCTATTTCTCATGTAGAATAGATTGTGTCTTGCTATAGGATACTTTATTGAGTATTTTATTTTCTAAAGGATCCCCCATAAGTTTTGTATAAACCTAAAGTTATAAGTAAGACGTTCATCATTCCTTTAATATTTTTTTCTTACCACAATTTCATTTGATTGAGGCAAATAAGGGGTTGCAGTTTGACAAACAATTCTATTTTCCAAACATATTTCTGCAAAAGGAGAATCATACTCTCACCCTTGTGACTTTTTTCATTGTAATCTTTTGATCCAGCTAATTTTTATCATCTATTTCTTCATCCTTGATCTTTATAAAATAAGCATAATAATATCTACAACAATCATCAATAAAATCTATGAAATACTTTTTTCCACCATGAGTTAGTGTTGACTTCGTATGGCTAATATCTATGAGAATAAATTCTAAAGAATTAGAATTTTTTTCAATAGATCTATAAGTATGATTGGAATACTTAGATTCAAGACATGTTTGAAATCTTGATTTATTCACTCAAAGTTAGGCAAACTTTTAAACTAATCAATTTTCGTAAGATTTTGTAATTGACATATCCTAAACGTTCATGCCATTATTTATTTGAGTCAAGTAAGTAAGAAGAACTATAACTTTTATTCAGCTCAATATTAATGACATTGATCCTAAAAAGATCTTAGGTGAAATAACCTTTACCCATATACAATTTATTCTTATTTTATAACTTTGTATAAAGAAAAGACACATTTTAATGTGTTATTAGTCAGAAGTGATATTGAAATTAAGTTTTTTCGCAACTTCTGAACATGAAGGATGTTTATTAAAACCACAACCTTGCTAGATGTCATCTTTAAGCATATTTTGCATGTTCTTTCAACTTTTGCAGTAGCAAAGCCTGCCATGAATATCTTTTCATAAGGTTGAGCCAGAATATATAATGAAAAATTTTTATTATTGTCACAAACATGGAAAGAGGTACTATAATCCATCCATCATTCTCTTGGATTTTTAACCAGGTTGCATATTGAAATTATGACACAATGGTTGTCCATTTCTTATTTTGATTCAACAATATTTGCTTTATCTTTTTCCTTGCCCTTCTTTGGAGCTTGATGTTGCACTCAAGCACACACGCAAGTGTACATAGTCTCACCAAGTAGTAAATTAGCCCTTTCACAAGCCTAGTATCGATCCCTCAAGGGCTTGATTCAATAACTACCTAATTTTAGTTCAGCTATTGAGAGTAGCACAAGAGTTTTGTAGTTATAAATTGAAAGTACAATAAATACTGCGGGAAAATAAAGGACTTTGGACTATCAATGGTTGGAAACTCGGGGTTAAAGAACTGCGAACAATTATAATAAGCTATTAATATTCTTCAGTTAAGTTACTTATCTTGGTTATTTCACGGGTTTGAATTTATAATCATGATCTCCTAACCTCTAATCACCTATTTAACTCAGACCCACAACTACATTGTTGAGTGGGAATTGAGCTCTAAGCTAAATACATTTGTATTTTATCCCTTAATGAACCAAGAAAGACTTCTAGGTACATCCCTATCCTAGATGCTAATTCAAATTCCTTATTTTATAAAATAATGAGAACCTTACTCGATTTACCCCCACGTTCTATCATCTTATTCCCTCTCCCGAGGTAACATAAACGATAATAGATGTATTCTAAGGCTAGATACTCCTTAAAATAGTAAATAAATTATCAAATATTATAAATAAACAATACCAAATCAATTCAAATCAATAGAATCATGTTCTTGGCCTTAACCCTAGAATGGGGGCTTTTAGCCGCTAATGCACATAACCATAATTGCAATTATGGAAAACATATTATAATTCATAAACAAACCAAAGAAAAGAAATAAAAACCATATTTTAAGTGTTTATCAACCCCTTAACAAGTAAAAAATATGTACATGGTGTTTAACAAAGTGTACAAGTGTCCTATTTATAGGAGGAAAATTTGGTCGTCAGTGGAACAAGGGTCGCGTCGTGGGGTCGCGACTTGCTCTCATCAAGAGGTAAAACCATTTTGAGTCCCTTTTGAATATTTTAATGCATTTTAAGTTTCCATTGGCCATTTTCAAGGTCCTACATTCGCTGATGATATCTGAGGTGTCCGTTTTATATCAAATCTTGTCCCGCACACGTGTTGATCCATTCTATTACTTTTGGTGTTGTTTACACTTGATTTACATCTTGTATATATTTAATTTATCATCATAATAAACTCTACAAGAATTATATATAATTAAAACTCACAAATTAGAGCCCAAAACAATACAATCATCAAAGACGATGAACTAGAAACTCAAGCTAAGAATGATAGTTTTGGTCCTTTTGATTTGTAACATGGTTTTGACTCTTGGATTGTTTAAATTGGACTTTGAACACTATAAAAAGTTTTAAAACACATAATTACATAATTATACCATTATTAAATCATTAAACACATTAAAATCCATCATGATCAACTAGAACGACACCTAACTCAAGCTAGTAACACTAATTTTCTTGTTTGAACTCTAAATGACCAAATTAGTTCAAACCTTGTTTGAAAACACCTTTTAACATTATAACTAAGTACTTAAATTCTTAGATGCACAATTATATCATTATTCACACATTAAGCACTCAAGAAGTCCTAAAAATAAGGCTAAATAAGCCCGAATAACAAACTGAGGTGCATAAATCCACCTCAGATCACCTGATAATCAGGAGACTTGTGACCAACATTGCAACAGTTAAAGCAATTTTCTTTGAATTTTGTTCTTAGGAGTATTACATTGCTATCCAGATGCTTTCTTCCTTTTCTTTGACTTTGTGGGATCGTATTCAATAATGTTAGCTCAAAATATTGCTAAATTTCTATGTAGCCTCTTTTCTGCAAACTTTAATACTTCTCGACCCTTAAAGATATGATGATATCTTAAGTGTCATCTCCTTATTATTGTGTTTCAAGTAATTTTTAAAGTTCTTCCACAAAAGAGAAAACTTCTCAAGTATGGAAGCCAATTGAAATACATCATTCAAATCCAAACCTTCAATAAGGAGATCATGGATTATGACTTGAAACTCCTGAACATGGGTTACAATAGTTTTGCTATCCACCATTTTGAAGTTCAAAAATATTGTAACTAAGAATTTCTCCATTCCTACATCCTCTGATTTGTACTTCTTTTTTAAATCAGCCCAGAGTTCTTTTGAGGTATTTATATAGTTGTACACACTGTACAATTCATCTTGTAGCTCACTTAGAATGTAGATTTTACACAAACAATCTGAGGACTTCCAAGGTATTGTCACTAAAAACATTCATTATCCTGAGCTAATTTTGGCAAAACGAGAATGCTCGCATTGATGAACTTTAGCTGGCTTAGAGTAGTCAAGTAGAAAAATATCTTTTGCTACCATCATTTGAAATCTACACCAGAAAAGTTTCTTAATTTTTCACTTGGTGCCATGGAAAGAGCATCATTTGAACAACTTAAAGTGTAGTAGTTCTTGCTGCAATAATCATCGTTCCAACATTGACTTAATTTTCATTAGTCATTTTTATGAGAATACTAGACAAACAACTTTAGTATTTAGAATACTAACAACAAATACTTAATCTTTATACAACTTTTTTTTAATAAATGATGAAGTTTTTATGTTCATGAAATCACCAACCGAATGAACTTTAAATCCTGACGAAGATTTTATGTCTTTAAATCAGTACTAAAATAAAAAAAAAAAGGAAATCAAAAGGTTTTAATATTTAGAAACCAAAATATATATTAATAATTTCCTTAATATTGTTATATTTATGTATAAATAAAATTTGCATTCAAATATGAGCTTCAACAAGTTCAAATAATTTTTGGAAAAATAGTAAACTCAAATAAGAAAGAGATGGAGATAGAATTAAGAATCAATTCCATTGAATTCATAGTGTGTCCGTAAGGAAATTATTCTTCTCAAGTACCCATGGTCATAAAATATATCCTCCCAGAATAAAATGATTTACTTCAACCGAATAACGTTACCTGAAGTTCACTATATTTCAAAAGCACTCAACAGTAACAATCACACAAGTGTTTTTGCAAGAGAAGAGGTTTATCACTTTGAAATTTCATGCCAATATCTAAAGAAAAATTAGATATTTATATCTAAAGGTGTTTCTTAAGAAAAAAATAATGGTTAAATATGAGTTGCACTATTTTGGAACATTAGGTCCATATGCGGACTCATGTATATCTACCCATGATGATATGCGGCTGCATGTCAGTCTTTGCACAAAAAAATTTAGACTAACTTGCATTGGGATCTATGCTTGAATCTGTATCCGCATATGTCCATATGTGCTCACAAGTTCAATTTTATATTATTAAGATAGTGAACACTGCATCCTTTTGATGTGCATTCACATATAGAGGAGATATTTTAGATCAGATTTTTGGATTAAATAGTCATTCACTCTTTTTATAACTTTTTGAAAATATTTTGGGTCGGACCAAAAAGATAGTCTTGATCAACCCAAATTTGAATCCAAAGCCGAACAAGCAACAACGACGACAACACGAGGCTTCTTGTCTTCTTACCTCCCTATCCACATGGAGTAATTCTTCTTTATTTAATCATAGGAATATCTGTTTCTCCCACTAACCTGGGAGAACACTCTTTTTATAAAGTGAAGTACATTTTACTTTTCATTCATTTTCCATTCACTTTTCATCACTAGAATCCAGTAATTATTGAATCAGTGTAGATTATATCACAGTGGACTTTAATCTCCTTAAAAAGAATGAGATATTTACGCCATAGACAGAATATTTATTTATTATTTTTTTTCATTTTATTTTCCACTGTAATTTAATTATCATTGTATATTACACGAACAAATGCAAATATTATATTTTTATAATTGGTCCTAAAGCTATATGATACAATACGGATTAACTCCAAGCCATTCACTAGAAGTCAAGCCTGGGAGCTTCAAAGGATCCAATGTTGTTGATGAAGAGTGAGGTACTTGCAGAAGCCTTCTTACCATCAATAGGGTGTCATTTCTTAATGATCGCACTCACATTGGACTAAGGATCATTGGAGGAGGCAAGAGAAGGAAAAATAAAGCTAAAAAGCCCGTCGAAAAGGACTTATGCCTAAGGCATTTTGGATCAGCTTTTGATCTACTCTAGAGTTTCAAGATCGGATCAAAACAGCTCCTAGTGGGCATTTTCTTGAAATTGGGTCACTTTTGGGCCCTAAAATTGTAATAATTATTCTAAACTATAAATACTTTGGAGGCTAGCTCATTCTCTTAGTTTTGGCTCGATTATTAATAAATAGATGAATGCTTCTCCATTGAGTGAGAGTATTGGACATCTGTTGTTGAAATTTAGTTTAGAAACATTAGTTTAGAGGGAGTTGATCTCCTTCATGGTCATTGTAGAAATTAGGTGTTCGATTAGATTGTAATTAAGGGTATTAGAGTTTGACATACTCTTTTGTTCTTGGTTACTTCTTTTCTTGTGTCTAATTATCTATCTTATCGATTATTTTTACTTTTTTCCATTGTCGTTAGTTTTCATATTTTGATTCTATATCATTTGGTATCAGAGCCGAGCTTGATTTCGTTCCTATGAAGTAATTCTTGGGTCTAGTTGTCTTAGAAAATAAAAAATTACAAAAAAATTACTAATTCACGTTTATGGTCTTAGGTCATATTTTGAGCTTTTTATTCTTGTGCTTTATTGTGTTTCTAGTGTTAGATTTTCATTCCCTAACACTATACGCGTCTATAAACAAAATTTGAGTCAAGTCGGAGCTTATTAATTTTCAAGTCTATAAGCTCCGACTTGACTCAAATTTTTTTTATAGACTCGTATAGTGTTAGGGAATGAAAATCTAACACTAGAAGCACAATAAAGCACAAGAATAAAAAGCTCAAAATATGACCTAAGACCTAAAACGTGAATAGTAATTTTTTGTGATTTTCTATTTTCTAAGACGACTAGACCCAAGATTGACTTCATAGGAACGAAATCAAGCTTCGCTCTGATACCAAATGATATAGAATCAAAATATGAAAACTAACGACAATGCTTTTGTTTAATCCACCTACTAATTTAGATGATTAGTTCTTGAGTCTGAATTAATTCATCGTCCCATTTCTTTAAAGCTTTTCTCTTTTTAATATCATTATTAATTCTTGATCCAAGTCCTTACATCTTTATTTGGGTCCATCAAACAAGAATCCAATAAGATCAAGAGTAGCACTTGACACCTCAATTACCACACGAAGTATAAACCATCTTTCAACATTTGTGATCTAAGTGCGAGGTACGCGAAGGTGTCAAGAGTTTGTTAGGTTAATTTCTTTAATGCTATCATTTTTTTTTGTTTTTGTTAGTGTATTTATTCATAGGTAAAATGGATACGAAAGGTGAAACCTCACAAACCGTGGATAACCACTCAACATATGCTATCTTAGAGTCCATTGAAACTCTCAATCATAAAATTAATTCTATGGATGCTAAGATAAATTCCCTTGACCTTAAGGTTGATTGTCTTGAAGGGAGTGTATCCCTCATTGGTGGAAGAGTGGATACATCCCTATCCACACCTCAACTCTACCATGCTTCAACTAGTGGGCATACTCTAAATCCTTCGGTTCATATTTCCTTGAAAAACCATCACCAAATGATATATCCACCAATATAAGCATATGATTCCATTCCTCAATAAACTACATATCTACAAAACTGAAATCCTATTGGATCAATTCAACCTTAATTCAACCAAATGCAACATGATGAATCTCGAACCCGAATACCCCAACTTCCACTTAACCAAATTTCCCCAATCCAGTCACCCTTAACTAAAACCAACCCATCCAAATAGACGAGAAAGAAAGGGAAGAACAACAAGTGAAGTTTGGAGCATTCAATGAAGCTGACATATTGGTAGAGGAAATGAGAGGTAGACTAATGGATAAATGAGGTTATCGAGGTTGAGAGGGAAAATTTGGTCTAATGTCTAATGGTAGAGAAAACTTGGGAAACAGACCTCAAGGTTATGATTAATGGAACCAACAAGGTAATAGGGATCGAGATGTGGGTATCAATTCAATCAAGGTTATTCTTCCAACCTTTAAAGACGAAAGTGATCCTGAAGCTTATCTCTCATGGGAGTCCTTTTATGAAAGGATCTTTCAGGTTAATCATATCATCGAAGAGAAGAAGAGTTGCTATGCCATAGCCTATTTTGAAGGGTATGCCAATACATGGTCGGATTATGTCAATAGATTTGGAAATATGTTGAATGAAAGATAACCCCCTCTATGGGATGCGTTGAAGTTATTCATGAGACAAAGGAATATTGCGGAGAGGTATAAACATTAGCTACTTTCCTAGTTGTACAACTTAAGGAAAGGTAGAAAAAGTGTTATGTCCTATTATGATTAATTCCAATAATTAATCATAAAGCTCGACCATTGATAACGCCCAAACTACAGCTCTCGTAAGAGTGTAAGCGGTCGCTGTCAAATATAGAACCCAACTAGGTTGGGTGTCGAATCCTACAGGGAATACTTGGTCACTAAGTGTTGCAACTATTAGTAGACTGTTGGTCGAAAATTCTACGGAAAGGGGGGATTGAATTATGGCGTGAATTAATGTGCACAAAGTAACAAATAAAACGATTTGTGTAGTAAGCTTTAATAACAGAGAATGATAAGTTAGGGTTATGTCCACCTTATGAGTTCTGCGTATCTATTAACTATGAGTTATGCAATATTCAGACATGCATGAACTTATAGAGATTTGTATTCTAATGGTAAATCCTAGCGTCTCTCGACCATCCAGGATTATTTCACTTTAACTCTCTCGAGCTTAAAGTGTATAACTAACGGTACAAATTCTCCAAGAAGTTAATCCGATTAAGGCATTAACGTGTAAATAGGGGTTAGTAGCCCTATTTCTTTGTCACACTCTCTTTTTCACACATGTAACTTTTTTCTCGAACAAGTTAATGCTATAATGGCATATTTCTACGTTTGAAACCATAAGAATTCAATTAAAACGAAGAGAGTAATGATATAAGTAGCATACGCATCAAGAATTCACAAACTCATAGTAATAGATAGTATATCAAAAGGCTTTCATAACCCTAACAGAGAAGTTTAACTACTCATGATTACAACAGAGTTCGCAATAGATATAATCATCATACCACAACAAGAATACTCTTCGCGAGGGGATGATTTTAACGTCAAAGAGGGATGACGTTTTTCCTCTTGGTTTGTTTCTCTCAAAAGAGCCGTGTTCTTCTGTCCGAAATTGTAACGTGAATAATGCTAAAAGTCTAATGAATAATGGTGAATGAATAATGACAATTAATGCTGAAACATTCAGCAAATAAGGTTTTTATAACATCCTAGTCCTAGTCCTAATAGGTTACTGCTGCACCCCTAAGTATTTAGAAATACTGATTTTGCCCGGGACAGATTCTCCATGCATCACATTTAGTCCTCAAGCTTCCAAAAGCTGCCTTCCTTCTTACGTGAAGTTTCCTTTTCCGCCCAAAGGTCCACAAAGTGCTAAAATCTTCATCATTAATACCTGAAAACATGCTAATCACATAGGTTAGCTCACTTACAGGAAAATGGACTAAAAGTGCAGGAATTATATATTTTATCCTCCAAACTTAGCCTAAAATATGGCTAAATCATGGTGTTTAGGCGTGTAAATACACCCAACATCACCACCCCACACTTAAAGCTTTGTTCGTCCTCGAACAAAATATTACGTTCATGCAAACATCTACTTAGGATTTTACAGTAACAACACAAAATATTCAACAAGACATGCACGACAATCATTAACAAAGAGTGGTTTTCTTGATCACTACTAGAAACAATTCAACCTCCAACATAGACTCGTGATGATGGTTAATTCGTATCCACAAGTTAAGGCACAAAGAATCATATAACACTACCCAAGACTCATCAACCATGTGTGTCTCACACAAGATATCACCCATAATCACTCACAAGTTTTGCATTTTTCGAAACATGGGTACAAGATTCTCCTTGCTCTCACTCTCACAATGAATTCATATGTTGCAACTGATGACCATAGACTTTCCCTTATTGTAATGCTCTACTAATATCAGAATGCTAAGCTTAGGATCAACTAGGTCTTTGCAGGTTGTAATGTAGGCTAAGGGACAGGTAGGACTATTTTGGCCAGAAATAGTGACTACGTTCCCTAAGCGCTTTAATACATCACATTATGCCATTAACACTCTCTTTTAAACAACCTTGCTACCTTTGTTTCATCTACCACCCCTTTTCACCTATTTTGTTATTCAAACATAAACACAACTATCTTTTTATTTTTCTATTTCTTATTCTTTTTTTTTATATTTTCTAAAGCACCTCTATGATAGCACTCTTTTTCACAACAATTTCAAGTACCAATTTACTCTGAGGTATCACTCTCACCATTTTCCTCTTATTTTATCACATGACTCCACAATTTAAAGCGCTTAGGAATTTGGATCAAATTATGGTCTTAAAAAGAATGGATTAGGCTACATATGAGACTGTCAAAGAAAATAGCTTAAAGGCTCAAAGGGGGGTAACTAGGGTAATGTACACAGGTAGGTAAAAAAAAGGTAAACAATTACAGGCTGCCAAAGAAATGCCTAAATCATCTCCTAAACTCACACTCTTTATTTCGCTTTACACACTTACCAGGCAAGTTCTAGCATCAGTCACAACACAGAATATACTATAACCTCACACACACAAGGCACATGGTCAACTTTATTGGGAGCAGTATAGCCTCTTGACCCAACCGATGAATGAATTAAACAATTACATGATTTTAGCACATACTCTTGTCATAATACCATGCCATCTATCAGAACAATTTCATGCACTTCATGCAAAATTTAAAAAAAAATCGAAAATTTGACTACTAACTACTAACTACGACTAAATCAAACAAACAAACATAAATAAATGTAGGCAAGGAAGTACAACATACAAATACCATCACCCCATACTTAGATGGGACACACTGCCCTCAGTGGAAAATAAATAAGGAAAACCTGATTAGTCGGACCCCTCCTCTATGTCTGGGGTCATACCCCCTACATCGGAATCATCATCAGAGTCGTCGTCATCAGAGTTCCCCTCCACGTCTGAGTCTGGCATGCGACTATCATCATCAGTCGACACGTCATCATCGAGAGGTTCCTCAAAATGTACCCCTACTCCGCAGATAGCCCACGCATGCTCATTCATCGGGTAGTTATAATCCAACTGCTCGAGCTCTGCATCAGTTGGAACACGACCCCCACTCATCATGGTAAACCTCATCATGCCATATAAATTGTGGAAGAAGCTTTCGTCGCGACCATGTCTTTCTGCAGTGGTCAGGTTGACGCCATGCATGGTTTTAGAATCTTTAACCTTTGTCAGGTCAACCTTCTTCGGGTTGTGTGGAAGCTTATGATCTGCAGGTTCCTCTTCAATGTCTTCCTTCCTTAATATCGTAGTCAAAAGATTGCCAAAGCTGAAGTGGGACCTTTTGTGTAGCCGAGCCTTACGCATTGACGATCGTATAAACGCACCAATGTTGATGGGAATATTAGTCATCAATGCGTACACCAAGCATACTCTATCATATGTGATCTTTGTGTACTGTGTCCCAGGAATGAGGCAAGAGTTGAATATCCTCAACCATATCTGAGCTTCTCTGTTTAGGGAAGCATACGGGAAGTTATTGTGCCGACCGGTATCCTTATGACGATTCCAGCGTGCCATTGATCTTGTTCCACACTGTGTGTGTCTGATTGCCCTGTATGGAGGTCTATGATAAATCTCCTTGAGCGGTGATGGATAGACAGATGGAAGACCTAGAAAAGTGTTGAAGAACTCCGCAGTCAGTTGTAAGACTTATCCCCTAATCTTCACTTCACTTCAGGTAGTCTTTGGGGACCAATTTGCATAAAACTCTCGCGTTAGATCAATATTGCATTCTCCCATGTCTCAAAAAATGAAATCAAGATTTAGCGCCATGATTTTAGCCAAAATGCGAGGTTCTCTCTTCGCTAGACTCTCCTTCTGTATCAACTCCACGTGAACATACTTTTTCACTTTGTTGTTCTTGTACCACTCCTTTCCTTCCTCCTCTAGGACCCACTTTATGTCGAACATGCGTCGCGGTATTTGCAGCGAGGAGGATTCAGCTTGCTCTTTTGTTACCTTTCTGTGAGGTGGATGCTTTTTCTTTTCCTTGTCGTCCTTTTGGTGACATTCTACCTGAGATTAAAATAGATTCATGTTAGCTCATCTCGGAAGATTTAATCGACAAACAAGCAATAGTGGCACCACCCCACACGTAATTTGTTGGTACAAACTAATTAAGTGAGTGATGTCGATTACTCAGACTTCATCGACATACATATGGTCGATATGTTCCAACAATATGTTCAGCACAGTCATACTTTCATGTCATCTTAACTATCCTTTCCAACTCTATTTCATGTAATCTTGACTATACTTTAATGTTTGGATTGATGCACTTTTTGAACAAGACTACTACATAGAGATCAAATCAAGTTATGGCATAGAAATAATCACAACATCTCATGCTTGTATTCAATCATGATCTTTATCTCGATGAACGAGTCATTCAATATTGAAGTTTATGCAATTAACTTCACCAAGCCGATTCCGCAAAAGTATGAAAGTGTAACAAAATCAAATACAAGTCGGAACCAAGTCAAGAACACCCACACGTATTCTTTCACTCAACTAGATGTATCATAACAAACCAAGCATATTCAAATCACCAACACCTCCTTAATATCTAGCCAATCATTATAAGCGTAGTATTGTAACAACTTATAGAATATAAAAGAAGAACTTACTTGGTGATAGACTTAGAAGATGATCTTGCAAGATTAGATGAGCAAAAAGAAAAGTTTTGAGAGATTTTGGAAGGTTAGGCGGCGCTTAGGTTGAGTAAACAATGAGATTTTGTTCTAAGATTAAGGTTCTATTTATAGACCAAGGCTTGGGTCGGGTTTTGACCCATTTGAAATTGGGTTAGGAGACCAAAAAGTAAGGTTAGGCGGCGCCTAATGCTTTGCCTATGCTTGGCATAGGCGGCGCCTAATGCTTTGCCTAGTTGGGCATAGGAGGCACTTACGCTATGGCCTAGTTGGGTATAGGCGGTGCCTATGCTATGGCATTGTAGATTCAGAGAGCAAAGGCCTTGGCATAGGCGGCGCCTAATGCTTTTCCTAGTTGAGCATAGGTGGTGCCTATGCTATGGCCTTGTAGATTCCGAGAATAAAGGCCATAGCATAGGCCTTGCCTTATCCGTTGCCTAGATTTGTATAGGCCTTGCCTTTACCATTGCCTAGTTTTGCATAGGCAATGCCTAACCAATAGCCGTTGGTTCTTCATTCCTAACTTACCACCTTTAACATGGCACACTTCCAAATCAAAATTTGAGACCAATATTCTCCTTTATACATCTTGCACCCACACTTACTCATAAACAACAAAAACGATTAGAACTATGGGTTGCCTCCTACCAAGCGCTTGATTTATTGTCACGGCACGACATAGTTATCTCGATTACTTAGACTTTGTCGAGATAGATGGTGCATGATTTTCTGAATGGATTCAGACGACGTTGATGCTACTTGTAGGCATGCAATCTTCTTCGAGATGACTCTTGTGCATACATATCCCTGGAGGGATACCAATTATATCATCAATAGTCCAACCCATAGCTCTCTTGTACCTCTTCAGAGCAGAGATGAGAGCCTCTATGTGCTGTTCACCTAAATCAACCGCAACACTCATCGGAAGTGTATTTCCACTTCACAAGAACGCATACTTTAGGTGACTGGGGAGCTCTTCCGATTCTAGCACTGGTGGCTCTTCAATGGAAGTCTTCACTGTTGGTGAAGGTCGATGCTTAAGATCAAAGTCCAGCTTCTTAGGGGTGTGAGAATAGGGCCCTATTCCTGTTAGAGCATAAATGGTTTCTTCATAATCTTCAACATCCTCATGCTCAACATTCAACAGCACAGCAGACAATGGCTCAACAGTAAGATGCTTCTCTATAGATAATTCTTTGTCATCCTCATAATAAACATCAGCTACAGAGAACACATCCATATCTCTAGGCTGCTTCATTGATTTGCATACATCAAAATGGACCACTTCGTCATTCAGCCGAAATAAAAGCTCATTAGCTCTTAAATCAATAAGCACACTTCCAGTTGCGAGGAAAGGGTGTCCCAAGATTATGGGGACTTCAGAATCCTCCTCACAATCCAAAATCACAAAGTCTGCAGGAAAAATGAAGGTAGAAACCTTCACCAGTACATCATCTAAGATACCAACAGTTCATTTTACCAACCTATCTGTCATCACAAGCCGCATATTAGTCGGTGTAGGATCGCCCAACCCCAACTTTCTGTAAATAGATAGCGGCATCAAATTGATGCTAGCCCCCAAATTGCATAATGCCTTAGCAAAATCCATATTTCCCACCGTGCAAGGAATAGTGAAAGCACCAGGATCTGCCTTCTTTTGTACTAAAGATCTCGTGGCAATCGTGCTGCAATGATGAATATTATCTGCCAGCTCATAGCTTGCTGCCCGCTTCTTGGTCAAAAGGTCCTTCATGAATTTAGCGTAACCAGGCATCTGCTCCAGCGCCTCCACCAAAGGCACATTAATAGTCAGCTACTTCAACATAGTCATGAATTTACTGAATCTTGTATCATCAGCCTTCTTCTTCAGTCTCTGAGGAAAATGTGGTGGTGGAAGAGAAATAGTTTTCTCCACCACTTTCTTTTTATCTTGCTTCCGATTATCGATCTTTTTAGGCTGCAGACGTCTAGGGGTGACATCATTAGTACACTCTTCAGCTTCTTCGGCATCTTCACATTCTGCATCAATAACATTATCTGCTATATCATTAACCACCTGCTTGCCCTTGGATAGATTCTCCAACACCTTACCACTCCTGGTAGTAATAGCCATACATGATCCGTCGTTTCTTGGATTTTGCACAGTGTCACTAGGTAAAGTGCCAGCCTTTCTTTGATTGAATGCCGCTGAAAGTTGACTCAATTGTTGTTCCAGCTGTTTTATTGAAGTCGAATGTGAGTCAACCAATTGATTTATTGATGACAAATCATTCTTTACCTCATTTACTCCCATATTGGTTGCCTCCACTCCTTTCAATAGCTTAGCTATCATATCTTCCACGGACATCTTCCTAGAGCCAGACGCCACGGCCTCATGGTTTCCAGGAGGAACATACAAACCACTCCTGTCAATCTTATTCTTCCAACTGCCTTGATCACGGTCCTTGTTTCCAGATTTATCATAATAGTTCCGACCTTGGTTTCCTTGGGCATTGCCTCGGAAACCCCCCTAATTATTCAAGTAGTTAGCTTCTTCCTCAGAATCAGATTCATCTCTTCCCTGTGACACAACAGCTTTGACTTTTTCAGTCTTCCCTGATAATAAATACTTAGTAAGAAGATCCATCTGCGTTTTCATGTGCGCCATATCTTGATCACGTTCTTCCTCTCTTCGCCTTTGTTCTGCAGTCATGCCAATGGATACAGTAGAGCTTGCTACCTCAGAATCCCTGGTATGCCAAGCTCTACTCTGATTTGTCATACGATCTAGCATATCACTTTCCTGAATAAAAGTAAGGTCCATGAATAACCCTCCTGCAGCATTATCAACCACTGGCTTAGTCACCGAATTCAAAGACCTGTATAATATCTCCATCAAGTGGACATTGTTCATATGATGATTTGGGCACCGCATAAGCTTTTTCTTGAACCTCTCCCATGTTTCGTGTAGAGCTTCAGTTAGAAGCTGTCGAAAATTGGTGATCTCATCTCTCAACAGCGCTCTCTTGGATGGCGAAAAGAATCTTTCTAGGAAAGCATCTTTCAATTGCCTCCAATTAGTAATAGAATCAGGAGTTAGCCCGTTCAACCATAGAGTTGCCTCTCCAAATAGAGACAATGGGAATAAGCGCAGCCTAATTACATTCTGTCCAACTCCTGGATTTCCAAACGCCTTGCATGTTGAGATGAAATTAATCAGATGCATATTCGGATCGTCTCCTGCAAAACCACCAAATAACCCTTTGAGTTGCAATAGCTGAATCATAGTGCTAGTGATATTGAACTTGGCTCCGGGTGCTAAGGGCGGAGGAATAATAGCTCCTGTGGAACCAGCCCCATCCAAATTGTCATCATCATAATCAAAAGGACCCTGCACAGCTTGGCGGTCAGGTCTCATCCTAGCTTGACGATCTCTCCTGTTCATAGGCACTGCCACCTCATCTGCACGCCTTGGATTTAGTAGCTCATCATCACCCAGGTCCTCATCATCAAGATTTGTTGCTCGCCCTGGGTTATCAATATTCTGTTGATGCACTTGAGCAGCTGCTAATGCAGCTAATCAAGCCTGCTCCTGTTGAGCATCCCTTCTTTCGATTTCTCATTGTGCATCCATTCTGCCAATAAGATGTGGTTCAGAATTGATAGGTAATAACGGTTGACCTGAACTTCGAGTGTTTGGCATGCACTCTGCAAACCTGAATAAAACAAAAACAACAACTAAAAGTAAAATACGAGAATCTTTGACCAAAGGGTCTAGTAACTACCACAAACTTAGTTGACAACTGTATTCCCCAGCAACGACGCCAAAATTTGATAACGCCCAAACTACAGCTCTCGTAAGAGTGTAAGCGGTCACTGTCAAATATAGAACCCAACTGGGTTGGGTGTCGAATCCCACAAGGAATACTTGGTCACTAAGTGTTGCAACTATTAGTAGACTGTTGGTCGAAAATTCTATGAAAAGGGGGGATTGAATTATGGCGTGAATTAATGTGCACAAAGTAACGAATAAAATGATTTGTGTAGTAAGCTTTAATAATAGAGAATGATAAGTTAGGGTTATGTCCACCTTATGAGTTCTACGTATCTATTAACTATGAGTTATGCAAAATTCAGACATGCATGCACTTATAGAGATTCGTATTCTAATGGTAAATCCTAGCGTCTCTCGACCATCCAGGATTATTTCACTTTAACTCTCTCGAGCTTAAAGTGTATAACTAACGGTAACGGTACAAATTCTCCAAGAAGTTAATCCGGTTAAGGCATTAATGTGTAAATAGGGGTTGGTAGCCCTATTTCCTTGTCATACTCTCTTTTCCACACATGTAACTTTCTGTCGAACAAGTTAATGCTATAATGGCATATTCCTACGTTTGAAACCATAAGAATTCAATTAAAACGAAGAGAGTAATGATATAAGTAGCATACGCATCAAGAATTCACAAACTCATAGTAATAGATAGTATATCAAAAGGCTTCCATAACCCTAACAGAGAAGTTTAGCTACTCATGATTACAACGGAGTTCGCAATAGATATAATCATCATACCACAACGAGAATACTATTTGCGAGGGGATGATTTTAACGTCAAAGAGGGATGACATTTTTCCTCTTGGTCTGTTGCTCTCAAAAGAGCCATGTTCCTCTGTCCAAAATTGTAACGTGAATAATGCTAAAAGTCGAATGAATAATGGTGAATGAATAATGACAATGAATGCTGAAAAATTCAGCAAATAAGGTTTTTATAACATCCTAGTCCTAGTCCTAATAGGTTACTGCTGCACCCCTAAGTATTAAGAAATACTAATTTTGCCCGGGACAGATTCTCCATGCATCACATTTAGTTCTCAAGCTTCCAAAAGCTGCCTTCCTTCTTACGTGAAGTTTCCTTTGCCGCACAAAGGTCCACAAAGTGCTGAAATCTTCATCATTAATACCTGAAAACATGCTAATCACATAGGTTAGCTCACTTACAAGAAAATGGACTAAAAGTGCAGGAATTATATATTTTATCCTCCAAACTTAGCCTAAAATATGGGTAAATCATGGTGTTTAGGCGTGTAAATACACCCAACATCAACCATCTAGAGAATGTTAACAATGACATAATATGCTTTAAGGTTAGATTGAACAAAGATATCTTCTCATGCATGAATATGCACAAGTTTTAGACCATAGAAGAAATCTTCCAAGCACCCTTAGAGATTGAAAAGGATATCAAAGAAAGGGCAACTTACAAACAAAAAGGGTACTCATCTACCAAAACTTGGAATAAGAGTAAAGAGGTATCACAATCATCATTAGGGTGGAACAAGAATAAGGAATACAAGTCCAATGACAAGAAGCCCATAGAGAATATCACTCCAAAGTACCCGCCTAGGAATAAAGATAACAAATATCCTAATCTCAATTCTAAAGGTTTTCAATATTTTAAATGTCAAGGGTGGGACATAAGGCTAGTGAATATCCCAAACAAACAAATATGTTCCTTAGGGAAGGGAAATTATATTACCTTGGATAATAGGTAGGATTGGAAGATGAGAATGATGAAGAAGCCTAAAATCGAGAGGGGGTCCCAAGAAGATGAGCAAGTAGAGGAGGATAATAAGGAGTTTTGGCCTAAATATGGAGAGTATGAGGTTCCAAATTTTGTTATAAGGTATGAAATGATTAGTAAGGTGATGTATGACCCTAGTAAAATGTAGAATTTATTCCATACTAAATGTCTTATAAAGGAAAACATGTGCTCTATGATAATTGATAGTGAAAGTTGTGCTAATGTGGCTAGTGTTGATTTGGTTGATTTCTTGAAGTTTCCCATAACCAAACATGCCACACCATAGAAGCTTCAATGGTTAAATGATTATGGTGAGTTGAATGTGACTAAAAAAGTGGTGATTCTATTCAAAGTTGGGAATTATTATGATGAGGTGAATTTTGATGTGATATCCATGCAAGTTTGTCATCTCTTTCTTGGGAGACCATGGCAATATGATCATTCAATCAAACATTATAAGAGGACCAATAAGCACTCTTTTGGGTTGAATGTTCAGAAATTCACTCTCCATCCAGTTTCTCCATCTCAAGAGAATGAGGGTTACCAAAAATTAAGAAAATTGAAAGAGAAGGGTAAGAAAAAAGGTGAGAAGGAGGAACAAATTAAGGATTTGGATGAAGAAGAGGAGAAGAGGAGTTTTAAAGGGAAGATCCCTTTGGTGATGTTTTCTAGGAACAAAGATCTTTTCAAAGAGCATGACGACAAAACATCTATGCTCCTTCTAGCCCATTATTTTCATGCTAACCACTCTACTTTTCCTATCCCCATTCTATTTCTATTATTTTGTAGAATTATTGAGATTTGTTCCCGAAGGATCTTCCCCAAGGATTACCCCCACTTTGGGGAATCGAGCATCAAATTAATTTTGTGTCGAGTTCTCAATTACCCAACAAACCGTCCTATCAAAGTAATCCAAAGGACACAAAAGAGATCTAAAGTAAAGTTGAAGAACTCCTCAAAAAAGGATACATCAAAGAGAGCATGAGTTCATGTATGGTTTCGGTGTTTCTAGTGCCAAAGAATGATGGAACATGGTGCATGTGTGTTGATTTCCGATCCATCAATAAAATAACGATAAATTATCAACACCCAATTCCCCATTTGGATGATATGCTTGATGATTTGAATGGTTCTTGTTTGTTTTCTAAGATAGATCTTAGGAGCGGGTACCACCAAATCCGAATGCAATCGGCTGATGAGTGGAAGACCGTATTCAATACCAAATTTGGTTAATATGAATGGTTGGTCATGCATTTTGTCCTCCCCAATGCTCCTAGTACCTTCATACGGTTGATAAACCATGTGATGAAACCGTTCATAGGGAAGTTTGTTGTGATATAATTTGATGATGTTCTAGTTTATAGCAAATCTCTCAAAGAACATATCTTACATTAACAAAATATTTTTGAAATGCTTAGAAAAGAGAAGTAGTATTCTAATCTTGAAAATATTCTTTGTTGTGAATGAAGTTTTTTTCTTGGGATTTTTTGTAAGCTCAAGAGGAGTTGAGGTGGATAAATCTAAGATAATTGTATCAAGAATTGGCCAACTCCAAAATCCATTGATGAAGTAAGAAGTTTCCATGGGTTCGCTAGTTTTTATTGGCAATTTGTCAAAGGATTTAGTATCATCACTGCTCCCTTAACTGAGGTGATCCATAAGGATAAACCTTTTAAATGGGGTGATGAGAAATCCAATGCATTTGAAGCATTGAAGGATATTCTTAGCTCTACCCCCTTATTGCAATTACCAATTTTGACAAGATATTTGAGATTGAATGTGATGCAAGTGATAACGCCCAAACTACAGCTCTCGTAAGAGTGTAAGCGGTCGCTGTCAAATATAGAACCCAACTGGGTTGGGTGTCGAATCCCACAGGGAATACTTGGTCACTAAGTGTTGTAATTGTTAGCAGACTGTTGGTCGAAAATTACATGGAAAGGGGGGATTTTGGGTTATGGCGTGAACCAAAAATATTAAAGTAACAATGGAATGCTTTGTTTAGTAAGATTTAATCACAGAGAATAATAAGTTAGGGTTATGTCAACCTTATGAGTTCTACGTATCTATTAACTATGAGTAATGCGGAATTTAGACATACATGCACTTATAGAGATTCGTATTCTAATGGTAAATCCTAGTGTTTCTCAACCATCAAGGATTATTTCACTTTAACTCTCTCGAGCCTAAAGTGTATAATTAACGGTACAAATTCTCCAAGTAATTAATCCGATTAAGGCATTAACGTGTAAACAGGGGTTGGTAGCCCTATTTCCTTGTCACACTCTCTTTTCTAAACATGTAACTTTTCTCTCGAACAAGTTAATGCTATACTGGCGTATTCTATATGTTTGCAACCACAAGAATTTAATTAAAACAAAGAGAGTAATGATATAAGTAGCATGCGCATCAAGAATTCACAAACTCGTAGTAATAGATAGTATATCAAAAGGCTTCCATAACCCTAACAGAGAAGTTTAGCTACTCATGAATACAACAGAGATCAACGAAGACATCATCATCATACTAAAGTTAGAATAATCTCACGTTGGGGATGAGAATGACGTCAAGTAGTGTTTGACGTTTTTCCTCTATCTGTCCTCAAGTAGCGTGTTTCTCTGTTGTACTTACAGAATCTGTGAACTGAATAATACTAAAAGTCGAATGAATAGAAAAATCAGATCAAGAATAATGCTTGCTGAAAAATTCAGTAAATAAGGTTTTTATAACATCCTTGTCCTAGTCCTACTTGGTTACTGCTGCACCCCTAAGTATTAAGAAATACTGATTTTGCCCGGGACAGATTCTCCATGTATCACATTCAGTCCACAAGCTTCCAAAAGCTGTCTTCCTTCTTACGTGAAGTTTTCCTCTGCTGCCCAAAGGTCCACAAAGTGCTGAAATCTTCATCATTAATACCTGAAAACATGCTAATCACGTTGGTTAGCTCACTTACAGGAAAATGGACTAAAAATGTAGGAATTATATATTTTATCCTCTAAACTTAGCTATAACATGGGTGAATTATGGTGTTTAGGTGTGTAAATACACCCAACATCACCACCCCACACTTAAAGCTTTGTTCGTCCTCGAACAAAATATTACGTCCATGCAAACATCTACTTAGAATTTCAAAGTAACAGCACAAAATGTTCAACAAGACATGCACGACAATCATTAACAAAGATTAGTTTTCTTGATCCCTACTAGAAACAATTCAGCCTCCAACATAGACTCGTGACGATGGTTAATTCGTATCCACAAATTAAGCCACAAAGAATCATATAACACTACCAAAAACTCATCAACCATGTGTGTCTCACACAAGATATCACCCATAATCACTCACAAGTTATGCATTTTTCGAAACATGGGTACAAGATTCTCCTTGCTCTCCCTCTCACAAAGAATTCATATGTTGCAACTGATGACCATAGGCTTGCCCTTAGTGTAATGCTCTACTAATATCACAATGCTAAGCTTAGGATCAAATAGGTCTTTACAGGGTTGTAATGTAGGCTAAGGGACAGGTAGGACTATTTTGGCCAGAAATAGTGACTTTGTTCCCTAAGCGCTTTAATACACTACGTTATGTCATTAACACTTTCTTTTGAACAACCCCTCTACTTTCCTTTCATCTACCACCCCTCTTCACCTTTTTTGATATTCAATTATAAACAGAACTACCTTTTTATATTTTTTTCTTTTTTTTCTTTTTTTTCTTTTTATTTGATTTATTTATTTATTATTTTTTTCTTTTTTTGATAACACACCTCTATGATAACCACTCTTGTTCACAACAATTTCAAGTACCAATACACTCTAAGGTATCACTCTCACCCAATTTCCTCTTATTTTATCACATGACTCTACGATTTAAAGCGCCTAGGAATTAGGATCAAATTATGGTCTTGAAAAAAATGGATTAGGCTACATATGAGGCTGTCAAAGATAATAGCTAAAGGCTCAAAGGGGGTAAACTAGGATAATGTTCAAGGGTAGGTAAAAAGAAGGTAAACAATCACAGGCTGCCAAAGAAACGCCTAAATCATCTCCTAAACTCACACTCTTTATTTCGCTTTACACACACACCAGGAAAGTTCTAGCATCAGTCACAACACATAATATACTATAACCTCACACACACAAGGCACATGGTCAACTTTATTAGGAGCAGTATAGGCTCTTGGCCCAACAGATGAATGAATTAAACCGCACAATTATCACACAGTGAGTCACACTTGGAGCCTAAATGTCTCAATAGTCATGATTTTAGCACAAACTCTTGTTACCATGCCGTCTATTAGAACAATTTTATGCAAACTCTAAAAAAAATAAAATTTAACTAACTAATTACGACTAATTAACTACGACTAATTCAAACAAACAAACAAACATAAATAAATGTAGGCAAAGAAGTACAACATACAAATACCAGCACCCCACACTTAGACGGGACACACTGCCCTCAGTGGAAAATAAATAAGGAAAACCTAATTAGTCGGACTTCTCCTCTATGTCTGGGGTCATACCCCCTGCATCGGAATCATCATCAGAGTCGTCGTCATCAGAGTTCCCCTCCACTTCTGAGTCTGGCATGCGGCTATCATCATCAGTCGACACGTCATTATCGAGAGGTTCCTCAAAATGTACCCCTACTCTGCACATATCCCGCGCATGCTCATTCATCGGGTAGTCATAATCCAACTGCTGGAGCTCTCCATTAGTTGGAACACGACCCCCACTCATCATGGTAAACCTTGTCATGCCATATAAATGGCGGAAGAAGCTTTCGTCGCGAGCATGTCTTTCTGCAGTGGTCATGTTGACGCCATGCATAGTTTCAAAATCTTTAACCTTTGTCAGATCAACCTTCTTCGGGTGGTGCGGAAGCTTATGATCTGCAGGTTCCTCTTCAATATCTTCCTTCCTTAATATCGCAGTCAACAAATTGCCAAAGCTGAAGTGGGACCTCTTGTGCAGCCTAGCCTTACGCATAGATGATCGGATAACCGCACCAATATTGATGGGAATATTAATCATCAAAGCGTACACCAGGCATACCCTATCACGTATGATCTTTGTGTACTGTGTCCCAGGAATGAGGCAAGAGTTGACTATCCTCAACCATATACGAGCTTCTCTGTTTAGGGAAGCATACGGGAAGGTATTGTGTCGACCGGTATCCTTATAACGATTCCAGCGTGCCATTGATCTTGTTCCGCACAGTGTGTGTCTGATTGCCCTGTATGGAGGTTTGTGATAAATCTCCTTGAGCGGTGATGGATCAACAGGTGGGAGACCCAGAAAAGTATTGAAAAACTCCGCATTCAGTTGCAAGACTTGGCCCCGAATCTTCACTTCACTTCCGGTAGTCTTTGGGGACCAATTTGCATAAAACTCTCGCGTTAGATAAAGATTGCATTCTCCCATATCTCGAAAAATGAAATCAAGATGTAGCGCTATAATTTTATCCAAAATGCGAGATTCTCTCTTTGCTAGACTCTCCTTTTGTATCAACTCCACGTGAACATATTTTTTCACTTTGTTGTTCTTGTACCACTCCTTTCCTTCCTCCTCTAGGACCCATTTTATCCCGAACATGCGTCGAGGTATTTGCAGCGAGGAGGATTCAGCTTGATCATTTCTTCCCCTTTTCTGACCTTTCTGTGAGGTGGACACTTTTTCTTTCCCTGGTCGTCCTTTTGGTGCCATTCTACCTAAGATTAAAATAGATTCATGTTAGCTTAACTCGAAAGATTTAGTCGACAAACAAACAATAGTGGCACCACCCCACACTTAAATTGTTGATACAAACTAATTAAGTGAGTGATGTCGATTACTCAGACTTCATCGACATACATATAGGCGATATGTTCCAACAATATGTTCAGCACAATCATACTTTCATGTCATCTTAACTATCCTTTCCAACTCTATTTCATGTAGTCTTTACTATACTTTTATGTTTGGATTAATGCACTTTTCGAACAAGACTACTACATAGAGATCGTATCAAGTTATGGCATCAAAATAATCACAACATTATATGCTTGTATCTGATCATGATTTTTATCTTGATGAACGAGTCATTCAAACATTCAAGCTTTCAGTTTTGAAGACTATGCAATTAACTTCATCATGTCGATTCCGCAAAAGTATGACAGTGTATCAAAATCAAATACAAGTTGGAAACAAGTCAAGAATACCCACACGTATTCTTTCACTCAACTAGATGTTTCATAACAAATCAACCACATTCCAATCATCAACACAACTTTAAAACCTAAAATACCATTATAAGTGTAGTATTGTAACAACTATGGAATATAAAAAAGGAACTTACTTGGTGATGGACTCGGAAGATGATCTTGCAAGGTTAGATGAGCAAAAAGAAAAGTTTTGAGAGATTTGGGAAGGGTAGGCGGCGCTTAGGTTGAGAAAACAATGAGATTTTGTTCTAAGATTAAGGTTCTATTTATAGACCAAGGCTTGGGTCGGTATTGACCCATGTGAAATCGGGTTAGGAGACCAAAAAGTAAGGTTAGGCGGCGCCTAATGCTTTGCCTATTCTTGGAATAAGCGGCGCCTAATGCTTTGCCTAGTTGAGCATAGGCGGCGCCTATGCTATGGCCTAGTTGGGCATAGGCGGCGCCTATGCTATGGTATTGTAGATTCAGAGAGCTTAGGCAATGGCATAGGCGGCGCCTTTAGCTTAGCCTAGTTGAGCATAGGCGGAGTCTATGCTATGGCATTGTCGATTCAGAGAGCTTAGGCCATAACATAGGCCTTGCCTTGTCCGTTGCCTAGATTTACATAGGCCTTGCCTTGTTCGTTGCCTAGATTCGCATAGGCATTGCCTTGTCTATTGCCTTTGCTTCCTCATTCCTAACTTACCACCTTTAACATGGAACACTTCCAAATCAAAATTTGAGACCAATCTCCTCTTTTACACATCTTGCACCTACACTTACTTAAAAACAACAAAAACAATTAGAACGATGGGTTGCCTCCCACTAAGCGCCTTAGTTTTGGTCGTGGCTCGACTCTTCTTTTTGGATTTTTATTTAACAAAACATCCTCCTAGTAAAACAAAATGATTAAAAACGATGGGTTGCCTCCCATGTAGCGCTTGATTTATTGTCGCGGCACGACATAGTTATCTCAATTACTTAGACTTCATCGAGATAGATGGTGGCCATGCATTTAATCAAGTTAAGAGGACCGATATATGGCTTCAATCGTTGGCCATTCACCTTAAAGACACCACCATTATTGTCTTCTAACTCTACTACTCCAGACGAGTAGACTTGGCTAATTTTGAACGAACCAGACCATTTAGACTTCAACCTACCTGGAAATAGCTTCAGTCTGGAGTTGAAAAAAAGTACCATATCACCCTTCTGAAAGTTTCATTGGATAATCCGCCGATCATGATACTTTTTAATCCATTCCTTGTAGAGGTCTGATCTTTCATACGCATGTAGACGTAATTCATCCATCTCATTCAGATGCTCCAATCTCAGATTAATAGCACCAACCCAATTCAAATTAAGCCGCTTCAACGCCCACAATGCTTTATGTTCGAGCTCAATTGGCAAGTGACAAGCCTTCCCATAAACTAGTTGGTACGGGTACATGCCAATTGGTGTCTTGAATGCAGTCCTATAACCCTATAAGGCATCGTCCAGCTTTCGAGACCAATCTTTCCTACTAGCATTTACAGTCTTAGCAAGGATCAGCTTGATCTCCCGATTAGAAACCTCTACCTGCCCACTAGTTTGTGGGTGGTATGGTGTGGCTACCTTATGTTGCTTGACCCCATATTTCACCAACATGGCTCAGAACAGCTTGTTGCAAAAGTGTGATCCTCCATCGCTTATAATGGTACGTGGTACCCCAAAACGAGAGAAGATATTTCTCTTCAAGAATGCTACAACACGCTTACCTTCATTATCAGTCAGCGCTACAGCTTCGACCCATTTGGATACATAATCCATAGCCACTAGGATATATTTCATCCCAAACGAACTCACAAATGGGCCCATGAAATCAATACCCCACACATCAAATAGCTCTACTTCAAGGACCTTAGACATGGGCAACTCATGATGCTTTGAAATCGTGCCTTGCCTCTGACACTGATCGCATCTTCTCACAAAATCATAGGCATCCTTAAATACTGAAGGCCAATAATATCCGCTTTTTGATGATAGGCGAATTTACACGCCTATATCAATATATTTTGCCCATATTTTAGCCTAGTTTTGAGAACAAATTATATATTTCATGCACTTCTAGTCCTTTTTCCTGTAAATGAGCTAACGAACATGATTAGAAAAGTTTCAGGTATAAATGATGCAAAATACAGCATTTTATGGCTTATTTGACACAAAAGAAAGCTCACGAACGAAGGAGAAGGAAGTGGGATGCCTAAAGGACCAAAACTGCTGCATGGAAAATCTGTCCCGGGTTAAAACAACAATTCTGAAGACTTTGGGGACTTACAGACACAAAGCTGGATTTTGATAATAATACATTAACCTAGTACAATTGGGTTAAGTATTTCATTAGTTTATTTGGATTAGGAGAATGTTACATTAACCTAGTACAATTGGGTTAAGTATTTCATTAGCCTAGTAGGATTTGATTAGATATTTCATTTACCTAGTAGGATTAGGATATGGGTATTATAAATACCCTATCATGCTAGAGAATTCTATTCAAGTCCTCCCTTAGTGGAGAGACACATTCTACTTCTCAATTATAACTCTTCTAATCTTTCCATTAATTCTATTTTTCTTCTTCTATTCATCTATTCAATTCTTAATTTCCGCAACAAGAGAAACGTTACTTTTCTAAGGAATTCACGCCTAACGCCTATCACTTGATCTACATGCCATTACTCAATATTGTGATATAATAACAATGTCAATCGTGATCTCCTTCGCATTCATGGGTAACTAAACCTCTCTGTTCGGGTTATTGAAGTCGAATGAGATACTATCTATTGCTGTGAGTTTGTGAGTTCATGACACGTATATTGCTTATATCATTATTCTCTTCATCTTAATCTACATTCTTTGCGGTTGCAAACGCAAGAATACGCCAGTCTAACATTTAACTTGTTCGATAGAAAGGTTATTTGTCTGGAAAAGAGATAATGTCAAGGTAGTAGGAGACCCTTTCCTATTAAAAAACTAGTGTCGTAACTGGACTAACCTCTTGGAGAATTCGTACCGTTAGACACGCTTTAAGCTCGAGAGAGTTAAAGTGAAATAGTCCTTGTTGAGGTCGAGAGACGCTTGGATTTACCATAGAATACAATTCTCTATAAGCACATGCATGTCACAATTCTACACACTCATAGGCAATAGAGACGTATACCTCAGAAGGTGGACATAACCCCAATGCTTCAATTCTCATTGTTTACAACTTACGTAACAATCTTTCTCTCTTTACTTTGCTATTTTCAGCTTTTACTTTATTGTTTTCGTTACACATTACAATCCCCCCTTTTACGAGACTTGCACCAAAAGTTTAGTAATTTTGCTTACTTGTTGGCCAAGCTATTCCCTGTGGGATCGACACCCAACCCAGGTTGGGTTCTATATTTGCTAACGACCGCTTTACACTCCCACGAGAGCTGTAGATTGAGCGTATATCAAAAATTGGCGTCGTTGCCGGGGAATACGAGTGTCAATCAAGTTCGTGATAATTACTAGACCCTTTGGTCAAAGATTCTCGTACTTTTACGTTTAGTTTTTGTTTTTGTTTATTACAGGTTTTTACTTTAGTGCATGCACCATACTAGAAGTTCTGGTCAACCGTTATTACCAATCAATCCTGAACCACAACAAATTAGAAGAATGGAAGCACAAGCTAAAATCGACAGGATGGCTGCTCAACACGAGCAAGCAAGATTAGCTGCTCTTGCCGCTGCTCAAGTCCAACAACAAAACATTGATAATCCTGGGCGAGCCACAAATCCTGACGATGAGGATTTAGGTGACGACGAGTTGATAAACTCAAGGCATGTTGCTGAAACTACAACACCTGCCAACAGAAGAGGTCGACAAGCATGATATAGGTATGATCGCCAACCCATGCAGCCAGTTTTCGACGATGATGATGATGATCTTGATGGTGCCGAAGCCACTGGAGCAATAATTCCACCACCATTAGCGCCCGGAGCCAAGTTCAACATCACAAGCACCATGATTCAGTTATTGCAACTCAAGGGATTATTTGGTGGACTAGCAGGCGATGATCCGAATATGCATCTCATCAACTTTATTTCTACATGCAAGTCCTTTGACAATCCTGGTGTTGGTTAGAATGCTATTCGATTACGTCTATTTCCATTGTCTCTGTCTGGGGAGGCAACACTATGGTTGAATGGGCTGACTCCTGATTCAATTACAAATTGGAGGCAATTGAAAGATTCTTTCCTAGAAAGATTCTTTCCGCCATCCAAAAGAGCACAGTTGAGAGATGAGATCATAAATTTTTGACAGCTTCCCTCTGAAGCTCTTCATGAAACATGGGAGAGGTTCAAGACAAAGCTAGCGAGATGCCCAAACCATCACATGACTAATGTTCACCTCATGGAGATCTTGTATAGAGCCTTGAATTCAATAACTAAACCAGTGGTGGACAACGCAGCTGGAGGTTCTTTCATGGACCTCACCTTTGGTCAAGCAAGCAATATGCTAGATCATATGACGAAACAAAGTAGAGCTTGGCATACCAGGGATTCTGAGGTAGCAAGCCCCACTTTATCTATTGGCATGACTGCAGACCAACGAAGAAGAGAAGAAGAACGTGATCAAGATATGGCGCACATGAAAACCCAAATGGATCTTCTTACAAAGCATCTATTAGGGAAGACTGAAAAAGTGAAAGCGATTGCGTCAAAAGGAAGAGACGAATCTGATTTGGAAGAGGAGGCCAACTACTTGAACAATCAGGGGGGTTTCCGAGGGAATACCCAAGGAAACCAAGGTCGGAACTATTATGATAAATCTGGAAACAAAAACCAAGGTAGTTCGAAGAACAAGAATGAAAAGAGTGGTTTGTACGTTCCCCCTGGCAGACGTGATACCACCATATCTAATTCTGGAAGTATGGAAGACATGATGGCTAAATTATTAAAAGGAGTGGAAGCAACGAGCGCGGGAGTTATAGAGGTAATTAATGATTTGTCCGCCATGAAACAATTAGTAGATTCACATTCCACTTCAATTAGACAACTAGAGCAGCAATTCAGTCAACTTTCAGCAGCACTCAACCAAAGAAAGGCCAGCACTTTACCTAGCGATACTGTGCAAAACCCAAGGAATGATGGGTCATGCATGGCCATCACTACCAGAAGTGGTAAGGTGCTGGAAACTCCAAAAAAAGGATAGCAAGTGATTGACGAAGTTGCGGACATGGATGACAACGCAAAAGGAGAAGATGCCGCAGCTACTACTCCTGACGTCAACAACGCCACATCCAGCACTGTGCAGCCTGAAAAATTGGGAAAACGAAAGCAAGAGGAGAAGAAAACCGCGGAGAGAACACTTCCATACGCACCACCACCTTTTCCCCAAAGATTGAAGAAGGTGGCGGATGACACTAAGTTCAGCAAATTTATGACTATGCTCAAGCAGCTGACCATTAATGTTCCATTGGTGGAGGCACTTGAACAAATGCCTGGATATGCAAAGTTTATGAAGGACCTATTGACAAAGAAGCGGGCAGCAAGTTATGAGTTGGCAGATAATGTTCATCATTGTAGTGCAATCGCTACAAGGTCGTTAGTTCAAAAGAAGGCAGATCCTGGAGCTTTCACTATTCCTTGCACAATTGGATCGTTGGATTTTTCCAAGGCATTGTGCAATCTAGGTGCTAGCATCAATTTGATGCCATTATCCATCTACAAGAAGTTGGGGCTAGGCGATCCGACACCAACCAATATGAGGCTCGTGATGGCTGATAGGTTGGTAAAACGACCTGTGGGTATCTTGAATGATGTGTTGGTGAAAGTTTCTTCATTAATCTTTCCTGCAGACTTCGTTATTCTTGATTGTAAGGAGGATTCTGAAGTTCCCATCATCTTGGGACGTCCCTTCCTTGCAACTGGAAGTGTGCTTATTGACATGAAAGATAATGAGCTTTTGTTTCGAATTAATGACGAAGTGGTACGGTTTGATATATGCAAAACAATGAAGCAGCCCAGCGATATGAATGAGTTATCTGTAGCTGATGTTCATCATGAGGATACGAAAGCATTATCTATAGAGAAACAGCCTACTGTTGAGCCATTGTCTGTTGTGCCACTGAAAGTTGAGCATGAAGATAATGAAGGTTATGAAGAACTTATGAGTGCTCTAACAGAAATAGAGCCTTATACTCCTAAGCAACCAGATTGTGATCTCAAGAATCAACCAAAAGTGAAGACTCCCTTTGACGAGCCACCAATGCTGGAATCGCAAGAGCTTTCCGATTATCTAAGGTATGTGTTCTTGGAAAGTAGAAATATACTTCCGGAGAGTACAGATGATTTAAGTGAACAGCACGTAGAAGCTCTCATCTCTGCTCTGAAGAGATACAAGAGAGCTATGGGTTGGACTATTGATGATATAATTGGAGATTCTCCGGGAAAATGTAAGAGCCATCTTAAAGAAGATCGCATGCCCACAGGTAAGCCTTATTGTCGTCTAAATCCTTTCAGAAAATGATCCATCACTTACCTCGATGAAGTCTGAGTACTCGAGGTAACTATGTCGAGCCACGACAATAAATAATGCGCTAGATGGGAGGCAACCCATCGTTTTATTGTTTTATCATTTCATCGTTTTATCGTTTTATCGTTTTTATACTTGTTCTGTTTTTGATAAATGAAAAATCCAAAAATAAGAGTCGTGCCACGACCAAAACTAAGGCGCTTGGAGGGAGGCAACCCATCGTACTAATCATTTTCAGTTGTTTTAAGCAAATATAGGTGCAAGAAGTATTCAACGAGGAGATTGATTTCAATTGACGATTTGGACACATTGTATGGTAAAGTTGGTAAGTTAGGAATGGTGATGCACAAGGATATGGATTGAGCATTTCTCACACCAAAATAGGCTTCGAGGAAGGCTAGGCCTTGGTAAAACCAGGCCACGAACGATGCACAACCTATCCTATAGCCTAAGGTCTCGGAATCTAGTGTGCTATACACTATGCGCCGCCTATTCCTAGGTATGCTTTTGACTATGCACCGCCTATGCTATGGCATTTGGTCTCAGTATCTCATATGCCATAGACTATGCGGCGCATATGACTACAAATGCCATAGACTATGCGGCGCATATGTCCCATTATGCTATAGACAATTCGCCGCATATGTCATTGATATGCCGAGCATTATGCGCCGCATATGTGGTATTTTTGTCTCCAAAACTGATTGTAAATTGGTCAAAACCCAACCCATTCTCTTCCTATATAAAGGGGACTTAGTTTTACAACACAACCACACTAAAAATTGACCTAAGGGCGCCACATATACATCCAAATCCTCTCAAAATTTTCTTTTTTTGCTCTTCCAATTCACAAAACCATCTCCACAAGCTTCAAGCAAGTAAGTACTCTCTTACTCTTCATTTATTTCTCGTAAATACTACGTTGCTATGTCTATTATGAATTGCTAAATCGTATAAGATTGTTGGTGATGTTCATGTGTTTGGATTGTTGATACAAAATCATGTGAGTAAACATGTACGTAGGAAAATCTTGACTTGTTTCCAACTTGAAATTGGTTTTAATAGCATTGTTATACTATTTGCGGAATTACTATGGCTATGAATAGTGCTTAAGATTGTTGTTTGGATACTTACATGTTAGACTATCCCGGCCATCGGGATAAGACATATAGTGCCTACCAACATAAGAGGTTGTGAGTGTTGTAAGAATAACTATTCCATGTGGTAACCCCTATGTAGTAGTGTTGCTATATCTACCATGAAAGTAGTCCAATGGCTGCAAGTAAGTGATGCATTGCTGATTTTCTTGTCGGAATACAATCCTAAAAACGTATGTCGACGAAATCTGAGTAATTGACCACTTTCGCTTCACTGATTTGTGTTAACAAAACTAAGTGTGGGGTGGTACCCCTACTGCTTATGTATAGATTGTATCCATTGAGATTGTGCTACCATTAACACTATTTCAAGTCTCAGGTACAATGGCACCTAAAGAGAGACAAGGCAAGGAGAAGGCTACCACTTCCCAAAAGGGCAAGAAAAGAGGCCGCAAGGAGCAAGGAGAACCCTCCCCGCTGCAAACACCTCGACTCACGCTTGGAATTAAGTGGGATACTTATGAGGAACTTCTAAGGATGACGACTCTGATGATGATTCCAATGCAAGGGGTATGACCCCAAACATAGAGGATAAGTCCGACCAACCAGGTTCCTCGTATTTATTTTCAACTGAGGACAGTGTCCCGACTAAGTGTGGGGTGGTGGTATTGCATGCTATACTTCTCTATTCGCATCTATGTTTGTTTGCTTTTGTTTCATTTTTGTTTCGTTTTGTTTCATTTTGTTTTTTTTAGTAGTTAAAATTTTTTCTAGCTTCGCATGAAATTATTTTGACAGGCAGCATGAGATTATAACAAGAGTATGTGTTACAACTGTGACTGTTGAGACGTTTAGACTCTAGTTGTGACTCATTATGTGATATTTTGTGGTTCAATTCCTTCACTTGTTGGGTCGAGAGTCTATATTACTTCCAATCAAGTCGACCATGTGCCTGGTGTGTGTGAGATTACTAGTATCTTCTATGTATGTGGCTGATGCTAGAACTTGCCTGGTATGTATGCAAAGCGAAAATAAGGAGTGTAAGTTTAGGATATGATTGAGGCATTTCTTTGGCAACCTATATTTGTTTACCTTCAGTTTTACCTACCCATGGACATCATCCCTAGTTAAACCCTTTTGAGCCTTTAGCCTATTTCTTTGACAACCTTTTATGTAAGCCTAATCCATTTTTTTCAAGACCGTAATTTGATCCAAATTCCTAAGTACTTTAAATTAAAAAAAGTCATGTGACAACATAAGAGGAAATTGGGTAAGTATGATGCTTTAAATTGTAAATGGTGCTTGAATGTGTTACGGAAAAGAAAGTGCTATCATAAGAGGTATGTTGTGAAAAGAAAAAGGAAAAGAAAGCTGAAAAGTGAGTTGTTCTTAAAATTGAAAAACAAAAGAGGAGAACAAGGGTGGTAGAATAAAAGAAAGAAGAAAGGTTGAAAAAAAAATGTCAATGATACAATGTGATGTATTAAAGTGCTTAGGAACTTAGTCACTATTTCTGGCCAAAATAGTCCTATCCGTCCCTTAGCCTACATTACAACCATCAGAAGACCTATTTGATCCTAATCTTAACATTCTGAAATTTAGTGGAGTAGTACACTAAGGGCAAGCCTATGGTCATCAGTTGCTGCATACGAATTCTTTGCGAGAGCGAGAGCAAGGATATTCTGATACCCATGTTTGAAAAATATGATATATTTGTGAGTGATTATGGGTACTATATTGTGAGACACACATGGTTGATGAGTTTTGGATAGTTATATATGATTCTACGCACCTTAACGTTTGCATGCGAGTTGATCACCATCACGAGTCTATGCTAGAGGTTAAATGGTTTCTACTAATGATCGGAAAACTACTCTTTGTTGATAATTGTTGTGCTTGTCTTGATAAATGTTTTGTGTTGTTGTTGTAAAAACCCTATGTTGATGTTTAGAAGGACATGATATGTTGTTCGAGGACGAACAAAGCTCTAAGTGTGGGGTGTTGATGATAGGCGAATTTACACGCCTATATCAATATATTTTGCCCATATTTTAGCCTAGTTTTGAGAACAAATTATATATTTCATGCACTTTTAGTCCTTTTTCCTGTAAATGAGCTAACGAACATGATTAGAAAAGTTTCAGGTATAAATGATGCAAAATACAGCATTTTATGGCTTACTTGACGCAAAAGAAAGCTCACGAACGAAGGAGAAGGAAGTGGGACGCCTAAAGGACCAAAACTGCTGTATGGAAAATCTGTCCCGGGCTAAAACAACAATTCTGAAGACTTTGGGGACCTACAGACACAAAGCTGGATTTTGATAATGATACATTAACCTAGTACAATTGGGTTAAGTATTTCATTAGTTTATTTGGATTAGGAGAATGTTACATTAACCTAGTACAATTGGGTTAAGTATTTCATTAGCCTAGTAGGATTTGGTTAGATATTTCATTTACCTAGTAGGATTAGGATATGGGCATTATAAATACCCTATCATGCTAGAGAATTCTATTCAAGTCCTCCCTTAGTGGAGAGACACATTCTACTTCTCAATTACAACTCTTCTAATCTTTCCATTAATTCTATTTTTCTTCTTCTATTCATCTATTCAATTCTTAATTTCCGCAAAAAGAGAAACGTTACTTTGCTAAGGAATTCACGCCTAACGCCTATCACTTGATCTACACGCCATTACTCAATATTGTGATATAATAACAATGTCAATCGTGATCTCCTTCGCATTCATGGGTAACTAAACCTCTCTGTTGGGGTTATGGAAGCCGAATGAGATACTATCTATTGCTGTGAGTTTGTGAGTTCATGACACGTATATTGCTTATATCATTATTCTCTTCATCTTAATCTACATTCTTTGCGGTTCCGAACGCAAGAATACGCCAGTCTAACATTTAACTTGTTCGATAGAAAGGTTATTTGTCTGGAAAAGAGATAATGTCAAGGTAGTAGGACACCCTTTCCTATTAAAAAGCTAGTTCCGTAACTGGACTAGCCTCTTGGAGAATTCGTACCGTTAGAAACGCTTTAAGCTCGAGAGAGTTAAAGTGAAATAGTCCTTGTTGAGGTCGAGAGACGCTTGGATTTACCATAGAATACAATTCTCTATAAGCACATGCATGTCACAATTCTACACACTCATAGGCAATAGAGACGTATACCTCAGAAGGTGGACATAACCCCAATGCTTCAATTCTCATTGTTTACAACTTACGTAACAATCTTTCTCTCTTTACTTTGCTATTTTCAGCTTTTACTTTATTGTTTTCATTACACATTACAATCCCCCCTTTTACGAGACTTGCACCAAAAGTTTAGTAATTTTGCTTACTTGTTGGCCAAGCTATTCCCTGTGGGATCGACACCCAACCCAGGTTGGGTTCTATATTTGCTAACGACCGCTTTACACTCCCACGAGAGCTGTAGATTGAGCGTTATCACTTTTCAATACCTTCCTGGCTATCCGATCACCTGCATGGTGACCCCTAACTTGGGAAACATGACTTGCTTCCAATATGCTAGGCACCTCCACATGAGATATGCATCGCCTAATAACACCATCCGCATATCGTTGAAAAAGATATGGTTCATCCGAAAAGTAGTGTTTCACATCATGCATGAACTTTCTCTTTTGATGAAAAGAGAGATTCTCAGGCATCATATTACTTACCATGTAGTTCGCAAAGTCTGCGTACCATGGTAAATCTTCCACCATCGTGGCTAGGATCTCTTCGTCGGGAAATGCATCATTAATTTCAAGATCGGGCTGTGCTATATGCTCATTCTCAAGTCTAAATAGATGATCAGCTACTTGGTTTTCGCAACCTTTTCTATCTTTTACGTCGAAATCAAATTCTTGCAGCAATAACACCCATCGAATTAGCCTTGGCTTCGCATCCTTCTTTGGCATTAAATATCTCAGAGCAGCATGATCTGTTTAAACCACCACTTTGGTTCCCAACAAGTAAGAACGGAACTTTTCAAAAGCATAAACGACCACTAGAAGCTCTTGTTCAGTGACAGTATAGTACTTCTGGGCTCCATTCAAGGCCTTGCTCGCATAATTGATTGGATGAAATAACCTTTCTCTTCTCTGGCCAAGTACAGCACCCAAAGCTACCCTACTTGCATCACACATAACTTCAAATGGTAGAGACCAATCAGGCGCTACAATGATAGGAGCTTCAACTAGCTTCCCTTTGAGGCATTCGAATGCCTTCAAGCAATCTTCACCGAAGTCAAACTTTGCATCCTTCTCCAAAAGTTTGCATAACGGACTAGCAATCTTGGAGAAGTCTTTAATAAACCTTCAATAAAAACCTGCATGACCGAGGAAACTACGAACTCCCTTTATAGAAATCGGAGGTGGTAATTTCTCGATAACTTCAATCTTCGCTCGATCGACCTCAATGCCTTTTTCAAAAACATTGTGCCCAAGAACAATACCTTCCTTAACCATAAAGTGGCACTTCTCCCAATTTAGCACCAAGTTAAATTTAACACATCTCTGCAACGCCATACTTAGGTTCGCCAAGCACGATTCAAACGACTCACCCACAATTGAAAAATCGTCCATGAACACCTCCAAGGTGTCTTCAACCATATCAGAACAAATGGACATCATACAACGCTGAAAAGTGGAGGGTGCGTTACATATCCCAAATGGCATGCGTTTGAAGGCAAACGTACCATATGGGCATGTAAACGTTGTCTTCTCTTGATCTTTGGGAGCAATACAAATCTGATTATAGCCAGAATAACCATCTAAGAAACAAAACCATCCTTTCCCTACCAATCGATCAAGCATTTGGTCCATGAATGGCACTGGGAAGTGATCCTTAAGCGTCCACGAATTCAGCTTCCGGTAGTCCATGCGCACTCTCCACCCAGTGACAGGTCGGAGTGGAATTAGTTTATTCTTTTCATTTGCAACTACCGTCATGCCCCCTTTCTTGGGCACACACTGTACCAGACTTACCCATTTACTGTCGGAGATTGGATATACTACCCCTGCATCTAACCACTTAATGATTTCTTTCTTCACCACCTCTTGCATAGGTGGATTCAAACGTCTTTGATGCTCAATAGTGGGTATGCAATTTTCTTCAAGCTGAATCTTGTGCATACATATTCTAGGTGGGATACCAATAATATCAGCGATAGTCTAGCTGATGGATCTCTTGTATCTCCTCAGAACAGATATGAGAGCTGCAACTTACTGCTCACCCAAATCAGTCGCAACAATAACTGGAAGTGTGTTTCCACTTCCCAAGAACGCATACTCTAGATGACTGGGCAGCTCCTTCAATTCTAACATTGGTGGCTCTTCAATGGATGGTTTAGCTTGTGGTGTAGGTCGATTTTTGAGATCAAGGTCCATCTTTTTGGGAGCATGAGAATACGACCCTATTCCTGTCAGAGCACAAATAGTTTCTTCATAATCTTCAACATCCTCACGCTTAAAATTCATTAGCACAGCAGCCAATGGCTCAACAATAAGTTGCTTCTCTACAGATAATTCTTTCTCATCTTCATAGTACACATAAGCTACAGAGAACACATTCATATCGTTGGGCTTCTTCATTGATTTGCATACATCAAAATGGACCACTTCGTCATTTATCCGAAATAAAAGCTCATTAGCTCTTAAATCAATAAGCACACTTCCTATTGAATGGAAAGGACGCCCCAAGATTATGGGAACTTCAGAATCCACCTCGCAATCCAAAATAACAAAGTCTACGGGAAAAATAAATAAAGAAACCTTCACCAATACATCATATAAGATACCAACAGGTCATTTTACCGACCTGTCTGCCATCACGAGCCGCATATTGGTTGGTGTAGGATCGCCCAACCCCAACTTTCTGTAAATCGATAGTGGCATCAAATTGATGCTAGCTCCTAAATCGCATAATGCCTTAGTGAAATCCAAAGATCCAACAGTGCAAGGAATAGTGAAAGCACCAGGATCTGCCTTTTTCTGAACTAACGATCTTGTAGCGATTGCACATCAATGATGAACATTATCTGCCAACTCATAACTTGCTGCCTGCTTCTTTGTCAAAAGGTCCTTCATGAATTTCGCGTACCCTTGCATTTGTTCCAATGCCTCTACCAAAGGAATATTAATAGTCAGCTGTTTCAACATAGTCATAAATTTACTAAACCTGGTATCATCATCTTTCTTCTTCAGTCTCTGAGGAAAAGGTGGTGGTGGAAGCAGAATAGTTTACTCCACCACTTCCTTTTTATCTTACTTTCGATTATTGATCTTTTCAGGTTGCAAACGTCTAAGGGTGACGTCATTAGCACACTCTTTAGCTTCTTCGGCATCTTCACATTCTGGATCAATAACATTATCTGCTATATCATCAACCACCTGCTTGCCCTTGGATGGATTCTCCAATACCTTACCACTCCTGGTAGTAATAACTATACATGATCCGCCGTTCATTGGATTTCACATAGTTTCACTAGGTAAAGTTCCAGCCTTTCTTTGATTTAACGCCGCTGAAAGTTGACTCAATTGTTGTTCCAGCTGTTTTATTGAAGTGGAATGTGAGTCAACCAATTGATTTATTGATGACAAATCCTTCTTTACCTCATTTACTCCCGTATTGGTTGCCTCCACTCCTTTCAACAGCTTAGCCAGCATATCTTCCATGGACATCTTCCCAGAGCCAGATGCCACGGCCTCACAGTTTCCAGGAGGAACATACAAACCACTCCTGTCAATCTTATTCTTCCAACTACCTTGATCACGGTCCTTGTTTCTAGATTTATCATAATAGTTCCGACCTTGGTTTCCTTGGGCATTGCCTTGGAAACCCCCTGATTATTCAAGTAGTTAGCTTCTTCCTCAGAATCGGATTCATCTCTTCCCTGTGACACAACAGCTTTGACTTTTTCGGTCTTCCCTGATAATAAATACTTAGTAAGAAGATCCATCTGCATTTTTATGTGCGCCATATCTTGATCACGTTCTTCCTCTCTTCGCCTTTGTTCTACAGTCATGCCAATGGATACAGTAGAGCTTGCTACCTCAGAATCCCTGGTATGCCAAGATCTACTATGATTTTTCATACGATCTAGCATATCACTTGCCTGAATAAAAGTAAGGTCCATGAATAACCCTCCTGCAGCATTATCAACCACTGGCTTAGTCACCGAATTCAAAGACCTGTATAATATCTCCATCAAGTGGACATTGTTCATATGATGATTTGGGCACCGCATAAGCTTTTTCTTGAACCTCTCCCATGTTTCTTGTAGAGCTTCAGTTGGAAGCTGTCTAAAATTGCTGATCTCATCTCTCAACAACGCTTTCTTGGATGGCGGAAAGAATCTTTCTAGGAAAGCGTCTTTCAATTGCCTCCAATTAGTAATAGAATCAGGAGTTAGCCCGTTCAACCATAGAGTTGCCTCTCCAGATAGAGACAATGGGAATAAGCGCAACCTAATTACATTCTATCCAACTCCTGGATTTCCAAACGCCTTGCATGTTGAGATGAAATTAATCAGATGCATATTTGGATCGTCTCCTGCAAGACCACCAAATAACCCTTTGAGTTGCAATAGCTGAATCATGGTTCTAGTGATATTAAACTTGGCTCCGGGTGCTAAGGGCGGAGGAATAATAGCTCCTGTGGAACCAGCCCCATCCAAATCGTCATCATCATCATCAAAAGGACCCTGCACAGCTTGGCGGTCAGGTCTCATCCTAGCTTGACGATCTCTCCTGTTCATAGGCGCTGCCACCTCATGGTGCTAGTGATATTAAACTTGGCTCCAGGTGCCAAGGGCGGAGGAATAATAGCCCCTATGGCACCAGCCCCATCTAGGTCGTCATCATCATCGTCAAAAGGAATCTGCACAGCTCGACGTTCAGGTCTAAATCTAGCTTGACGATCTCTTCTGTTCATAGGTGCCGCCACCTCTTCAGCATGCCTCGGGTTTAGTAACTCCTCATCACCCAGGTCCTCATCATCTGGTTTTGTTGCTCACCCTGGGTTATCAATATTCTGTTGATGCACTTGAGCAGCAGCTAATGTAGCTAATCTAGCCTGCTCCTGTTGAGCAACCCTTCTTTCAATGTCTCGTTGCGCCTCCATCCTGCTAATAAGTTACGGTTCAGGGTTTATGGGTAATAATGGCTGACCCGAACTTCGAGTATTTCGCATGCACTGAACAAAGCCTGAATAAAACAAAAACAACAGATGAAAAGTAAAATTTGAGAATCTTTGACCAAAGGGTCTAGTAACTATCACAAACTTAGTTGACAACCGTATTCCCCGACAACGGCGCCAAAATTTGATAACGCCCAAACTACAGATCTTATAAGAGTGTAAGCGGTCACTGTCAAATATAGAACCCAACTGGGTTAGGTGTCGAATCCCACAGGGAATACTTGGTCACTAAGTGTTGTAATTGTTAGCAGACTGTTGGTCAAAAATTCCACGGAAAGGGGGGATTTTGGGGTATGGCGTGAACCAAAATTATTGAAGTAACAATGGAATTCTTTGTTTAGTAAGATTTAATCACAGAGAATAATAAGTTAGGGTTATGTCCACCTTATGAGTACTACGTATCTATTAACTATGAGTAATGCTGAATTTAGACATGCATGCACTTATAGAGATTCGTATTCTAATGGTAAATCCTAGTGTTTCTCAACCATCAAGGATTATTTCACTTTAACTCTCTCGAGCCTAAAGTGTATAACTAATGGTACAAATTCTCCAAGAAATTAATCCGGTTAAGGCATTAACGTGTAAACAGGGGTTGGTAGCCCTATTTCCTTGTCACACTCTCTTTTCCAAACATGTAACTTTTCTCTCGAACAAGTTAATGTTATACTGGCGTATTCTATATGTTTGCAACCACAAGAATTTAATAAAAACAAAAAGAGTAATGATATAAGTACCATGCGCATCAAGAATTCTCAAACTCATAGTAATAGATAGTATATCAAAAGGCTTCCATAACCCTAACAGAGAAGTTTAGCTACTCATGAATACAACAGAGATCAACGAAGACATCATCATCATACCAAAGTTAGAATAATCTCACGTTGGGGATGAGAATGACGTCAAGTAGTGTTTGACATTTTTCCTCTATCCGTTCTCAAGTAGCGTGTTTCTCTGTTGTACTTACAGAATCTGTGAACTGAATAATACTAAAAGTCGAATGAATAGAAAAATCGGATCAAGAATAATGCTTGCTGAAAAATTCAGCAAATAAGGTTTTTATAACATCCTTGTCCTAGTCCTACTTGGTTACTGCTACACCCCTAAGTATTAAGAAATACTGATTTTGCCCGGGACAGATTCTCCATGTATCGCATTCAGTCCACAAGCTTCCAAAAGCTGCCTTCCTTCTTACGTGAAGTTTTCCTCTGCTGCCCAAAGGTCCACAAAGTGCTGAAATCTTCATCATTAATACCTGAAAACATGCTAATCACGTTGGTTAGCTCACTTATAGGAAAATGGACTAAAAGTGCAGGAATTATATATTTTATCCTCTAAACTTAGCTATAACATAGGTGAATTATGGTGTTTAGGCGTGTAAATACACCCAACATCTGCAAGTAAGGTAGGAATAGGTGTCGTCTTAATGCAAGATCATAAACCTATTGCCTATTTTAGTAAAAATCTCAAGGGTACAACTCTAAATTATTCCACCTATGATCTAGAGTTATACGCCTTGATTAGAGCCTTGGGTAATTGGAAACATTATTTGTGGCCCAAGGAGTTTGTGGTTTGAAATGGTCATAAGTCTTTGAAACATTTTTGGGTCCAAGATAAACTCAATAAAATACATGACTAGTGGATTTCTTTCCTATACACTTTCCCTTATGCAAGGAAAATATGGTAGCTGATGCATTGAATAAAAAGCATGTGCTTATACCTACATTGTCTTCTAAATTGACAAGATTTAAGAGTCTAACCACTATGTATTCGAGGACCCTAAATTTGCTCAAATCTATCAAGGTTGTGAGACATGGGGTAGGTAAAGGTGGGAAAGGCACATGAGAGAATTGTCTGTGTGTGCCCTCTAGCTCATGGAGATAATTGTTTGTAAGAGAGGCATATGATGGGTCCCATTGGAATTGAAATAACCCTTGGAATCCTAGAGGAGTAATTCTATTGGCCCAAGATGCGTTAAGATATTTCTAGAATTTATGGCCAATGCATGGATTGTAGAAGTGCTAAATCCCACATTTTTCCTCAAGAATTATACACCCTACTACCCACTCCTCAATGCCTATGGCCTGACATCTCTATGGATTTTTTTGGGATTACCTAGGACAAGAAGGTGTAGATTGTATTTTTATTATGGTGGATAAGCTTTCAGAAATGGCCCATTTCATTCCTTGTCATAAAAATGATGATGCCTCTAATGTGGCTTCTTTGTTTATTGAGCATATTGTCAAAGTACATAGAATTCCTCAGACTATTGATAGTGATAGGGACTCTAAGTTCCTTAGTCACTTTTGGAGGTTGTTTTGGGGTGGGCTTGACACCAAATTGCTTTTCTCAACGTCTTGCCTCCCACAAACGGATAGGAAAAAGAAGGTGGTTAATAGAACATTAGGTTCAGTGTTGCACACCTTATTTAAAGTAAAAATAGCCTCTTTGGAGGACCACCTACCTCTAGCTAAATTTTCTTATAATCATATTATATATTTGACTATAGGTATGAATCCATTTGAATATGTTTATGGTTTTAACCCTCTTACCCTTTTATATCTTACTTTTTTACCTAGTTATTTTTTATAAGCTTAGATAAAGACAAGAGGGCAAAAACTATAAAGAAGTTGTATGAGAAGGTATGAATTCTCCTTGAAAAGAAGAATCAAGAGGTGGCTAAAAGAGTAAACAAGGGAAGGAAGAGGCTTGTGCTTGAATCGAGTGATTAGGTTTGGGTGCACCTTTGGAAGGATAGGTTTCCAACCCAAATAAAATCCAAATAGATGCCATAAGGTGATAGTACATTTCAAGTGCTTGAAAGGATAAGCGACAATGCCTATAAGATTAATCTTCCTCTGGAATATCAAGTGCAAAATACCTTTAATATGTGCTATATTTCACTCTTTGACATGATATAAGATGATCACCCTTTAAATTTGAGGTCAAATTCTTCTCAAGATGGAGAGGATGATACAATTCGAATTAGCTTCAAGCTATTAACTAGAAGTCAAGCTTGGGAGCTTTAAAGGATCTAAGGATTGTTCATGAAGTGAGAGGTACTTGAAGAAGCCTCTAATTTATTAATGTTCACACTCACATTGGTCCGAGGATCATTAGAGGAGGCAAGGTAAGGAAAAATAGGGCTAAAAAGCACCTCGGAAAGAACTTGCACCTAAGGAGCTTTGGATCCACTTTTGATCCAGTCTAGCATATCAAGAGCGGATAAAAACAGCCCCTACTAGGCCTTTTCTTGCAATTGGGTCACTTTTGGGACCTAAAAGTGTAATAATTATCCTAAAATATAAATAATTTATAGGCTAGCTCATTCTCTTAGTTTTGACTCGATTATTCATTATTGATGAATAGATGAATGCTTCTCGTTGAGTGAGAGTATTGGACAACTTTTGTTGAAATTTGTTTTAGAAATGTTGGTTTAGAGGGTGTTCATATCTCTCTTGGTCACCGTAGGAATTAGGTGTTTGATTAAATTGTAATTTAGTGTATTAGAGTTTGATATACTCTTTTATTCTTGGTTACTTCTATTCTTGTGTCTAATTATCTATCTTATCAATTATCGTTACTTTTTTGTATTATTGTTTGTTTTTATATTTTGATTGTGTATCATTATAAGTTAATGATCATGCCTTTTTTGTTTTCCATTGACTCAAATTTATGAGAATTTTGGCTTAATTAATAATAAATCCAATGGTGAAGGACTTGTTAGCTTTAGGGGTATAGTGAAAGAAAAAAATAGTTGATGAGGAGAGTTATTATGTTATGTTACTGATATAAGGTGCTATATGTAGTTTTGAAGATGAGAAACTAACTACAAGGGACTAGGTCCTTGGATGTGCAAGATATAGTACAGCAAGCACGCGTTATCTGCACAGTTTTTTCCTTTTGTGTAACAAACTTGCAGCTGTTATTTTGTACTGATTAGGATAGCTGGTCCAATGACCATTAATCCCTATCCATCAGTTAGCTATAAAATAAAAGATATCCTCTTTATCAAATAGTTTTTTCTAATTTCAAATAGTTGAGAGAGACAACAAAAACTCCATTTCAAGATTGCTCAAACATTACTCATGTTCTTATCTTTGTAGTATGTTTAATAAGTTAATGAGTGTTCTTGAGTACTGACTTATAAATAAACTACTTAGGTTATAAGAGTAGTGCTTTTATTTTTTGAGAGAGGATCTTAAGTAGAGTTACTATAATAACCCGTACTTCTACCTAGATTGAAATCGTCACAAGAATGTTAGAAATTTCCTTTGAAAGATGAACCCACTTTTGTACGCATGAAATTTTTAAGATTTTCATTTTTTTTATCATTTAGGAAATTGAATTAGCTTTCCAACGATACCAATTTCTTCCAAATCTGGTATCAGAGTAAAATGTTATTGACGTTTTACTTAAAGCTGTAGAATCAACTAGGTGTGACGGCCAAGTTGATGGACTATCGATCTAGCGATGGACCGTCTCCTAGAACGTTGTAACCAAGTAAGTGAGGCAACCTTCTGGATAAGGTGCGATAGACAGGTTGATGGACCATCAAACTTGCAATAGACCATCGTCCAAATCGTTGCTTCTTAGGCAGTGAGTTCTTTTCTTGGTCCACGTATGACGGTCCAAATGACGGACCATCAAGCCAGCGATAGACCATCACACGAGCCATCACAGATCCCATTTAGTTATTTTAAGTCATTTTTAAAGGGTATTTGGGTCTTTATCCACCCATTTTAACCCCTAATTATATCAGATCAAGGCTTATAAGTTCATTATTCATTCATAACATCAAATTAGGGTTTTCTCTCAAAGATCTATCCTCAAGAAAAACAAAACCCTAGGTGTTTAATTCCAAGTCAAGAATTCAAGTTTTCCTCCATCAATCTTCAAGAAATCACAAGCTAGGTATGTCATGTGTTAATTCATGGGTCCCTTTCACCCATGAAGCTCAAGAATCTCTTTTAAAATCCATGATTTAGCTATTTCTGAATGTTCATGATTTAAATTAAGTTGAAATTCATGTCTTTGATGCTTTGTGGTTTTGATTCATGTTTTAAATTACATATTCCAATAATTGACCCTAGTATATGGAGATTTGCATAATAAATATGATAAACCCTCTTCAATTTACAAGTTGATTAATGTATCCATAATTATTAGATGTATTGATGATTGTATAACCACAACATGCTCCCCGTGTGTTTGATTAAATGCCTATGTGAAAGAAAAGTGCCATACTAGTATGATAATATGTAATCCCCATTCATGTACAAGTTCATGCATGTCAAGTGTTTGATGAAATCTCTTAGTCAATGAACTATGGATATATTCATTATGGTGCTTTATAACTTTTACTTCATGAATTCTCCAGCTTATTATAGTATGGAGTTTTGATGTTAGTCATGTATTCAAGAAAGTCATGCTTTGTCAGTTTCTTTCCATTGAGTCCTAGAGGTACTTGTACCCAAAAAATTAGTTGTATGCCTAGAGCCATGTCATGTTTTCATGATACTCTCAATCAAGCTATGATCCATAGAACCCATTTAGTCATGTAACTCACGAAAACCCAAAAATCTCGGTTATCTCAGTATTCCTAGTAAATCTTAATAACATTAGTACTCTCAGTCTGTCCTCAGATCTTAGTAGCATTCCATCAGTCAATAGAACTTAGTGAACTCAGTTTAGCTCAGCTAAATAATAATATTAGTATCAGTTCAGTTCAGTTAATTGTTTCAGTGTCTATTCAGTTAGGAGTTGGATTCATCACTGAGTGAACCCAAGGATGGGGACTCACCTGTTATTTAGTGGAGGGTGTGATCCTTAAAAGCAGTCTTTATGTTCCAGAACTACGTAGCCAGCGTATGTTGAGATGCAACCTACACGTTTAGTGATTTATATATCTCATTTAGGTTACTTACCAGGAGGGGTTGACGGAAGAGCTCCTTTTGAGAGAGGGTATACTCACAGCTATTCTTTACCCGTGGCACATTATTGACACCCTTCCAACTGGGGTTATAGGTTGGACCCCATCAGTTTAGTTTTGGGTCATGTCGGTTAGATAATTACCTCTCACAGTCTCAATTTATGTTTCTGTCCTAGTCGCAGTAATAGAACTCCGATAGTTCTACAGATTTTAGGACTGTCAAATATAGTCAACTCAGATATAGTACGGAACTCAGCTAGTTCTATTAGAAACTAGACTATCAGGTACACTCCCTCATTATCAGTTATTTCAGTTATACAGTTATCAGTATCTCATATTATTAGTACTCGGACTCCGTAATCATGTTATCACGACCCTAGTTATAGTTATTATGTATTCATGCATGTATTCTCATGTTCATATTATTCAGCCAGTTAGTATAGATCATGCATGTAAAACCTTCACATTCAGACTATCTCATATGCATACCAGTACATTCAAAGTACTAATGCATTTGTGCTATGGTGTCTTATACCATAGGTTCAGAAGCACGAGTTCCAGAGCATCAGTAATATTCCAGTCTCTGCAGTCAGAGTTAGCAGTGAGTCCTCATCTTTCGAGGATATGATCATTTCTCTATTATCTCATTAATTAATTTATTAATTAGAGTTAGTTGGGGATATGTCCCATCAGCTCCTTATTCACACAGTTAGAAGTTTTTCAGACTATTATGTTCAGACAGTTATTTCAGTGTTTAGCTATTTCATACCCCATCCATATGTTATGATTTCCGGGTACCATATTCGGGGTGTTACAAACTTGGTATCAGAGCCTAAGGTTCAATAGTATCCTAGGAAGTTTGAAAGGCCCATCTAGTAGAGTTTTGTGCATGGGTGTGTTGGGCACCACACTTATATGCAGGAGGCTATGAGATGTTTTAGGAATAGTTTCCCTTCTTTTAGTATTCATGTCGTGCCAGTGAGCATAAGCTCCAGTTAAAATCTCAATCCAATCCGCTTCTTCCCTTCATTTAGAGATCATGCCTCCCAAAAAGGCTAGCAAAGGGGGAAATTGAAATCAGTCAGCACCTCAGCCCATCCAGCCAGGTCCTCTGGATGAACATTTTTCTTATGCAGAATTCAGGACTGAATTCACTACTCTAGCTCATTCAGTCACAACTTAGAATGAACAGCCAACCACTATTTCGTCCAACCTAGGGGCAAATGCTACTACAACTAGGATTTGGGACTTTACCCAAATGAATTCTCCCCTATTCAGTGGTTCTAAGTTGGAAAAGGATCCATAGGAGTTCCTCGACCAGGTTCAGAAAGTCACAGACATCATGGGAGTGACTTACAGTGAGAGTGCAGAGTTATCCACCTATTAGCTACAAGATATAGACCATACATGGTATAAGTAGTGAAAGGTAGACAGAGGTACAGATACAGAGCCCATAGAGTGGGAAGAGTTTGCTATGGCCTTCCTAGATAGATTATTTCCTCTAGAGTAGAAAGAAGCCAAAGTGTTAAAGTTCAATATCTCAGAAAAGGCACTATGAGTGTGAAAGAATACTCTCTTGAGTTCACTCAGTTATCCAGGTATGCTTTCCATGTAGTAGCAGACTGTAGATCCAGAATGAATAAGTTTGTATTAGGGGTGTTAGGTAGAGTAGTTAAGGAGTCCAAAACTACAATATTGGTTAATGATATGGACATATTTGGGCTTATGGTCTATTCCCAATAGATAGAGGAGCAGAAGCTTAAGAAGAAAGAGAGAGAAAATAAGAGGGCCAGAACAGGTAGTTATAGTTTTGCTCAGTTAGGGTAGCAGGGTAGTAATCATTCTTAGTTGTGTTAGAAATGTTCATCCTTAGTTCACTCTTCAGCTAGTAAACCAGGCTCCAAGGCCCAGGGTAGTGAGAGCAGGGTTTTTACTCATCCATTTTGCAAAGAGTGTGGTAGGTATCATAAGGGGGTGTGTAAAGCCGGCAGTAATATGTGTTTTAGATGTGGTGTCGTAGGTCATAAAGTCTAAGATTGTCCTAAATCCAGTCCTCGAAGTCAGCATGGTTGTTCTTCAGCTTAGTCAGGTTGCCTAAAATGGCAGGGTGCCAATTCCAGTGCTATTAGTAGGCAACGCCCAAACAGACTTTATGCACGTCAGTCCCAACAAAATCAGGAAAGTCCTCCTGATGCAGTTTTTGGTATATTACAAATCTCTCATTTACATGTTCATGCTTCTTTAGATTTATGAGTTTCTTTTCTTTTGCAACCTTACATAACAGTTAAAATTTGGGTTCAGAAAGTCAAGCCTTTAGATTCTAGTTATAGTTCCAGTATGTGTAGCTAATTAGTAAGGGAGGATGATTTCCAACCCATTCCTGTCTTAGTGAAAAGTTTTGTACTATAGTCATCACAATATTTACGCATGCTACCTGTTTCAGTTCCACGAATACAGCTTGTATCCACATGCTTCTCGTAGAATAGTTTGTATTTCAAGTACCTAGTATGAGAAATTTCAATTCACTCAGTGTTACGAATTATGTCCAATGAACACAGAAATTCCAGACTCAGGTCATGCAACTCCTGACTTATGTACTCATGTTATGTTTTACAGTATGTCTAGCCCACATGACTTATGCTTCTCCCAAAGTGATTAGCCAAACTCAGCTTAAGCTATGTATACTCTTAGTTTAGATTCCTCGATAAATCTGTGACGTGGATGTTCTGACCCTCAGGCCTTAGTTATAGTGTCAGTTCAGTAATCAGATCAGAAACTCAGTTCAGTTCCAGACTTGCTTGACCAACGCTGCAGCTATCAGTTAATCAGTCAGTAGTATTTTAGTATATCAGTCTAAAGAATATATCGAAATCATGCTAGATGTCTAGTCTTGCATTCTTGAGGTGATATAGTTTTGCTCATTCATGCTCAGTTACCTCATGTTATCCAGTCAATCATTACCTCCTATGCATAATATTCTACAGCCTCAGTCCACTTATTTAGACTAACTACAGACCAGTCTCACATGCCCAGTATTCAATTATTAGTTATTCAGTTAATAAGATAAGTCAGTATGTTTGTGCATTCATGCTCAACACCCATGTGAAACTTTTCAGTAGTCTCAGTTGCAGTGCAAGAATCTTAGTCATTTCATCTTTAATGGTGTTAGTAGGTCTTAACCTGTCTTACCGAATTTTAGCTAGGCCATAATTTTTTTTCCTATTCAACTGTCTTGTTCAAACCATGCCAAGATTTCCTTGTGACCTAAACCCATTAGAGCTCTATAGAAAGAGTGTTAAGGAAAGGCTTCAGTTGACTATAGGTTTTCATCATTATTAGTGTTAGACAGATAAGTTTGTACAATTTAGTTTCCTATCTTTCCATCTATTCTCTCTAACCAAAATCTCATGAATGAAACTATTCTAAGAAGAACCAATCATGTAGATACAAGCTCAGCTCAGTTCATGTATCAGGCCTCAATTTTAGACCTCAAATAATCAGTCAAGATTTAGTTCCTAGGTGCCTTGCACATCACCTCATTTTCCCTCAGTAGCTTAGCCAAGTCAGTATTCCTAGAGGGACCTAGTGTCCCAAGGGGGAGATACACTATAATCCCCCGAACTTTAATGACTTAAACATCCCACTCCCGTTTCTTGAAATGGATCCAGATTGGAGTAGTAGGTACTTATAAGTTGACTCCTAAGTCCCAATATTAGTCGTGAGCCATGTATTTAGGGGCTCAGTTTAGTTCACAAAATTTAGTTTGTATATCATGTTTCAGTCTCAGCCATGTTCTTAGGTTCCATTTCATGCATACTTCTAGCATAATCATGGGTTCATCAGTAATTTTCAGTTTATGAAATAGTTTTCTTGAACTTACTCAGTTCCATGTTCAAATTACCATTACAAACTTGGTATTCAGTTCATGCTCAGATCTCCATTACAAATTTGGTACTAAGTACTCTTGCATATTCAATCATGCATTCATATATTAGTTCAGTTATGTAATTATGCATCAAATATGCATTCTCATTTTGAGAAAAACTCATTTCATCATGACACTCAGTCATGCCTTCATGAATCAGTTACACATGCATCAGATATGCATGTTTGATATAATATATTCAGTTACCAATTACGTCAGTCATGAGATCATGTTCTAGTCATTTATGTTCAGTATGTACATTAGTTTATTTTCTCCCCTCTCACTCAGTCATATTCGAGGACGAATGTTCTCAAGGGAGAGATATTGCAATACCCCATACTTCTACCTATCTTGAACCCATTTTTGTAAACAAGGAATTTTTAAGATTTTTATTTTTTTATCATGTGGAAAATTAAATTAGCTTTCCAATGACACTAATTTCATCCAAATCCAATATCAGAGTTAAAAGTTATGGATGTTTTACTCAAAGCTATCAGAATTGCCCAAGTGCAACGGCTAAGTTGATGAACCATCGATCTAGCGATGGACCATTGCCTAGACCATCATAACCAAGGAAGTGAGGCAACCTTCTAGATAAGGTGCGATAGATAGGTTGACGGACCATCGAATTTACGGTGGTCTGTTGCCCAAGCCGTTGCTACTTAGGCAGTGAGTCCTTTTATTGGTCCACGTACGAGGGTCAAAATGATGGACCGTTGAGCTAGAGATGGACCATCACATAAGCCATCACAAATCCCATTCAGTTATTTAAAGTATTTTTTAAAGGGTATTTTTGTCTTTTTTCACCTATTTTAACCCTTAATTATATTAGACCAAGGCTCATAAGTTCATTATTCATTCACAACATCAAATTAGGGTTTTCTCTCAAAGATCTATCCTCAAGAACAAAACACCCAGGTGTTTAATACCAAGTCAAGAATTTAAGTTTTCCTCCATCAATTTCAAGAAATCACAACCCAGGTATGTCATGTGTTGATTCATGGGTCCCTTTTACCCATGAAGCTCAAGAATCTCTTTTAAAATCAAAGATTTGGGTATTTGTGAATGTTCATGATTTAAATTGAATTGAAATTCATGTCCATGATGCTGTGTAGTTTTGATTCATGTTTTAAGTTACATATTCCAATAATTGACCCTAGTATATGAAGATTTGCATAATAACCATGATAAACCCCCTTCAATTTACAAGTTGATTAATGTATCCATAATTATAAGATGTGTTGATAATTGTATACCCACAACATGCTCCCCATGTATTTGATGAAATACCTATATGAAAAAAAAGTACCATACTAGTATGATAATATGTAATCCCCATTCATGTAAAAGTTCATGCATGTCAAGTGTTTGATGAAATGTCTTAGTCAATGAACTATGGATATATTCATTGTGGTGCTTTAGAACTTGTACTTCATGAATTCTTCAGCTTATTATAGTATGGGTTGTTCATGTTAGTCATGTATTCAAGAAAGTCATGCATTGTCAATTTCTTTTCATCGAGTCCTGGGGGTACTTGTACCTGACAAATTAGTTATGTGCCTAGAGCCATGTCATGTTTTCATGATACTCTCAGTCAAGCTATGATCCATAAAACCCAGTCAGTCATGTAACTTAGGAAAACTCAAAAATCTCAGAAATCTCGGTAACCTCAGTATTCCCAGTAAATTTTAGTAAATTCAGTACTCTCAGTCAGTCCTTCGATCTCAGTAGCATTTCATCAGTCAATAGAACTCAGTGAACTCATTTTAACTCCGCAAAATAATAACATTAGTATCAGTTCAGTTCAGTGTCTATTTAGTTCGGAGTAGGATTCAGCATCGAGTGAACCCAAGTATAGGGACTCACCTATATTCAGTGGAGGGTGTGATCCTTAAAAGCAGTCCTCGTGTTCCAGAACTACATAGCTAGCGTAGTTTGAGATGTACCCTTTGCATTTAGGGATTTATATATCTAATTTGGGTCACTTCCTAGAGGGTTTGAAGGAAGACCTCCATGTCAGAGAGGGTATACTCACCTTTACTCGTAGCACGGTATTGACACCCTTCCAGCTAGGGTTACAGGTTGGACCTCACCAGTTCAGTTTTGGGGCATTACGGTTAGACGATTACCTCCTACAATCTTAGTTTCAGTCTTAGTACCAATCGCAGTAATAGAACACAGATAGTTCTACAGAGTTTAGGACTTTCAGATACAGTCAACTCAGATATAGTACGAAATTTATCTAGTTCCATAAAAAACTAGACTATCAGGTACAACTAATCAGTATCAGTTATTTTAGTTATACAATTATTAGTATCTCATGTTATCAGTACTCAGACTCTGAAATCATGTTATCACGACCCATGTTATAGTTATTATGTATTCTTGTATGTATTCTCACGTTTATATTATTCAGCCAGTTAGTATAGATCATACATGTAAACCCTTTGCATTCAACCTACTTCATATGCATACTAGTATATTTAAAGTACTGACATATTTGGGCTATGGTGTCTTATGCTATAGTTTCAAAAGCACGAGTTCCAAAGCATTAGTAGTATTCTAGTCTCTACAGTCAGAGTTAGCAGTGAGTCCTCATCTTTCGAGGAAATGATCGTTTCTTCATTATCTCATTAATTAATTTATTAGTTGGAGTCATTTTGGGATATGTCCTATCAATTCCTTATTCAAACAGTTTTGACCATTAGAGGCTTTTCAAACTAGCATGTTCATATAGTTATATCAGTGTTTGGGTATTTCATACCCCATCCATATGTTATGATTTATCAGTTATTTTTCAGTTTTGAACCTTAAGGCCTTTCAGTTTATGTTTCCGCATTTCTGTATTACTATTCTGAGATAGTTTGCATAATTATGTTCACTGCGGGAATAGATGAGGATGTCATCTATAAAGACTATGATGAACATGTCAAATTAATACTTGAACACATGGTTCATCAAGTCCATGAAAGCTTCTAGGGCATTGGTAATACCAAAGGACATGACTAAGAATTTAGAGTGACTATACCGAGTACGAAAAGCTATTCTCAGAATGTCACATTCTCTAACTCTGTGTTGATGATAGCCTGATCTAAGGTCTATCTTAGAGAAATAGTTTGCACCCTGAAGTTGTCCAAGCAAGTCATTGATTTTTAGAAGTGGATACTTGTTCGTAACCGTGACTTTATTGAGCTGATGGTAGCCTATACACATTCTGAGAGAGCCATCTCTCTTTTGCACGAATAGAACTGGTGCACCCCATGGGGAAACACTAGGCCTGATGAATCCCTTATCTAAGAGATCCTTCAACTGTTCTTTTAGTTCTCTAAGTTCTTCTGGTGTCATTCTGTATGGTGGGATAGATAAAGGCTAAGTATCTGAAAGAAGATCAATGCAGAAGTCAATTTCCCTTTCGGGAGAAACTCTGAGAAAATCTTTGGGAAACATATCTGAATATTCATTCACTACTGAGACTAATTCAAGACTAGGAGTTTCAAAAATAGAATGCTTAACTTGAACAAGATGATAGACACATCCCTAATATATTAGTTTCCTAGAACATAGATAGGAACCAAGCTGACCTCCGAATGCTGAAATACTACCCTCCACGCTAGGAAGGGTTCATTCAAAAACTGAAATTAGACTGTTGTCGACTGTGGTATAGTAAGAATGAAGCCAATCCATGCCGAGAATGATATCAAAATCCGTTATCTCTAATTCAACTAAGTCTACTTAAGTGACTTTCTCAGTTACCATGATCGAACAGTTCCTGTATACCTATTGGGCAATGATGGTTTTACCTACTATATTAGAGATTGAAAAGGTCTCTGCTAGAATTTTGGGACTGAATCCGAAATCAACTTCTATATAAGGAGTAGCAAAAAACAAGGAAGCTGATAGATCTAGCAAAGCAAAAACATGCAAGTAAAATAACTGTAATGTACCAGTAACCATATTAGGAGAATTTTCTAGATCCTATTAGGAATGAAGAGCATAGAGTCTATTTGGGCATTGCCCACTGGTAACATTGGAGGTGGCAACCTACTGATTCGGGCGATCGTACTTAGAGGGGGAATAGTTATATTGACCCTGAAAACCTATCTGGGACAATCTCTGACTCTGTAGCCTAGCTTTCCACATCAAAATAGACATCCTTTCCAGCTTTGGAAATACCCTGATGGTTCTTACCACAAGTTTTACAATGGGGATGGGTTTGGGAAATGCTAACACTGCCTTGAGGTTTAGGGCCTGGCGCCCTATCCCTATTGCCGTCTCTGAATTTTGGCACTGGAGCACTGGCTGAAGAAGGGGTTGGGACAAAAGCCTACTGATTGGTCAGAGATACTACTGATTAAGATAAAGTGAGTAAGTCGGTTCTAAATTCTCCATGAAAGGCATGCTCGTCCAGGGAATTTGCTTGAGTGGGAAAAGGTACTAACTGATTTTTGGTTCTTCTTTTGTTAGCCCCTTTGGGTGACATATTCAGTAAATGAAATGGAAAAAATAGATTAGACAGAGAGTCGACATTTGAGCATATGTTCATTAATACGACATGAATAATGAAAGAAGGGAAACTGTTCCTAAAACATCTCATAGTCTCCTATCCATAAGTGTGGTGCACAACACACCCATGCACAAGACTCTACTAGATACGGCTTTACAGACTTCCTACGACACTATTAAACCTTAGTCTCTGATACTAAGTTTGTAACGCCCTAAATTTGGTACTTGGAATGCTACACGATACTCGTGACCCCGAAGAACCACAAGCTAACCCATGACTAATATCTGTACATGAACACTACATAATATACTGTATAAATGTGACATAAAAGGTTTAAAGGCCATAAGGTTTAAATATCTGATAAAACACGACATCTAAAAATATGGCATATCAATACCAAAATAACTGAAATAACTATCTGAACATACTATAGTCTGAAAGCCCCTAACACCGTACTGTCTGAATAAGGAGTTGATGGGATATATGCCCAACTAACTCCAACAACTGAAATTAACTAAGCTCTGTAGAAGTGAAGTAATCAAATTATAACATCCTCGAATGATGAGGACTCACTGTTGACTCTGACTACTGAAACTGGAATGCTACTGATGTTCTAGAGCTCGTACTTTTGAACCTATGGTATAAAACACCATAGCACAAATACATCAGTATAATTGAATGTATTAGTATGCTAGTGAGGTAGGATGAATACAAAGGGTTATAATACGTGAAAAATACTAACTGACTGTATAACATGAATATGAGAATACACGCATGAATAAGTAACTATAACTAAATTCGTGATAATACTGACTACTGAGTCTGAATACTGATATCATGAGTTCCTGATAACTGATGTAACTAATTTTGAGTGATTCTATCTGATAGTCTAGATTCTTATGGAACTAGCTGAGTTCTATACGATACTGGGTGACTGTATCTGATAGTCCTAAATTCTATAGAACTATCTGAATTCTATTAATGAGACCTGAGACTGAGACTGTGGGAAGTATTCTTTTAACCAAAATGCCCCTAATAAGCTATTATAGCTGAGTTGGGGTCCAATTTGTAACCCCAATTAGAAGGGTATCAATACCGCACCACTGGTAAGGACAAGATGTGAGTGAACCTTATCTAACATGTACTCTAATGAGAACGGCGAGACCCTCATCTAACAGGTTAAGCCACCTCATCTACCCTCATCTAGCAGGTTTGATGTCTCAACCTACGCTGGATACATAGTTTTGGAGTGCAAGGATTGCTTCTAAGAATCACACCCTCTACTCTTAGGTGATTTTCTATCCTTGGGCTCACTCGGTGCTGAATACTACTCCCATCTGACTAGACACTGGACTGAATATACTAGACTGAACTGGACTGAGTTTCACTAAATTCTATTGACTGGTGGAATATTACTGAGATATGATAACTGATTGATATTACTGAGATTACTGAGATTACTGGACTGATACTGAATTTACTGAGTTTTCCTAAGTCATGTAACTAACTGAATTCTACTAATCATGGCTTGGCTATGATTATCATGAAACTGACATTGGCTCTAGGCATGTAGCTAAATTATCGGGTACATGTACCCCTAGGACTCTATAGCATGAAACTGACAAGACATGACACTTTTTGAACACATGACCATAATTAATAATTCATAATACAATTACTTGGGAGTTTCATGAAGCATTGGGTTCTCATACTCTTGTACATGAATAGGAATGCATTCAAATATATCATGGTTAAAAAATTCTAGTCTCATGGGCATTCCATCAAACAATTTCAATCCATCACAATAGCATGAAAGTCCTTTTGAAATATAAAGATAAAGAATGGATTCATCATTTAGGACCTATTGAGTCAATAAGCATAAATCTTACTCTCTTAGGCATTTTATCAAACATCTAGTATGCATAACTTAGGGCTTAAGCATGAACATTAACTTAATACATCAAGTTTCTTCATTCAACTCAATTTCATTGATTTCAATCCATACATTAACAAATTTTATGAAAACATATTAAAGATTCCAACTTGAAAGTCGCACAACAACATAGACATGATTATAATCAATCCACAATATGGGCTTCACAAATCATGATTTTAAAATAGGATTCTTGAGCTTCATGGGTGAAAGGAACCCATGAATCAAAATTAAAAATACTTGGGTGGATGATTTCATGAAGATTGGTGGAAGAAAGCTTGAATTCTTGACTTGGAATTAAACTCCTAGGGTTTCTTATTATTGGGGATTGATCTTTGAGAGAAACCCTAATTTGGTGTTGTGGATGAATAATAAAGTTATGATCTCTGGTCTTGTATAATTAGGGGTTAAAATGAGTGGAAAAGACCAAAATACCCTTTTAAAAATGAATTAAAATCCCTGATCAAAAGTGGCGATGGTTTGGGCGATGGTCCATCGTTAGCTTGATGGTCAGTCTATCCATACCATCATGCTTGGCCAAAACCTAAACTTTTTTCCTCGTCTGCGATGGTTTAGGCGACGGACCGTCGATACTGACCGTTGAACTTGGCTAGAAGATTGGTTCACTGCATTAGCTGTGATGGCTTGGGCGATGGTCTTTCGCTAGCTCGACGGTCTGTTGGTCCTGACTATTGCTTCTGGTCAGTTCCAATAGTTCTCTGTAAAACATCCATAACATTTTACTCCGATACCGAATTTGGATGAAATTGGTACTTTGAAAATATAATTCAATTTCTCACATGATAATAAGTCAAAATTGGGTATTACAATATCTCCCTTTTGGGAATATTCGTTCTTGAATGGGATTAAATAGACTGGGAAAACTGATAGACTTGTCTTACTTAAGGGATGTGAACATTTGAAACATGATTATATGACTGGAACTTCTACTATACTAAAACTTCTTACTGAACATGCATATCTGATTCATGAATACTGACTCATGAATACATGAATGGAACACCGATAAGCTGAATTTATCAAGCTAAACATACATATCTGATGCATGAGTACATGACTGAGCTGATACATGAATACATGACTTAACATGCAATGGTACTTTAAAATACTGAGATTGTAACTGGAATTTGAACATAAAACTGAATAGGCTTAAAGAAAGCTATAACCTTGGGTTGAGTCTAAATTCGTGTAGAAAAGGTGAGGCTACTTGGTCCGCATATCTACTTCTACTTCCCAAGTAGCTCCGTCAACGGATTGATTCCACCAAAGAACTTTGACTAGAGGGACTTCTTTGTCCTTAGTTTGCGAATCTAGTAGTCAAGGATTTCAACTGGAATTTCCTCATAGGAGAGACTGTTCTGAATATCTACGCCATTAACAGGGACTATGACTGCTGGGTCACCTATGCACTTCTTAAGAAAGGACACGTGAAAAACTGGATGCACTGAAGCTAGCTCTGAGGGCAACTCGAGCTCATAAGATACCTTGCTGAAATGACTCAGAATTTTAAAGGGATCGATATATTGAGGATGAAGCTTTTCCTTCTCGCCGAATCTCTTCACTCCCTTCATGGGAGATCTTTAGATAGATAAAGTCATTAATATCGAACGCGATATCCTTTACTGAACACGATGAATGGGAACATAAGAACATGACTAAGTCTATAACATGTGACATGGACTGAGTATCATGAACTGAACTGAGCTATTGCATACATGGCTTATGGCTGAGATTGGAGCTTGAGGGTCCACTTATGAGTACCTACTACTCCAAGCTATTTTCCTTACATAAAGAGGGAATGACATATTTAGGTAATGAAATTTCAGGGCATTATAGTGTATCTCACCTTTGGGACACTACGTCCCTTAAAGAATGCTGACTTAGCCGAGATACTAAAGAGAGACTGGAATGATGCACAGGGCACCCATGAATGGAATTGCGACTGAATATTCAAGATCTGAGACTGATTCATTAAACATGAACTAAGCTGAACACAGAACTTCTTGATTGGTCTATCTTAGAATAGTTACATCCATGAGAGTTTGAATAGTTCGACTAGGTGGACAGAATAGGAAAATATATGAACTTGTCCATCTGACTGTTGGACTGAAGTACTGGTTGTTCAAACTAATTCCAACTGACTGACTTATCTAATCTATTGACTGACTAATGACTGAGTACAGGGCATATAAGACTGAACTGTACTTAGTTTGAATAACTAGACTGAGAATATGGAGATTTTATGAACATGAGAAAGGGACTAACTGAGTACCATGAGAGAGATGAGCATGAATTCATGAAATACTTGTATTGTCTGAGAATTTAAGACCAGGCATATAACATGATTCAAAAATATTCTATAAGATGAGGTAATAAAACACTGATAACATGCATAACTGATAACTACACTCTATGGTCAAGCAAACCTGAAATTGGACTGTAGTGCTAATATGATTTCTGAAATGAGGCTGAGGCTGACACTATATCTAAGACTATAGCAGAGTCTGTAACTAAATCTGTAATTGAGACACATACTAGGACTGAATGCTGGTTTTTAATAATTAAGGTTTAGACTAGTACTAAAGTACTAAATTCTGATGGCTAAGAAATTGATAACTAAAAGCCATGGTCCTATAGGACTATTTGAGTCTTTTACTAAATACTGATTACTGAACTGATGTTGTAACTGAGGCTTGAGGGATGGAAAATTGACACCACGAATTCACCAAGGGATTTAAACTAAGGGTATATGTGACATAACCTGAGTTTGGCTGATCACTAGAAGTTGAACACGAGTCATGTGGGTTGAGCATACTGTAAAGTACGACATGATTACATGATTCGTAAGCTGCATGACCTGAGTCTAAAGGTTCTGTATTCATGGGACATGATCAGTACTATTGAGTAAACTAGAACTCCTTATACTAGGAACTGGAAACGCACATAATTCTATGGAAGGTGCGTAAATATAAGTTGTGTTCATGGAACATGATTTATACCACGAAGTAAACTGGGACTCCTTATACTGGGAACTGAGATCGTACATGATTTTGACTAATGTGCATAAATATATGCAATGATCATGGAGATTACTTGTAGGACATGAATAGCTATCATGATACTTGATGGGTTTTGAGGATCTATATTACTATTTTGAGACGATCAGTATGATTATGCTCACTACGGGAATAGATGAGTATGTCATCTATGAAGACTATGACGAACATATCCAAGTACTGCTTGAACACATGGTTCATCAAGTCCATGAAAGTTGTTGGGGCATTGGTAAGACCAAAGGACATGACTAAGAATTCAGAGTGACCGTATTGAGTTCGAAAAGCTATTCTCGGAATATCACATTCTCTAACTCTGGGTTGATGATAGCCTAATCTGAGGTCTATCTTAGAGAAATAGATGGCACCCTAAAGTTGGCCAAATAAGTCATTGATTCTGGGAAATAGATACATGTTCGTAACCGTGACTCTATTGAGCTGACGGTAGTATATACACATTCTGAGAGAGTCATCTCTCTTTCTCACAAATAGAACTAGTGCACCCCATGAGGAAAAACTGGACCTGATGAATCCCTTGTCTAAGAGATCCTTCAACTATTCTTTTAGTTCTTTGAGTTCTGCTAGTGCCATTCTGTATGGAAGGATAGATAAAGGCTGACTATCTAAAAGAAGATCAATGCCGAAGTCTATTGCCCTTTCAGGAGAAACTCCAAGAAAATCTTTGGGAAACACATCTGAATATTTATTCACTACTGAGACTGATTCAAGACTAGGAGTTTCAAAACTAGAATCCTTAACTCAAACAAGATGATAGACATATCCCTTAGATATCATTTTCCTAGCACGTAGATAGGAAATAAGCTGACCTCTAAATGCTGAAATACTACCCTTTAGTCTAGGAAGGGTTCATTCAGAAATTAAAACTGGACTGTATTCGACTGTGGAATAGAAGAAATGAAGCCAATCATGCCAATAATGACATCAATATCCATCATCTCTAATTTGACTAAGTCTACTGAAGTGACTTTCTCAGTTACCATTACCGAACAGTTCCTGTATACCCGTCAGGCTATAATGGTTTTACCCACTAGGGTAGAGACTTAAAAGGGCTCTACTAAAATTTTGGGACTGTCTCTAAAATCAACTGCTATATAAGGATTAACAAAAGACAAGGAAGCTCCTGGATCTAGCAAAGCGTAAACATGCAAGTGAAAGATCTGTAATGTACTAGTAACCACATTAGGAGAATTTTCCTGATCCTATCGGGACTGGAGAACATAGAGTATGTTTGGGCGTTACCCACTGGTATCACTGGAGGTGGCACCCTGCTGATTTGGGTGACTGGACTGAGCTGAGGAACGGTTACGCTGATCCTGAAAAACCTGACTGGGGACAATCTCTTACTCTATGGCCTGGATTGCCACATCCGAAATAGGCATTATTTCCAGCTCTGCAAATACCCTAATGGTTTTTACCACAAGAGTAACAAAGGGGATGGGTTTGGTCACTACTAACACTGCCCTTAGGTTTAGGGCCTGGCATCCTATTCCTATTGCCGTCTCTGAATTTTGGCACTGGAGCAACTGGCTGAAGAAGAGACTGGGACAACAGCCTACTAATTTATCTGAGCTACTACTGAGTAAGATAAAGTGAGGGATTCGATTCTGAATTTTCCATAAAAGGCATTCTCATCCAGGGAATCTGCCTGAACGAGCGAAGGTACTGACTGATTTTTAGTTCTCCTTTTATTAGCCCTTTTAGGAGACATATTCAGTAAATGAAATGGAAAAAATGGATTAAAATGGGATTCTACATTTAATCTTATGCTCACTGGCATGACATGAATACTGAAAGAAGGGAAACTGTTCCTAAAATATCTCATAGCCTCCTGTCCATAAGTGTGGTGCACAACACACCCATGCATAAGACTCTAATAGATGTGGCTTTTCAGAATTCCAAGAACACTGTTGAACCTTAGAATCAGTTACCAAGTTTGTAATGCCCCAAATCTGGTACTCAGAATGCTACATGATGCTTATGACCCGGAAGGACCATAAGCTAACCCATGACAAATATATATTGTAATACCCCATATGTTTCTAAGCTAGGAAGTGAATCATTTTTATTACGTGTGAAACCTCCTATCCTGTGATTTATAATTGAGTATATGACTTACAATGAGTATCCTAGCAATAATGTAGTTTATGATATGTTAAGCATGCTCATATGAGTCACTTAGAGTAAGGCAAACTAATAGCTTTTGAATTCATCAAGTTTTAGTGTGTGAATCTACAAGAGTAACCTTTGAACAAGGATAACTTGATTGATATATGATATTTTTACAGATTTAGACCTACCAAATTGTAGAGAATAAAACTAGCTTTCAAAAGATACCAATTTTATCAAAATCCGACACCCGAGCAAGAAGTTATGGCCTTGCAAAGTAGGTGTGCGATGCATAACAACCGCACATGGCTACTGGAACAAGTGTGTGATAGGTTGTGCGGCGCACACCCTCAAGTGTGCAATAACATGTGCGACCACACCTTAGCTTGTTCGATAGGATGTGCAGCGCACACCTTAGCATGTGCGATGAGGTGTGCAACATACACTTGTGATTTCAGCCACGAAAACACCTAGTTTTTGAGTCATTTTGAGGATAATTAAGTCTTTTAAAACTCCTTACACGTCTCAAAACTTATCCTCACAAAATTTATAGCTTCTAATCTTTTTACAACCCTTATCCAAGAGAACAAGAAGGAGAAAAACTACTAGGGTTGCATAATAAAGCTTTAAGGTCCAATATTTCAACAATTTTATCACCATCAAGGTATGCTTAGTGTTCATTCATGGATTTCTTTTGTCCGTGGAGTTCAAGAATCAATATTTGATAACTAAATCATGAATGTTTTGTGGTGATATGGTTGTATTCATGTTGTTGTTTGTGGTTTGTGCTATAGAGTAGGAATTTGATGATCTTTCCTGAATATTGTGATCAAGTACTTGGAACCCATGAATGTGTGTGGATTAAGGTGGTGTAAATTTGTGAATATACCTATACCTTAAAGAGTGAATGCAAGGTGTTTGATAAAATGCTTAGTATGTGATAAACCAAGTTTCCATGACTCAATAGTATTTGAATGAAAAGCCAATGTTAACCATTATAATATGATATGAATTCCATGCTCTATGCTTTATAATTTTGCATGAATTTCACGTTGTTGTTATGTGTCATGGTTGTGGTATGGAAAGAGCATGATATTGAAGCTACGCAAGTATATATATGTCGTATGAATTCCCCTTTCCATGTATATGGTGTTGAGAACCATTATTAGTATAGAATCCCTTAATTATGATATTAAGAATTGTGGACTCCAGTCTTGTGAACAAGTCATGTCGTGTGTGTCAGTTTCCTTCTATTGAGTTCTGGGGGTATTCGTACCAAAAAAATATAGTAGTGTGCCTAGAGCCATGTCATGTTTCACGATATCCAAAATTATGCCATGATTTAGTAAAATTCAGTCAGTCATGTGACTCAAGAAACCTTATGATCTCAGTCAGTTATTAGATATTAGTAGTATTCCATCAGTTAATGGAATTCAGTAAGCTCAGTCGACGTACATTCAGTTATTCACGATCAGTCTCTTTAGAATATAGTAAAAGTTAGCACCGAGTGAACCCAAGGATGGAAACATACACTGCCAGATGAGGGTGTGATTCTTAGAAGTCATCCTTGCATTCCAAAACTATGTAGCCAACATAGGTTGAGACATCAACACTAACAGATGAGGGTTGATGAGGTGGCTTCGAACTGTCAAATGAGGGCCCCACCATTCGCTTTTGGGAACACTGTCAGATGAGGGTTACCCATAGTTGTCTTTACCAGTGGCGTGGTATTGACACCCTTCTAATCAGGGCAGAGATTGGACCCCATCTTAGCCATAATTGCACATATAGGGGCATGTCGTTTAAATAACTACCTTCCACAGTTTTAGTATCAGTCTCAGTAAAAGAACTCAGATAGTCCTTCAGATTTTTGTATATTAGGACTGTCAGATACAGTCAGACTCAGTTACAGTATGAAACTTAGATAGTTCCATCAGATTTAGGATTGTCAGACGCAGTCGCCCATGTTATCAGACCTACAGTATCAGTCATGTTAGTCATCATTAAACTATGTATTAGTATACAGGTCTAGCTATCATGCACCCATGATTTTAGTTACTATGTATGCATGTTTATACTCTTACGTTCAAATCAGAAAGTCAGTGAGCATCGTTCATTCATGTAACCCCTATTTATATTTAGCCTACCTCACTCGTGTACTCAGTACATTCCCATGTACTGACACATTTGCCATATGGTGCTTTCTTTTCATGTTACACCATATGTCTAGAGACACAAGCTCCAGATCAGCAGTAGTAGTAGCATTTCCAGTCGCAGAGTTACAGTAAGTCCTCTTTATTCTAAGACCAATATGATTTGATTCATTATTTATTTCAGTTAGTTTTTAGTTTTACATAGTTAGTTAGAAACATGTTCCTTCAACTCCTTATTCAGACAGTACTTAGAGGCCTTCAGATTTAGTTCAGACTTATGTTCAGCTTTGATTCAGACATTAGTTATTTTGGTTTTTTTTCATCCATATGGATGATATATTTATTTCAGTTGAACCTTATGGCTTATTGTTCATGTTTCCATATTTTACATGTATAATATGCGGTGTACAGGTACAAATATCAGTCATGGGTTAGCTTGTGGCCCTTCGGGATCATGAGCACCGTGTAGCATTCTGGTTTAGATAATTGGGGCATTACAAACTTGGTATCAGAGCCTAAGGTTCAATAGAGTCCTCAGAAGTCTGAGCCGCATCTAGTAGAGTCTTGTACATGGGTGTGTTGCGCTCCATATTTATGTACAGGAGGCTATGAGATGTTTTAGGAATAGTTTCCCTTCTTTTAGTATTCATGTCGTGCTAGTTAGAATAATCTCAAGTTAATCTCTTAGTCTAATCCATTCTTCTTTTATTCCAGAACATGCCTCCAAGGAGAAGAAACCAGCAACCCGAAGATCCTTTGGGCGAACCTATTTATCATGCAGAATTTAGAGCCGCATTCACCATACTTGCTCAGTATGTGCTGCCCAGAATGGATGGCCACCAGTTATTCCAGCCAATCCAGTGGTCAACTCAGCCGCAGCAAGGATTCAGGACTTCACCCGAATGAAGCCTCCATCTTTCTTCAGGTCTAAGTCTGATAAAGACCCATAGGAATTCATTGACCAAGTCCAAAAGGTCATTGATATCATGGGAGTTACTTCTATTGAGATTTCTGATTTAGCCTCATATCAGTTGCAAGATATGGCTTACACTTGGTATAAATAGTGAAAGTTTGAGAGGGTAGACGATGCAGATCTTATTGAGTGGGAGGAATTTGTCATGACTTTCATAGATAGATTATTTACCCAAGAGCTGGGGAAATCCAAAGTTCTTGAGTTCATCAACCTCAGGCAGGGAAATATGACGGTTAGAGAGTATTCTCTCAGATTTACTCAGTTAGCCAGATATACCCCTCATGTGGTTATAGACACCAGGGCTAAGATGAGCAAGTTCATGTCAGGGGTGAACGATAGCGTGGTAAATGAATGTATATCTATGATACTTAATAGTGATATGACCTTAGCCAGACTCATAACCCATGCCTAGTAGATAGAGGAGCAAAACGTTAAGGCTAGGGTGAGGCAGAATAAGAGAGCAAGATTAGGCAGTTTCTGTTTTTCTCAGCCCAAATCAGAGGGAGAAAAATATTCACAGTTTTGTCCCAAGTCATCTACCCCAGTTCAGTCTTCAGCCAGTGCTCCAGCTCGTAAGTTCAAAGATAGAGCACCAGGCTCTAAATCTCAAGGCAGCATCAGCAATGCCCGAACTAATCCCCTATGTCATACTTATGGTAAGAACCACAAGGGTATTTACAGATCCGGTAGTGATGTTTGCTTTGGTTGTAGAAAGCCAGGCCACAGAGTCAGATATTTTCTCCAGTCGGGCTATCAGGGTCATCAGAATCATTTCACAGCTCAATCCGGTCACCTGAACCAGCAGGGTGCCACTTTCAGTGCTACTAGTGGGCAACTCCCAAATAGACTCTATGCTCTTCAGACTCAACAGGATCAGGAAAATTCTCCTGATGTTGTTACTGGTATGTTACAGATTTTCCATGTTCATGTTTATGCTTTGCTAGATCTAGGTGCATCTTTGTCTGTTGTTACTCCCTTTATAGCAGACGATTTCAGAATTAGTCCTAAAACTTTAACAGAGCCCTTTTCAGTCTCTACCTAGGTGGGTAAAACCATCATAGCTCGGTGGGCATACAGGAACTGCCCGATTATGATATTTTAGAAATCCACATCAGCAGATTTAGTCAAATTAGAGATGACTGATTTTGATGTCATTCTCGACATGGATTAGCTTCATTCCTGCAATGCCACAGTCAACTTTAAAAATAGGATAGTATAGTTTTAGTTCCTGAATGAACCCGTCATTTAGTGGAAGGGTAGTACTTCAACATTCTAGGGTCATCTTGTTTCCTACCTTCGAGCAAGGAGAATGATTTCTAAGGGGTGTATGTGTCATCTCGTGCATGTTAAAGATTCCAGTTTCAAATCTCCCAGTCTTAAATCAGTCCCAGTTGTTAATGAATATTTAGATGTATTTCCTGAATTTCTTCCAGGCATTTCTCCCAAAAGGGAAATAGACTTCGGCATTGATCTGCTTCTAGATACTCAGCCTATTTCTATTTTTCCATACAGAATGACACCAGTAGAACTTAAGGAACTCAAAGATTAGTTGAAGGAACTCTTAGATATGGGATTCATCAGGCCCAGTATTTCTCTATAGGGCGCACCAGTCTTATTAGTATGCAAGAAAGACAGTTCTCTCAGGATGTGTATTGATTACCGTCAGCTCAATAAAGTTACGGTCAAGAACAAGTATCCTCTTCCCAAGATAAATGAAATTTTTGACCAACTTTAGGGTGCCTGTTATTTCTCTACGATAGACCTTAGATCAGGCTATCATCAAATTAGAGTTAGAGAATGTGACATTCCGAAGAAAGCTTTCCGTACTCGGTATGGTCACTTCAAATTTCTAGTTATGTACTTTGGTCTTACCAAAGACCCTATAGCTTTCATGGACTTGATGAACCGTGTGTTCAAGCAATACTTAGACATGTCCATCATAGTATTTATAGATGATATTCTAGTCTATTCCCGCATTGAGAGCGATCATTCAGACCATCTCAGAATTGTTCTTCAAACTCTTAGGGATCATCAGTTATTCGCTAAGTTCAGCAAGTGCAATTTTTTTCTAATATTAGTAGCATTCCTTGGCCATATTATTTCCAATAATGACATTAGAGTAGATCCTCAGAAAACCAATATGGTAAGAAACTGGCCTCGCCCTGTATCTCCATTAGATATCAGGAGTTTCTTGGTTTTGGCTGGCTATTTCAGACGATTTTTCAAGGGATTTTCTTCTATTGCATCTCCTATGTCCAGATTGACTCAGAATAAGGTCAAGTTACAGTGGTCAGATCCTTGTGAGAAAAGTTTTCAAGAGTTGAAAACTCAACTCACTTCAACCCCAGTTCTAGATCTTCTAGATGGTTCAGATGGGTTCGTAGTACATTGTGATACATCCAGAGTGGGATTAGGTTGTGTCATCATGCAGTATGGTAAGGTCATAGCCTACGTCTCCAGACAGTTAAAGCCCCATGAGAAGAAATATCCTACTCATGATCTTAAGTTAGCTGTCGTAGTATTTGCCTTAAAGATTGGAGGTATTATATTTATGGAGTTCACGTAGATGTCTTCACAGATCATAAGAGTTTTTAGTATGTCTTTTTTCAGAAAGATCTAAATCTTCGTCAGAGAAGGTGGTTAGAAATTTTGAAGGATTATGACATGAGTGTCCTTTATCATTCGGGCAAGGCCAATGTTGTGGCCGAAGCTCTCAGTAGACTCTCCATGGGTAGTGTTTCTTATATTGATGATAGCAAGAATAAGATAGCTCAGGAAATCCATCAGCTTACCAGACTAGGCGTTCACTTAGTCAACTCTTCAGAGGGTGGTATATGAGTTCGGAGTAGTTCAGAGTCATCTCTAGTTTCTGAGATGAAAGGGAAGAAAGACAGGATCCTAGTCTTGTTAAGCTAAAAGTGTCAGTTTAGAGTCAGAAAGTAGAGGTTTTATCCCAAGGGAGAGATGGTGTTCTTTGTTGTCAGGGCCGTCTGTGTATTCAAAGTGTAGATGACTTGAGGCAGCGAATTCTTGCAGAAGTGCATAGTGCACGATACTCTATTTATCCAGGGGCCACTAAGATGTACCGCGACCTATGGGGGATTTATTAATGGAGTGGGATGAAAAGAGATGTTATAGCGTTTATGGCTAAGTGCTCTACATGTCAGTATGTTAAGATAGAGCATCAGAAGCCTAGTGGTTCCATGCAGGAGTTCACCATTCATACTTGGAAGTGGGAAGAAGTGAACATAGACTTTGTGATGGGTCTGCCTAAAACTCGTCATCAAGATGATTTAGTTTGGGTCATTGTAGACAAAATGACTAAGTCAGCTCATTTCTTTCTAGTTCGTACTTCTTATTCAGCCGAGGATTACACCAAGATCTATGTAAGAGAGTTGGTCAGATTAAATGGTATTCCACTATCTATTATTTCAAATAGAGGTACCCAATTCACCTCTCACTTCTGGAAAGCATTCCAAAAAGGTCTTGGTACGTAAGTTCATCTTAGTACAACATTTCATCCTCAGACAGCTGGTCAAGAATAAAGCACCATTCAAACTCTCAAAGATATGCTAAGGGCGTGTGTAATTGATTTCAAGGAAAGTTGGGATGACCACTTGCCTTTGATAGATTTTGCATACAACAATAGCTATCATTCCAGTATTCAGATGGCTCCCTTCGAAGCTCTCTATAGTAGGAGATGTAGATCTCCAATTGGTTGGTTTGAAGTAGTAAGGCCTCAGTTATGGTCCTGACTTAGTATTCAACGCCTTAGAGAAAGTTCAGTCATCAGAGAGAGACTTTGGGCTGCTCAAAGCCGACAGATGTCGTATGCAGATGTTCATAGAAATAATCTTGAGTTCAAAGTCAATGAATATGTCTACCTTAAGATCTCTCCTATGAAGGGAGTGAAGAGGTTTGGCAAGAAAGGGAAACTCAGTTGTCGATATGTCGGTCCCTTCAGGATTCTTAGTGGCTTTGGCAAAGTAGCTTATGAGCTCAAATTGCCTTCAGATCTAGCCTCAGTTCATCCATTCTTCCATTTCTCTTTGCTCAAGAAGTGCATAGGTGACCCAGAAGTTGTAGTCCCTATTTAGAGCATTGACATTTAGAATATTCTCTCCTATGAAGAGATTCTAGTCAAAATCTTAGACTATCAGACTCGTAGATTGAGGAACAAAGCAGTCCCTCTAGTCAAAGTTCTTTGGTGAAATCAGTCTCATGAGGGAGCTACTTGGGAAGCAGGAGCAGATATGCATACTAAGTATCCTCTCCTTTTCCCTGTTAATTCAGATTAAGCTCAAGGTAACAGTCCTCCTTAATCTTAGGAAGTTCACATTTAGTATTCAGTTTTATGCTCATGTTCCCATTATAAACTTGGTACCTATTACCATTGCATACTCAGTCATGCATTCATGTATCGGTCTAGTATTTAATCATGCATCAGATATGCATTATCATTGCGAGAACCTCAGTCATGCATTCATGAATCAGTTACACGTGCATCAGATATGCATGTCCAGTATGATGTAGTCAGTTTATCAGTCATGTCAGTCATAAGATCATGTTTCAGTCATTCATGTCCAGTTTATGTTCCTCTTATCTTTCATCCCCTCTCAGTTAGTTCTCATTCGTGGACGAATGTTCCCAAGGGGGAGATATTGTAATACCCCATATGTTTCCAAGCTAGAAAGTGAATCAGTTTTCATACGTATGAAACCTCCTATCCTGTGATTCATATTTGAGTACATGACCTACAATGAGTATCCTAGTGATAAGATAGCTTATTATGTGTTAAGCATGCTTATATGAGTCACTTAGAGTAAGGCAAGCTAATAGCTTTTGAATTCATCAAGTTTTAGTATATGAATCTGCAAGAGTAACATTTTAATGAGGATAACTTGATTGATATGTGATATTTTGGAAGATTTAGACCCACCAAATTGTATAGAATAAAACTAGCTTTCCAACGATACCAATTTTATCAAAATCCATCACCTCAGGAAGAAGTTATGGCCTTACAAAGTAGGAGTGTGACACATAACAATCGCAGATGGCTACTGGAACAAGTGTACGATAGGTTGTGCGGCGCACTCCCTCAAGTGTGTGATAACATGTGCAATACACACCTTAGCTTTTGCGATAGGATGTGCAGTGCACACCTTAGCATGTGCGATGCACACTTATGATTTTAGCCATGAAAACACTTAGTTTTTGAGTTATTTTGAGGATAATTAAGTCTTTTAACACTCCTTACACGTCCCAAATCTTAACCTCGCAAAATTTATAGCTTCTAATAACATTACAGCTCTATTAACATCTTAAGTTCATTATCTAGGAGCACAAGAAAGAGAAAAACTACTAGGGTTTCATAATCAAGCTTGAAGGTCCAATCTATCAACAATTTCATAGCCATTAAGGTATGTGTAGTGTTTATCCACGGATTTATTTCGTCCGTGGAGTTCAAGAATCAATCTTTGATAACTAAATCATGAATGTTTTGTGGTGATATGGTTCTATTCATGTTGTTGTTTGTGGTTTGTGCTATAGAGTGCGAATTTGATGAACTTTCATGAAGATTGTGATCATGTAGTTGGAACCCATGAATTTGGGTGGATTAAGGTGGTGTAAATTTGTGAATACACCTATGCCTTAAAGAGTGAATGCAAGGTGTTTAATAAAATGCTTAGTATGTGATAAACCATGTTTCCATGACTCAATAGTATTTGAATGACAAGCCAATGTTAACCCTTATAATTTGATATGAAATCCATTCTCTATGCTTTATGATATCACATGAATTCCACATTGATGTTATGTGTCACGGTTGTGGTATGGAATGAGCATGATATTGAAGCTATGCAAGTATATACATGTCATATGAATTCCTCTTTCCATGTATAAGGTTTTGAGAACCATGATTAGTATGAAATCCCTTACATATGATATTAAGAATTGTGGACTCCAATCTTATGAATAAGTCATGTCGTGTGTGTCAGTTTCCTTCTATCGAGTCCTGGGGGTATTCATACCCAAAAAATATAGTTATGTGCCTAAAGCCATGTCATGTTTCACGATATCCAAAATCACGCCATGATTCGGTAGAATTTAGTCAGTCATGTGACTTAGGAAACCTCATGATCTTCTTTAGTTATCAGATATCAGTAGTATTCCATCTATTAATGGAATTCAGTAAGCTCAATCCACGTACAGTCAGTTATTCATGTTCGGTCTCTTCAGATAAGACTAGAAGTTAGCACCGAGTGTATCCAAGGATGGAAACATACACTGCTAGATGAGGGTGTGATTCTTAGTAGTCATCCTTGCGGTCCAGAACTATGTAGCCAGCATATTTTGAGACATCAACACTGTCAAATCAGGGTTGATGAGGTAGCTTCGTATTATCATATGAGGGCCCCACCATTCTCTTTTGGGAACACTGTCAGATGAGGCTTACCTACAGTTGTCTTTACTAGTGGCACGGTATTGACATCCTTCTATTCAGGGTAGAGATTGGACCCCAGCTTAGCCATAATGGCACATATAGGGGTATGTCGGTTAAACAACTACCTCCTACAATTTCAGTATCAATCTCAGTAAAAGAACTCAGATAGTTCTTCAAATTTTAGTATATCAAGACTTTCAGATACAATCAGACTCAGTTGTAGTACGGAACTCAGATAGTTCCATCATATTCAAGACTGTCAAACACAGTCGCCCATGTTATTAGAACTACAGTATCAGTCATGTTAGTCATCTTTAAACTATGTATTAGCATACAGGTCTAGCTATCATGCACCCACAATTTTAGTTACTATGTATGCATATTTGTACTCTTACATTCATATCAGTCAGTCGGATAGAATTGTTCATGTATGTAAAACTTGTTTATACTTAGCCTACCTCACTCGTATACTCAATACATTCCCACGTACTGATGCATTTTCGCTATGGTGCTTTCTTTTCATGTTACACCATAGGTCTAGAGACATAAGCTCCAAATTAGCAGTAGCAGTAGCACTTCCAGTTGCAAATTTACAGTGAGTCCTCTTCATTCGAGGACCAATATGATTTGATTCATTATTTATTTCAATTAGTTTTCAGTTTTATGGAGTTAGTTGGAGACATGTTCCTTTAATTCCTTATTCAGAAAGTACTTAGAAGCCTTCAAATTTAGTTCAGACTTATGTTCAGCTTTGATTTAGACTTCAGTTATTTTGTGTATTTTTTTCACCCAAATGGATGATATATTTATTTCAGTTGAACCTTATGGCCTATTGTTCATGTTTTTTGTATTTTACATGTATAATATGCAGTGTATAGGTACAGATATTAGTCATGGGTTAGCTTGTGGCCCATCGGGGTCATGAGCACCGTGTAGTATTTCGGTTCAGATAATCGAGGCACTATATATATACCTGAACACTGCATAATATACTATATAAATGTGTAATAAAAGGATGAAAGGCCATAAGGTTCAAATATCTGATAAAACACGACATCTTAAAATATGGTATATCAACAACAAAATAACTGAAATAGCTGTCTGAACATACTATAGTTTGAATACCTCTAACACTGTACTTTCTGAATAAAGAGTTGATGGGATATGTCCCCAACTAACTCCAACTACTGAAATAAACTAAGCACTGTAGAAGTAAAGTAATCAAACCATAATATCCTCGAATGATGAGGAGTCACTGCTGACTCTGACTGCTGAAAATGGAATGCTACTGATGTTCTAGAGCTCAAACTTTTGAACCTATGGTATAAAACACCATAGAGCAAATGCATCAGTACGATTGAATGTACTGGTATACTAGTGAGGTAGGATGAATGTAAAGGGTTCAAATGCGTGAACAATACTAACTGACTGTATAACATGAATATGAGAATACACGCATGAACAAGTAATTGTAACTGAATTCATGATAATACTGACTACTAAGTCTGAATACTAATATCATGAGTTTCTGATAGCTGATGTAACTGATACTGAGTGACTGTATCTGACAGTCTAGATTCTGATAAAACTAGCTGAGTTCTACTATACTGGGTAATTGTATCTAATAGTCCTAAATTCTGAAGAACTGTCTTAGTTCTATTACTGAGACCTGAGACTGAGACTGTGGGAAGTATTCCTTTAATCGACATGCCCATAATAAGCTGTTATAGCGGAGTTGGGGTCCAATCTATAACCCCAATTGGGGTCTAATAAGAATGGTGGGACCCTCATCTAACATGTTAAGCCATCTTCTCTATCCTTATCTAGAAGGTTTGATGTCTCAACCTATGTTGGTTACATAGTTCTAGAGCGCAAAGATTGCTTCTAAGAATCATACCCTCTACTCGCATGTGAGTTCCCATCCTTGGGCTCACTCGGTGCTAAATCCTACCCCCATTTGAATAGACATTGAATTGAATATATTGGACTGAACTGGACTAAGTTTCACTAAATTCTGTTGACTGACAGAATATTACTAAGATTTGATAACTAACTAAAATTACTGAGATTACTAGACTGATACTGAATTTATTGAGTTTTCCTAAGTCATTTAACTGACTGAATTCTACTGATCATGGCCTAACTGAGATTATCATGAAACTGACACTGGCTCTAGTCACACAACTAAATTATTGGGTACAAGCACTTCGAATAATCATACAACATAATTGAACTTTATTCATTAACTTGTTTATCTTGGTTGTTGGTTAGTAGGGTTAATTGTATGATCATGGTCTCCCGACCTCTAAGGGTTACCTAATTTGGACATTACAACTACACCATTGAGCAGGGATGTAATAATTCAATTAAGAGCTTAATATTATAATCCTACATGTGAATCAAGTAAGGCTTCTAGGTACATCCCTATCCTAGAAACTAATTCAAATTCCTTATTTCATACAAGAATAAGAACCCTACTTTGTTCATCCCCACATTCTATTTTCCTATTCTCTCCCAAGATCACAAGATTGACAATATATGTATTCTAAGGGTGATCAATCCTTTAGATAATTAAAACAAGGATAAAAAAGAAATCAAATATGATAATCGAATTAAACAAAATCAATTCAAAACAATAGTCTTCATGTTCTTGACTTTAACCCACGAAAATGAGATTTTAGCCACTAATAGTCATAATCATCATCCAAATAATTGTATGAATGATAAAAAAAATAAAGAATCTAAACTAAAGAATGTAAAACCTAAAAGTGATGAGTTGCATCATCCTCCAAAATTGTCCAAGACATCCAAGATGATTACAAAACGTGCATAATGTCCTATTTATACTAATATGCCAAGCCTTAGCCGTGTAGGAGAAGGATTTGCAAATTGGTCGTGTGTAGGATATCCAACACATCGCCTTGCCTATCCTGTGGACTAAGAAATGTGGAACCTTGAATTTCATGTGGCAAGACCAATGTTTCATGTTTAAAATCTTATCAAGGGAGTGGTGCGTTGTGGCTCAATCTCGTTGGCTCACTGGACGTTGTATCCATATTTTTGGCTAAGTGTTCCAATGTCCATTTTTTATCCAAGACTTGTGGTGTTATTTTGCCTTCAATTGTAGTTTGTTCCTTATAAAAATTTCATCAAATTCAACTCCTCAAGAATCCTAAAACATCAAACTCCAAACATTAGATCTCAAAACAACATAGCATTCACAGCGATGCACAAGAAACACGAGCTAAGACTAGGCTCGCTCGCTTGATCATAGGCTTATTGTTTTTACTCTTGAATTGACTCAATTAAACTTTGCACATTACAAACAATTTGTTCCATATATAAATATACCATTAAACCAGTTGGAACTCATTCAAGTTACTGGAATCTAACGAGATCAACTAGACACACACATAGCTCAAGCTAGTAAAACTAGTTTTCTCAGTTGAACTCTAAATGCCTCAATTAAATACAAACTTGTTTGAAAATACTTTTAACCATTGTAATCACATATTTGAATAATTGTATTCTTATTTATAATCATCACACATAAAACACATGAATTGTCCACAAAACAAGATAAACTAAGCTAGTATAATGACACCGAAGTGTATAAAACCACCTTAGATCACATAGTTTTATCCTCTTGTGTAACAAACTTGCAGGTGCTATTTTGTACTGATTAGGATAGATGATCCGATGATCATTCAGCCTTAATCATCACTCATCTATAAAAGAAAAGAGGCATCTCTTCATCAAATAGTTTTTGCCAGTTTCAAAGACTGAAGATAGGCAACAAAAACTCTATTTCAAGATTACTCAAGCATTACTCATGTTCTTATCTTTGTAGTGTGCTTAATGAGTTAATGAGTGTTCTTGAGTGCTAATTTGTAAATGAACTATTCAGGTTATAAGTGTAGTGCTTTTGTTTGTTAAGAGAGGTTCTTAGGTAGAGTTACCTAAGTGTAATACTGATTAGAGTTAATCAGTGGAGAGGGTCCTTGGTAGAGTTACCAAGATGGGATTGTAATAGAGTTTTCAAAAATAAAAGTAGGCTAGAGGTAGGCTAAAATATTAGACTGTAATCAGAAGGTTGATTATAGTGAATATCTTTGGTACTTGTGAAGGAAACTCATGGTTTTTCCCTTCCTGGATTTCCAAGTGGAAATCGTGGTGTTTTTTCTCTTCCTTCATTGTTTCTTATTTCTTGGTTATTTTCGTGTACTTTTATTGTGATTGATTTTGAGGGACCTGGTCCCTTATTGTGTGGTGCAATCCATAAGAGTTTAAATAAAAGGGATAGACTAACATAAAAAGGGTGAAAAAAGAGTGATATTAAACATTAAATTTAGGTTCATGTGTGGATTGATAGTATAAATTTAGGAGTACGTATGGATAAATGGTATAATAAAGTGTGATATTAAATTTTTTTCAATAGATAATTGGAAAAAAAATTTTAACCGATTTATTCACTTTTCAGTTAAAAGTGCTTGTAAATTGATGAGACATAAAGGGGAGAAGAGAGATATTTTTTATATGATATGAATGAAAGGTCTTTCATTTAAGATTAATTTCTTCTTCTGGGGATAATGGAAAGGGAGAATTATCACTGATGACAACTTGATAATAATGAGAATCAATGTAGTGTTCAGGTGCTTGTGTGGTGACACAGTGCACTAGAAAACTATGTCCTATTTATTTCTAACAACCCTATAGCTCAAAGGATATAGAGACAGTTTGATACTTGTGCTGGTATGGACATAGATTAAAGGAGCTTAATATAGACTATCAAAATATAGTGGTTTACAAAAGCTTTAAGAAAATTGCACAATGCCTACGAAGCGATTCCAGTATTGATAGTTTGGGAGTTGTGGAAGACAAGAAACAACATCAGACATGAAAATCACACTACTTTTGAAGGACTGATATATCAGGTGGAAAAAACATACAGATAATGATAAAGATACAGACACCTTAGATAAATATCACTAGGAAGAACTAGATGGAAATGGTGAATATTTTAGGATCCTATAACCCTAAAATATCTCATCATTTAGTTCACTGGGATTTCCTTGAGAAAGGAAGAATAAAGTGCAATATAGATGATGCAAGAAAAGAAAAACTTGGGGAAAGTGCATATGGATTTTTCATTAGGGATGAAAAAGGAGTTTTGATATATGCACAAGAAAAAGAAATAGGGATTGCAACAAATATGGAGGCAGAGGCGAGAGCAGTCTGTGGGGCTCTAAAGTTTAATATAACAAAAGGATATCAACAAATGATAATAGAAACTAACTCTTTATATCTTAAAAACATTATTCAGAGAGTATATAAAGTGCCATGACAACTTGCATAGATAATGGATGCAATCCAAAATGAAGTTAGAAAGGCAGAAGCTCCAAATAAAGAACACATTCAGATAAGGAAATTAGATGGCTAATTACTTAGCTAATCTAGTAGTCAATAGCGCGCGCGCACACACACAGACACAAAAGAATGCATGTATTTAAAGACCAGTAATGGGGAGATGACTTATCAACACAGACAAAACAAAAATTTGAACATTGAGGATGAGAACCAGGAGAATCAAGTCACATAAAACTACAATATAAGCAAACAAATAGATAGGAGCTAATGAGAGGCAACAAACATATTTACATAAGATAATGCCAATGAGGGTCATTACAGTTGCACAATTCAATGTTTTACTTATCTATGATAGTGTACAAACTTTCACCAAAAAGTTACGGGTACAGTGTCATGTTGAATATTCAGGCATGGATTAGCACGAATTCTAAATGTTTTTTATCCTAAGAAGGAGAAACATCAATAGCAAAGGATGAGTATGAGGTCAGATATTCAAAGAGGAACAAGAGAGAGGGAAATAAAAAGAGATATACCTTTGGTCCAGCTGCGAACTCCAAATGACAACCTCCCTCAAAGACACACGATGATGGACAACCCATTACCTCCTAAGAATGAAAAAAAAAGCTTAAATAGGATTAAGAACACCAAATAAAGAGGAAAGAAACATCACTTACCTCCAAATAGTGAACACTCTTATGTGAGTTGGATAATACAAAGTAGAGGTGGAGCAAGGTGGAAGCAAACCCACAAGAGTAGACGATGAAGCTGGAGGTTCTGGCAGCTGTCGAATGGGAGCATTTGGAAGAAACGAGATAGTTTCTAAGGCCTTTCAGTTTATGTTTCCGCATTTCTGTATTACTATTCTGAGATAGTTTGCATAATTATGTTCACTGCGGGAATAGATGAGGATGTCATCTATAAAGACTATGATGAACATGTCAAATTAATACATGAACACATGGTTCATCAAGTCCATGAAAGCTTCTAGGGCATTGGTAATACCAAAGGACATGACTAAGAATTTAGAGTGACTATACCGAGTACGAAAAGCTATTCTCAGAATGTCACATTCTCTAACTCTGTGTTGATGATAGCCTGATCTAAGGTCTATCTTAGAGAAATAGTTTGCACCCTGAAGTTGTCCAAGCAAGTCATTGATTTTTAGAAGTGGATACTTGTTCGTAACCGTGACTTTATTGAGCTGATGGTAGCCTATACACATTCTGAGAGAGCCATCTCTCTTTTGCACGAATAGAACTGGTGCACCCCATGGGGAAACACTGGGCCTGATGAATCCCTTATCTAAGAGATCCTTCAACTGTTCTTTTAGTTCTCTAAGTTCTTCTGGTGTCATTCTGTATGGTGGGATAGATAAAGGCTAAGTATCTGAAAGAAGATCAATGCAGAAGTCAATTTCCCTTTCGGGAGAAACTCTGAGAAAATCTTTGGGAAACATATCTGAATATTCATTCATTACTGAGACTAATTCAAGACTAGGAGTTTCAAAAATAGAATGCTTAACTTGAACAAGATGATAGACACATCCCTAATATATTAGTTTCCTAGAATGTAGATAGGAACCAAGCTGACCTCCGAATGCTGAAATACTACCCTCCACGCTAGGAAGGGTTCATTCAAAAACTGAAATTAGACTGTTGTCGACTGTGGTATAGTAAGAATGAAGCCAATCCATGCCGAGAATGATATCAAAATCCGTTATCTCTAATTCAACTAAGTCTACTTAAGTGACTTTCTCAGTTACCATGATCGAACAGTTCCTGTATACCTATTGGGCAATGATGGTTTTACCTACTATATTAGAGATTGAAAAGGTCTCTGCTAGAATTTTGGGACTGAATCCGAAATCAACTTCTATATAAGGAGTAGCAAAAAACAAGGAAGCTGATAGATCTAGCAAAGCAAAAACATGCAAGTAAAATAACTGTAATGTACCAGTAACCATATTAGGAGAATTTTCTAGATCCTATTAGGAATGAAGAGCATAGAGTCTATTTGGGCATTGCCCACTGGTAACATTGGAGGTGGCAACCTACTGATTCGGGCGATCGTACTTAGAGGGGGAATAGTTATATTGACCCTGAAAACCTATCTGGGACAATCTCTGACTCTGTAGCCTAGCTTTCCACATCAAAATAGACATCCTTTACAGCTTTGGAAATACCCTGATGGTTCTTACCACAAGTTTTACAATGGGGATGGGTTTGGGAAATGCTAACACTGCCTTGAGGTTTAGGGCCTGGCGCCCTATCCCTATTGCCGTCTCTGAATTTTGGCACTGGAGCACTGGCTGAAGAAGGGGTTGGGACAAAAGCCTACTGATTGGTCAGAGATACTACTGATTAAGATAAAGTGAGTAAGTCGGTTCTAAATTCTCCATGAAAGGCATGCTTGTCCAGGGAATTTGCTTGAGTGGGAAAAGGTACTAACTGATTTTTGGTTCTTCTTTTGTTAGCCCCTTTGGGTGACATATTCAGTAAATGAAATGGAAAAAATAGATTAGACAGAGAGTCGACATTTGAGCATATGTTCATTAATACGACATGAATAATGAAAGAAGGGAAACTGTTCCTAAAACATCTCATAGTCTGCTATCCATAAGTGTGGTGCACAACACACCCATGCACAAGACTCTACTAGATGCGGCTTTACAGACTTCCTACGACACTATTAAACCTTAGTCTCTGATACTAAGTTTGTAACGCCCTAAATTTGGTACTTGGAATGCTACACGATACTCGTGACCCCGAAGAACCACAAGCTAACCCATGACTAATATCTGTACCTGAACACTACATAATATACTGTATAAATGCGACATAAAAGGTTTAAAGGCCATAAGGTTCAAATATCTGATAAAACACGACATCTAAAAATATGGTATATCAATACCAAAATAACTGAAATAACTATCTGAACATACTATAGTCTGAAAGCCCCTAACACTGTACTGTCTGAATAAGGAGTTGATGGGATATATGCCCAACTAACTCCAACAACTGAAATTAACTAAGCTCTGTAGAAGTGAAGTAATCAAATTATAACATCCTCGAATGATGAGGACTCACTATTGACTCTGACTACTGAAACTGGAATGCTACTGATGTTCTAGAGCTCGTACTTTTGAACCTATGGTATAAAACACCATAGCACAAATACATCAGTATAATTGAATGTATTAGTATGCTAGTGAGGTAGGATGAATACAAAGGGTTATAATACGTGAAAAATACTAACTGACTGTATAACATGAATATGAGAATACACGCATGAATAAGTAACTGTAACTAAATTCGTGATAATACTGACTACTGAGTCTGAATACTGATATCATGAGTTCCTGATAACTGATGTAACTAATTTTGAGTGATTCTATCTGATAGTCTAGATTCTGATGGAACTAGCTGAGTTCTATACGATACTGGGTGACTGTATCTGATAGTCCTAAATTCTATAGAACTATCTGAATTCTATTAATGAGACCTGAGACTGAGACTGTGGGAAGTATTATTTTAACCAAAATGCCCCTAATAAGCTATTATAGCTGAGTTGGGGTTCAATTTGTAACCCCAATTAGAAGGGTATCAATACCGCACCACTGGTAAGGACAAGATGTGAGTGAACCTTATCTAACATGTACTCTAATGAGAACGGCGAGACCCTCATCTAACAGGTTAAGCCACCTCATCTACCCTCATCTAGCAGGTTTGATGTCTCAACCTACGCTGGATACATAGTTTTGGAGTGCAAGGATTGCTTCTAAGAATCACACCCTCTACTCTTAGGTGATTTTCTATCCTTGGGCTCACTCGGTGCTGAATACTACTCCCATCTGACTAGACACTGGACTGAATATACTAGACTGAACTGGACTGAGTTTCACTAAATTCTATTGACTGGTGGAATATTACTGAGATATGATAACTGATTGATATTACTGAGATTACTGAGATTACTGGACTGATACTGAATTTACTGAGTTTTCCTAAGTCATGTAACTAACTGAATTCTACTAATCATGGCTTGGCTATGATTATCATGAAACTGACATTGGCTCTAGGCATGTAGCTAAATTATCGGGTACATGTACCCCTAGGACTCTATAGCATGAAACTGACAAGACATGACACTTTTTGAACACATGACCATAATTAATAATTCATAATACAATTACTTGGGAGTTTCATGAAGCATTGGGTTCTCATACTCTTGTACATGAATAGGAATGCATTCAAATATATCATGGTTAAAAAATTCTAGTCTCATGGGCATTCCATCAAACAATTTCAATCCATCACAATAGCATGAAAGTCCTTTTGAAATATAAAGATAAAGAATGGATTCATCATTTAGGACCTATTGAGTCAATAAGCATAAATCTTACTCTCTTAGGCATTTTATCAAACATCTAGTATGCATAACTTAGGGCTTAAGCATGAACATTAACTTAATACATCAAGTTTCTTCATTCAACTCAATTTCATTGATTTCAATCCATACATTAACAAATTTTATGAAAACATATTAAAGATTCCAACTTGAAAGTCGCACAACAACATAGACATGATTATAATCAATCCACAATATGGGCTTCACAAATCATGATTTTAAAATAGGATTCTTGAGCTTCATGGGTGAAAGGAACCCATGAATCAAAATTAAAAATACTTGGGTGGATGATTTCATGAAGATTGGTGGAAGAAAGCTTGAATTCTTGACTTGGAATTAAACTCCTAGGGTTTCTTATTATTGGGGATTGATCTTTGAGAGAAACCCTAATTTGGTGTTGTGGATGAATAATAAAGTTATGATCTCTGGTCTTGTATAATTAGGGGTTAAAATGAGTGGAAAAGACCAAAATACCCTTTTAAAAATGAATTAAAATCCCTGATCAAAAGTGGCGATGGTTTGGGCGATGGTCCATCGTTAGCTTGATGGTCAGTCTATCCATACCATCATGCTTGGCCAAAACCTAAACTTTTTTCCTCGTCTGCGATGGTTTAGGCGACGGACCGTCGATACTGACCGTTGAACTTGGCTAGAAGATTGGTTCACTGCATTAGCTGTGATGGCTTGGGCGATGGTCTTTCGCTAGCTCGACGGTCTGTTGGTCCTGACTATTGCTTCTGGTCAGTTCCAATAGTTCTCTGTAAAACATCCATAACATTTTACTCCGATACCGAATTTGGATGAAATTGGTACTTTGAAAATATAATTCAATTTCTCACATGATAATAAGTCAAAATTGGGTATTACAATATCTCCCTTTTGGGAATATTCGTTCTTGAATGGGATTAAATAGACTGGGAAAACTGATAGACTTGTCTTACTTAAGGGATGTGAACATTTGAAACATGATTATATGACTGGAACTTCTACTATACTAAAACTTCTTACTGAACATGCATATCTGATTCATGAATACTGACTCATGAATACATGAATGGAACACCGATAAGCTGAATTTATCAAGCTAAACATACATATCTGATGCATGAGTACATGACTGAGCTGATACATGAATACATGACTTAACATGCAATGGTACTTTAAAATACTGAGATTGTAACTGGAATTTGAACATAAAACTGAATAGGCTTAAAGAAAGCTATAACCTTGGGTTGAGTCTAAATTCGTGTAGAAAAGGTGAGGCTACTTGGTCCGCATATCTACTTCTACTTCCCAAGTAGCTCCGTCAACGGATTGATTCCACCAAAGAACTTTGACTAGAGGGACTTCTTTGTCCTTAGTTTGCGAATCTAGTAGTCAAGGATTTCAACTGGAATTTCCTCATAGGAGAGACTGTTCTGAATATCTACGCCATTAACAGGGACTATGACTGCTGGGTCACCTATGCACTTCTTAAGAAAGGACACGTGAAAAACTGGATGCACTGAAGCTAGCTCTGAGGGCAACTCGAGCTCATAAGATACCTTGTTGAAATGACTCAGAATTTTAAAGGGATCGATATATTGAGGATGAAGCTTTTCCTTCTCGCCGAATCTCTTCACTCCCTTCATGGGAGATCTTTAGATAGATAAAGTCATTAATATCGAACGCGATATCCTTTACTGAACACGATGAATGGGAACATAAGAACATGACTAAGTCTATAACATGTGACATGGACTGAGTATCATGAACTGAACTGAGCTATTGCATACATGGCTTATGGCTGAGATTGGAGCTTGAGGGTCCACTTATGAGTACCTACTACTCCAAGCTATTTTCCTTACATAAAGAGGGAATGACATATTTAGGTAATGAAATTTCAGGGCATTATAGTGTATCTCACCTTTGGGACACTACGTCCCTTAAAGAATGCTGACTTAGCCGAGATACTAAAGAGAGACTGGAATGATGCACAGGGCACCCATGAATGGAATTGCGACTGAATATTCAAGATCTGAGACTGATTCATTAAACATGAACTAAGCTGAACACAGAACTTCTTGATTGGTCTATCTTAGAATAGTTACATCCATGAGAGTTTGAATAGTTCGACTAGGTGGACAGAATAGGAAAATATATGAACTTGTCCATCTGACTGTTGGACTGAAGTACTGGTTGTTCAAACTAATTCCAACTGACTGACTTATCTAATCTATTGACTGACTAATGACTGAGTACAGGGCATATAAGACTGAACTGTACTTAGTTTGAATAACTAGACTGAGAATATGGAGATTTTATGAACATGAGAAAGGGACTAACTGAGTACCATGAGAGAGATGAGCATGAATTCATGAAATACTTGTATTGTCTGAGAATTTAAGACCAGGCATATAACATGATTCAAAAATATTCTATAAGATGAGGTAATAAAACACTGATAACATGCATAACTGATAACTACACTCTATGGTCAAGCAAACCTGAAATTGGACTGTAGTGCTAATATGATTTCTGAAATGAGGCTGAGGCTGACACTATATCTAAGACTGTAGCAGAGTCTGTAACTAAATCTGTAATTGAGACACATACTAGGACTGAATGCTGGTTTTTAATAATTAAGGTTTAGACTAGTACTAAAGTACTAAATTCTGATGGCTAAGAAATTGATAACTAAAAGCCATGGTCCTATAGGACTATTTGAGTCTTTTACTAAATACTGATTACTGAACTGATGTTGTAACTGAGGCTTGAGGGATGGAAAATTGACACCACGAATTCACCAAGGGATTTAAACTAAGGGTATATGTGACATAACCTGAGTTTGGCTGATCACTAGAAGTTGAACACGAGTCATGTGGGTTGAGCATACTGTAAAGTACGACATGATTACATGATTCGTAAGCTGCATGACCTGAGTCTAAAGGTTCTGTATTCATGGGACATGATCAGTACTATTGAGTAAACTAGAACTCCTTATACTAGGAACTGGAAACGCACATAATTCTATGGAAGGTGCGTAAATATAAGTTGTGTTCATGGAACATGATTTATACCACGAAGTAAACTGGGACTCCTTATACTGGGAACTGAGATCGTACATGATTTTGACTAATATGCATAAATATATGCAATGATCATGGAGATTACTTGTAGGACATGAATAGCTATCATGATACTTGATGGGTTTTGAGGATCTATATTACTATTTTGAGACGATCAGTATGATTATGCTCACTACGGGAATAGATGAGTATGTCATCTATGAAGACTATGACGAACATATCCAAGTACTGCTTGAACACATGGTTCATCAAGTCCATGAAAGTTGTTGGGGCATTGGTAAGACCAAAGGACATGACTAAGAATTCAGAGTGACCGTATTGAGTTCGAAAAGCTATTCTCGGAATATCACATTCTCTAACTCTGGGTTGATGATAGCCTAATCTGAGGTCTATCTTAGAGAAATAGATGGCACCCTAAAGTTGGCCAAATAAGTCATTGATTCTGGGAAATAGATACATGTTCGTAACCGTGACTCTATTGAGCTGACGGTAGTATATACACATTCTGAGAGAGTCATCTCTCTTTCTCACAAATAGAACTAGTGCACCCCATGAGGAAAAACTGGACCTGATGAATCCCTTGTCTAAGAGATCCTTCAACTATTCTTTTAGTTCTTTGAGTTCTGCTAGTGCCATTCTGTATGGAAGGATAGATAAAGGCTGACTATCTAAAAGAAGATCAATGCCGAAGTCTATTGCCCTTTCAGGAGAAACTCCAAGAAAATCTTTGGGAAACACATCTGAATATTTATTCACTACTGAGACTGATTCAAGACTAGGAGTTTCAAAACTAGAATCCTTAACTCAAACAAGATGATAGACATATCCCTTAGATATCATTTTCCTAGCACGTAGATAGGAAATAAGCTGACCTCTAAATGCTGAAATACTACCCTTTAGTCTAGGAAGGGTTCATTCAGAAATTAAAACTGGACTGTATTCGACTGTGGAATAGAAGAAATGAAGCCAATCATGCCAATAATGACATCAATATCCATCATCTCTAATTTGACTAAGTCTACTGAAGTGACTTTCTCAGTTACCATGACCGAACAGTTCCTGTATACCCGTCAGGCTATAATGGTTTTACCCACTAGGGTAGAGACTTAAAAGGGCTCTACTAAAATTTTGGGACTGTCTCTAAAATCAACTGCTATATAAGGATTAACAAAAGACAAGGAAGCTCCTGGATCTAGCAAAGCGTAAACATGCAAGTGAAAGATCTGTAATGTACTAGTAACCACATTAGGAGAATTTTCCTGATCCTATCGGGACTGGAGAACATAGAGTATGTTTGGGCGTTACCCACTGGTATCACTGGAGGTGGCACCCTGCTGATTTGGGTGACTGGACTGAGCTGAGGAACGGTTACGCTGATCCTGAAAAACCTGACTGGGGACAATCTCTTACTCTATGGCCTGGATTGCCACATCCGAAATAGGCATTATTTCCAGCTCTGCAAATACCCTAATGGTTTTTACCACAAGAGTAACAAAGGGGATGGGTTTGGTCACTACTAACACTGCCCTTAGGTTTAGGGCCTGGCATCCTATTCCTATTGCCGTCTCTGAATTTTGGCACTGGAGCAACTGGCTGAAGAAGAGACTGGGACAACAGCCTACTAATTTATCTGAGCTACTACTGAGTAAGATAAAGTGAGGGATTCGATTCTGAATTTTCCATAAAAGGCATTCTCATCCAGGGAATCTGCCTGAACGAGCGAAGGTACTGACTGATTTTCAGTTCTCCTTTTATTAGCCCTTTTAGGAGACATATTCAGTAAATGAAATGGAAAAAATGGATTAAAATGGGATTCTACATTTAATCTTATGCTCACTGGCATGACATGAATACTGAAAGAAGGGAAACTGTTCCTAAAATATCTCATAGCCTCCTGTCCATAAGTGTGGTGCACAACACACCCATGCATAAGACTCTAATAGATGTGGCTTTTCAGAATTCCAAGAACACTGTTGAACCTTAGAATCAGTTACCAAGTTTGTAATGCCCCAAATCTGGTACTCAGAATGCTACATGATGCTTATGATCCGGAAGGACCATAAGCTAACCCATGACAAATATATATTGTAATACCCCATATGTGTCTAAGCTAGGAAGTGAATCATTTTTATTACGTGTGAAACCTCCTATCCTGTGATTTATAATTGAGTATATGACTTACAATGAGTATCCTAGCAATAATGTAGTTTATGATATGTTAAGCATGCTCATATGAGTCACTTAGAGTAAGGCAAGCTAATAGCTTTTGAATTCATCAAGTTTTAGTGTGTGAATCTACAAGAGTAACCTTTGAACAAGGATAACTTGATTGATATATGATATTTTTACAGATTTAGACCTACCAAATTGTAGAGAATAAAGCTAGCTTTCAAAAGATACCAATTTTATCAAAATCCGACACCCGAGCAAGAAGTTATGGCCTTGCAAAGTAGGTGTGCGATGCATAACAACCGCACATGGCTACTGGAACAAGTGTGTGATAGGTTGTGCGGCGCACACCCTCAAGTGTGCAATAACATGTACGACCACACCTTAGCTTGTTCGATAGGATGTGCAGCGCACACCTTAGCATGTGCGAAGAGGTGTGCAACATACACTTGTGATTTCAGCCACGAAAACACCTAGTTTTTGAGTCATTTTGAGGATAATTAAGTCTTTTAAAACTCCTTACACGTCTCAAAACTTATCCTCACAAAATTTATAGCTTCTAATCTTTTTACAACCCTTATCCAAGAGAACAAGAAGGAGAAAAACTACTAGGGTTGCATAATAAAGCTTTAAGGTCCAATATTTCAACAATTTTATCACCATCAAGGTATGCTTAGTGTTCATTCATGGATTTCTTTTGTCCGTGGAGTTCAAGAATCAATATTTGATAACTAAATCATGAATGTTTTGTGGTGATATGGTTGTATTCATGTTGTTGTTTGTGGTTTGTGCTATAGAGTAGGAATTTGATGATCTTTCCTGAATATTGTGATCAAGTACTTGGAACCCATGAATGTGTGTGGATTAAGGTGGTGTAAATTTGTGAATATACCTATACCTTAAAGAGTGAATGCAAGGTGTTTGATAAAATGCTTAGTATGTGATAAACCAAGTTTCCATGACTCAATAGTATTTGAATGAAAAGCCAATGTTAACCATTATAATATGATATGAATTCCATGCTCTATGCTTTATAATTTTGCATGAATTTCACGTTGTTGTTATGTGTCATGGTTGTGGTATGGAAAGAGCATGATATTGAAGCTACGCAAGTATATATATGTCGTATGAATTCCCCTTTCCATGTATATGGTGTTGAGAACCATTATTAGTATAGAATACCTTAATTATGATATTAAGAATTGTGGACTCCAGTCTTGTGAACAAGTCATGTCGTGTGTGTCAGTTTCCTTCTATTGAGTTCTGGGGGTATTCGTACCAAAAAAATATAGTAGTGTGCCTAGAGCCATGTCATGTTTCACGATATCCAAAATTATGCCATGATTTAGTAAAATTCAGTCAGTCATGTGACTCAAGAAACCTTATGATCTCAGTCAGTTATTAGATATTAGTAGTATTCCATCAGTTAATGGAATTCAGTAAGCTCAGTCGACGTACATTCAGTTATTCACGATCAGTCTCTTTAGAATATAGTAAAAGTTAGCACCGAGTGAACCCAAGGATGGAAACATAAACTGCCAGATGAGGGTGTGATTCTTAGAAGTCATCCTTGCATTCCAAAACTATGTAGCCAACATAGGTTGAGACATCAACACTAACAGATGAGGGTTGATGAGGTGGCTTCGAACTGTCAAATGAGGGCCCCACCATTCGCTTTTGGGAACACTGTCAGATGAGGGTTACCCATAGTTGTCTTTACCAGTGGCGTGGTATTGACACCCTTCTAATCAGGGCAGAGATTGGACCCCATCTTAGCCATAATTGCACATATAGGGGCATGTCGTTTAAATAACTACCTTCCACAGTTTTAGTATCATTCTCAGTAAAAGAACTCAGATAGTCCTTCAGATTTTTGTATATTAGGACTGTCAGATACAGTCAGACTCAGTTACAGTATGAAACTTAGATAGTTCCATCAGATTTAGGATTGTCAGACGCAGTCGCCCATGTTATCAGACCTACAGTATCAGTCATGTTAGTCATCATTAAACTATGTATTAGTATACAGGTCTAGCTATCATGCACCCATGATTTTAGTTACTATGTATGCATGTTTATACTCTTACGTTCATATCAGAAAGTCAGTGAGCATCGTTCATTCATGTAAACCCTATTTATATTTAGCCTACCTCACTCGTGTACTCAGTACATTCCCATGTACTGACACATTTGCCATATGGTGCTTTCTTTTCATGTTACACCATATGTCTAGAGACACAAGCTCCAGATCAGCAGTAGCAGTAGCATTTCCAGTCGCAGAGTTACAGTAAGTCCTCTTTATTCTAAGACCAATATGATTTGATTCATTATTTATTTCAGTTAGTTTTTAGTTTTACATAGTTAGTTAGAAACATGTTCCTTCAACTCCTTATTCAGACAGTACTTAGAGGCCTTCAGATTTAGTTCAGACTTATGTTCAGCTTTGATTCAGACATTAGTTATTTTGGTTTTTTTTCATCCATATGGATGATATATTTATTTCAGTTGAACCTTATGGCTTATTGTTCATGTTTCCATATTTTACATGTATAATATGCGGTGTACAGGTACAAATATCAGTCATGGGTTAGCTTGTGGCCCTTCGGGATCATGAGCACCGTGTAGCATTCTGGTTTAGATAATTGGGGCATTACAAACTTGGTATCAGAGCCTAAGGTTCAATAGAGTCCTCAGAAGTCTGAGCCGCATCTAGTAGAGTCTTGTACATGGGTGTGTTGCGCTCCATATTTATGTACAGGAGGCTATGAGATGTTTTAGGAATAGTTTCCCTTCTTTTAGTATTCATGTCGTGCTAGTTAGAATAATCTCAAGTTAATCTCTTAGTCTAATCCATTCTTCTTTTATTCCAGAACATGCCTCCAAGGAGAAGAAACCAGCAACCCGAAGATCCTTTGGGCGAACCTATTTATCATGCAGAATTTAGAGCCGCATTCACCATACTTGCTCAGTATGTGCTGCCCAGAATGGATGGCCACCAGTTATTCCAGCCAATCCAGTGGTCAACTCAGCCGCAGCAAGGATTCAGGACTTCACCCGAATGAAGCCTCCATCTTTCTTCAGGTCTAAGTCTGATAAAGACCCATAGGAATTCATTGACCAAGTCCAAAAGGTCATTGATATCATGGGAGTTACTTCTATTGAGATTTCTGATTTAGCCTCATATCAGTTGCAAGATATGGCTTACACTTGGTATAAATAGTGAAAGTTTGAGAGGGTAGACGATGCAGATCTTATTGAGTGGGAGGAATTTGTCATGACTTTCATAGATAGATTATTTAACCAAGAGCTGGGGAAATCCAAAGTTCTTGAGTTCATCAACCTCAGGCAGGGAAATATGACGGTTAGAGAGTATTCTCTCAGATTTACTCAGTTAGCCAGATATACCCCTCATGTGGTTATAGACACCAGGGCTAAGATGAGCAAGTTCATGTCAGGGGTGAACGATAGCGTGGTAAATGAATGTATATCTATGATACTTAATAGTGATATGACCTTAGCCAGACTCATAACCCATGCCTAGTAGATAGAGGAGCAAAACGTTAAGGCTAGGGTGAGGCAGAATAAGAGAGCAAGATTAGGCAGTTTCTGTTTTTCTCAGCCCAAATCAGAGGGAGAAAAATATTCACAGTTATGTCCCAAGTCATCTACCCCAGTTCAGTCTTCAGCCAGTGCTCCAGCTCGTAAGTTCAAAGATAGAGCACCAGGCTCTAAATCTCAAGGCAGCATCAGCAATGCCCGAACTAATCCCCTATGTCATACTTATGGTAAGAACCACAAGGGTGTTTACAGATCCGGTAGTGATGTTTGCTTTGGTTGTAGAAAGCCAGGCCACAGAGTCAGATATTTTCCCCAGTCGGGCTATCAGGGTCATCAAAATCATTTCACAGCTCAATCCGGTCACCTGAACCAGCAGGGTGCCACTTTCAGTGCTACTAGTGGGCAACGCCCAAATAGACTCTATGCTCTTCAGACTCAACAGGATCAGGAAAATTCTCCTGATGTTGTTACTGGTATGTTACAGATTTTCCATGTTCATGTTTATGCTTTGCTAGATCTAGGTGCATCTTTGTCTGTTGTTACTCCCTTTATAGCAGACGATTTCAGAATTAGTCCTAAAACTTTAACAGAGCCCTTTTCAGTCTCTACCTAGGTGGGTAAAACCATCATAGCTCGGTGGGCATACAGGAACTGCCCGATTATGATATTTTAGAAATCCACATCAGCAGATTTAGTCAAATTAAAGATGACTGATTTTGATGTCATTCTCGACATGGATTAGCTTCATTCCTGCAATGCCACAGTCAACTTTAAAAATAGGATAGTATAGTTTTAGTTCCTGAATGAACCCGTCATTTAGTGGAAGGGTAGTACTTCAACATTCTAGGGTCATCTTGTTTCCTACCTTCGAGCAAGGAGAATGATTTCTAAGGGGTGTATGTGTCATCTCGTGCATGTTAAAGATTCCAGTTTCAAATCTCCCAGTCTTAAATCAGTCCCAGTTGTTAATGAATATTTAGATGTATTTCCTGAATTTCTTCCAGGCATTTCTCCCAAAAGGGAAATAGACTTCGGCATTGATCTGCTTCTAGATACTCAGCCTATTTCTATTTTTCCATACAGAATGACACCAGTAGAACTTAAGGAACTCAAAGATTAGTTGAAGGAACTCTTAGATATGGGATTCATCAGGCCCAGTATTTCTCTATAGGGCGCACCAGTCTTATTAGTATGCAAGAAAGACAGTTCTCTCAGGATGTGTATTGATTACCGTCAGCTCAATAAATTTACGGTCAAGAACAAGTATCCTCTTCCCAAGATAAATGAAATTTTTGACCAACTTTAGGGTGCCTGTTATTTCTCTAAGATAGACCTTAGATCAGGCTATCATCAAATTAGAGTTAGAGAATGTGACATTCCGAAGAAAGCTTTCCGTACTCGGTATGGTCACTTCAAATTTCTAGTCATGTACTTTGGTCTTACCAAAGACCCTATAGCTTTCATGGACTTGATGAACCGTGTGTTCAAGCAATACTTAGACATGTCCATCATAGTATTTATAGATGATATTCTAGTCTATTCCCGCATTGAGAGTGATCATTCAGACCATCTCAGAATTGTTCTTCAAACTCTTAGGGATCATCAGTTATTCGCTAAGTTCAGCAAGTGCAAATTTTTTCTAATATTAGTAGCAATCCTTGGCCATATTATTTCCAATAATGACATTAGAGTAGATCCTCAGAAAACCAATATGGTAAAAAACTGGCCTCGCCCTGTATCTCCATTAGATATCAGGAGTTTCTTGGTTTTGGCTGGCTATTTCAGATGATTTTTCAAGGGATTTTCTTCTATTGCATCTCCTATGTCCAGATTGACTCAGAATAAGGTCAAGTTACAGTGGTCAGATCCTTGTGAGAAAAGTTTTCAAGAGTTGAAAACTCAACTCACTTCAACCCCAGTTCTAGATCTTCTAGATGGTTCAGATGGGTTCGTAGTACATTGTGATACATCCAGAGTGGGATTAGGTTGTGTCATCATGCAGTATGGTAAGGTCATAGCCTACGTCTCCAGACAGTTAAAGCCCCATGAGAAGAAATATCCTACTCATGATCTTAAGTTAGCTGTCGTAGTATTTGCCTTAAAGATTGGAGGTATTATATTTATGGAGTTCACGTAGATGTCTTCACAGATCATAAGAGTTTTCAGTATGTCTTTTTTCAGAAAGATCTAAATCTTCGTCAGAGAAGGTGGTTAGAAATTTTGAAGGATTATGACATGAGTGTCCTTTATCATCCGGGCAAGGCCAATGTTGTGGCCGAAGCTCTCAGTAGACTCTCCATGGGTAGTGTTTCTTATATTGATGATAGCAAGAATAAGATAGCTCAGGAAATCCATCAGCTTACCAGACTAGGCGTTCACTTAGTCAACTCTTCAGAGGGTGGTATATGAGTTCGGAGTAGTTCAGAGTCATCTCTAGTTTCTGAGATGAAAGGGAAGAAAGACAGGATCCTAGTCTTGTTAAGCTAAAAGTGTCAGTTTAGAGTCAGAAAGTAGAGGTTTTCTCCCAAGGGAGAGATGGTGTTCTTTGTTGTCAGGGCCGTCTGTGTATTCAAAGTGTAGATGACTTGAGGCAGCGAATTCTTGCAGAAGTGCATAGTGCACGATACTCTATTTATCCAGGGGCCACTAAGATGTACCGCGACCTATGGGGGATCTATTAATGGAGTGGGATGAAAAGAGATGTTATAGCGTTTATGGCTAAGTGCTCTACATGTCAGTATGTTAAGATAGAGCATCAGAAGCCTAGTGGTTCCATGCAGGAGTTCACCATTCATACTTGGAAGTGGGAAGAAGTGAACATAGACTTTGTGTGGGTCTGCCTAAAACTCGTCATCAAAGATGATTTAGTTTGGGTCATTGTAGACAAAATGACTAAGTCAGCTCATTTCTTTCTAGTTCGTACTTCTTATTCAGCCGAGGATTACACCAAGATCTATGTAAGAGAGTTGGTCAGATTAAATGGTATTCCACTATCTATTATTTCAAATAGAGGTACCCAGTTCACCTCTCACTTCTGGAAAGCATTCCAAAAAGGTCTTGGTACGTAAGTTCATCTTAGTACAACATTTCATCCTCAGACAGCTGGTCAAGAATAAAGCACCATTCAAACTCTCAAAGATATGCTAAGGGCGTGTGTAATTGATTTCAAGGAAAGTTGGGATGACCACTTGCCTTTGATAGATTTTGCATACAACAATAGCTATCATTCCAGTATTCAGATGGCTCCCTTCGAAGCTCTCTATAGTAGGAGATGTAGATCTCCAATTGGTTGGTTTGAAGTAGTAAGGCCTCAGTTATGGTCCTGACTTAGTATTCAACGCCTTAGAGAAAGTTCAGTCATCAGAGAGAGACTTTGGGCTGCTCAAAGCCGACAGATGTCGTATGCAGATGTTCATAGAAATAATCTTGAGTTCAAAGTCAATGAATATGTCTACCTTAAGATCTCTCCCATGAAGGGAGTGAAGAGGCTTGGCAAGAAAGGGAAACTCAGTTGTCGATATGTCGGTCCCTTCAGGATTCTTAGTGGCTTTGGCAAAGTAGCTTATGAGCTCAAATTGCCTTCAGATCTAGCCTCAGTTCATCCATTCTTCCATTTCTCTTTGCTCAAGAAGTGCATAGGTGACCCAGAAGTTGTAGTCCCTATTTAGAGCATTGACATTTAGAATAGTCTCTCCTATGAAGAGATTCTAGTCAAAATCTTAGACTATCAGACTCGTAGATTGAGGAACAAAGCAGTCCCTCTAGTCAAAGTTCTTTGGTGAAATCAGTCTCATGAGGGAGCTACTTGGGAAGCAGGAGCAGATATGCATACTAAGTATCCTCTCCTTTTCCCTGTTAATTCAGATTAAGCTCAAGGTAACAGTCCTCCTTAATCTTAGGAAGTTCACATTTAGTATTCAGTTTTATGCTCATGTTCCCATTATAAACTTGGTACCTATTACCATTGCATACTCAGTCATGCATTCATGTATCGGTCTAGTATTTAATCATGCATCAGATATGCATTATCATTGCGAGAACCTCAGTCATGCATTCATGAATCAGTTACACGTGCATCAGATATGCATGTCCAGTATGATGTAGTCAGTTTATCAGTCATGTCAGTCATAAGATCATGTTTCAGTCATTCATGTCCAGTTTATGTTCCTCTTATCTTTCATCCCCTCTCAGTTAGTTCTCATTCGTGGACGAATGTTCCCAAGGGGGAGATATTGTAATACCCCATATGTTTCCAAGCTAGAAAGTGAATCAGTTTTCATACGTATGAAACCTCCTATCCTGTGATTCATATTTGAGTACATGACCTACAATGAGTATCCTAGTGATAAGATAGCTTATTATGTGTTAAGCATGCTTATATGAGTCACTTAGAGTAAGGCAAGCTAATAGCTTTTGAATTCATCAAGTTTTAGTATATGAATCTGCAAGAGTAACATTTTAATGAGGATAACTTGATTGATATGTGATATTTTGGAAGATTTAGACCCACCAAATTGTATAGAATAAAACTAGCTTTCCAACGATACCAATTTTATCAAAATCCATCACCTCAGGAAGAAGTTATGGCCTTACAAAGTAGGAGTGTGACACATAACAATCGCAGATGGCTACTGGAACAAGTGTACGATAGGTTGTGCGGCGCACTCCCTCAAGTGTGTGATAACATGTGCAATACACACCTTAGCTTTTGCGATAGGATGTGCAGTGCACACCTTAGCATGTGCGATGCACACTTATGATTTTAGCCATGAAAACACTTAGTTTTTGAGTTATTTTGAGGATAATTAAGTCTTTTAACACTCCTTACACGTCCCAAATCTTAACCTCGCAAAATTTATAGCTTCTAATAACATTACAGCTCTATTAACATCTTAAGTTCATTATCTAGGAGCACAAGAAAGAGAAAAACTACTAGGGTTTCATAATCAAGCTTGAAGGTCCAATCTATCAACAATTTCATAGCCATTAAGGTATGTGTAGTGTTTATCCACGGATTTATTTCGTCCGTGGAGTTCAAGAATCAATCTTTGATAACTAAATCATGAATGTTTTGTGGTGATATGGTTCTATTCATGTTGTTGTTTGTGGTTTGTGCTATAGAGTGCGAATTTGATGAACTTTCATGAAGATTGTGATCATGTAGTTGGAACCCATGAATTTGGGTGGATTAAGGTGGTGTAAATTTGTGAATACACCTATGCCTTAAAGAGTGAATGCAAGGTGTTTAATAAAATGCTTAGTATGTGATAAACCATGTTTCCATGACTCAATAGTATTTGAATGACAAGCCAATGTTAACCATTATAATTTGATATGAAATCCATTCTCTATGCTTTATGATATCACATGAATTCCACATTGATGTTATGTGTCACGGTTGTGGTATGGAATGAGCATGATATTGAAGCTATGCAAGTATATACATGTCATATGAATTCCTCTTTCCATGTATAAGGTTTTGAGAACCATGATTAGTATGAAATCCCTTACATATGATATTAAGAATTGTGGACTCCAATCTTATGAATAAGTCATGTCGTGTGTGTCAGTTTCCTTCTATCGAGTCCTGGGGGTATTCATACCCAAAAAATATAGTTATGTGCCTAAAGCCATGTCATGTTTCACGATATCCAAAATCACGCCATGATTCGGTAGAATTTAGTCAGTCATGTGACTTAGGAAACCTCATGATCTTCTTTAGTTATCAGATATCAGTAGTATTCCATCTATTAATGGAATTCAGTAAGCTCAATCCACGTACAGTCAGTTATTCATGTTCGGTCTCTTCAGATAAGACTAGAAGTTAGCACCGAGTGTATCCAAGGATGGAAACATACACTGCTAGATGAGGGTGTGATTCTTAGTAGTCATCCTTGCGGTCCAGAACTATGTAGCCAGCATATTTTGAGACATCAACACTGTCAAATCAGGGTTGATGAGGTAGCTTCGTATTATCATATGAGGGCCCCACCATTCTCTTTTGGGAACACTGTCAGATGAGGCTTACCTACAGTTGTCTTTACTAGTGGCACGGTATTGACATCCTTCTATTCAGGGTAGAGATTGGACCCCAGCTTAGCCATAATGGCACATATAGGGGTATGTCGGTTAAACAACTACCTCCTACAATTTCAGTATCAATCTCAGTAAAAGAACTCAGATAGTTCTTCAAATTTTAGTATATCAAGACTTTCAGATACAATCAGACTCAGTTGTAGTACGGAACTCAGATAGTTCCATCATATTCAAGACTGTCAAACACAGTCGCCCATGTTATTAGAACTACAGTATCAGTCATGTTAGTCATCTTTAAACTATGTATTAGCATACAGGTCTAGCTATCATGCACCCACAATTTTAGTTACTATGTATGCATATTTGTACTCTTACATTCATATCAGTCAGTCGGATAGAATTGTTCATGTATGTAAAACTTGTTTATACTTAGCCTACCTCACTCGTATACTCAATACATTCCCACGTACTGATGCATTTTCGCTATGGTGCTTTCTTTTCATGTTACACCATAGGTCTAGAGACATAAGCTCCAAATTAGCAGTAGCAGTAGCACTTCCAGTTGCAAATTTACAGTGAGTCCTCTTCATTCGAGGACCAATATGATTTGATTCATTATTTATTTCAATTAGTTTTCAGTTTTATGGAGTTAGTTGGAGACATGTTCCTTTAATTCCTTATTCAGAAAGTACTTAGAAGCCTTCAAATTTAGTTCAGACTTATGTTCAGCTTTGATTTAGACTTCAGTTATTTTGTGTATTTTTTTCACCCAAATGGATGATATATTTATTTCAGTTGAACCTTATGGCCTATTGTTCATGTTTTTTGTATTTTACATGTATAATATGCAGTGTATAGGTACAGATATTAGTCATGGGTTAGCTTGTGGCCCATCGGGGTCATGAGCACCGTGTAGTATTTCGGTTCAGATAATCGAGGCACTATATATATACCTGAACACTGCATAATATACTATATAAATGTGAAATAAAAGGATGAAAGGCCATAAGGTTCAAATATCTGATAAAACACGACATCTTAAAATATGGTATATCAACAACAAAATAACTGAAATAGCTGTCTGAACATACTATAGTTTGAATGCCTCTAACACTGTACTTTCTGAATAAAGAGTTGATGGGATATGTCCCCAACTAACTCCAACTACTGAAATAAACTAAGCACTGTAGAAGTAAAGTAATCAAACCATAATATCCTCGAATGATGAGGAGTCACTGCTGACTCTGACTGCTGAAAATGGAATGCTACTGATGTTCTAGAGCTCAAACTTTTGAACCTATGGTATAAAACACCATAGAGCAAATGCATCAGTACGATTGAATGTACTGGTATACTAGTGAGGTAGGATGAATGTAAAGGGTTCAAATGCGTGAACAATACTAACTGACTGTATAACATGAATATGAGAATACACGCATGAACAAGTAATTGTAACTGAATTCATGATAATACTGACTACTAAGTCTGAATACTAATATCATGAGTTTCTGATAGCTGATGTAACTGATACTGAGTGACTGTATCTGACAGTCTAGATTCTGATAAAACTAGCTGAGTTCTACTATACTGGGTAATTGTATCTAATAGTCCTAAATTCTGAAGAACTGTCTTAGTTCTATTACTGAGACCTGAGACTGAGACTGTGGGAAGTATTCCTTTAATCGACATGCCCATAATAAGCTGTTATAGCGGAGTTGGGGTCCAATCTATAACCCCAATTGGGGTCTAATAAGAATGGTGGGACCCTCATCTAACATGTTAAGCCATCTTCTCTATCCTTATCTAGAAGGTTTGATGTCTCAACCTATGTTGGTTACATAGTTCTAGAGCGCAAAGATTGCTTCTAAGAATCATACCCTCTACTCGCATGTGAGTTCCCATCCTTGGGCTCACTCGGTGCTAAATCCTACCCCCATTTGAATAGACATTGAATTGAATATATTGGACTGAACTGGACTGAGTTTCACTAAATTCTGTTGACTGACAGAATATTACTAAGATTTGATAACTAACTAAAATTACTGAGATTACTAGACTGATACTGAATTTATTGAGTTTTCCTAAGTCATTTAACTGACTGAATTCTACTGATCATGGCCTAACTGAGATTATCATGAAACTGACACTGGCTCTAGTCACACAACTAAATTATTGGGTACAAGCACTTCGAATAATCATACAACATAATTGAACTTTATTCATTAACTTGTTTATCTTGGTTGTTGGTTAGTAGGGTTAATTGTATGATCATGGTCTCCCGACCTCTAAGGCTTACCTAATTTGGACATTACAACTACACCATTGAGCGGGGATGTAATAGTTCAATTAAGAGCTTAATATTATAATCCTACATGTGAATCAAGTAAGGCTTCTAGGTACATCCCTATCCTAGAAACTAATTCAAATTCCTTATTTCATACAAGAATAAGAACCCTACTTTGTTCATCCCCACATTCTATTTTCCTATTCTCTCCCAAGATCACAAGATTGACAATATATGTATTCTAAGGGTGATCAATCCTTTAGATAATTAAAACAAGGATAAACAAGAAATCAAATATGATAATCGAATTAAACAAAATCAATTCAAAACAATAGTCTTCATGTTCTTGACTTTAACCCACGAAAATGAGATTTTAGCCACTAATAGTCATAATCATCATCCAAATAATTGTATGAATGATAAAAAAAATAAAGAATCTAAACTAAAGAATGTAAAACCTAAAAGTGATGAGTTGCATCATCCTCCAAAATTGTCCAAGACATCCAAGATGATTACAAAACGTGCATAATGTCCTATTTATACTAATATGCCAAGCCTTAGCCGTGTAGGAGAAGGATTTGCAAATTGGTCGTGTGTAGGATATCCAACACATCGCCTTGCCTATCCTGTGGACTAAGAAATGTGGAACCTTGAATTTCATGTGGCAAGACCAATGTTTCATGTTTAAAATCTCATCAAGGGAGTGGTGCGTTGTGGCTCAATCTCGTTGGCTCACTGGACGTTGTATCCATATTTTTGGCTAAGTGTTCCAATGTCCATTTTTTATCCAAGACTTGTGGTGTTATTTTGCCTTCAATTGTAGTTTGTTCCTTATAAAAATTTCATCAAATTCAACTCCTCAAGAATCCTAAAACATCAAACTCCAAACATTAGATCTCAAAACAACATAGCATTCACAGCGATGCACAAGAAACACGAGCTAAGACTAGGCTCGCTCGCTTGATCATAGGCTTATTGTTTTTACTCTTGAATTGACTCAATTAAACTTTGCACATTACAAACAATTTGTTCCATATATAAATATACCATTAAACCAGTTGGAACTCATTCAAGTTACTGGAATCTAACGAGATCAACTAGACACACACATAGCTCAAGCTAGTAAAACTAGTTTTCTCAGTTGAACTCTAAATGCCTCAATTAAATACAAACTTGTTTGAAAATACTTTTAACCATTGTAATCACATCTTTGAATAATTGTATTCTTATTTATAATCATCACACATAAAACACATGAATTGTCCACAAAACAAGATAAACTAAGCTAGTATAATGACACCGAAGTGTATAAAACCACCTTAGATCACATAGTTTTATCCTCTTGTGTAACAAACTTGCAGGTGCTATTTTGTACTGATTAGGATAGATGATCCGATGATCATTCAGCCTTAATCATCACTCATCTATAAAAGAAAAGAGGCATCTCTTCATCAAATAGTTTTTGCCAGTTTCAAAGACTGAAGATAGGCAACAAAAACTCTATTTCAAGATTACTCAAGCATTACTCATGTTCTTATCTTTGTAGTGTGCTTAATGAGTTAATGAGTGTTCTTGAGTGCTAATTTGTAAATGAACTATTCAGGTTATAAGTGTAGTGCTTTTGTTTGTTAAGAGAGGTTCTTAGGTAGAGTTACCTAAGTGTAATACTGATTAGAGTTAATCAGTGGAGAGGGTCCTTGGTAGAGTTACCAAGATGGGATTGTAATAGAGTTTTCAAAAATAAAAGTAGGCTAGAGGTAGGCTAAAATATTAGACTGTAATCAGAAGGTTGATTATAGTGAATATCTTTGGTACTTGTGAAGGAAACTCATGGTTTTTCCCTTCCTGGATTTCCAAGTGGAAATCCTGGTGTTTTTTCTCTTCCTTCATTGTTTCTTATTTCTTGGTTATTTTCGTGTACTTTTCTTGTGATTGATTTTGAGGGACCTGGTCCCTCATTGTGTGGTGCAATCCATAAGAGTTTAAATAAAAGGGATAGACTAACATAAAAAGGGTGAAAAAAGAGTGATATTAAACATTAAATTTAGGTTCATGTGTGGATTGATAGTATAAATTTAGGAGTACGTATGGATAAATGGTATAATAAAGTGTGATATTAAATTTTTTTCAATAGATAATTGGAAAAAAAATTTTAACCGATTTATTCACTTTTCAGTTAAAAGTGCTTGTAAATTGATGAGACATAAAGGGGAGAAGAGAGATATTTTTTATATGATATGAACGAAAGGTCTTTCATTTAAGATTAATTTCTTCTTCTGGGGATAATGGAAAGGGAGAATTATCACTGATGACAACTTGATAATAATGAGAATCAATGTAGTGTTCAGGTGCTTGTGTGGTGACACAGTGCACTAGAAAACTATGTCCTATTTATTTCTAACAACCCTATAGCTCAAAGGATATAGAGACAGTTTGATACTTGTGCTGGTATGGACATAGATTAAAGGAGCTTAATATAGACTATCAAAATATAGTGGTTTACAAAAGCTTTAAGAAAATTGCACAATGCCTACGAAGCGATTCCAGTATTGATAGTTTGGGAGTTGTGGAAGACAAGAAACAACATCAGACATGAAAATCACACTACTTTTGAAGGACTGATATATCAGGTGGAAAAAACATACAGATAATGATAAAGATACAGACACCTTAGATAAATATCACTAGGAAGAACTAGATGGAAATGGTGAATATTTTAGGATCCTATAACCCTAAAATATCTCATCATTTAGTTCACTGGGATTTCCTTGAGAAAGGAAGAATAAAGTGCAATATAGATGATGCAAGAAAAGAAAAACTTGGGGAAAGTGCATATGGATTTTTCATTAGGGATGAAAAAGGAGTTTTGATATATGCACAAGAAAAAGAAATAGGGATTGCAATAAATATGGAGGCAGAGGCGAGAGCAGTCTGTGGGGCTCTAAAGTTTAATATAACAAAAGGATATCAACAAATGATAATAGAAACTAACTCTTTATATCTTAAAAACATTATTCAGAGAGTATATAAAGTGCCATGACAACTTGCATAGATAATGGATGCAATCCAAAATGAAGTTAGAAAGGCAGAAGCTCCAAATAAAGAACACATTCAGATAAGGAAATTAGATGGCTAATTACTTAGCTAATCTAGTAGTCAATAGCGCGCGCGCACACACACAGACACAAAAGAATGCATGTATTTAAAGACCAGTAATGGGGAGATGACTTATCAACACAGACAAAACAAAAATTTGAACATTGAGGATGAGAACCAGGAGAATCAAGTCACATAAAACTACAATATAAGCAAACAAATAGATAGGAGCTAATGAGAGGCAACAAACATATTTACATAAGATGATGCCAATGAGGGTCATTACAGTTGCACAATTCAATGTTTTACTTATCTATGATAGTGTACAAACTTTCACCAAAAAGTTACGGGTACAGTGTCATGTTGAATATTCAGGCATGGATTAGCACGAATTCTAAATGTTTTTTATCCTAAGAAGGAGAAACATCAATAGCAAAGGATGAGTATGAGGTCAGATATTCAAAGAGGAACAAGAGAGAGGGAAATAAAAAGAGATATACCTTTGGTCCAGCTGCGAACTCCAAATGACAACCTCCCTCAAAGACACACGATGATGGACAACCCATTACCTCCTAAGAATGAAGAAAAAAGCTTAAATAGGATTAAGAACACCAAATAAAGAGGAAAGAAACATCACTTACCTCCAAATAGTGAACACTCTTATGTGAGTTGGATAATACAAAGTAGAGGTGGAGCAAGGTGGAAGCAAACCCACAAGAGTAGACGATGAAGCTGGAGGTTCTGGCAGCTGTCGAATGGGAGCATTTGGAAGAAACGAGAAAATTTGAAAAATGGAAATAAGGTGTTTAGGGGTAAGTTTCTCTTTTAAAGGGAGTAAACTTGGGTTGGGGTGGGTTTCGAATAGACCAAATTTTTTATGTTGTGTTTTCTATTTTTGGGCCATTTGGCCAGACTAAGTTTGATTTCTTGTACATATTTTGATAATAAATAAAATGGCCCAAAAAAACCACTAGAAAATTTAACTTTAAAAAAAAAAATAAAAAAATTGTAAGCTAAAAAGATATATCTGAGTCATGGATGTAATAACCGTGTTATAAATTTACTACTCCCTTCATTTTATATTAGTTGGCCCTTATAGACTTGACACACTCATTAAGAAAAAAATTTATTATGGGTCTATTTTACCAAATTAGTTTTATTAATTATGCTTTGAAAATATAAATTTGAATGTATGTAACTTTTTTAGTCATTTAATGATAAGGATATTATTGGAAGAACATATTAAAATTCTTTTTATTTCATCAGTGGGATAACTAAATTAAAATAAATATTTTTAAAAAGAGGGTCAAGTAAAATAAAACGGAGAAGCACTACTTTTTAGCAAAGGTATATTTTCTGTGGGCCACATAGTACATATGTATATTTGGACATTTTATCATTAAATTATGGATAAAAAGTTTTTAACTTTTTTCAACGAAAGTTAAAAAGGAAGATGAACATTTTCACGCCTTTGATTAAAGACAGAATATATAATGTTTGAATAAGTTTCTTTTGAAACTCTTAAATTGGAAAATAAACACAACTTACTTAAAAGGATAGATAAAGTTTTTACGTATTTAAAGAAATACCTTATTTTTTGAAACTCTGAAATATAAGGGTGTTATTCTTGTTTTTCTAAAAATATTTACACATTTTATACAATGAAAATACTATACAAATGAAAAATCTGCTCTTACCAAATAAATTTGAGACAATTTAGATTTATAAGAATAAATAAACAAACTAAATAAAAATAACATGTTTGTCGTGCAAAAAAATATTAATAATAGTCTGTCGATCTTAGTGAGTAATTTATGATAGCTTTTTATGTATGAATTTTAACAGGTACGTGTTTCAAGAAATATTTATTCTCTCTTTTGAATTAACGGCGTGATTAATAAATTGCAGTAAAAAAGTGTGCATCCTTTGTTACATTTCATAGAAAAAAATTCTTACTTATTTATAATATAATTTAGCTTTAAAAAAAATTAGTTTTAATATTTATACTTCAATACACTTACAAATCTATATTTACATTTATTTTATACTGTATTAAAAATGTAAAAGACCCTATAAACATTGTTTGAATTTTTTGTCCTCTATTTAAAGTCTCTGCTTTAGACTTAAATCATCTTTTCACTATTTTCTAATATTTAAAACTTAAAAATTAATTAAATATATTTATGGTATACCCTTTTCTTATTAAAAGTCATCAGAATTAATGATAAGTAATATTTTTTTCATTATCTTAAGAATTCTAAATCAACTAAAGTTGGTTTTAAGAGGATTTAAAAAATTTAAAAATAAATATAAAGTTAGAATAAGAATAATTTAAGAAGTAGCAAATTTCTAAAAGTTTTAGGTACGTAATAAGAATGTAATAAATGATTTGTAAGAATTTGACTTTAAAAACACGGAAAGATCTTAAATATAGAAAAAAAAAGAAAAATAATTTTACCATAAATATAGTTCAAATTGATGCGCCTCTTTTAGCCTCCGACAGCAAGGAAAAGAGGTACTACATGACAAAGGTAAAAGTGATGATTCATCAATCACTTGAAACTTCGGGTGATAAAATACATATGTGCTTACACTAAAATATATGCTTATACTTACATTACTATATTAAAGTGTGAAAGATCTTTGAAAAGTAATTTAAACTTTTTACACTTCATTAAATATTTTTGCAATAGATAAAATTAATTAATTTTAAATAATTAAACATTATATATGCGAGACACGTGCTATTAAACTAGAATTCACAAAAGGTGTAAGTGTGATTTTTTATAGTGGAGTATATGGGTTATAATTATTTGATTTTAAAAGGCAAGGGATGCATTTAAATTAACTCAAAACCATAAGAGTGATTAAGTTTTATTAACCCAAAAATAGTTTTGTTTCCTTTCACAAAGTCTAACTTGCCATAAGAGTTAAGACAATATGGGCGAATGGCCATGTGACTTACCAGAAGTTTAAAGAAAGAATAAAAAAGACAATGATAATAGTAGAGAACATCAATCAAAAAATCAAAAGATATGCTGATGTTTTAGAAGAGAGATATTTGTATAATTTAAGATCTGACAGTGACGTTTTTTAGCATATCTTTCAAAATAAGATATTCGTGTCGACCCATTTCTAAACCAATAGATTATTGCAAAGATATGATATATGAGTCTAACACAATTTTAAAAAATGGCTCATGAGGGGAGATTGATCGAAATTCATATTAACAAATTATCTGTTAATTCATCAATGAATATATGACACTAAAAATACTCTAACACCTTCTTCACATACAAGCCCAATTGGGATAAAAAATAAAAGATGAGATAAACCTGACTATGATATCATGTAAAGATATGATATCTTGACATAACTCAATCATAAAAGGTAGCTCATGAAGTGAAGACCTGTCAAGTTAATACAAGTAGATCATCAATTTTTCGTCCAATCACCACCGTGGGGCTCTAATCTAACACTTCTAGAGACTAATTTCTCTTTTAATTAAATTTGAGTCAGATCAGTGGTTCACTAATTTGATCAATGTTATTTTATATTATTGGCTGAAAGAAGTTTTTGTTTTTCTTATTCAGTTTGTTAATTAGGTGAAGGGTCGAACTCTGCATCTAGCAATGAAAACCTTACACTTTATGTATCTATGTGATGGTAGTTTTCATTTTCAACTTTGATAACAATAAGTTAACTAGTAGTCAATATATTCAAATGTGACGTCGATTGTAATTACTCATAGGAATATCAATAGGGTGGATTGGGGCGGGTGAAGCTTTGCCCCGATACATATTCAACCAGGCTTGCCCCAACCCGTCTAACATTTTCTGTTTTTCAACCTATCCTACCTCATCCTATTTAGTCCTACCCCCCATCCCCCGCGCCTATTTAGTTCTGTATATTTTTAAGATTGCATTATGCTTTATTTTTATATACAACTCAAATTATGTTTGTGCTTGAGATTATAATAAGAAGGTTTTACTGTTTTTTTATTCAAAAATATGTTTCTGGTAGAATTTACTGTTCATTAACATCTGTTTTGATTTAGAATAGGTGTAAAAGAAAATTCTCTTAAATTAGTGTATTTTTTAAAATTTTAAATTTGGGCACATGACCCTAAGGGTGGCAACGGATCGAGTCTAGAACTTTCGCACCGGGTTTAGTGGGAACACACCGATTTCATGATTCAGAGGCCAGTTCATTGTTGTAAACCAGGCCTACCAAGTTCGGGTCTATCGGTTACAATAACGTGTATCACACCAATCCCTTAGTGTACCATTATGAAAACGAGTCGGACCGGTTCTAGAACCGCATCTAATATGATTAATTTATTTAATATTATTTTATATTATATTACAAAACAAAAAAGATTCTTTAAAATAGTTTTTAGATTTTATAAATAACTTAAAAATAATTATTTTCTTAGATTTTATTCTTTGACTTTTTTTGTAAGTGTTCCTAATAGTTTTTAAAATAGTTATTGTTAGTACTTATTCAAAAAGTTAATATTCTTTACATTTTGAATTTATCTACAATTTTAAAAACTTTAAATTTTTTGAACTTAGAATTCAATATTTAATTTTTAAATTTTAAAAGTTATTGAATTAATTTTCAATCTTTAAACATGGATGTTGCAAAAATGGTGAACTATGTTAGCTAATTAAGAAATACAAGCTCAATTTTAGGTAAATTATCTACAAAATGATTTCCATTAAATAAAAGATATTTTTTGTAAAAAAAATCAAGTCGAATAGAATAGAAATTTATTCAAATAAATAAATTTAGTACACGTATCACAAATACTAGAAAAATACCTAATTCATGCAATCACCTTCTAGGAAGGGTTCTATTTGAACTAAGTCTTGATTATCATACAAGTATCTGTAATTTCTTAAATATAGTTTTTGTTTATCTATCATTTCCTTGGAAACAATATTTGAAACATGTAATTGTTGTTCTTCATTCATTGCGTCCATGCCATCATTACTATATGCTCCAAATGCTTCATGTATTTTGGTTTCACCTTGAGATGATCATTTAAGCAGCCAAGTATTCCTTTGTTCGACGTTAGCTCAATCTCTGAACAACACTAATATTTTTAAATCATCTTTTGCTAATAAGTGCCTACAGTCTCCAACAATTATTCTCACCACACTAAAAGCTTGCTCTAAAGTTACAGAAGATGCTTGCATAGCTTGAAAATTTCAAACCACCCTTGTAAGTTTTGAAAATTAGTTTCCACAGTTCTTTCACTATGATAAAAGTTAAGGTTCCCCGTGTTCATTCGTTATATTTTTTTGAGCCACATTAATAAATTCATGAAAATCAATATTTTTAGAAGAATCAAGATCAATATAATAATCCATAATATCATCAAAATCATTTAATTTAGGCCTACCATTTGGAGGTAGAGTTAGTGAAACATTTACTGATAGGGGCTCTATATAAGTCATAAAAATTTCTAGCTTTAGGTACTATAACAACCTAATCCATCATTATTCAAGAAGTGCCTCAATATAAGGTTTGGGGTACAAGAGTTATTAGAAATACATTTGCAAACCTACATGGAACAATGCAAGTTAAATTTTCAAAAATTAAAATCATGGGGTTGGGCGGACGTCATCCCGCTATAGTGACATCACTATAGAGATATGCATGTCTCTATAGCGGGATGACGAAACCATAATTTAAGAACATATTTTAATATTTCCCTTCCCTCTTTCAATTGAAACAAAAAGATGAAAGAGACTTTTAAAAAATCCTAAGGTTGACTCCAGGCTATAAAACTCTAGAGAAAGGAAATTACGCTCAAATGCGGTAAAACACATGGATTTATTAAGGATTTCACGTCCTTATTTTCTTGCATGAAGCCAGAATTCATATTCATACACTCATAGCAGCTATTCGACATCCAATTGTATTAAGGTTAATTGTGTAGTTTAGACCTGGGTCAGAAACACAAATATGACATAGATGAATAAGAGACTTTATGTTTAGGCCTTTATACATGGTGTTTGGATGAATTAAAATGAATTTTAGTTTGGTACAGAGATGGAAATTGTGCTTGTTAGATGGGATTATAGAAATTGTTCATTAGTTTACGAGTACATCTCGTTGTTACTTCTTCTTAGATGAATAAATGTGCTATAATACCCAAGTATCAAATTAAAATTGATGATTGATAACATGAGGCGGTTGGTATGGGTGAATTTCAAAGAATATATGATGGTAACCGTGGAAATGGTAAGTATTGTGATGATTTCTATAGAAATAGACTATTTAGAGTTTGCTAGATGAGGGTCCTAGGGGCAAAACCATAGGCAATGGTTAATGTAGTCTATCAAATTTGTGTTATGTGTGCATAATAAATGTACTTTAGTAATGCTTATTTAATGTATGTATTTAAGGAATGAAAAAGAGTTAAAAAGAGTTTATTGATATTCTAAGTATAATCACATTTAAAGAATTTATATGTAAAGCTTGTAGTTGTTAAACGTGTTGGTTGTATCATTATTTCTGTGATTACTGTGATCTTCTATTGGTTATTTGTAGGATGTATCAGTATTTCAGCATCTTCACGGGATTGGGGGAATATGATTTGCAGGCACTTGATGTCTTGGTTTTGGTATATGAATTGAGCTCATCCCTTGTATGTCATGACTAGCGGATAACTATAGGATCCTAGCATGTATGTACAAGTTTTAGGTGAGTGTGAAGGTTTCTTGAGTGAACTAGGAATTATATGCTATTACTTTATTTGTGTCTTGATTTAACTGGTGTAATACCCTGTATTATCCTTAGTTTAGTTCAGCTCCTAGTGCATACATAAGAAGCTTAGAACCTGAAAAGTTAACTAAGTGATAGAGACTTAGTTATATATTTGACTCCTTAACTTTACAGATTTTTTAATTTGACCTTCCGAGCTCTAAGACTATATTTTTTTAGTTGATTCATGTTTAGGGGTGATGTGCTAGATTTTTGTAGCACATTTAATACTTTTTAACTTGAAATAATTGTAAGTTCTCAAGTAATTATTGGTGTTTATGATGTTATTTCTTAAGATTTTGTAGAAAAGTCAAGGATAGGAGAAAAACATAGGAAAGATGAACAAAATAAGTAAAATCTAGTACAAGTGAGCTGATATGAGTCTAACGGCATTTTTTGAAAGCCCTCAGAGATGTGGTAAGCTACTAGAAAAAGGTGTCAGGAAGAACAATTAAGAAGAGTTGCTGGATGAAGGTTATGACATTCTCAATATGTCATCACAAGTGTGGTAATCCATCAGAAGATGTCATCAAGTGGGACAGAACATGGTGAAATAAGCTGAAGGTCTGGTGATATTTGCTACACGCCGTCACTCCTCTGGTAATCCATCGGAGGACATCGTCAGAGTAAGGCAGAACAGGTTAACAAGGCACGACTTCTGACGACATAACTGAGACGCTGTCAGAAGACTGACGATTAACACCAATATGCCATCACCTAAATCCGAGCCCAGCTGTGATTTTGTTATTTTATTACCTTAATTAGGCTTTAATATAAATAGCATCTTTTAGGGTTTTTAATTCATTCATAATTCATCTATCAGATAATTAACCTAGGGAAGAGAGGAACGTAACATTGCTCTCTTACATTAATTATTCTTATTGTTTTTATCAACTATTTTTGGGTTTCTACCTTGTGATTCAATCGAAAAAACTACTTGTTGTTTTCTATCTAATCATAAGTTATCCTTATCATTATGAATTCAACTTGTGATTTCGTTCATCAAATCATGAGCGGCTTATTCCATTAGCTGGGGTTATGGAATCCATGGATTAGGGTTTGATATGATACTAGGTGTTTAACGGATTCGTAGAGTAGTGGAACATCTTGAAATTCGGTTGTTTTAACTGAAATCTAGTGGTTGCAAACATTAGGTTATGCCTTAGGTTTTATTTGCTTATAATAGAGAAATAGACTAGAGGACATGAATTATCAACAGGGACTCAGAAGCTACCAACCTTTTGTTTAATGATTAATGCCATAAATGGATTAATCTACCTGAGATAACATCCTATTGAAAATAGATAAGTTATCTAAGTTCGAGAGAATTAGATAATAAATTTTTTGATGAGGTCAAGAGATAAGTCAAATAGTATAATCGTTAGGGATATTCTGTTGTTCTAATCATTCCAAAAATCTCTAGCGTTACCTAGTATCTTTCAATTCCTGAAACCTTTGGTGAATATAGCTCTGGTTTCCCATTTATATTGATTACAAACATTAATATTGAAGTGACAACATTACTTGATACTATCAAAACCCCCATGTTAATTTTATATTTTCGTACCATTTGTTTGAATTGAACTTGTAGCTATAGCTTCAAATTAGCTTAATCGCCATTCACATTATTCCCTATGGATTCGACCCCAACTCCAAATTTGGATAAATATATTGACAACGACCGCCTTACACTAATTTAAGGTGTAAGTTGAGCATTATCAATAATGGCACTGTTGCTGGGGAACAATTTGGCGTATTGAGTTGGTTTGGAATTTTACCTTACTTGCTTGAATTCTAACTTGTAAATTTTTGTTTGTGATTTCCTTTATTTCGTGTGTTAGGTAGATTTTCTTTATTTTTGCTTATTTCTTACTATGGCATCATGGAATTAATGTGTGTTTGATGGTTGGAAATTTTATCTAGATGATCCATGTCCATATTGTGATGGACCCCACTTTTGGCATGACTATAGATATGCTCCCCGGAGAAAGATGTGTGTACCATCTCCATCCTACCAGTAGTATAATTTTTCTTCATGTGGTGGTCAAGATGGACATTGGAGTGATTGCTCGAATTCCCCCTCCCCCTATTGCGCTAACCCAAGTTCTAGTTTTTTTTATGAGTATGACAGGTCTTATGGTCAAGAAAAGGAAGAACGCAGCACTGGAAAGAGTGACATTGAAGCTATGCTTCAACTAATGTGGATCGTATAGATACAACGAATGATACCATATGTGACATACGTCAAGATATTAGGGCATTTAATGAGGAAAGAGAAAGAATAGAAGAGATGGATATCGAAGTCAATCATCCAAAATACTTTTCTACATTATGTTTAGATGATATCTTGTATATGGAATTATTTAAAATAATGGAAGAGTGTGACAATGAAGAGCAAAATTCCTATACTAATGATGAGCTTGATATTGATCAACCCTTGGAGATTTCCCAACCAACCGAGCCAACCATGAGGGATGATGCCAAGATTGAGGGAATGGAGATAGAGGCAAAAGAAGAAGCCAAGCCAATCTATTATGAAGACTCTATCCCAATTCAAAGTAAAAATGTTGAGAAGATGAATAAAAGTGAGTGTGTAGAGGATAGTGTAAATTTTGAAGTAGGATTTGTTAGGCCACACTCGAAGCATTTTTTCACATTATGTTTAGATGATATCTTGTCTATGGAATCATCTAAAATAGTGGAAGACTGTGAAGATGAGGAACAAGAAACCTATATTCTTTATTTTACACTTGATAAGTAACACAGAAACACACCTCACTTTAAAGCTGAGTTGTTTACCATGCATCATCTATTACTCGACTTTTTAATCTTTGTACCACCTCCCTATGAGCGAGGCAAGAAGATGGACTCTAAGTTAGGGGTGAGTTCATATCCTCAAGATGGAGGAAAAAATTGAGTTGGGTTATGCCGCGATACTAAATTAGGTGCTTCTTAGGAGGCAACCCAAGATATTTTCTTGTTTGTATTCATATTATGTGATTGACATCAGATCTTTGCACCCATGGTGCCACAGGTATGTTTCCAACTCTCTTATTTTGATTTGACGTGTTGGGAACAATGCATGATATTAAGTTGAGGGTGGGGCTACTTGTGGGTGTTGATGTCCTCCTAGGGTTTTTGCTGTCGTGCCTTTTTTCCCCGGAGTCTTGTTCCTAGTAGAGCCGGTATGTTTAGGCGTATTATGTTTTATTTTGTGATGTGTTGTGGTTAATTGGGAGAAAAATACGTATCTAGGATAGTTGACATATTTTTGTTGATTTTTGAGACTGATAAACAGCTCTCCGTTGATCTATTTTATAACTGTGTGATATACATTTATGTATGACCACTGTGCCTCTTGTTATGGCATTAGTACTAGTGACATGATATCAACTGCTAAACAATCGCATGAACCAGATAGGTAGTAGCTTGTGATGCACCTTTGTGCCATATGTGTGTGAGATACTACTTAGTTCCCTTTGTGTGTTAAATCCAGAACTTGCTCGGTTAGTCTTACTTTGGTTGAAAGATAGAGGTTAGGAAATGATCATAGGCTATTGTTGATGTTAGTCCACTTTTAGCCTAACTAACTTTCCCTGTTATGGATGATATCTCTTGATCCCATTTTGAGCCTAAATTAACCATTTCTTTCTATGACACCTATCACCTTCCCATTTATATCATAATGAGCCTGTTTTAGCCCTAGTCCTCCTTAGACACTGTGCACCTTGACTTAGGTAAACAACCTAAGTTGAGGGTGACTATCATAGGGGTGTGTGATGTAAAATGAGTATGAGAAATGATCGAATAAAAGAAAAAAGAATAAAAAGTAGGGTGCTGTGGAAAAATAATAAGAAAAGAATAGTTTTGAAAAAAAAATGAATAAGAAAAGCCACATCTATCCCGAATAATGTGTGATTAAGAAAAGGAGAAAAAGAAGAAAAAGGTTAATAAGTGAACCCCAAAAGTTAAGGTAGTGCCAAGGAGGCTTAGTCACTCTAAATGCCATTGAATATCATACTAGCCCTTAGCCTACATTACAAGCTGAAGAAAATACCTATAGTGATCCTAACTTACCTATCTGGACACCTTGGTAATGAAAATAAGGGAAATCATATGGTATTTGACATGCATTGATTAGAATTTCTTTCTAAGAGTGAGTGTCTCTTGAGCGTCCACGCATTTACAAGCTTGAGTTCATATATGAGTGAGGAGGGACTTCTTTATTGTAAGGGCATATCGGTTGTATTGCTAGCTGTTTACTTGTTTGGGTAGTGTAACTTGTACATATGCATGGTTATTGTTGCTAAATTGATGCCATATCTTGATTCCTTTGGGACACATAGTTAATCTTCATTGATATGCATAATTAGATTTATAAGTAATTGAACGAGGAGAGTGGCATGAGTGTTGAGCTAAACTGATAATCAATTGTGATAGGTATCTTATGTGCCTCTTGGTTAACCGTCGTAGTATAGTGTTATGTAGTTGCTTGAGGACAAACAATTGTTTTAAGTTGAGGGTGTTGATGTGCTAGATTTTTGTATCACATTTAAGACTTTTTAACTTGAAATAATTGCAAGTTCTTAAGTAATTATTGGTGTTTTTGATGTTATTTCTTAAGATTTTGTAGGAAAGTCAAGGATGGGAGGAAAACATAGGAAAAATGAACAAAATAAGTAAAATCTGGTACAAGTGAGCTGATATGAGTCTGACGGTATTTCTTGCAAGCCGTCAAAGATGTGGTAAGCTACCAAAAAAAGGTGTCATGAAGAACAGTGAAGAAGAGTTGTTGGATGAAGGTGACGATATTCTCAATATGTCATCACAAGTGTGGTAAGCCGTCGAAGATACCATCAAGTGGGATAGAACATAATGAAATAAACTGAAGGTCTGACGACATTTGCTACATGCCATCACTCCTCTGGTAAGCCGTTGAAGGACATCGTCATAGTGAGGCAGAATAGGTTCTGATGACATATCTGAGATGCCGTCAGAAGCCTGATGATCAACACCAGTATGCCGTCACCTAAATCCGAGCACAACTGTGATTTTGTTATTTTATTACCTTAATTAGGATTTAGTATAAATAGCCTCTTTTAGGGTTTTTGATTGATTCATAATTCATCTATCATACAATTAACCTAGGTAAGAGAGGCACGTTACATTGCTCTCTTACATCAATTATTTTTCTTGTTTTTGTCAACTATTTTTAGGTTTCTACCTTGTGATTCAATCGAAGAAACTACTTGTTGTTTTCCATCTAATCGTAAGTTATCCTTATCATTCGGAATTCATCTTGTAATTTCTTTCATCAAATCATGAGCGGTTAATTCCACTAGAAGGGGTTATGGAATCCATACATTAGGGTTTGATATGATACTAGGTGTTTAACAGATTCAAAGAGTAGTGGAACATCTTGAAATTCTGTTGTTTTAACTGAAATCTAGTGGTTGCAAACATTAGGTTATGCCTTAGGTTTTATTTGCTTCTAACGGAGAAATCAACTAGAGGACGTAAATTATCAATAGGGACTCGAAAGCTACCAACCTTCTGTTTAATGATTAATGTCGTAACTGGATTAATCTACCTAAGATAATATCCTATTAGAAATATATAAGTTATCAAAGTTCGAGAGGATTAGATAATAAATTGTCTTGTGAGGTCGAGAGATAAGTCAGATAGTATAATTGTTAGGGATATTCTGCTATTCTAATCATTCCGAGAATCTTTAGCATTACCTAGTATCTGTCAATTCCCAAAAACCTTGGTGAACATAGCTCTGGTTTCCCATTTATATTGATCACAAACATTAATATTGAAGTGACAACATTATTTGATACTTTCAAAACCCCCATCTTAATTTTATATTTTTGTACCATTTGTTTGAATTGAACTTGTAGATATAGCTTCAAATTAGCTTAATCGCCACTAACATTATTCCCTGTGGATTCGATCCCGACTCTAAAGTTAGGTAAATATATTGACGACGATCGCCTTACACTAATTTGAGGTGTAAGTTGAGCGTTATCAAGGGGTGTAAGGAGCATGTTTCAAAAAATTTTTGGAATTTTTGAATGAGGTTTGGACTGTGTTCGGATTGTATTTCTAGTGGCTTATCAATATCGCACCGCGTCACGGTGAAGTGCAAAATTGCACTAGTCCTTTTTTCAGTGAAGCACTGCGATGGCACGGCGTAGCACCAAGGTAAAAAAATCACACTCTTCCATTTCTAGTGACGCAATGCGATAAGCTCGCAATGCACCAAGCCCCTAAATCGTACTCGTCCTAAGAATGACAAATTCCAGTAGCTCAATACGATTTCACCGCATCAAAATGAAGGTGTATTTTCTATATTTTTGATCCATAATTTGAAACGCAAGTGTCATGACCTTTATCCTAGTGTGTGAAGGGCTTATTAGGTGAATAATATTCCTAGAAATCACTTGGAGCCAAGTTGAGCTAAGAACCTTAGATTCATCCGAAGTTTAGGATTTGATTCTATAAGGGTCTATTTGAACGTGTATAACTTTATATATACATATAATTTTGAAGCTAAAGACCCACCAAATTATAGATAATTAAATTAGCTTTCCAATACTATTCATTTCGCCTTAATCCGATTCCCAAGAGAAAATTTAAAGCTATTTTCGTGTGAGGCAGTAAGCTGCAACGATGGTACCGTATTGCGGTAAGGTGCAGAATCGTGATATAGTCACGAATTTAAATGTCTAAGGGGAAGTTAAGTCTTTTACCCTCAATCCAAGTCATATATGCACGAGTTAAGACATCTTTTAGGACATTATTTGCCCATTATCCTTCACCTTTCTCTCCAATAAACCCTAATCTAATCCCAGAACATCAAATTAAATTCTCCTCTTCAAGAACAATCAAGAATCAAGGTTTTCAATTAAAGAAAGCATTCAAGATTTTGCTTCTTCTTCAATATTAAAAGTTTTAAGGTATGTAGGAGTTCATCCATGAGTTCTCTTACACCCATGGAGCCCAAAAGCCCTTTTCTTTCAATTAAAGAATGAATTTTCTATTATTATGGTATTTTGTATGTTCAAGTAATATTGAATTTTATGTTTTCATGGTGTTTTTAATTTAATTCAGCCTATGTATGATTCCTTGCAAGATTTTGAATTCCTCTTGCTATGAATTTGAATTTGCCATGCTTTATTCAAGTAAATTCCTTGATAGATCCTAAATTCATGATTTGTAGCAACATTCCCATATTTTAAATTCATGCTTCCCACATATTTGATGAAATTCCCATATCATGTTGATTTAATTTCAAGATGAATCCCTAAGTTATGAATTTTGTCATATAATTCTGTTGTTCCCTCATGTTTAAGACATTCTTATGTTTAAGCTATGATCTTTACATATTTTGATGAAACACCTATGTCCTATTTCAAGTGAATTTTATGTAAATTCCCTAATTTATGTTCTTATTCATGTAATCATACTATGCTCACACATTTTAACTATTCTCATGCTTTAATTCATGACCCTCAAGTGTTTGATGAAATGCCTAAGTAATGCTTACTTATTATAGTTTCAATTGCTCTTATGTGTTCTGGTTGTTATTGCTATCAAGTCCTATGGGTTATGAATACCCAAAAACTCAGCTGTTTACATAGTTCATCAGATAGAATGATTTCAGATAAACCATTTGTCTTGTCATTTAGTTAGTATCATGTTCAGTTAAACTTAGTCTAGTTTCAGTTCCAATATCAATTTACATATTTATAATTACCTCAGAATCTGTATGCACTATTATTTCATAATACCATGATCTGAGCTTATCATTTACTAGTTATAAGCATATACACCAGATAATAATTAGTGTCAATTTAGTTGGGAGTCCGATTTAGCACCGAGTGAATGCAGGGATGGCAGCTTCCCCATCAGTTAGGCAGAGTTATTAGTAGCCGTCCTTGTATTCAAGAACTACATAGTTATTATAGGATACAAGGAGTCACCTGTCATTTTAGGCTAAAATACCTCTCAGGGGTCACCAGTCAGTTTAGGTTTTACACCCTGGTCCTTTGGAACATTAGTATAGTAGATCCACAAATCCAGTGTTAGTACTCGTGACACGATACTAACACCCTTCCAACTAAGGTTAAAGGTTGGACCCCAATTATCTCTGACTGGGCATGTCGGTTAGATGATACCTCCCACAGCCTCAGTTACAATAATCAGTATAGCGTGTAGATCAGTTTTCTAGACCATAGTATTCTATTATTAGTATTTTAGTGTTTCAGTTTACAGACTATTTCAAAATCATGTTATATGCATGGTCTCGCATTCTCAGATAATACAATTTTCATGCATTTATGTGAGGTCATCTCATGTTGTTTAGTTAGTCCTTATCTCATATGCATAGTACTCCACAATTTTAGTCCAGTTATTCAGACTAAGTACAGTCCAGTCTTACATGACCAATATTCAACTATCAGTCATTTAATTAATCAAATAAGCTTAGTATATGTTACATTTGGATCTTTTTGTTTAGGTATTTATGCTCAGTATAATTGTCTATTCAGATTCTCAATGTTATGTCAGTTTTCATCATGTAGTTTCAGACTCAGTATTCATTCAGTATCCATGTTTTATCGTATCCTAGCTTTTATTCTACTTATATCATAAAAGTAAAGTTTTATAGAAACTAAGTATAGTGATTCACCATCTTATCAGATTATGTTTATTACTCATGTTTTAAGATATTCTCAGCTTTCAGTCTATTCTAGCTTATTGGTGAGTCTACTAACACTTAACATGCTTGTTTTAAGATTTCTTGCACAATCAGTTTTACTTAGTGTATTCACCCCTGCATACTCAGTACATTTCAGAAGTACTGATCTACATATACGTCTGTGTGGCTATATTGTTTCATAATGTAGGTACTATTTGTAGCTCGCACATCATGATCAGATAGCTGCAGTTTTCAGCCAATAGGTGATGAGTTCTCTTGTTTTGGGAACTCTACATAGTTTTAGTTCATGTATAGTTCATTTATTTTTCATATGTATTAATTAGTAGTAGTTGGAGGTATGTCTCAGCTATCTATAGTCAGTATAGTAGAAGCTTCATAGATATTAGTCAGAGTCAGTGATGTAAGTTTAGTTCTTTCCTTAGATTTATCAGATTGTAAAACTTTATCAGTTACATACTATTTCAGACTTTCAGTATGATTACATTTTTGCAAAGTAAAACTTGTCATTTAATGTGTTATAATTCAGTTTCTTAATAGTATACCAGTTCATGGGTTAGCTTGGGATCACTTGTGGTTCCTAAGCATCGTGTGACGACTAGAGGGTAGTCTCTGATCATTAGAAACTTCGTATCAGAGTACAGAATTCAAGTGTCCTAGGGTGTCTATGAAGTCATGTCTAGTAGAGTCTTGTGGAATGGTACAAAGAAATTTGTACTTTACTTCGAGAGTCTACAGGGCATTTAAACAATGTTTCCTTTATTTTATGTCCCAGATCATGCTATAGAAAGGTTCTTTAAGGAGCTTATTATGATTCTCATCATGATTCATTCTTATTCATGCCAACTCTACCTTGGTTTTGAGGTAACAGATTAGCCAAGCTAAAATTCCTACAAGTAGAGCTTTCTTAGACAGTCCCTACAGACAGTTATGGGATTTCACGTAGGATAGAAAGTATCCCAGTAGTTTTTTTAAGTTTCAAAGTTTTAAGGACTTCATTTATGTTCATGAAAATAGTGCATTAAGCCAAAGTTAGATGTGATTTCATATCCCTTCTCAGAATCCGTTCTATAGTATGTGATCTAATGTTAGAAGTATAAACCTAAAAGTTTAGCAATAGTAAAGTTGGGATAGCATTATCCAGATTGATCAGATTATATATTCAAGGGGTGTGTTGTGTAAAGGGTGAATCAGTAGGCTTGAAATAAGTGTATGCAAGAATTTAAGCTTGTTGATTCAAAATAAAATATGATGGTATGGATTTGAGTTAAGAGATATTATATTACTAATCTATGAAGAAATAGAAGCAGATGATGTGTTTAGTGAGGCAAGTATGTGTCGAGAAGAGTGTAAGTATGTGATGATGATTGCAGAATCTAAAGAAAGTTAGGGTTAGTATATTCTATGGGAGTTTAGTATTTATGTGCATCATTATACCTCGGGCTCTAGAGTAATGTGGTTATAGTTCAGTTAGAGTTTATTAAGTGGTTCACAGACTTAGAATGATGGCTTAAGGCTAAAGGGGAGATGATAAAACAAGTAACTAAGTCAGGCCCTCAGATTTTGGTAGTGATACCGGTATGTGTAGAAAAGTAGTAAGGGAGGATGATTCCTAACCTATTCTTATCTCAGTGCAAAGTGTTTTCGTCTTCATGACATATACTCATGCCTTATATTTCAGCTCCATCATCACAGCTCATATTCATGTGCTTTATAGAAAATCATGTACTCTCCCAGTTCCTAGTGTGAGGAGTTCCAGTTCACTTAGCAGTACGAATCATGTTCCATGAATTCAAGAATCCCATACTCAGTTCATGCAGCTCATGACTCATGTACTCATGCTTTACAGTATGCTCAGTTCCAGTACTCATGCTACACTTCTAATGATCAGCAAAATTTAGTTTATTCATGCATGCCCTCAATTTAGATATCTTTGCTAAATTCATGATATTGATACTCTATTCCTCAGACCTCAGTAAAGTGTCAAGTATTGCATAGTTTCCCTCCGTGTTTTAGGTCCTCATGCTCTAACCTTTTAGTTTCCTTTTCTTATATCAAGATAGTGATGATGAGAAGTTGTGAAAGAACAAGGGGTATTAAATTCATGATTCTGATTAGTATTACAGTATTATGGGTTCCCTTTATAGATTTGAGTAGGCTTGAACACAGTGAGAGAATTCAATTCAGCTCAGGCTTCAGTAGGTAGATTTTATCAGTGCCCATGTGAATATTTTAAGTAGCCTCATGTGAAGTGCGGTTTTGAAGTAGAATGTATAGTTGAGTTTAGGCTTTCAGTAGAATTCAATCCGTATAGCCAATTATCTAGTCTAGAAATTAGAAAAATAAGTTCCTATGGTTTCCTATCTTTTCTATTCATGAGGTAATTCATTCACGACCATGCAAGTCATAAATTTAGTTCAATTCATGCGTTAGGCATTAGATTTAGATTTAAATTCTAGACATTCATCCATGATTCAGTTTGTAAGTATCCTGCGCATCATCTCAGTCTTTCCTTAGTACTTCAACCAAGTCAATATCATTCGGGGGACGAAGTATCCTAAGGGGGAGATATAATACCCCGAGTACTCATATTTTAAATCTTTTATCTCTTCCTCATGAAACAAGATCCATCTTGAAGTAAGGGTTACTCATAAGTTGACTCTCTTGTTTCTATCTTAGACATATGACCATTCTCAAGTCAGTGTATGTATTCACGAAATCAGTACAATTAAGGTATCATGCTCAGACTCAATTATGCAATCATGTTCCAAGTCTTGCATGTTCAGAATATGATCTTAGTTACCTTAGCATAGTACTCTTAGTCTAACAAGTCTTATTCGAGGACGAATGTTCCAAAAGGGGAGATATTATAATATCCTGTATTATCCTTAGCTCAATTCATCTCCTAGTACATACATAAGAAGCTTAGAACCTGAAAATTTCACTAAGTGATGGAGACTTAGTCATATATTTGACTCCTTAACTTCACAGATTTTTTAATTTGACCTTCTGGGCTCTGAGAAGATGGTTTTTGAGTTGATTCATGTTTAGGGGTGTAAGGATCATGTCTCAGAAAAGTTTTGGAATTTTTGAACAAGGTTTGAACCGTGTTTAGATCGTATTTCCAGTGGCTCACCGCAATCACACTGCGTCGCAGTGAAGTGCAAAATTGCACTCGTTCTTTTTCCTGTGATCACGCCAAGGTAAAAAATCAAACTCTTCCATTTTCAGTGATGCAACGCGATAAGATCGCGTTGCTCCAAGCCCCTAAATCGCACTCGTTCTTTGAATAGAAAATTCCAGTAGCTCAACGCGATTCCACTGCTTCACGGTAAAGGTGTATTTGCAATATTTTTGATCCATATTTTAAAATGCATGTGTCATGACCTTTATCCTAGTGTGTGAAGTGCTTATTAGGTGAATAATGTTCCTAGAAATCACTTTGAGCCAAGTTTTGCTAAGAACCTTAGATTCGTCCAAAGTTTGGGGTTCGATTCTACAAGGGTCTACTTTGAATGTGTAGAATTTTTTATATATGTAGAATTTTGCATTTGAAGACCCAAAAAATTATAGATAATTGAATTAGCTTTCCAAAAATACCAATTTCTCCTTAATCTAATACCCGAGCAAAAAGTTATAGCATTTTTGTGTGTGGCAGTAAGCTGCCGCAATGGTACCGCATCGCGGTAAGATGCAGAATTGTTATCTTGTCACGAATTTAAATGTTTAAGGGGTTGTTAAGTATTTTCTCCTAAAGCCAAATCGTATATGCATCAGTTAAGGCATAATTTAGGGCATTATTTTCCTATTCACCTTTACTTTTCTTTCCAAGAAACCCTAATCTTATTCCAAGAACATCAAATTCAATCCTCCTCTTCAAGAACAATCAAGAATCAACTTTCCCAATTCAAGAAATCTTTCAAGATTTTGCTTCTTCTTTAAGATTTAAAGTCTTAAGGTATGTTGGAGTTCATCCATGGGTTCCCTTCCACCCATGGAGCCTAAAAGCCCTTTTCTTTCAATTAAAGAATGAATTTTCCATTATTATGGTATTTTGTATGTTCAAGAAAGATTGAATTTCATATTTTTATGGCGTTTTTAATCCAATTCAGCCAATGTATGATCCCATAGAAGGTTTTGAATTCTTCATGCTATGAATTTGAGTTTCCCACGCTTTATTCAAGTAAATTCCATGATAGATCATAAATTTATGATTTGTAGCAACATTTCCATATTTTAAATGCATGCTTCCCACATGTTTGATGAAATTACCATATCATGTTAAGTCAATTTCAAGATGAATCCCAAGTTATGAATTTTTTCAGGTAATTCTATTGTTCCCTCATGCTTAAGATATTCTTATGTTCAAGCTATGATCTTTACATGTTTTGATGAAACACCCATGTCCTATTTCAAGCGATTTTATTATAAATTCCCCAATTCATCTTCTTAGTCATGTAATCATGCTATGCTTACATGTTTTAACTATTCCCATGCTTTAATTCATGACCCTCAAGTGTTTGAAGAAATGCCTAAGTAATGATTTGGGAGTAATGCTTAGTTATTATGGTTTCAAATGCTCTTATGTGTTCTTGTTGTTATTGACATCGAGTCCTGGGGGTTATGAATATCTAAAAACTTAGTTCTTTACATAGTTCTTCAGAATATTCTGAATAGTTGCAGATAAACCGTGAGTCTTGTCATTTAGTTAGTATCATGTTCAGTTAAACTCAACCCAGTTTTAGTTCCAGTATCAATTTACACATTTGTAATTACCTTAGAATTCATAAGCACTGTTATTTCAGAATAACATGGCATGAGCTTATCAGTTATTAGTTATTAATACATGCACCAGATTGTAAACTGTGTCAGATCAGCTGGGACTAGGATTTAGCACTGAGCAAATGTAGGGTGGTGGCTTCCCCATCAGTTAGGCAGAGTTGTTAGTAGCAGTCCCTGTATTCCAGAACTATGTAGATAACGTAAGATACGAGGAGTCACTCGTCAGTTTAGGCTTGACTACCTCTCAGGGGTCACCCGTCAATTTAGGCTTGACACCCTAGTCCTTAGGGGCATCAGTATAGTAAATCCACACAACCAATGTTAGTACCCATGGCACGGAACTAAGACCCTTCTAACTGGGGTTATAGATTAGACCTCAATTAGCTAAAATTGGGGCATGTAGGTTAGATGATACCTCCCTCATCTCATTTACAGTACTCAGTACAGTGTGAAGATGTGTTTTTCTAGACCATAGTATTTAGTTGTCAGTATTTCAATTGTTCAGTTTACAGACTATTTCATAATCATGTTATACACTTGGTCTCCCATTCTTAAAGAAAATAGTTTTATGCATTCATGTGAAGTCATCTCATGTTGTTCAGTTAGTCCTTATCTCATATGCATAGTACTCTACAATTTCAGTCTAGTTATTTAGACTAAGTACAATCCAGTCTTACATGACCAATATTCAGCTATCAGTCATTTAGTTAATCAAATATGCTTAGTATATGTTACATATGGTTTAGTATGTTTAGGTATTCGTCTTCAGTATAATTGTATATTCAGATCCCTGATGTTATATCAGTTTCCATCATGTAGTTTCAGACTCAATATTCATACAGTAACAATGTTTTACCGTATCCCAGCTTCAATTCTACTTATATCATACAAGTAAAGTTTTACAGAAACTAAGTGTAGTGATTCACCATCTTATCAGATTATGTTTGTTACTCATATTTTAAGATATTTTTCAGCTTTCAGTTTATTCCAGTTTATTGGTGAGACTACTAACACTTAGCATGCATGTTTTAAGATTTCTTACATAATCAGTTTTACTTTGTGCATTTACCCCTGCATACTCAATACATTCCAGAAGTACAGATCCACATATATGTCTGTGTGGCTACATTGTTTCATAAGGTATGTACCATTTGTAGCCCACATATCATAATTTGATAAATGTAGTTTCAAGCCAGCAGGTGATGAGTTCTCTTGTTTCGGGAACTCCAGACAATTTTAGTTCATATACAATTCATTTATTTTTCATATGTATTGATTAGTGGTAGTTGGAGGCATGTCACAGGTATCCATAGTCAGTATATTAGAGGTTTCATAGATGTTAGTCAGAGTCAGTCATATAAATTCAGTTCTTTCCTCAATTTATCAGATTTTAAAACTTTATCAGTTACATACTATTTTAGACTTTTAGTATGATTACATTTCCACACAGTAGAACTTGTCATTTAATGTGTTATAATTTAGTTGCTTAATAGTATGCCCATTCATGGGTTAGCTTGGGATCACTTGTGGTTCCTAAGCACCATGTGACGACTAGGGGATAGTCTCAGGTTGTTACAACCGGCTTAAGTATTGAAACACTGCATTGGTATTTTAAAATATACATAATTTGTATGTTAATTGTTAAAGGCGGTTTCTTATGGTTTATGTATTACCCGGTATTATACTTAGATCCTTCAGATGTCTGGTTAAGGATGTAAGGGAATGGCATAGGTTCTGTGATAGACTACTTACTTGGGTATCAGTACAATGTGTAAGTTATCATTATTTAGTCTAGTATTGTTTACTTAGTATGGTGTAAGTTTTATGTTGCTAATTTGAAGTCTTATTGGTGATCCTAACTTCACTTGACTTGTTACTCTTCTTTGCCCCATCTTAACTTATTTAATAAAGTTGTTAAGTAAATTTAAGTGTTATGAACTTGGGTAAGGCTACCCAGTAGGTATGTATGACTTAGGATAATGATGTGGAGTCGAGACCTATGGGTTGATAATTTGTTGACTTAAGGGAATCTAGGATTATGCATGTGTTGTTCATTACTAGACTAGGGAAAGCAAGGTTAGATATTTCATAATTGCCCAGTTAGGAATAAATAAGGTACGGAACTTAGGGGTTGTAAGTGTATAGAACATCAAGATAGACATGATTAGAGATTATAAAATAATGGAAGTAGTTAAGACAATAAGAAGGGTAAAGGCCAGAGTTGTTTAGGAGTTGTCATACTAGGATGTTTACTTTAAAAATGTATGATTTTATTTTGAATATTATGTGATCTAATTCAGGTCAATCAATGATGCTTATCATACATGTTGTTTGTATTGATACCTCTTTGCTTTAACCATTTCGAGGTATAATGCAGAATTAATATATATTTTAGGTTTGATGTAGATAGTAATCTCCAGTATTTTTTTATTCTCTCATTTCTATGATGAAAGATGTATCTTGTTTTGTCCTTCATTTCATTAGAAGCTCTTATACCTATTTAGATTAGGCCCTTGAGATATTAATCCATTTTGTATTTATAGTTTTGTAAATTTTTGTAATAAAGAAAAGGTTTATTGTTTTACTTGATGACATCCACATGTATGTTGAAGGGTTAGTAAGGGATTCTCCTATCTAGGTCGATTAAAGTAGGTTCCTTTGCAACTGGATAAGTTAGGTCGTGACAAGTTGGTATCAGAGCCTAGGTTATAGGTCTTCCATTACAAGAGCAGATGTCAGGTAGAGTCCTGCAGTTTGATATATTAACGCCCACACCTAATCTTTGTGAAGATATGAGCAATTTTGGGAAATTGGTTCACTTCTTTCTTTCCTCTCGTAAGTTTTTTTAGTTATTTTAATAGGTTGAATTCAATGGATACCTCTTGATTTCAATTGGAATCTCATCTAGGATAATAGATGTCACCCAAATCTGCTAGGAATGACATAGGAAATGAAAATTGAAATTGGAAAGTTTTTAATTGGTATCTTGCTATAAGGGTTGTGTGTAAGGTCATAGGTGATCAACTTAAGGTCATAAAGTATGCGAGTAAGAGTCGTGCTAATGAGGTACGAAGTATGAATTATTTAATTGTGAAACTCTCTAAATTCATCCTATTGTAAATTTGTAATGCCTCAAAAAAAATCTAAACCAATATTAGTGCCATGTTTCAATGTCATGCATAGTACATCATGATTCTTTTATAGTTATATGAGTAAGTTAGATGTATATTAAAGCTTCAAATAACTCCCAGCTATTAGTTGAAGCAAAACATTCCTTACTGATTGAATTCTTGCGAAGGATATTTCCATAGTCAACTTCAAATTAGTATATCTCTTGTTGTACTATTAATTTTTTAGATCATGACCTACCAACAGATATATAATTGAATTATCTTTCCAATGATACCAATTTCTCCCAAATCCGATATCGGAGCAAAAAGTTATACCCATTTTACTCCAGCATATCAGCCTAGAAACTGAGTGACGACATTTCTGATGACTTATCAGATATGTCATCAAGCTTATAAAGCAAACTATCAATTCTATCTCCAAGGTGATGAACTGGTCTGATGGGCTATCACAGATCTGACGGCTTATTAGTCTTGGTCATCAGCTGATAATTTCAACAATTAGGAAATGGTTTTGTAGAGGTATTTTGGACTTTTTCTTCACCTTCCACAACATAAATCATTAAAATCACGTACATAACCATCATAAATTAGTTTTAAAAACCCTTAATCCTCTCCACTCTCAAGAACAAGAAAATTAGGGTTTCCTCTCAAGATCATCACCCTAGAATAAGATTCAAGCTCTCCTTCAAGAAAACTAAGAAATTATCATTCCCAATTCAAGGACCTTCAAGAAGAGATATTCTCTTTCAAGATTCAAGCCTTTGAGGTATGAAAATGTTGATTCTTGGGTCCCTTCCGCCCAAGAAGTTCAAGAATCCTCTTTCTATATTCAAGATTTTAAATTTTTGTATTTTCCATGATTTATGTTAATTGAGTTTGAAGGTTATGTTGTTGTGGAGTTTTAATTCATGATATGATTATAAAGTTGCAACTTTGACCCTGTTATATAATAATTATGTGATGTTCATGATAAATCCTTCAAGTTGTATGTTGATGATTATCCATGAGAATTAGGTGTGGAAATTGTTATACGAACGAAGCATGCTCCCCATGTGTTTGATAAAATTCTTGTGTGAAGGAAATTGGATCATTATAGCATATTGCCTAGAAACCCCCAAATTTAGTATAAGCCATGCACGCCAAGTGTTTGTTGTGAGTCCATAGTGAATGAATTATAGTATGTTGTGTGTATTCTTATCCTTGTGCATCCCTTGTTGAATGAATTGTTATATGTTACTATGAAGTCCTCAATTACATATACTAGAATACATGCTAAGATGTTGATGTTAGTCGTGAATTCAAGAAGTCATGTCTTTTCAATTTCCTTCTATCGAGACCTGGGGGTACTTGTACTCGAAAAATATAGTTCTGTGCCTATAGCCGAGTGAGTCTCAAGATAATTTCAGTCGTGCTATGATCATTAGAACTCAGATATTTACAGAATTCAGAACTTAGTATCATTCCGTCAGATATTACATTCAGTAGTATTCTGTCAGATAACGAAACCAAGTGAACCTAGTTAGATCAGTCAAAATTATGAATAATAAATGATTTAGCTAAGTTTTAGTTCAGTTAAGAATTAGTTCCGACTCTATTAGTTAGGAGCAGAAACTAGTACCAACGAGTATGGGGATGGCAGCTTCCCCATTAGAGAGGAAGAGTTGTTAGGAGCAATCCCAGTACTTCAAAATTGCGTAGCCAGTGCAGGACCAGGAGTTACTCGTCAGATTAAGGCTAGACTTGACTATTATATTTCCTAAGGCTTGACTTTCTTTTCAGGGTCACCTATCAGAGAGACTTGACCATAGCATAGGTCTCTACCCGTTGCACGGTATTGATACCCTTCTAGCTGGGGTTACAGGTTACCTACTAGTCTAGATTCGGGGCATGTCGGTTAAGTGAGAACTCCCACAGTTATAGTTTTAATATCAGTCTTCAGAGAAGGACTCAAAAATCAGGACTGTCAGATACAGTCATCAATCTCAGTGAGGAACTCAGATAGTTCCATAGATTCATAGACCACCCGCTAGATAGGCTTGTTCTCATATAAAGATATTTAGTATCAGTACCTACAGAGGTCACCCATCAAATAGGCTTGATCTCATACTCAAATTCAGTTGAGTATTCTTTATATCAGTTCCAGAGATCACCCGTTAGTTAGGCCTGATCTCAAGCCTAGTCTATCTTAAACATTATGAGAAGATTTAGAGATCATCCCGATAGATAGGTTTGATCTCAGATTCATCCAGTTAATACCAGTTATTGGTAGACTCAGTCATCCAGTTTATCAGTATTAATAAGTTCAAATATCAGTTTCAGTAGCTTTCGATATGTATAATCTCAGTATGTTCAAAAACCTCAGATTGACGGTATATTTAGTATAAGTTATCAGATTCAGTCGTAGTATGTTCAGTACATTATGCACAGTGTGTTAAGTAGTTACAAATTCTCTATGTATGCTAATCTAGCTCTTACATATCATTCAATTAGTTATTGTTCATGCATAAGCTCTTGCATTTAGCCTTACCTTATTTGCATACTTAGTACATTTCTATACCGACGTATTTGCACTATGGTGTTTTATTTGATGCCATAGGTTCAGAAGCACGAGCCCCAGAGCACTCTTAGCAGTCCAGACCCAGTCAGCAGCAGAAGACGTAGCAGTGAGTCCTCTTCATTCGAGGATGCTCCTTATTTTTTTACTATCTCATTAGATTTAGATTATTTTTAGTATATGGAGTTAGTCGGGGACATGTCCTATCAACTCCACAGTTCAGACAGTTAGAGGCTTTTCAGACAGATGTATTAGTGTTCAGTTTTTAGTTTTGAGTATTTGTAGACGTTTTGAACCTTATGGAAAGTTTTTGCCAGCTTTTTGCATCTATATTTATATATTATGCAGTGTACAGGTATAGATATTAGTCATGGGTTAGCTTGTGGTCATTCGGGATCATGAGCACCGTGTAGAATCCCGATTTGGAAAATTAGGGCGTTACAAACTTTGTATCAGATTCATTCCTATGTAGTACTTGTCGGTGTGGGCTAGAGTTCAAACTGAGTGTTGGAAAATCTCGATAAGGCGGGGAAAACCTCAGTCCTGAGTGTAGGGAAATCCTATTTGGTGGGGCAAACCTTAGTAAGGATGTTGAGTCCATAAAGGGGGTATATGTAACACCCCAACTTAGGAACGTGTCCTACATCGATAAAATATAGGAGGGATGTTGGGTATATAAGTAAGAAAGCCTTACTCTCTAGTGACGCATTTTAAAACCATGCGGGCCTGGGCCCAAAGCGGATAATATCACTAGTGGGTTGTGGGTAGAGATAAGGGTCTCTCAGGCGTTCTTTTTTCGGGATGTCCGTCGAGGCCAGGGCCTCGGGTTGGGTCATGACAGAATGGTATTAGAGCCTAAGGTTCAATAGTATCATAGGAAGTCTGAAAATCCATATCTAGTAGAGTCTTGTGAATGGGTATATTACGTGCCTCATTTATGTACAGGAGACTATAAGATAATTTAGGAACATTTTTCCTTTTTTCAGTATTCATGTCGTGTCAGTGAGCTAAAAACTCAAGTTGAACTCTAAGTCTAATCTTTATTCCTCTTCCATTTGCAGAACATGCCTCCTCGTAGAGATAATGCCTATAGGAATAACAATCAGCCACCTTAACCCATATATCCTCTGAATGAGCATGTTTCACATGTGGAGTTTCGGGCAGCTTTTCAGGCGCTAGCCCAAGCTGTGACCACTAGTGTTTAGGGAAACCGTCAAGATGCAGCCCCACCTCAGCAAGATAGGGATTCAACCATAGCCAGGATTATAAATTTTATGAGAATGAACCTGCCAGAATTCTTTGGATCAGTAGCAGGTGAGGACCCACAACTTTATCTAGAAGAGGTGAAGAAGATAAAGTAGAGTTGAAAAAGATATTGCTGAAAGATATTACTGAGGACCCACAACTTTATCTAAGGCTGAAAGATATTGCTCATGATTGGGTAGTGTTGTAGAAGAAGAGTAGAGGGTTATGTTGGGTGTATTTACACGCCTAAACACCATAATGCACCCATGTTATAGCTAAGTTTAGAGGATAAAATATATAATTCCTGTACTTTTAGTCCATTTTCCTGTAAGTGAGCTAACCAACGTGATTAGCATATTTTCAGGTATTAATGATGAAGATTTCAGCACTTTGTGGACCTTTGGGCAGCAGAGAAAAACTTCAGGTAAGAAGGAAGGCAGCTTTTGGAAGCTTGTGGACTGAATGTGATACATGGAGAATCTGTCCCGGGCAAAATCAGTATTTCTTAATACTTAGGGGTGCAGCAATAACCAAGTAGGACTAGGACAAGGATGTTATAAAAACCTTATTTGCTGAATTTTTCAGCAAGCATTATTCTTGATCCTATTTTTCTCTTCATTCGACTTTTAGTATTATTCAGTTCACAGATTCTGTAAGTACAACAGAGAAACACGCTACTTGAGGACGGATAGAGGAAAAATGTCAAACACTACTTGACGCCATTCTTATCCCCAACGTGAGATTATTCTAACTTTGGTATGATGATGATGTCTTCGTTGATCTCTGTTGTATTCATGAGTAGCTAAACTTCTCTGTTAGGGTTATGGAAGCCTTTTGATATACTATCTATTACTATGAGTATGTGAATTCTTGATGCGCATGCTACTTATATCATTACTCTCTTTGTTTTAATTAAATTCTTGTGGTTGCAAACATATAGAATACGCCAGTATAGCATTAACTTGTTCGAGAGAAAAGTTACATGTTTGGAAAAGAGAGTGTGACAAGGAAATAGGGCTACCAACCCCTGTTTACACGTTAGTGCCTTAACCGGATTAATTTCTTGGAGAATTTGTACCGTTAGTTATACACTTTAGGCTCGAGAGAGTTAAAGTGAAATAATCCTTGATGGTTGAGAAATAGTAGGATTTACCATTAGAATACTGATAACGCTCAATCTACAGCTCTCGTAGGAGTGTAAAGCGGTCGCTAGCAAATATAGAACCCAACCTGGGTTGGGTATCGATCCCACAGGGAATAGCTTGGCCAACAAGCAAGAGAAATTACTAGACTTTTAGTGCAAGTCTCGTAGGAAAGGGGGGATTGTAGTATGTAACCAAAACAAGAATGTAAGAACTGAAAATAGCAAAATAAAGAGAGATTATCACGTGTGTTGTAAACAATGAGAATTGAGGCGTTGGGGTTATGTCCACCTTCAGAGGTATACGTCTCTATTGGCTATGAGTGTGTAGAGTCTTGACATGCAATTGCTTATAGAGAATTGTAGTCGATGGTAAATCCAAGCGTCTCTCGACCTAAACAAGGACTATTTCACTTTAACTCTCTCGAGCTTAAAGCGTGTCTAACGGTACGAATTCTCCAAGAAGTTAGTCCAGGTACGGCACTAGCTTTTTAATAGGAACGGGTGTCCTACTACCTTGACATTATCTCTTTTCCAGACAAATAACTTTTCTCTCGAACAAGTTAAATGTTAGCCTGGCGTTGGTCTATGCGTCTTCTTTTCTAGACAAATAACCTTTCTCTCGAACAGGTTAGATGTTAGAATGGCGTGTTCTTGTGTTTGAACCGCAAAGAATGTGGATTTAAGATGAAGAGAATAATGATATAAGCAATATACGTGTCTTGAACTCACAAGCTCATAGCAATAGATAGTAACTCATTCGGCTTCCATAACCCCAACTAAGAGGTTTAGTTACCCATGAATGCGAAGGATATCACGGTTTGCATGGTGAATGGCGTGAATAGTGGGTGTTTGGCGTGTGATTTTAGTGATTCCGTAGCAAGTAACGATTCTCTTGTTGTGGAATTTAAGAATAGAAGAATAGATTAGAAGTGATTGTAGTGGAAGATGAGAGGGATGGAAGAAAATTAATTGTTGAATTAAGTGAAGAATGTATTGAATGCGGAATGTCTCAAAATCTCTAGCATGATAGGGTATTTATAATACTCCTATCCTACTCCTACTAAACTAATAAAATAAATAACCAAATCCTAATATACTAATGAAATCCTTGACCCAAATGTACTAGGGTAAGGTTACAAAATTATAATCCAAGTAGAATAATGAAACACATAACCTAATTGCACTAGGTTAATATATTATGGCAAAAATCCAGCTTTGTGTCTGTAAGTCCCCAAAGTCTTCAGAAATGCTGTTTTAGCCCGGGACAGATTTTCCATGCAGCAGATTTAGTCCTTTATGCGTCCAGCTCCTTTCCATCTCGTTTGTGAGCTTTCTTTTGCGTCAAGTAAGCCATAAATTGCTGTATTTTGCATCATTTATACCTGAAACTTTCCTAATCACATTTGTTAGCTCATTTACAGGAAAAAGGACTAAAAGTGTATGAAATAGATAATTAGTTCTCAAAACTAGGCTAAAATATGGGCAAAATATATTGATATAGGCGCGTAAATTCGCCTATCATCAACACCCCACACTTAGAGCTTTGTTCGTCCTCGAACAACATATCATGTCCTTCTAAGCATTGACTTAAGGTTTTTACAGAAACAACACAAAACATTCTTCAAGACAAGCACAACAATTATCAACAAAGAGTAGCTTTCCGATTATAAGTAGAAACAATTTAACCTCTAGCATAGACTCGTGATGGTGATCAACTCGCATGCAAACGTTAAGGTACATAGAATCATATACAACTATCCAAAGCTCATCAACCATGTGTGTCTTACAATATAGTACCCATAATCACTCACAAATATAGCATATTTTTCAAACATGGGTATCACAAGCATATTTTCCTTGCACTCACTCTCACAAAGAATTCATATGTAGCGACTAGTGACCATAAGCTTGCCTTTAATGTAATACTCTACTAAATGTCGGAATGTTAAGATTAGGATCAAATAGGTCTTTAGATGGTTGTAATGTAGGCTAAGGGACGGGTAGGACTATTTTGGCCAGAAATAGTGACTAAGTTCCTAAGCACTTTAATACATCACTTTGTATCTATGACACTTTTTTCTTTCAACCTTTCTTTATTTTATTCTTCCACCCTTGTTTTCATCTTTTGTTTTCCCATTTTAAGCACAACTCACTTTTCAGCTTTCTTTTCCTTTTTCTTCTCACAACATACCTCTTATGATAGCACTTTCTTTTTCATAACATATTCAAGCACCATTACAATTTAAAGCATCATACTCACCCAATTTCCTCTTATGTTGTCACATGACTTATTCACTTTAAAGCACTTAGGAATTTGGATCAAATTATGGTCTTGAAAGAAATGGATTAGGCTTACATACAAGGTTGTCAAAGAAATAGGCTAAAGGCTCAAAAGGGTTTAACTAGGATGATTTACATGGGTAGGACAACTGAAGGTAAACATGTATAGGTTGCCAAAGAAATGCCTAAATCATATCCTAAACTCACATTCCTTATTTTCGCTTTGCATACATACGAGGCAAGTTCTAGCATCAGCCACATACATAGAATATACTATTATCTCACACACACAAGGCACATGGTCGACTTGATTGGTAGTAATATAGACTCTCGACCCAACAAGTGAAGGAATTGAATCACACACTATCACATAATGAGTCACAACTAGAGCCTAAATGTCTCCATAGTCACAATTGTAGCACATACTCTTGTTCTAATCTCATGCTGCCTATCAAAATAATTTCATGCGTAGCTAGAAAAATTTTACTCCTAAAAAAATAAAAAAAACGTCACACGAAAAAAATAAAAAAATTTGGACTCAAAACAAAATAAACAAGAGCAAACATACAAACATAGCATGCAGATTCTGCCGACACCCCACACTTAGACTAGACACTGCCCTCAGTGGAAAATAAAGTCGAAGAACCTGATTAGTCGGACTCTTCCTCAATGTCGGGGGTCATACCCCCTTCGTCCGAATCATCGTAAGAGTCATCGTCAGAGTTCTCCTCAGCATCAGAATCAGGCAGGCGTCTATCATCATCAGTTGGCACGTCATCATCAAGAGGTTCTTCAAAATATACTCCCACTCCACACATCTCCCGGGCATGTCTGTTCATTGGGTAGTCGTGGTCCAGCTGTTGGAGCTCTACAGCAGTTGGAATACGTCCACCACTCATCATAGTGAATCTCGTCATGCCATAGAGATGACGGAAGAAACTCTCGTCACGAGCATGTCTCTCCGCAGTGGTAAGGTTGACTCCATGCGTTGTTTCAGCATCTTTGACCTTGGTGAGGTCAACCTTCTTTGGGGTATGTGGGAGTTTGTGGTCAGCTGGTTCCTCTTCTATATCCTCCTTCCGCAACATTGCTGTCAACAAATTGCCGAATGTGAAATGGGACCTGCTGTTGAGTCTGGCTTTCCTCATGGTGGATCGAATGATTGCCCCAAAGTTGATAGGGACATTTGTCATCAATGCATAAACCAGACACACTCTATCTCTCGATATCTTTGTGTATTGCGTCCCAGGAATAAGGCATGAGTTGACAATGCGCATCCAGATTCTTGCTTCCCTATTTAGTGGAGCATAGGGGAATGTGTTGTGACGGCCTGTTTCCTTATGTCTGCCCCATCTTGCCATCGATCTGCTTCCACAAAGCGTGTGTCTTATAGCTCTGTAAGGAGGCCTGCTGTACAGCTCTTTGTATGGTGCAGTGTCGACAGAAGGTAGGCCTAGAAACGAGTTGATCCAATCCGCTGTAAGCTGTAACACTTGGCCCCGAATTTTGACTTCGTTGCCTGTTGTGTTTGGCGACCAGTTGGCATAAAACTCTCTTGTCAAGTCAAGATTGCACTCTCCCATGTCACGGAAGATGAAATCCAACTTCAAAGCCATAATCTTAGCCAACAGTTGCGGCTCCTTCTTTGCTAAGGTCTCCTTGTTGATTAAGTCGACGTGCACATATTTCTTTTCTTTGTTGCTGCTGTACCATGCCTTGGCTTCTTCCTCAAGAACCCATTTGATTCTGAACATTCTGCGTGGTAGGTGTGCTGAAGATGATTCGCCTTGGTCTTTTCGGCTTCTCTTCTTGTCCTTCCGGGTCGTGGTAGCCTTCTCCTTGCCTTGCCTTGCTTTCGGTGCCATTGTACCTGAGACTAGAAATAATGTTAGATGCAGCACAATCGCACATTATACAATCTATATGCAAGCATTAGAGGTACCACCCCACACTTAATCTTGTTAGCACAAATCAGTGAAGTGAACGTGGTCGAGTACTTAGACTTCGTCGACATACGTCTTAGGATTGTATTCCGACAAGAAAATCAGCATGACATCACTTATGAGCAGCCATTTGGACGACGTGCATGGGGAATATAGCAACGTTACAACATAGGAGTTACCACATGGAATTGTTATTCAAACAACAAACACCACCACCTAAGTCGATAGTCACTATAACCTTATCCCGATGGCCGGGATGGTTAATCATGCAAGCATCCAAACAACACTCTCAATCAATATTCATGGCCACATATGTTCAGCAAGTATCACAACAATGCCATTGAAACAAAATTCAAGTCGGAAACAAGTCAAGAATTCCATTCGTATTCATTCAATCACACGATTTTTGCAACAATTATCCAATCACATGAACATCACCACTAATCTCACATGATTTAGCAAATTATACTAAGCATAGCAACGTAGTACTTACTATAAATAGATGAAGATTAAGAGAGTACTTACTTGCTTGAAGATTGTGGGGAAGTTGTTGTGGAGTGGAAGAACAAAGGAAGAAAAATTTGAGAGGATTTGGGATGATATGCGGCGCCTTTAGGGTTGCTTCTAATGTGTTTGTGAAATAAAAACAAGTCCCCTTTATATAGGAGGAGTATGGGTCGGGTTATGACCCATTTACAATCGGATTTGGGGACAAAATCACCCTATATGCGGCGCATATCCCTCGGCATATCACATGTATATGCGGCGCATTGTCCATGGCATAATGGGACATATGCGCCGCACATAGTATGGCATATCTAGGCATATGCGGCGCATATGGCATGGCATTTGGTCTCAGTATCTCAAATGCCATAGCATAGGCGGCGCATAGTCAAAAGCACACCTAGGAATAGGCGGCGCATAGGGTATAGCACACTAGATTCCGAGTCCTTAGGCTATAGAATAGGTTGTGCATCGTTCGTGGCCTATTTTTACCAAGGCCTAGCCTTCCTTGAAGCCTATTATGACGTGAGAAAGGCTCAATTCATAGCCTTATGAATCACCATTCCTAACTTACCGACTTTACCATACAATGCGACCAAATCGTCAATTGAAATCAATCTCCTCGTTGCATACTTCTTACACCTATATTTGCTCAAACAAATGAAAACGATTAGTACGATGGGTTGCCTCCCACCAAGCGCCTGAGTTTTGGTCGTGGCACGACTCTTATTTTTGGATTTTCATTTATCAAAAAGAAAAAAATACTAAAACGACAAAACGATAAAACAATAAAACGAAGGGTTGCCTCCCTTCTAGCGCCTTATTTATTGTCGTGGCTCGACGTAGTAATCTCGAGTACTTAGACTTCATCGAGATAAGTGATGGCCATGTCATTCATCGAGTCAAGAGGACCGATATATGGCTTAACACGTTGGCCATTCACCTTGAAGATAACACCCTCATTATTTTCCAATTCGACTACTCCAGACGAGTAGACGTGGGTGACTTTAAATGGACCAGACCACTTTGATTTTAACTTACCTGGGAAGAGCTTGAATCTGGAGTTAAAGAGTAGCACCATGTCACCCTTTTGGAAGTGTCGTCGAACAATCCGCTGATCGTGATACTTCTTCATCCGCTCCTTGTATAAATCTGATCTTTCATATGCATGGAGACGGAATTCATCTAGCTCGTTCAGCTGCTCCAACCTCAGGTTCTTCACATCATCCCAATTCAGATTCAAGTGCTTCAATGCCCATAATGCCTTGTATTCAAGCTCGATGGGTAGATGACAAGCCTTCCCATAAACTAGCTGATAAGGTGACATGCCAATGGGTGTCTTGAATGCAGTCCTATACGCCCATAGTGCATCATCTAGCTTCCGAGACCAATCCTTCCGATTCGCATTGACTGTCTTGGCAAGGATTTGCTTGATCTCACGATTGGAAACCTCTACTTGTCCACTAGTTTGGGGATGATAAGGCGTAGCTACCTTGTGTTGCTTGACTCCATACTTGGCCAATACAGATTTGAATAGCTTGTTGCAGAAGTGAGATCCTCCATCACTTATGATAGTACGAGGTACCCCAAAGCGAGAGAAGATATTCTTCTTTAAGAACGCTACAACACGCTTTCCTTCGTTATCAGCCAATGCTACAGCTTCAACCCATTTCGACACATAATCCACAGCAACCAAGATGTACTTCATTCCAAACGAATTCACGAATGGTCCCATGAAATCAATACCCCATATATCAAAGAGTTCTACCTCCAGAATTGTGGACATGGGCATTTCATGGTGTTTTGAAATAGCACCTTGACGTTGGCATTGGTCACACCTTCTCACATAGTCGTGTGCATCTCTGAATATTGTAGGCCAATAATAACCACTTTGCAAGACTTTTCTTGCTGTTCGATTCCCTGCATGATGGCCTCCAACTTGCGAAGTGTGGCATGCTTCTAATATAGTGGGCACTTCTTCATGGGATATACATCGTCGAATGATACCATCCGCGCATCTTCGAAACAAATAAGGCTCATCCCAATAATAGTGCTGAACGTCATGCATAAACTTCCTCCTCTGGTGGTAAGATAAATTGGAAGGTAACACATTACTCACCACGAAATTTGCAAAGTCGGCATACCATGGTAAGTTCTCCATTGTTGTCGCTAGTATCTCCTCGTCAGGGAATGCATCGCCAATCTGATTTTCTGATTGCGCCACATACTCATTCTCAAGTCTAGATAGGTGATCAGCCACTTGGTTCTCGCAACCTCTTCTATCTTTGACTTCGAAATCAAACTCTTGCAGCAGCAACACCCATCGAATCAGCCTTGGTTTTGCATCCTTCTTTGTCATTAGATACCTAAGAGCTGCATGGTCTGTATGAACGATCACTTTAGTACCTAATAGGTAGGCGCGAAACTTCTCAAACGCATACACAACCGCTAATAGCTCTTGTTCAGTGACGGTGTAGTTCCTTTGGGCTTTATTGAGGACCTTACTCGCATAGTAGATAGGATGAAATAATTTCTCCCTTCTCTGTCCAAGAACAGCACCAACGGCTACACCACTAGCATCACACATGACTTCGAACGGGAGCGTCCAATCTGGTGTTACCATGATAGGGGCTTCAACGAGTTTTTCTTTAAGGCATTCAAATGCCTTTAAGCAATCATCATTAAAGTCAAACTTCGCATCTTTCTCCAATAGCTTGCATAATGGACTAGAAATTTTGGAGAAGTCTTTGATGAATCTACGATAAAACCCAGCATGGCCAAGAAAACTACGAACTCCCTTAACCGAAATTGGAGGTGGTAGCTTCTCAATTACCTCTATTTTGGCGCGATCAACCTCTATTCCTTTTTCGGAGATCTTGTGCCCAAGAACAATTCCTTCTTTTACCATGAAGTGGCACTTCTCCCAATTCAGCGCAAGGTTGAACTCTACACATCTTTGTAATGCCATGCTTAAATTCACCAAACATGCTTCGAAAGACTCCCCAACAACTGAAAAGTCGTCCATAAATACCTCCAAAGTGTCTTCTACCATATCAGAGAAAATAGACATCATACATCGCTGAAAGGTGGCTGGTGCATTACATAACCCGAATGGCATACGTTTGAAGGCAAACGTACCATATGGGCATGTAAACGTTGTCTTCTCTTGGTCTTCTGGTGCAATAAAAATCTGATTATAACCTGAATAACCATCAAGAAAGCAAAACCATCCTTTTCCCGCTAATCGATCTAGCATTTGGTCCATAAATGGCATGGGGAAGTGATCCTTGAGAGTCCAAGAATTCAGCTTGCGGTAGTCCATGCATACTCTCCATCCAGTGACGGGCCTGAGTGGAATAAGCTCATTCTTTGCATTCGCAACCACCGTCATACCTCCTTTCTTGGGAACACATTGTACTGGGCTTACCCATGTACTATCAGAAATAGGATACACAACTCCTGCGTCTAACCACTTGATAATCTCCTTCTTCACCACCTCTTGCATTGGTGGGTTTAGACGTCTTTGGTGTTCGATGGTGGGTGTGCACTTTTCTTGGAGCTGAATTTTATGAGTGCAAATCCCAGGTGGAATACCAAGGATATCCGCAATGGTCCATCCAATAGCTTTAATATACTTGCGTAAAATTGCAATAAGAGCTGCAACTTGTTGCTCACCCAAATCGGCTGCCACTATGACTGGAAGAGTGTTTCCGCTTCCTAAGAATGCATACTTCAAATGGCTTGGCAGCTCCTTTAATTCTAATGTGGGTGGTTCTTCAATAGATGGCTTAGCTGGTGGTGTGGGTCGATTCTTGAGATCAAGATCCAGCTTCTTAGGAGGACAGCGATATGCTCCTAATCCCGATAGAGCACAAATATCATCTTCAGAAATTTCAGCATCATCATCATCTTCTTCTATGAGCAAAACCTCCAAAGGATCATCAAGAATTTGCTCTTCAGTAAGTAACTCATCCTCGTCATCAACGACAACATCAGCCACAGAAAATACACTTAGATCTTTGGGTTGCTTCATTGATTTGCAAACATCAAAGCGCACCACTTCATCATTTATTCGGAATGAAAGCTCATTAGCTCTCAAATCTATGAGCACACTTCCCGTAGCAAGGAAAGGGCGTCCCAAGATTATGGGAACCTCTGAATCTGCTTCGCAATCCAAGATGACAAAGTCTGCTGGAAATATGAATGAAGATACCTTCACCAAGACATCGCATAGAATACCAACCGGTCGTTTTACCGACCTATCCGCCATAACAAGCTTCATATTAGTTGGTGTAGGATCTCCTAACCCCAACTTCTTGTAGATTGATAATGGCATCAAGTTGATGCTGGCTCCTAAGTCACATAATGCTTTAGCAAAGTCCAAAGATCCGACGGTGCAAGGAATAGTGAAAGCTCCGGGGTCGGCCTTCTTCTGAACTATAGATCGGGTAGCTATTGCACTACAATGATGCACATCTTCTTTCAGCTCATAGCTTGCTGCCCTCTTTTTAGTCAAAAGATCTTTCATAAACTTCGCATACCCAGGCATTTGTTCAAGTGCCTCTACCAAAGGGACATTAATAGTCAGCTGCTTCAACATGGTCATAAATTTGCTGAACTTAGTGTCATCGGCCACCTTCTTCAATCTTTGTGGAAAAGGTGGTGGTGGGTATGGAAGTGTTCTCTCCATGGCTTTCTTCTCCTCTTGCTTCCGTTTATTATTTTTTTCAGGCTGCACGTCACTAGGCAACACGTCGTTGACGTTGGAAGTGGATATTGCGGCGTCTTCCCTAGTGGCGTCACTAGATGTGGCGTCCTTGTCTGCTGTTCCGTCAACTACTTGCTTGCCTTCTGCTGAAGTTTCCAGCACCTTACCACTCCTCGTAGTGATGGCCATGCATGACCCATCAGTCCTTGGATTTTGCACCGTATCGCTAGGCAAGGTGCCGGCTTTTCTTTGGTTGAGTGTTGCTGAAAGTTGACTGAATTGCTGCTCTAGTTGCTTGATAGAAGTGGAATGAGAATCAACTAATTGCTTCATGGAGGCCAAATCGTCAATCACCTCCTTAACTCCCGCGTTCGTCGCTTCCACTCCTTTCAATAACTTAGCCATCATGTCTTCCATAGAATTAGATGTGGTGGTATCACGTCTACCAGGGGGAATGTACAAACCACTATTTTCATTATTTTTCTTCCAACTACCTTGGTCTTTACCTCCAGATTTATCATAATAGTTCCGACCTTGGTTTCCTTGGACATTCCCACGGAAACCCCCCTGATTGTTCAAGTAGTTGGCCTCCTCTTCTGAATCAGATTCGTCTCTTCCTTTTGACGCAATAGATTTCACTTTTTCAGTCTTCCCTAATAGATGCTTTGTAAGAAGATCCATTTGGGTTTTCATGTGCGCCATATCTTGATCACGTTCTTCTTCTCTCCTTCTTTGATCTGCAGACATGCCAATAGATAAAGTGGGGCTTGCTACCTCAGAATCCCTGGTATGCCAAGCTCTACTTTGTTTCGTCATACGATCTAGCATGTTGCTTGCTTGACCAAAGGTGAGGTCCATAAAAGAACCTCCAGCTGCGTTGTCCACCACTGGTTTAGTTACTGAATTCAAGGCTCTATATAAAATCTCCATGAGGTGAACATTAGTCATGTGATGGTTTGGGCATCTCGCTAGCTTTGTCTTGAACCTCTCCCATGTTTCGTGAAGAGCTTCAGAGGGAAGCTGACGAAAGTTGCTGATTTCATCTCTCAATTGAGCCCTCTTGGATGGCGGAAAGAATCTTTCTAGGAAAGCGTCTCTCAATTGCCTCCAATTTGTAATAGAATCAGGAGTCAGCCCATTCAACCATAATGTTGCCTCCCCAGACAGAGACAATGGAAATAGACGTAACCGAATAGCATTCTGACCAACTCCAGGATTGTCAAAAGACTTGCATGTAGAAATAAAGTTGATGAGATGCATATTCGGATCATCCCCTGCTAGTCCACCAAATAATCCCTTGAGTTGCAATAACTGAATCATGGTGCTTGTGATGTTGAACTTGGCTCCGGGCGCTAATGGTGGTGGAATTATAGCTCCAGTGGCTCCGGCACCATCAAGATCATCATCATCATCGTCGAAAGCTGGTTGCAAAGTTTGGCGATCATATCTGTACCGAGCTTGTCGACCTCGTCTGTTGGCAGGTGTTGCCATTTCAGCGCCATGCCTTGGGTTGATCAACTCGTCATCTCCTAAATCTTCATCGTCAGGATTTGTTGCTCGTCCAGGATTATCAATGTTTTGTTGTTGGACTTGAGCAGCGGCAAGACCAGCTAATCTTGCTTGCTCGTGTTGAGCAGCCATCCTGTCGATTTCCGCTTGTGCTTCCATTCTTCTAATTCGTTGCGGTTCCGGATTGATTGGTAGTAACGGTTGACCAGAACTTCTAGTATGGGGCATGCACTAAAAGAAAAACCTGCAATAAACAAAAACAAAAACTAAACGTAGAAGTACGAGAATCTTTGACCAAAGGGTCTAGTAATTATCACGAACTTGATTGACACTCGTATTCCCCGGCAACGGCGCCAATTTTTGATAACGCTCAATCTACAGCTCTCGTAGGAGTGTAAAGCGGTCGCTAGCAAATATAGAACCCAACCTGGGTTGGGTATCGATCCCACAGGGAATAGCTTGGCCAACAAGCAAGAGAAATTACTAGACTTTTAGTGCAAGTCTCGTAGGAAAGGGGGGATTGTAGTATGTAACCAAAACAAGAATGTAAGAACTGAAAATAGCAAAATAAAGAGAGATTATCACGTGTGTTGTAAACAATGAGAATTGAGGCGTTGGGGTTATGTCCACCTTCAGAGGTATACGTCTCTATTGGCTATGAGTGTGTAGAGTCTTGACATGCAATTGCTTATAGAGAATTGTAGTCGATGGTAAATCCAAGCGTCTCTCGACCTAAACAAGGACTATTTCACTTTAACTCTCTCGAGCTTAAAGCGTGTCTAACGGTACGAATTCTCCAAGAAGTTAGTCCAGGTACGGCACTAGCTTTTTAATAGGAACGGGTGTCCTACTACCTTGACATTATCTCTTTTCCAGACAAATAACTTTTCTCTCGAACAAGTTAAATGTTAGCCTGGCGTTGGTCTATGCGTCTTCTTTTCTAGACAAATAACCTTTCTCTCGAACAGGTTAGATGTTAGAATGGCGTGTTCTTGTGTTTGAACCGCAAAGAATGTGGATTTAAGATGAAGAGAATAATGATATAAGCAATATACGTGTCTTGAACTCACAAGCTCATAGCAATAGATAGTAACTCATTCGGCTTCCATAACCCCAACTAAGAGGTTTAGTTACCCATGAATGCGAAGGATATCACGGTTTGCATGGTGAATGGCGTGAATAGTGGGTGTTTGGCGTGTGATTTTAGTGATTCCGTAGCAAGTAACGATTCTCTTGTTGTGGAATTTAAGAATAGAAGAATAGATTAGAAGTGATTGTAGTGGAAGATGAGAGGGATGGAAGAAAATTAATTGTTGAATTAAGTGAAGAATGTATTGAATGCGGAATGTCTCAAAATCTCTAGCATGATAGGGTATTTATAATACTCCTATCCTACTCCTACTAAACTAATAAAATAAATAACCAAATCCTAATATACTAATGAAATCCTTGACCCAAATGTACTAGGGTAAGGTTACAAAATTATAATCCAAGTAGAATAATGAAACACATAACCTAATTGCACTAGGTTAATATATTATGGCAAAAATCCAGCTTTGTGTCTGTAAGTCCCCAAAGTCTTCAGAAATGCTGTTTTAGCCCGGGACAGATTTTCCATGCAGCAGATTTAGTCCTTTATGCGTCCAGCTCCTTTCCATCTCGTTTGTGAGCTTTCTTTTGCGTCAAGTAAGCCATAAATTGCTGTATTTTGCATCATTTATACCTGAAACTTTCCTAATCACATTTGTTAGCTCATTTACAGGAAAAAGGACTAAAAGTGTATGAAATAGATAATTAGTTCTCAAAACTAGGCTAAAATATGGGCAAAATATATTGATATAGGCGCGTAAATTCGCCTATCATCAAATACGAATCTCTATAAGTGCATGCATGTCTAAATTCCGCATTACTCATAGTTAATAGATACGTAGAACTCATAAGGTGGACATAATCCTAACTTATTATTCTCTGTGATTAATCTTACTAAACAAAGCATTCCATTGTTACTTTAATATTTTTGGTTCACGCCATAACCCAAAATCCCCCCTTTCCGTGGAATTTTCGACCAACAGTCTGCTAACAATTACAACACTTAGTGACCAAGTATTCCCTGTGGGATTCGACACCCAACCCTGTTGGGTTCTATATTTGACAGCGACCGCTTGCACTCTTACGAGAGCTATAGTTTGGGCGTTATTAGAGGGGAAGATGAAACTCCCATGACTTGGCAGATATTTCAGGATGCCTTCTTAGATAAGTTTTTCCCTCTAGAGATAAGAGAAGCTAAGGTAGAAGAGTTTATGAACTTGAGACAAGGCTCCATGACAGTGAAGGAGTATTGTCTAAAGTTCAACTAGTTAGCTAAATATGCTCCTAACTTGATAGCTGACCCTAGAGTGAGTATGAGTAAGTTTGTGACTGGTGTGTCTGGGTTGGTGTTGAAGGACTGTAGAACCGCCATGATCAATAGAGACATGGATGGATTAGGTTAATAATGCATGTCCAGTAGATAGAGGCAGATAAATCTAAGGAGAGAGAGAGGGATCTAATAAGAGACTCAAAATAGGTAGTTACAGTTTTTCTCAAGTTGGGTCACAGGGTGGTAATCATTCTCACCATAGTCAAAAGACTTTAGTCCCATCTCTATCCTCAGCTAGTATGCCTTTACCAAATTTTGGAGATGTCAGTCATGATGGGGTGCTAGGATCCAAAGACCAGAGTAGTGTTAAAAGTGAGTGCACCTATCTGCTTTGTCGAGAGTGTGTCAAGAACCATCTAGGTCCATGCAGAGCCAATAGTCAGGTATATTTTGGATGTGGTAAGCCAGGTCACAAAATGCGGGAGTGTAGAGTGTTAGCTCAAAAAGGTAGAGATAGTGGTCAACATCAGAACCAACTCTATTTACTTCAGACTCGCCATGATCCAGAAAGTTTTCCTGACATAGATTCGGGAACGTATGAATATTTTATCTTCATGATATGCATTAGTTTCAAAATCTTGAGGTTCAGTCATGATCTAGTTCATAGATGCCCTGTTCATCGCCCCAGTATATTAGTAAGGTAAGTGTGCATAGCGGGACATAGTGTCCCAAGGGGGAGATACTCCATAACTCCCTGAAGTTATCAAATTTCTTAAATCCATTTATTTTTATGCTCATATTCTTATTACAAGCTTTGCATCAGTCATTATTGCATAATCGGTCATACCTCTAGGAGTCAGTTCAGTCAGACGTTCATGCATTAGATATGCATGTTCAATAGAGAAAGTTCAGCTTATCAATATAACTAGTCATGCATCCATGAGAACAAATCAGTCACACATCCATGCATTAGATAAGCATATCCATTATGAGAATTTAGCTTACGAGTAGCTTCAGATCTTACATGCATTCAGAATCAGTTACACATGCATCAGATATGCATGTTCAGTATGATATAGTCAGTTTATTAGTCACGTCAGTCATGAGATCATGATTCAAGTATTCATGTTCAGTTCATGTTTGGTCTATCGTTCCTCCCCTCTTAGTCACTATCATTTGAGGATGAATGTTCCCAAGGGGAAGATATTGTAATACCCCGAAAAAAATTCAAACCAATATTAGCGCCATGTTTCAATCTCATGTATATTACATTATGATTAATTTATAGTTTTATGAGTATTTTAGATTTATATTAAGGCTTCAATTAACTCCTAGCTATCAGATGAAGAAAAATATTCCTTACCGATTGAATTCTTGGGAAGGATATTGCCATAATCAACTTTAAATGAGAACATCTCTCGTTTTACTATAAATTCTGATCTCATGACCCAATAATAGATATATAATTGAATTATCTTTCCAATGATATCAATTTCGCCTAAATCTGATATCGGAGTAAAAGGTTATACCCATTTTACTCCAGCATGTCAGCCTGGAAACTAAGTGACGATATTTCTGACGACATCACATTTCTGATGACATTTATGATGACTTATCACATTTATGATGACATTTATAATTACTTATCATCCATGTCATCAATCTTAGATAGAAACCTATTAATTCCAGCTCCTAGGTGACGACTTGGGCTGACGGGCTATCACAGATCTGGCGGCTTATCAACCTTGGTTGTCAGCTGATAATTTCAGCAACTAGGAAGCGGTTTCGTAGGGGTATTTTGGATTTTTCCTTCACTTTCCATGACATAAATCATCAAAATCACGAACATAACCATCATAAATAAGTTTTAAAAACCCTTAATTCTCTCTACTTTCAAGAACAAGAAAAATTAGGGTTTCCTCTTAAGCTCATCACCCAAGAACAAAATTCAAGATCTCCTTTAAGAAAATCAAGAAATTATCATTCCCAATTCAAGAACCTTCAAGAAAAAACATTCTCTTTCAAGATTCAACCATTTGAGGTATGGACGTGTTGATTCTTTGGTCCCTTTTGCCCAAAAAGTTCAAGAATCCCTCTTTCTAAATTGAAGATTTTAAATTATTTATGTGTTTTTCATGGTTTATGTGAATTAAGTTTGAAGGTTATGTTGTTGTTGAGTTTTAATTGATGATATGATTATAAAGTTGCAAACTTTGACCCTATTATGTAATAATTATGTGATGTTCTTGATAAATCCCTTCAAGTTGTATATTGATTCATTACCCATGAGAATTAGGTATGGAAATTGTTATATGACCAAAGAATGCTCCCCATGTGTTTGATAAAATGCGTGTGTGAAGGAAATTGGGTTATTAAAGCATATTGCCTAGAAACCCCCAAATTTAGTATAAGCCATGCACGCCAAGTGTTTGTTGTGAGACCATAGTGAATGAATTATAGTATGTTGTGTGCATTCTTATCCTTGTGCATCCCTTGTTGAAAGAACATTTTATATGTTACTATGAAGTCCTCAATTATGTATACTTGAATACATGCTATGATGTTGATGTTAGTCGTGCATTCAAGAAGTCATGTTCTGTTAGTTTCCTTTTATCGAATCCTGGGGGTACTTGTACCCAAAAAATATAGCTGTGTGCATAAAGGTGAGTTAGTCTCAAGATAATTTCAATCGTGCTATGATCAGTAGAACTTAGTATCATTCAGTTAGATATTAGATTCAGTATTCCGTTAGATAACAGAACCAAGTGAACCTAGTCAGATCAGTCAAGAAATATGAATAATAATAGATTCAACTTAGATTTAATTCAATTAAGAATTTGTTCAAAGTCTTTCAGTTAGGAGTAGGAACTAGCACCGAGCGAGTATGGGGATGGCGTCTTCCCCATTACAGAGGCAGATTCGTTAGCAGCAATCCCTGTACTCCAGAACTGCGTAGCCAGCACAGGACCAGGAGTCACCCGTTAGATTAAGGATTGACTTGACTAATATATTTCCTTAGGCTTGACTTTCTATTCAGGGTCACTCATCAGAGAGGCTTCACCATAGAATAGGTCTCTACCCGTGGCACGGTATTGATACCCTTCAAGCTGGGGTTATAGGTTGGACCCCACTAGTTCAGATTCGGGGCATGTCAATTAAGTGAGAACTCCCACAGTTACAATTTCAGTATCAGTCTTCAGAGTAGGACTCAAAAATCAGGACTGTCAGATATAGTCATCAATCTCAGTGAGGAACTCAGATAGTTCCATAGATTCATAGACCACCCACTAGATAGGCTTGGTCTCTCATAAAGTTATTCAGTATCAATATCTACAAAGGTCATCCGTCAGATAGTCTTGATCTCAAACTCAGATTTAGTTCAGTATTCTTCATATCAGTTCCAAAGATCACTCGTTAGTTAGGCCTGATCTCAAGCCTAGTCAATCTTAATCATTATTAGAAGATTTAGAGATCATCCCGCTAGATAGGTTTGATCTCAGATTCAGCCAGTTAATATCCGTTATCGGTAGACACAGTCATTCAATTTATCAATATTAATAAGTACAGATATCAATTTCAGCAGCTTCAAATACGTATAATCTCAGTATGTTCAGAAACCTCAGATTAATGGTATATTTAGTATAAGTTATCAGATTCAGTCCCAGTATGCTCAATCACATCGTGCATAGTATGTTAAGTAGTTACAGATTCTCTATGTATGCTAATTCTTGCAAATTATTCAGTTAGTTATTGTTCATGCATAAGCCCTAATATTTAGCCTTACCTCATTTTCATACTCAGTACATTCCCGTACTGACGGATTTGTGCTATGGTGTTTTATTTGATGCCATAGGTTTAGAAGCCCAAGTCCCAGAGCACTCTTAGCAGTCCAGACCCAGTCAGTAACAATAGATGTAACAGTGAGTCCTCTTCATTCAAGGATGATCCTTATTTATTTACTATCTCATTAGATTCAGATTATTTTTAGTAGATGGAGTTAGTTGGGGACATGTCCCATCAACTCCATAGTGTATACATTTAGAGGTTTTTCAGACAGATATATTAGTATTCAGTTTTTAGTTTTGAGTATTTTTAGACGTTTTGAACCTTATGACAAGTTTTTGCCAGCTTTTTGTATTTATCTTTATATATTATGTAGTGTACATGTACAAATATCAATCATGGGTTAGCTTGTGGTCCTTCGAGGTCATGAGCACCATGTAGCATCCCGGTTTGAAAAATTGGGGCATTACAAAATTAAAGTGGTTGGTTGATTAAATTTGAATTACGATAGGTAGGAATTGCAAGTGGTTGTGTATTACGTGGTGCATGAGGGAATTTGAGTAAGTCTGGTTCTTGACTGGTTGGTATTATCATGAAGTTTTGATTTTGTGTTTGAGTTTGGTGAAGTTGATGCTTATATTAGTTATGGTTGATTAACCTGTGTGAATTTTAGAAACTATGAAAGGTAATAGCTTGGTTATGCATTGATGGGTAAAGTAAATTACTTGCTATATAGTTTAATGGAAACAGTATTCTTAATATTTGGCATGGTCTGGTCATTAGTAAAAAAGATAACGGAAACATGATTTATCAATGTGGGAATTCTTTGTAGTTGGTCAAGAACCATGTAAAAAGGGGATACAGTTTCATAATAACGAGATATATGTGATAAAAAGATTTTAGTTATGATATATAAGTGTTTTGAATGTAATGTGATGTTACATCACTATGTTATTGCTTTACTAGGTAAGATCTTGGGATTATATTAAGGCATTAGTGGAATTTCATAGTTAAATTATGGCAAATGATAATGAAGGAATTGCAGAAAATTAAATTACGGAGCTACTATTGTTTTGGGCCACCATAGCGGCACTAGCTTTCTATAGCAAGCCCCCTATAGCAACATTGCTATAATGGCATGTCAGTCGCTATAGCGGGATAGGCGAGGCAAGACCCTGGCCCTATTTTTCCTATTTTTACTGCTTTATTCCTGACTTTTTATTTGATATTTTAAGTTTCTAACCATTTCATGAAATATAGGTATCCCATAATGAAGTTCAAACATATTTTCAATATATGAAAATTATTAACTAGCATCCATGTGCGATAAGTGAAGGAAAAAAAATGGAGGATAATGTCTCGCATATGCCCCAAAAAAGGGAAACCCAAATCATAATAAATGCATAGAAAGGGGGAAAAGGAGAGCGAAGAGGAGGGGAAGGAGGAGGGGGACTAATTTTCACCATGGGCCGTAGCTGGATGCCCTGTCACCATCAAGGGTTACTAGGGCGGGGTCGTCTTCCACCACATCACCCAAGGATGGAAACTACTTCATATATTCTAAACCCACCTCGAGACCCAAGCTAAGTGAGACACCACAAGTGATCTCTGTACAAACTCCTGAAGCCGGTTGAAAAACACTGGGCCTTCTCCTTTAGCCCTCTTATAGCAAAGGCCCGCTAATAGGAAATCCCATCCTTTGGTATTTTTGATCTCTGTCTCGACTAGCTTTGTCGAAAAATCTCTTGTAGGCAGGGGCATTTCCTTATTTTTTAGCCAATGGGGTATTTAATCTGCAAAAATAATAGTAAGGTAAAAAAGTTAGAAATGCCGGAGGTGTCAAGGAAATCTAAATTTAGAAGAGGGGAAATTCATTTTACGCTGAAAGACTATTGTCTGAAACCTCCCACTATAGTGACTTGCATGTTACTATGGCTATCGTGGAACTTTTTTCACTACAACAAGGTCTCTTTAATGGGAAAGCCTTTACAACGACCTTCATCATTTCCAACAGTCAAGAGGTGCAAAAGTGTCACTCTTGACAAAAAGGGTTGGTTTTCATCATTCCAACTTCGGATCAATGTTATTAAAGTACCCTAGTACTAGTTTATGCAAATATTTGGGCATGATAACACCTAAATCATGTACAAATTATCAAAAGCAATTTGAGAAAAACCCTTCACATTTCCTGTTATTTTGCGATTAATTTAGACATGAACCAGGTATTTCTTACACCCAAGATGCTATAGGAGCATTGTAAACGTAAGAGAAGCACTCATGCTTCAATATTCTGACCAACCCCACCCCAATTTAAAATTTCATAAATCAAACTCAAAACTCATTCATTCTCTATGAAATAGAACATAACACGTAAGTAATGCAAGAATGAAGTAAGAAAGTAAAGTATTTAATTGTTATCTTGTTCCGATAATAAGAGAAAAGAGATAGCTGGGTGGGGGGGGGGAGTTTTTTTGAGTGAGAGAGGAAGAAATGGGTGAGAAATTCATTTCTCACTATTTTATCCCTTTTTGGCTCGAAGGGTTGGAAAAAAGTATTTTTGACTTTCTAAAACTATTTCAAAATTATGAAGAAAATTTCAAAATTTTTTAAAGAAAAATACAGAGTCACCATTTGATTATTTTAATAAATTATTATGAAAAATAAAAAATATTTCAAAATATTTAAAACAAAAATAAACCTTCATAATATTGAAACTAGGTAAGGATTCAGGTAAGATCTTGAGAAGGTTTTTAAGACACTCAAGAAGAGTCCTTTAAAATGGTTGACCAAATGACAATTAGACTAATAAGACTAAAATGACTAGTTTGGAAAATATGGCTAACTTTGTAAAATCTTGAATTTGTTGGCAAATTTGACAATCATTCTATTCAAGTAAAATTTAATTTATTTAACTTGAAGAATTTTTTCCTAAAAAGAAGGTTGAGTAAAAACCGATTCATATATCAATTTGAGAAAAGAATAAATTATTTTCAATAAAAAGGGAAGAAATGATTTTTGAATATCATTCTTTGAAAATAGCAATTTATCTTCAAAGAAAAACACCAATGTAAACAAGTTATGAAACTTTTGTCTAATTATAAAAGAGTTTCAATTTTTACAAGGATAAATGGTGTCGAAGGGAATGATCTTTAGCTTAAATAAACCAATTTAGCACATGCATAAACCGCCGTTTGATTTTCAAGGTTCGTTCAAAGAGGAAACATAAAGAAAAATAATTTTTATTAATTTCAAATATTATACTTTAAGACAAGTGATAATTAAAGAAAAATACAAAGATACAATAAAATAATAATTCAAAGAGGATTTATATAGATTCACCAAATTTTAGAGTTCAATACACAATCAAATATGAATAAAAAGTTAATAAATAAATAAATACAGGGAGAAAGTTAACAAAAATGGGGTTTGAACCCGTTTGGACCTTTCTAGTTTTAATCCTCAATTTTCATGGGCCTTTTAACACATTTTCATTTTTTTGTCCTCGTCTTCGACCTTGTACACTAGCGTTCAAATGTAGCATTTAGCTACACATTTTCTTCAATTTTGAACCCATTTTGAATGTTCAGGTAGGTCGGACTCGAAATAGTATCGGCCTTGTTGGCCCATTAAGGAAGTGTGTGAGATAAGGTCCAAGGGAATCCATGCCGGTTTCACATGTGAAAAAATAAATAAATTAGTATATTCTCAAGAAAAAATATTCATATGATAGTAATACTCAATTAAGGAGAACCTAATGAAATCATATGACTATTAAATAGGTAATTCATATGCGTCACTGTAAATTCACTGGCTTTTGTTATACCATAAACTATAAGAAACAAAACAGACACACCATAAACTATAGAAAACTATAAGCTGGACAATCAGTGACTCAATAAGGTCTTGGTTCTATTATTCATGATCAAATGAAGAAGAAATAGTAACAACCTAAAGTTGTTTAATAGATGTGTTTAAAAAGGAACCAAGGCAACTTTAAACTTCTCTTATCAATAAATATATGCAAAAATGATTTTAACTAATAACATGCTAAAAGTGATCTACAGTAAGAAAAATGCTTGATCAAAAAGAAACAAAACACATTAATAAAATGACTACATTCAAACTCAAATTTTAATCATGAGGTTAAATTAATCATGAAAACCTAACATGAAGCTGTAAATTTTACAGAAAATAAAAAAAATAAAGATAAGGTCTCAAAATAGTGATCTAAACTGACTACTATCTATCTCAACACAATAATGTAACAACTTTCACTTTTATTAAGTAAATATATGAATTTCAAGGACTCTACAATAAATAATTCCACTATTACCACAATTACGAAAACATTACTACTAATAAGAATACTTATATTAAGAAGAACTAACTAAATAATTAAAAATCGAAAGGTGTGTATAATTTTCTTTGAGTAGCAAAAGAAAACTACGAGCTTTGAGATCTTTCACTACTATCAGAAAACTCAAATAAATTCCTTAGCCAAAATCCTAAGAGGCCAACGATCTTACAATGATTTGGCCTAGAAATATTTTAGTGAAACTCCCATACTTTGGAGTTTTTTCTCTTCTTCCCCCCTCCCCCTTAGCTAAATAATAGTGAGTGTATTTAAAGAAATGGAATGGAGTCAAATTTCTAATTTCCTTCGATGTACAAAAAAAGAAAATCTACGACATTTTGGGGATTTTTTCTGAGGAGAATTATTGAATCAAATTTGTTAGTTAATCTTAAGAAATGGATGACCAAGAGTTATGTTTCGCCTTTGCTCTTACCATTGATGGATAGGAGTTCACCGGATATTTACATTCTCAACTGATCCATAGAGTTTAAGGTTTAGTGGGGGAATTCAAATTTGAAGAAAGAATAAGCTCAATAATAAGCTAAAATCATGAGATTTACTGTGGATTTGAGGAAATCTTGGGTGAAATTTGAGATCAATAATTGAAGAAAAGCACCTAAAATCTTCGATAGTACAACAATTGGTGTCTTAAACATGGAGTTGTATGGAGAGGTGAGGAATTAGAAGCGTCATTGTACGGATGATTGGTGTCATTATATTATTGGTTTTTGTTTTTTTTTATGTCTTGTTGTTTGGATCCTACTAGAATTGGGTTAAGGAGAAAGGTGATAGGGGTTATTAAGTATATGATCGGTTGGATTATATGCGATTGGGTTTGGTGGCTAAAAATTTTGAAAGGGAATTGGTAGATTTAGTTTTAGGCTATTTATCATATAGACAATAGATTAGGTCTAAGTCAGTTTCACAAAAATTTTGACCAATTTCTAAGAAGTTTAGTTAAAGGAATTTTTGGTCTTTTTCCCTTTTATAACCCCAACCCACGACCTATAACCCCCAAAAGATGTTATTTTCTTCTATTCCTAAATCAATTAACAACATCATCTCCTCCCATCTTGAAGAACATTAAGAATAGGGTTCCTCATGTAAATTCATCTTTTAAGTTCCAAGGGTAAAACTCTCTTCACAAGTCAAGAAATTTTAGGTATGTGAGGTTTATGAAAAAGATTATTCTTTCATCCTTGTGCTCCAAAAGCATGATTCTAAGATTGAATTTACTTATTTTGAATTAGGGTTCATACCCAAATAACCATATTCTTGAAATATGACACCACCATGTGATTGAAAGTTTTAAATGCATCAAGATTTATGTATATATCCATGTTTTAACTCATAAGATTCATATTGTGATTCGAATTTCATTATCTTGATTAGGATATTGTTGAAAGGTTTCAAGATGATTATTTAGTATGATGTTTTGTTATGAATTTACATGAACTAAAGCATGAATTCCATGTCCTAAGTACAAGTACTGAGTTTATAAAAAGCTTATCCTCTTAAGTTCCATTGACATGTTCCATTATGTAATTTAATGGAAAGCTTGATCTTTGATCTAAAGATAAGAAATAAAGTCCAAAACTATTCATCTTGATTATGATTTAAAGTTGAGAAGCATAACCAATATTCATTATATATACCCTTATGGTAGTTTAAGGTGGATTTCTTAAAGTATAAGAATATAAGTATTTCGGGAGTAGTATAGATGAAGTTCCAGTGTAACGATCCGAGACTAACCCTAGTCGTTACACGGTGCTTACGGTCCCGAGATACCACAAGCTAACCCATGAGATGGTACCTGCTGTGAGCACTAGATAATTTAATCATAAATGCAAAAGGATAATTGAAATGCCATAAGGTTTTAATAATGGAAAGACTACTGAATTATGAATCTGGTAAAATACTAAAACCTGAATAATCTGAATAGCTAACTGTAGTGTCTGAAAAACCTCTAAACTGAATACTGCGAATTGATGGGACAGGCCCCTAACTAACTCTACTAACTACTGAGATAAAGACATGAAGTAATATAATTTGTCCTCGGATGATGAGGACTTACCACTACTACTGTACTGCTGATAATCTAAGAATCTAGGTGCGATCCAAAAACTGAGCGTCAGCACCTATGATATGAGACATCCTAGCGCAAAACAAAAGGTATGCGATCAGTACTTTGAATGTACTGGTATGATAAAGGAGGTAGGCTGACATACAAGGTTTCATGAATAGGAGTAATAAACTATCTGAATATACATGTAAAGCATGAGGTACTAAGTATAGGACGTTAAACCTATAGAGACTAGAGATATGTAAAGCACATAAAAACTGTTTATGCATGAGAGTCTATAAATACTAAAAATACATGAAAATCTTTAGACTCTGATGATGCATGACCAAGCATATAACATGGACTGAGTAAAATCTATAAACTGAATTACTAAAAAAATACTGATATCTGTATGCTTTACTCGAACAACTCAAAGACTGCATAACTGAACTTGGACTATATTTGAGATTGTAGCAGGTATCATCTAACCAACATACCCCAATCTGAGCTAATCGGGGTCCAACCTGTAACCCCAGTTGGATGGGTGTTAATACCATTCCACGGGTACTAATATTGACTGTGTGGATCCACTAGACTGATATGATGTCCAAAGAACTATGGGTGTCAAGACTGAATTGATGGGTGATCCCTACAAGATAGGCAAGCCTAATCTGACGGGTGATTTCTCATATCTTATGCGGGCTACGTAGTTATGGTGTACAGGGACTGCTACTAACGACTCTGCCTATCTAATGGGGAAGTCACCTTCCCTACACTCTCTCGGTGCTAAATCCTACTCCTAATAGAAAGAGACTAAGATACTTGACTATTTTGAGTTTAAAATGACTGGTATCTGACTATTCTGATAATGCTCATAGTAAAATATGGAGACTTTTTGTAATGTACTGAGACTAGACTAGATAAACAACTATGGTTTTCGGGTATTCAATACCCCTAGGACTCAAAACGACAATATTGAAAAGACACTAAAGCCTGAAGACCAAAACATGAAAGCTCTTATTAAATAAAGCACTCTTGTAGGCATTTTATCAAACACTTGTACTTCATAGTTTAGTCAATTCATGGGAATAGTATAAACCTTGAAATAATGGCATGACTTCAACATTTATAACACTAAATCATGATCTAATCCAAAGAATGACAATAGTAAAACATAATGGATTTAATAACAACAATACTTCCATTAAAGTATGGTATAAAATCAATATTCATGGAAATTCATGGAGATTCATAGTTTTAAATCACAATTTAATATCATAAATCTTGAAAAAAATGATATATTTGTAATTAAAATGAATACTTGGACTCCATGGATGAAAGGGATCCATGGATGAACATCTAACATACCTTAATTGATGAATTTTCTTGAGTTCTTGGTGAGTTCTTGACAATTGGCCTTGAAATTGGAGATCTAGGATTCTTGATTTGGGAGAGAAAGCTTCTTGATTTGGGGAAACTAACTAAAATAATGAGTTTAAAAACATTTTTAGTGCTTAAAAACACACTTGGGCAGATTAAATTTAGGGGAAAGGACTGTTTAACCCTTGGGTGAAACTTTTAATTTCCATTGAAGTTTTTCAAAATGGGCGCCTGGAGCGATGGGGCGCTTTCGTACCGTGTCACTGAAAACTGACAACTGGGAACTGGGCAGATGGCGCAATGCACAAAACTCATGGTGCCCCTTTGATTCAGATTTTCACCATTGTCACGGCACGCTATGATTGTGCTACCTCACTGGAATTGGACAATTATGAACTGGGCATATAGCGCGATGTGCCACTATTGCGGAGCAACACTGAAAATTGACAATTGCTATTTACACTGACTCCGTGATGCTCTAAGGATCAAAATGATGGTGGTTAATAACTGAAACATAAAATCGCCATAGCTTCTTACCTGATTATCGGATTTATGTAAATTTTATACCGTTGTAAAGATAATTCAATTTCCAATGCAATGAAAGGATATAAACTGAAGAATAATGGGTGTTCCAAAAATTTCATATATGAATACTCACGTATTGGGACTTAGATTATACTAGAGAAATAGAAGGTGTTACAATATCCCCACTTGGGATCATTCGTCCCTGAATGAAATTGGTTAAGCTGAGGAAACTGGTGGACTCAGCTTACATACTAAATATGCATGTCTGATGCATGGAATGTGTGAATAAACTTATTCACTAATAAAGAACTGACATGATCATGATGTGCGGCTAAAACTGAGCATGATAGAGAAAAATCTAAAGAAGATTGGTACCTTATACTGAATCTGGATTTGCAGAAAAAAGATGAGGGTACTTGGTCTGCATATCTGCTTCTACTTCCCAAGTGGCTCCCTCAACATAATGATTTATCCGAAGAACCTTGACTAATGAAACTTTTTTGTTCATTAGTATACGTACTTGATGATCAAGAATTTTGATGGGAACTTTCTCATATGAAAGACTATTCTAAATATCTATACTTTTTAAGGGAACAACTACAGCTGTATCACCAATACACTTTTCAACAATGAGACATGGAACACTGGGTGTACTGAGGCTAGATCTGAAGGCAACTCAAGCTCTACGCTATCTTTTTGGAGTGACTGAGAATTTTTAAGGAACCGACATATTGGGGACTAAGTTTTCCCTTCTTGCTGAATCTCTTCACTCAATTCATTGGAGAGATTTTCAAGTACACAAAATCGCCGATCTCAAACTCGAGATCCTTTCTCCTCATATTCGCATACGATTTATGTCAGCTCTAGGCTGCCTTAAGTCTTTCTCGGATCAACTGAACCTTCTCTAAGGCATCAAATACTAAGTCAGACCCTACTACTGCAGCCTTACCTACTTCAAACCAACCAATTGGAGATCTACATCTCCTACCATAGAGAGCCTCAAATGGAGCCATACGAATACTAGAATGATAACTTTTATTGTATACAAATTCAATCAAAGGAAAATGGTCATCCCAAATACACTTGAAATCTACAATGCATACTCTAGCATATCCTCAAGAGTCTGAATGGTCCTTTTTTCTTAACCGTCTTTTTGAGGTGGAAGGCTGTACTAAGGTGGATTTGGGTACCAAAACCCTTTTGGAATGCTTTCCAGAAGTGAGAGGTAAACTGAGTACTTATATCAGAGATGATAAATAAGGAAATGTCGTGCAACCTAACCAAATCTCTGAGATAGAGATTGACATAATCCTTGGTTAAATAAGAGGTATGGACTGGCAAGAAATGATTTGATTTGGTCATCCTATCTACGATAACCCAAATAGAATCATGCTGATAATAGGTACGAGGAAAACTTGTCACAAAATCCATGTTCACTTTCTCCCATTTCCACATGGGAATACCGAACTCCTGCATAGACCCACTAGGCTTCTGGTGCTCAATCTTAACTTGCTGGCATGTAGAGCACTTAGCTATAAACTCTATAATTTCTCTCTTCATTCCATTCCACCAATAGATCTCCCACAAATCATGGTACATCTTAGTGGCCCCTGGATGAATAGAGTAACGTGCACCATGCACTTTTATAAGAATTCGTTGCCTCAAATCATCTACACCAGGCACACAAAATCTATCCTGATAGCATAACACACCATCTCCTTTAAGGGAGAAGACCGACACTTGCTAATCTCTGACTGATTCTTTCAACCTAAGTATACTGGGATCTCTATCCTATTTTTCCTTTACCTCAAAAACTAGTGATGATTCTGAGTTACTCTGCACCCACACACTACCCTCTACTGATTCGACTAAGAAGACACCTAGTCGGGAAAGCTAACAAACTTCTTGAGCTAAGTTCTTCTTACCATCCTCAACATGAGCTACAATACCCATAGAAAATCTACTGAGAGCATCAGCCACTACATAAACCTTTCTTGGATGATACAAAATGCTCATGTCATTATCTTTCAATAACTCTAACCACCTTGTCTAGTGCAAATTCAAATCTTTCTGAGAAAAAACATACTAAAGAATTTTTTGATCTGTGAACACATCAACATGCACCCCATACAAGTAATGCCTCCAACTCTTTAAGGAAAATACTACTGCTTTTAGGTAAGATCATGAGTCGAATAATTCTTCTCGTGAGGCTTAAGCTGTCTAGAGGCGTAGGCTATGACCTTACCTCTTTATAGGAGGACACAACCCAAACCTACTTTGGATTCATTAGAGTACACAATAAGCCCATCGAAACCATCTGGTAGAGTAAGAATAGAGTTTGAGGTGAGTTAAGTCTTCAACTGCTGAAAACTCTTCTCGTAGGAATCTGACCATTGAAACTTAACTTTCTTCTGAGTTAATCTAGACATGGGGATGCAATAGATGAAACAGCTTTAAGAAACCGACGGTAATAGCCAGCTAAACCCAAGAAACTCGTAATATCTGATGGAGAGATGGGTCTAGGCCAGTTTTTTATTGCCTCGGTCTTTTAAGGATCAACCCTAATGCCATCACCAGAAATAATATGGCCAAGGCAAGCTATTGATCTTAGCTAGAACTCATACTTATTGAATTTAGTGAACAACTGATAGGCTCTAAGAGTTTGTAACACTATCGTGAGATGGTCTGCATGATCATTTTCATTATGGGACTAAACAAGAATGTCATCGATGAAGACTATGACGAACATGTCCAAGTATTACTTGGACACTCAGTTTATCAAGTCCATGAAAGATACTGGGGCATTCGTGAGACCAAAAGACATGACTAAAAATTTAAAGTCACCATACCGGGTTCAAAAAGCTATTTTTGGAATGTCACATTCTCTAACTCTAAGCTGATGATAGCCTAATCTGAGGTCTATCTTAGAAAAGTAACTGGCACCCTAAATTTGGTCAAACAAGTCATCGATTCTAGGAAATAGGTAATTATTCTTAACCATGACCTTGTACAACTGACGTTAGTCAATACACATTCTGGGAGAACTATCCTTCTTACGTATGAATAGAACAGGTGTGCCCAACGGGGAGACTTTGGGTCTAATTCATCCCTTATCTAGGAGATCCTTTAAATGTTCTTTTAACTCTTTGAGTTTAGCTGGAGCCATTCTGTATAGAGAAATAAATATGGGCTAAGTATCTGGAAGAAGGTCTATTCCAAAGTCTATTTCCCTTTTGGGAGGAACTCCGGGAAGATCTTCAGAAAATACATCTGATAATTCATTTACTACTGGAACAGACTCAAGAGTAGGAGTTTCAGAACTAGAGTTTTTGACTTTCACAAGATAGCAGACACACCCCTTAGATATAGTCTTTCTGGCTCCAAGGTATGAAATAAACTGATCCCTAAGAGCTGTAGTACTACCCCTCCATTCAAGGATTGGTTCATCTGGAAACTATAAATAAACTATTTCATTTCTACAATCAACTGAGGTATAGCATGAGTGGAGCCAATCCATGTTGAGAATGACGTCAAAATCCATCATATATAACTCCACGAGATTAACTAAAGTAACTTTCTAAAATATTATTATCAGACAGTTCCTATATGCCTATCTGGCTACAATGGAAATTCCTACTGAGGTAGAGACTGAAAAGGGCTCTGCTAGAGTTTTGGGACTGAATCTGAAATTGACGGCTATATATGGAGTTACCAACGAAAAAGAAGCTCCTGGATATAGTAAAGTATGAACATGTAAGTGAAAGACCTGCAACGTACCAGTAACTACATTAGGAGAATTTTCCTAATCTTGGCAGGACTGGATAGCATATAATCTGTTAGTATGTTGACTACTGATAACGCTCAATCTACAGCTCTCGTAGGAGTGTAAAGCGGTCGTTAGCAAATATAGAACCCAACCTGGGATGGGTATCGATCCCACAAGGAATAGCCTGGTCAACAAGTAAGCAACGATTACTAGACTTTTAGTGCAAGTCTCGTAAAAAGGAGGGATTGTAATGTGTAACAAAAACAATAAAGTAAAAGCTGAAAATAGCAAAGTAAAAAGAAAAGGATTGTTACGTAAGTTGTGAAACAATGAGAATTGAAGCGTTGGGGTTATGTCCACCTTCTGAGTTATACGTCTCTATTGGCTATGAGTGTGTAGAATTGTGACATGCATGTGCTTATAGAGAATTGTATTCGATGGTAAATCCAGGCGTCTTTCGACCTATTCGAGGATTATTTCACTTTAACTCTTTCGAGCTTAAAGAGTGTCTAATGGTACGAATTCTCCAAGAGGTTTGTCCAGTTACGACACTAGCTTTTTACTAGGAAAGGGTGTCCTACTACCTTGACATTATCTCTTTTCCAGACAGATAACCTTTCTTTCGAACAAGTTAAATGTTATACTGGCGTTATTCTATGCGTCTGCAGACACAAGAATTTGCATTAAGATGAAGAGAATAATGATATAATCAACATACGTGTCACGAACTCATAAACTCACAGTAATAGATAGTATCTCATACGGCTTCCATAACCCCAACAGAGAAGTTTAGATACCCATGAATGCGAAGGAAATCACAATTTGCATTGTTGTTATTATACCACAAGATTGGTGATTTTCGTGTAGCACAAGTGGTAGGCGTGAGGCGTGAATTCCTTTAGCAAAGTAACGTTTCTCTTGTTGCGGAAATTAAGAATTGAATAGATGAATAGAAGAAAAAATAGAATTAATGGAAAGATTAGAAGAGTTGTAATTGAGAAGTAGAATGTATCTCTCCACTAAGGGAGGATTGTATCTCTCCACTAAGGGAGGAATGAATAAAAATCTCTAGCATGATAGGGTATTTATAATACCCATATCCTATTTCTACTAAGCTAATGAAATACTTAACCAAATCCTACTAAGCTAATGAAATACTTAACCCAATTGTACTAGGTTAATGTATCATTATCCTAATCCTAATAAGCAAATGAAATACTTAACCCAATTGTACTAGGTTAATGTATCATTATCCTAATCCTAATAAGTTACTGCTAGTCCCCAAAGTCTTCAGAAATGCTATTTTGGCCCGGGACAGATTTTCCATGCAGCGTTTTTGGTCCTTTAGGCGTCCAATCTTACGTTCCTTCCTTCGTGAGCTTTCTTTGGCATCAAGTAAGCCATAAAATGCTGATTTCTGCATCATTTATACCTGAAACTTTGCTAATCATGTTTGTTAGCTCACTTACAGGAAAAAGGACTAAAAGTGCATAAAATATATAGTTTGTTCTCACAACATGGCACAAATATGGGCAAAATATATTGATATAGGCGCGTAATATCGCCTATCATCAACACCCCACACTTGCAGCTTTGTTCGTCCTCGAACAAAATATCATGTCCCTGTAAACATCAACTTAGGGTTTCACATCAACAACACAAAACATTCATTAAGACAAGCACAACAATTATCAACAAAGAGTAGTTTTCCGATCATTAGTAGAAACCATTTAACCTCTAGCATAGACTCGTGATGGTGGTTAGCTCATATTCAAAAGTCAAGGAACAAAGAATCATACACAACTATCCAAAACTCATCAACCATGTGTGTCTCACAATATATTACCCATAGTCACTCACAAGTATAGCATATTTTTCAAACATGGGTATCAAAATATCCTTGCTCTCGCTCTCACAAAGAATTCGTATGCAGCAACTGATGACCATAGGCTTTCCCTTAGTGTAATACTCCACTAAATGTCAGAATGCTAAGATTAGGATCAAATAGGTCTTCTGATGGTTGTAATGTAGGCTAAGGGACGGGTAGGACTATTTTGGCCAGAAATAGTGACTAAGTTCCTAAGCACTTTAATACATCACATTGTATCATTGACATTGTTTTTCTTTCAACCCTTCTTCTTTCTTTTATTCTACCACCCTTGTTCTCCTCTTTTGTTTTTGAATTTTAAGTATAACTCACTTTTCAGCTTTCTTTTCCTTTTTCTTTTCACAACATACCTCTTATACTAGCACTTTTCTTTTTCATAACACATTCAAGCACCATTACAATTTAAAGCATCATACTCACCCAATTTCCTCTTATGTTGTCACATGACTTTTTCACTTTAAAGCACTTAGGAATTTGGATCAAATTATGGTCTTGAAAAAAATGGATTAGGCTTACACACGAGGTTGTCAAAGAAATAGGCTAAAGGCTCAAAAGGGTTTAACTAGGTTGATGTCCAAGGGTAGGTAAAACGAAGGTAAACATGTATAGGTTGCCAAAGAAATGCCTAAATCATCTCCTAAACTTACACTCCTTATTTTCGCTTTGCATACATACCAGGCAAGTTCTAGCATCAGCCACAAACATAGAATATTCTATTATCTCACACACACAAGGCACATGGTCGACTTGATTGGAAGTAATATAGACTCTCGACCTAACAAGTGAAGGAATTGAACCACACAATATCACATAATGAGTCACAACTAGAGCCTAAATGTCTCAATAGTCATAATTGTAGCACATACTCTTGTTATAATCTCATGCTGCCTATTAGAATAATTTCATGCGAAGCTAAAAAAAAAATTTTACTGCTAAAAAAACTTAACTACTCAAAAAAACTTAAAAACGAAACACAAAAAAAGACAAAGTAAACAAACATAGATGCAAATAGAGAATTATAGCATGCAATACCGCCACCCCACACTTAAACGGGACACTACCCTCAGTGGAAAATAAATAAGAAGAACCTGGTTAGTCGGACTTATTCTCTATGTCTGGGGTCATCCCCTTTTTATCGGAATCATCATCAGAGTCGTCATCCTTAGAAGTTTCTCATAAGTATCCCACTTAATTCCAAGAGTGAGTCAAAGTGTTTGCATCGAGGAGGGTTCTCCTTGCTCTTTTTTGTGAAGTGGTAGCCTTATCTTTGCCTTGCCTTTTGGTGCCATTGTACCTGAGATCTCCATAGAGTCATGTTAGAATCATCTCAATGGATACAATCTATGAACAAGCAGTGGAGGTACCACCCCACACTTAGGTTGTTGGCACCAACTAGTGAAGGGAAAGTGGTCGATTACTCAGACTTCATCGACATACGTTTTAGGTGCTCTATTCCAACAATAAAATCAGTGAGTCATACTTCTTGTACTCTTGCCAATACTTGCATGTAAGATTATATCAAGACTACTACATAGGGATTACATCAAGGTATAGTATCTATCAATAATCACAACCGCCTATGTCGGTAGGCAACTATAAGTCTTATTCTGATGAACAATTCATTCCAACATGTAAGTATTCAAGTGACAAGATTATGCAATGTTAATGACTATAGCAATTCCGCAAGAGTATGACAATACATCAAAATCAAATTCAAGTTGGAAACAAGTTAAGATCATCCTAACGTATATGTTCACTTACTTGGTTGTGTATCAGCAATTCAAACACATGAATATCACCAATGCTTCTTCAAGATATAGCAATTCATAATAGGCATAGCAACGTATTACTTACAAAAAATGGATGAAGAACAAAAGAGTACTTACGTGATTGAAGCCTTTGGAGATGTTCTTGTGAATTGGAAGAGCAAAAAGAGAAATTTTGAGATGATTTAGATGGATGTGCGGTGCCTTTGGGTCAATTTCTAATGTGGTTATGTTTCAACACTAAGTCCCCTTTATATAGGAAGAGAATGGGTCGGGTTTTGACCCATTTCCAAATGGTTTTGAAGACAAAAATACCACATATGCGGCGCATAATGCTCGGCATAGTCATGACATATGCGCTGCATAGTCTATGGCATTTTGAGACATATGCGCCGCACAGTCTATGGCATTTTGAGACATATGCGCCGCATAGTCTATGGAATATGAGATCCTGAGACCTAATGCCATAGCATAGGCGGCGCATAGTCAAAAGCACACTTAAGAATGGGCGGCGCATAGTGTATAGCACACTAGATTCCGAGACCTTAGGCTATAGGAAAGGTTTTGCATTGTTCGTGGCCTAGTTTTACCTAGGCCTAGCCTTCCTCGATGCCTATTTTGGCATGAGCAATGCTCAATCCATAACCTTATGCATCCTTATACCTAACTTACCACCTTTTCCATACAATACGTCCAAATCGTCATGTGAAACCAATCTCCTCGTTGAATACTTCTCGCACCTATATTTGCTCAAAACCAATGAAAACAATTAGTATGATGGGTTGCCTCCCACCAAGCGCCTTAGTTTTGGTCGTGGCACGACTCTTATTTTTGGATTTTCATTTATCAAAAACAAAACAAGTACTAGAACAAAAGAAAGACAAAACGATAAACAATAAATGAAAAATGATAAACGATGGGTTGCCTCCCATCTAGCACCTTATTTATTGTCGTGGCACGACATAGTTACCTCGAGTACTCAGACTTCGTCGAGGTAAATGGTGGATCATTTTCTGAAAGGATTTAGACGACAGTGAGGCTTACCTGTGGGCATGCGATCTTTTTTGAGATGGCTCATACGTTTCTCCGAAGAGTCACCAATTATATCATCAATAGTCCAACCCATAGCTCTCTTGTATCTCTTCAGAGCAAAGATGAGAGCCTCTACGTGCTGTTCACTTAAATCATCTGCACTCTCTGGAAGTATATTTCTACTTTTCAAGAACACATACCTTAGATAATCGGGGAGCTCTTGCGATTCTAGAATTGGTGGCTCGTCAATGGGAGTCTTCGCTGTTGGTTGATTCTTGAGATCACAATCCGGTTGCTTAGGAGTATAAGACTCTATTTCTGTTAGATCACCCATAAGTTCTTCATAATCTTCATTATCCTCATGCTCAACATTCAGTGGCGCAGCAGACAATGGCTCAACAGTAGGCTATTTCTCTATAGATAATGCTTTCATATCCTCTTGATGAACATCAGCTACAGATAACTCATTCATATCGCTGGGCTGCTTCATGGCTTTGCATATATCAAACCGTACTACTTCGTCATTAATTTGAAACAAAAGCTCATTATCTTTCATGTCAATAAGCACACTTCCGGTTGCAAGGAAAGGACGTCCCAGGATTATGGAAACTTCAGAATCCTCCTTACAATCCAGAATAACAAAGTCTACAGGAAAGATGAATGAAGAAACTTTCACCAACACATCATTCAAGATACCCACAGGTCTTTTTACCGACCTATCAGCCATCACGAGCCTCATATTGGTTGGTGTCGGATCACCTAGCCCCAACTTCTTGTAGATGGATAGTGGCATCAAATTTATGCTAGCACCTAGATCGCACAATGCTTTGGCAAAATCCAACGATCCAATAGTGCAAGGAATAGTGAAAGCTCCGGGGTCGGCCTTCTTCTGAACTATCGATCGGGTAGCAACTGCACTACAATGATGAACATTATCCGCTAACTCATAACTTGCTGCCCGCTTCTTAGTCAAAAGATCCTTCATAAATTTCGCATATCCAGGCATTTGTTCAAGTGCCTCCACCAATGGAATATTAATGGTCAGTTGCTTTAACATATTCATGAATTTGCTGAACTTTGTATCCTCCGCCACCTTCTTTAATCTTTGGGGAAAAGGTGGTGGTGGGTATGGAAGTGTTCTTTCCACGGTTTTCTTCTCCTCTTGCTTCCGTTTTTTCACTTTTTCAGGTTGCACAGTGCTGGATGTGGCGTCCTTGACGTCAGGAGTGGGTGTTGCGGCATCTGCTCCTTTTGTGTTGTCATCCATGTCCGCAACTTCGTCAACCACTTTCTTGCCTTTTGCTGAAGTTTCCAGCACCTTACCACTTCTGGTAGTGATGGCCATGCATGACCCGTCATTCCTTGGGTTTGGCACAGTATCGCCAGGTAAAGTGCCAGCCTTTCTTTGGTTGAGTGCTGCTGAAAGTTGGCTCAATTGCTGCTCTATTTGCTTGATAGAAGTGGAATGTGAATCAACTAATTGTTTCATGGAGGACAAATCATTGATTACCTCTGTTACTCCCGCGCTCGTTGCTTCCACTCCTTTCAATAATTTAGCCATCATGTCTTCCATACTTCTAGAATTAGATGTGGTGGTGTCACGTCTACCAGGGGGAACGTACAAACAACTCTTTTCATTCTTGTTCTTCCAACTACCTTGGTCCTTGTTTCCAGATTTATCATAATAGTTCCGACCTTGGTTTCCTTGGGCATTCCCGCGGAAACCCCCCTGATTGTTCAAGTAGTTGGCCTCATCTTCCGAATCAGATTCGTCTCTTCCTTTTGACCCAATAGCTTTCACTTTTTCGGTCTTCCCTGATAATAAATGCTTTGTAAGAAGATCCATTTGTGTTTTCAAATGCGCCATATATTGATCACGTTCTTCTTCTCTTCTTCTTTGGTTTGCAGTCATGCCAATAGATAAAGTGGGGCTTGCTACCTTAGAATCCCTGGTATGCCAAGCTCTACTTTGTTTCGTCATACGATCTAGCATATTGCTTGCTTGACCAAAGGTGAGGTCCATGAAAGATCCTCCAGCTGCATTATCCACCACTGGTTTAGTTATTGAATTCAAGGCTCTATACAAGATCTCCATTAGGTGAACATTGGTCATGTGATGGTTTGGGCACCTCGCTAGCTTTGTCTTGAACCTCTCCCATGTCTCATGAAGAGCTTCAGTGGGAAGCTGACGAAAGTTGCTGATTTCATCTCTCAATTATGCCCTCTTGGATGGCGGAAAGAATCTTTCTAGGAAAGCGTCTCTCAATTGCCTCCAATTTGTAATAGAATCAGGAGTCAGCCTATTCAACCATAGTGTTGCCTCCCCAGACAGAGACAATGGAAATAGACGTAATCGAATTGCATTCTGACCAACACCAGGATTGTCAAACGACTTGCATGTAGAAATAAAGTTGATGAGATGCATATTCGGATCATCGCCTGCTAGTCCACCAAATAATCCCTTGAGTTGCAATAACTGAATCATGGTTCTTGTGATGTTGAACTTAGCTCCGGGCGCTAATGGTGGTGGAATTATGGCACCAGTGGCTCCGGCACCATCAAGATCATCATCATCATCGTCGAAAGCTGGCTGCATAGGTTGGCGATCATACCTAAACCGAGCTTGTCGACCTCTTCGGTTGGTAGGTGTTATAATTTCAGCATCACGCCTAGGGTTTAGTAACTCGTCATCACCTAAATCCTCATCGTCAGGATTTGTTCCTCGCCCAGGGTTATCAATGTTCTGTTGTTGAACTTGGGCAGCGGCAAGGGCAGCCAATCTTGCTTGTTCCTGTTGAGCAGCCATCCTTTCGATTTATGCTTGTGCTTCCATTCTTCCAATGCGTTGTGGTTCAGGATTGATAGGTAATAACGGTTGACCAGAACTTCTAGTATGGGGCATGCACTGAATAAAAACCTGCAGTAAACAAAAACAAAAACTGAAAGTAAAAGTACGAGAATCTTTGACCAAAGGGTCTAGTAATTATCACAAACTTGATTGACACTCGTATTCCCCGGCAACGGTGCCAATTTTTGATAAAGCTCAATCTACAGCTCTCGTAGGAGTGTAAAGCGGTCGTTAGCAGATATAGAACCCAACCTGGGATGGGTATCGATCCCACAGGGAATAGCCTGGTCAACAAGTAAGCAACGATTACTAGACTTTTAGTGAAAGTCTCGTAAAAAGGAGGGATTGTAATGTGTAACCAAAACAATAAAGTAAAAGCTGAAAATAGCAAAGTAAAAAGAAAAGGATTGTTATGTAAGTTGTGAAACAATGAGAATTGAAGCGTTGGGGTTATGTCCACCTTGTGAGTTATACGTCTCTATTGGCTATGAGTGTGTAGAATTGTGACATGCATGTGCTTATAGAGAATTGTATTCGATGGTAAATCCAAGCGTCTTTCGACCTATTCGAGGATTATTTCACTTTAACTCTTTCGAGCTTAAAGAGTGTCTAACGGTATGAATTCTCCAAGAGGTTAGTCCAGTTACGGCACTAGCTTTTTACTAGGAAAGGGTGTCCTACTACCTTGACATTATCTCTTATCCAGACAAATAACCTTTCTTTCGAACAAGTTAAATGTTATACTGGCGTTATTCTATGCGTCTGCAGCCACAAGAATTTGCATTAAGATGAAGAGAATAATGATATAATCAGCATACGTGTCACGAACTCATAAACTCACAGCAATAGATAGTATCTCATACGGCTTCCATAACCCCAACAGAGAAGTTTAGTTACCCATGAATGCGAAGGAAATCACAATTTGCATTGTTGTTATTATACCACAAGATTGATGATTTTCGTGTAGCACAAGTGGTAGGCGTGAGGCATGAATTCCTTTAGCAAAGTAACGTTTCTCTTGTTGCGGAAATTAAGAATTGAATAGATGAATAGAAGAAAAAATAGAATTAATGGGAAGATTAGAAGAGTTGTAATTGAGAAGTAGAATGTATCTCTCCACTAAGGGAGGATTGTATCTCTCCACTAAGGGAGGAATGAATAAAAATCTCTAGAATGATAGGGTATTTATAATACCCATATCCTATTCCTACTAAGCTAATGAAATACTTAACCAAATCCTACTAAGCTAATGAAATACTTAACCCAATTGTACTAGGTTAATGTATCATTATCCTAATCCTAATAAGCAAATGAAATACTTAACCCAATTGTACTAGGTTAATGTATCATTATCCTAATCCTAATAAGTTACTGCTGGTCCCCAAAGTCTTCAGAAATGCTGTTTTGGCCCGGGACAGATTTTCCATGCAGCGTTTTTGGTCCTTTAGGCGTCCAATCTTACGTTCCTTCCTTCGTGAGCTTTCTTTGGCATCAAGTAGCCATAAAATGCTGATTTCTGCATCATTTATACCTGAAACTTTGCTAATCATGTTTGTTAGCTCACTTACAGGAAAAAGGACTAAATGTGCATAAAATATATAGTTTGTTCTCATAACATGGCACAAATATGGGCAAAATATATTGATATAGGCGCATAATATCGCCTATCATCAACTACTGGTAGCACTGGAAGCGTTACCTTGCTGAGCTGGGTGATCGGATAGAACTGACGGATGATGGGATTGCCCTATTGGCGTACATCCCTACCTTTCTGAGCAACTACCCGACACTTCTAAATCTGATGGCCTGGCTTGCCGCACCCGGAGCACACATCACTACCAAATTTACACTCACCCTGATAGTGTCTGCCATACTTCTGACATAAAGGGTTAGTACAAGCACTGCTAACAATGACTTAGGACTTAGAGCCTCGTGTCCTATCCCTGGTATCGTTTCTGAATTTAGGTACTGGGGCATTGGCTGAAGAAGGCCCCGAGGCTAAAGACTTCTGATAAAACTAAGGATGGTTACCACCCTCTGACTTTGGCTGATTGAAATTAAAAATACCTGTCCTAGCTCTTTTTTCCTCTCTCTCTCTCCTTAATCTTCTGCTCCTTTATTTGTTGAGCATGGACCATCAGTCTAGACAAGTTCATCTCACTAATCAACATTGCAGTCCTACACTCCTTGACCATACTATCAGACATATCAGACACAAACTTACTCATCTTAGACATACTGTCAGCTACCATATGAGAATTATATCTAGATAATTGAGTGAAATGGAGAGAATACTCCCCCACACTCATGCTTCCATACCTTAAATTAATAAATTCTAACACCTTGGCCTCTCTCAACTCCAATAGAAAGAATCTATCCAATAAAGTAGTGGCAAACTCTTACCATTCTATAGGTCCTGCATCAACACCTTTATAAACCTTCCACTACGTAAACCAAGTATGAGCTACATCCTGCAATTGATAGGAAACCAACTCGGCACTCTAAATAGACGTCACCCCCATAGTATAGTTACCTTTTGAACCATATCTAAGAATTCTTGTGGATCCTCTTTAGACTTGGATCCCATGAAGGAAAGAGGACTCATCCAGGTTAAGTCCTAAATTTTGGTTGCAGTAGTATTGGCCACTGGGTTGGCCGAAACAATAGCTGGTCATTCATTTTGTGATACTACGGAGTTCACTAGAGTAGTGAATGCAACCCTGAATTTTGTATGAGAGACATACTCATCTAGAGGATCTGCGTGGATGGGATGAGGGACTGGCTGAGTTCCTATTCTTCTTTCATTCTTATTTGAAGGTATGTTTTGTAAATAGAACAAAGAAATGGATTAGACTAAGAGTTTAACTTGAGATAATGCTCAATCGCACGACATGAATAATAAAAGAAGGAAAACTTTTCCTAAACACCTTGTAGCCTCTCATCCATAAGTGTGGCGTGCTACACACCCATGCATAAGACTATACTCAAAATGAATTTCAAACTTTCTAGGACAATTTAAAACCTTAGTCTCTAATACCAAGTTTGTAATGACCCAAGACTACCCCTAGTTATTACACAGAGCTTACGATTCTGAGGGACCACAAGCTAACCCATGAGCTAGTACCTACTGTGAGCACTAAATAATATAATCATGAATGTGAAAAAATAACTTAAATGGCATAAGGTTGTAATAATGAAACGACTACTGAATTATAAATCTGGCAAAATACTGAATTTGAATAATCTGAATAGCTAACTGTACGTTTGAAAAAGCCTCTAAACTAAATACTGTGAGTTGATGGGACAGTCCCCCAACTAACTCTACTAACTACTAAGATAAATACATGAAGTAATATAATCTATCCTTAGATGATGAGGACTCACCACTGCTACTGTACTGCTGATAATTTAAGAATACAGGTGCAATCCAGGAACTGAGCGTCAGCACCCAGGATATGAGACATCATAGTGCAAAAGAAAAGGTATATGATTAGTACTTTAAACATACTGGTATGCTAAATTAGGTAGGCTAACATACAAGGTTTCATGAATAGAAGTAATAAATTATTTGAATATACATGTAAAGCATGAGGTACTAAGTATAGGACATGAAACCTATAGATACAAGAGAAATGTAAAGCACATAAAAACTTTATATGCATGAGATCCTATAAATACTGAAATACATAAAAATCTGTAGACCTTGAGGATGCATGACCAAGCATATAACATGGACTGAGTAAAATCTATAAACTGAATTACTAACGAAATACTGATATCTCTACGCTTTGGTCGAATGACTCTAAGACTGCATAATTGAACTGGGACTATATCTGAGACTGTGGGAGGTATCATCTAACTGTCATACGCCATTCTAAGCTAATTAGGGTCTGATGATAGGCGAATTTACACACCTATATCAATATATTTTATTTTAGCCTAGTTTTGAGAACAAATTATATATTTCATGCACTTTTAGTCCTTTTTCCTATAAATGAGCTAACGAACATGATTAGTAAAGTTTCAGGTATAAATGATGCAGAATTTAGCATTTTATGGCTTACTTGACGCAAAAGAAAGCTCACGAAGGAAGGAAAGGGAGTTTGGACGCCTAAGGACCAAAATTGTTGCATGGAAAATCTGTTACGGGCTAAAACAACATTTCTGAAGACTTTGGGGACTTACAGACACAAAGATGGATTTGGACAATGATACATTAACCTAGTACAATTGGGTTATGTTTTTCATTAGTTTATTTGTATTATGATAATGTTACATTAACCTAGTACATTTGGGTTAAGTATTACATTAGCCTAGTAGGATTTGGTTATTTATTTCATTAGCTTAGTAGGAGTAGGATATGGGTATTATAAATACCCTATCATGCTAGAGATTTTTAATTAAGTCCTCCCTTAGTGGAGAGACATATTCTACTTCTCAATTACAACTCTTCTAATCTTTCCATTAATTCTATTCTTCTTCTATTCTTAAATTCCACAACAAGAGAATCGTTACCAAGCCAAGGAAACACGCCACACGCCTATCACTTGATCTACACGCCATTACTCAATATCGTGATATAATAACAATGTCAATCGTGATCTCCTTCGCATTCATGGGTAACTAAACCTCTCTGTTGGGGTTATGGAAGCCGAATGAGATACTATCTATTGCTGTGAGTTTGTGAGTTCGTGACACGTATATTGCTTATATCATTATTCTCTTCATCTTAATCTACATTCTTTGCGGTTGCAAATGCAAGAATACGCCAGTCTAACATTTAACTTGTTCGAGAGAAAGGTTATTTGTTTGGAAAAGAGATAATGTCAAGGTAGTAGGACACCCTTTCCTATTAAAAAGCTAGTGCCGTAACTGGACTAACCTCTTGGAGAATTCGTACCGTTAGACACGCTTTAAGCTCGAGAGAGTTAAAGTGAAATAGTCCTTGTTGAGGTCGAGAGACGCTTGGATTTACCATCGACTACAATTCTCTATAAGCACATGCATGTCACAATTCTACACACTCATAGGCAATAGAGACGTATACCTCAGAAGGTGTACATAACCCCAACGCTTCAATTCTCATTGTTTACAATTACGTAACAATCTTTTTCTCTTTACTTTGCTATTTTCAGCTTTTACTTTATTGTTTTCGTTACATATTACAATCCCCCCTTTTTACGAGACTTGCACCAAAAATTTAGTAATTTTACTTACTTGTTGGCCAAGCTATTCCCTGTGGGATCGACACCCAACCCAGGTTGGGTTCTATATTTGCTAACGACCGTTTTACACTCCCACGAGAGCTGTAGATTCACCGTTATCAAAAATTGGCCCCGTTGCCGGGGAATATGAGTGTCAATCAAGTTCGTGATAATTACTAGACCCTTTGGTCAAAGATTCTTGTACTTTTACGTTTAGTTTTTGTTTTTGTTTATTACAGGTTTTTACTTTAGTGCATGCCCCATACTAGAAGTTCTGGTCAACCGTTATTACCAATCAATCCTGAACCACAATGAATTAGAAGAATGGAAGCACAAGCTGAAATCGACAGGATGGCTGCTCAACACGAGCAATCAAGATTAGCTACTCTTGCCGCTGCTCAAGTCCAACAACAAAACATTGATAATCCTGGGCGAGCCACAAATCCTGACGATGAGGATTTAGGTGATGACGAGTTGATAAACCCAAGGCATGTTGCTGAAACTACAACACCTGCCAACAGAAGAAGTCGACAAGCGCGGTATAAGTATGATCGCCAACCCATGCAGCCAGCTTTCGACGATGATGATGATGATCTTGATGGTGCCGGAGCCACTGGAGCAATAATTCCACCACCATTAGCGCCCGGAGCCAAGTTCAACATCACAAGCACCATGATTCAGTTATTGCAACTCAAGGGATTATTTGGTGGACTAGAAGGCGACGATCCGAATATGCATCTCATCAACTTTATTTCTACATGCAAGTCTTTTGACAATCCTAGTGTTGGTCAGAATGCAATTCAATTACTTCTATTTCCATTGTCTCTGTCTGGGGAGGCAACACTATGGTTGAATGGGCTGACTCCTGATTCAATTACAAATTGGAGGCAATTGAGAGACGCTTTCCTAGAAATATTCTCTCCGCCATCCAAAAGGGCTCAATTGAGAGATGAAATCAGCAACTTTCGTGAGCTTCCCTCTGAAGCTCTTCATGAAACATGGGAGAGGTTCAAGACAAAGCTAGCGAGATGCCCAAACCATCACATGACTAATGTTCACCTCATGGAGATCTTGTATAGAGCCTTGAATTCAATAACTAAACCAGTGGTGGACAACACAGCTGGAGGTTCTTTCATGGACCTCACCTTTGGTCAAGCAAGCAATATGCTAGATCGTATGACGAAACAAAGTAGAGCTTGGCATACCAGGGATTCTGAGGTAGAAAGCCCCACTTTATCTATTGGCATGACTGCAGACCAACGAAGAAGAGAAGAAGAACATGATCAAGATATGGCGCACATGAAAACCCAAATGGATCTTCTTACAAAGAATCTATTAGGGAAGACTGAAAAAGTGAAAGCGATTGCGTCAAAAGGAAGAGATGAATCTGAAGAGGAGGCCAACTACTTGAACAATCAGGGGGTTTCCGAGGGAATACCCAAGGAAACCAAGGTCGGGACTATTATGATAAATCTGGAAACAAAGACCAAGGTAGTTGGAAGAACAAGAATGAAAAGAGTGGTTTGTACGTTCCCCCTGGCAGACGTGATACCACCATATCTAATTCTGGAAGTATGGAAGACATGATGGCTAAATTATTGAAAGGAGTGGAAGCAACAAGAGCGGGAGTTACGGAGGTAATTAATGATTTGTCCTCCATGAAACAATTAGTAGATTCACATTCCACTTCAATTAGACAACTAGAGCAGCAATTCAGTCAACTTTCAGCAGCACTCATCCAAAGAAAGGTCGGCACTTTACCTAGCGATACTGTGCAAAACCCAAAGAATGATGGGTCATGCATGGCCATCACTACCAGAAGTGGTAAGGTGCTGGAAACTTCAGAAAAAGGCAAGCAAGTGATTGACGAAGTTGCGGACATGAATGACAACGCAAAAGGAGAAGATGCTGCAGCTACTACTCCTGACGTCAACAACGCCACATCCAGCACTGTGCAGCCTGAAAAATTGGGAAAATGGAAGCAAGAGGAGAAGAAAACTGCGGAGAGAACACTTCCATACCCACCACCACCTTTTCCCCAAAGATTGAAGAAGGTGGCGGATGACACTAAGTTCAGCAAATTCATGACTATGCTCAAGCAGCTGACCATTAATGTTCTATTGGTGGAGGCACTTGAACAAATGCCTGGATATGCAAAGTTTATGAAAGACCTGTTGACAAAGAAGCGGGCAGCAAGTTATGAGTTAGCGGATAATGTTCATCATTGTAGTGCAATCGCTACAAGGTCGTTAGTTCAAAAGAAGGCAGATCCTGGAGCTTTCACTATTCCTTGCACAATTGGATCATTGGATTTTGCCAAGGCATTGTGCGATCTAGGTGCTAGCATCAATTTGATGCCACTATCCATCTACAAGAAGTTGGGGCTAGGCAATCCGACACCAACAAATATGAGGCTCGTGATGGCTGATAGGTCGGTAAAACGACCTGTGGGTATCTTGAATGATGTGTTGGTGAAAGTTTCTTCATTCATCTTTCCTGCAGACTTCGTTATTCTAGATTGTAAGGAGGATTCTTAAGTTCCCATCATCTTGGGACGTCCCTTCTTTGCAACTGGAAGTGTGCTTATTGACATAAAAGATAATGAGCTTTTGTTTCGAATTAATGATGAAGTGGTACGGATCGATATATGCAAAACAATGAAGCATCCCAGTGATATGAATGAGTTATCTGTAGCTGATGTTCATCATAAGGATACGAAAGCATTATCTACAGAGAAACAGCCTACTGTTGAGCCATTGTCTGTTGTGCCACTGAATGTTGAGCATAAGGATAATGAAGATTATGAAGAACTTATGGGTGCTCTAACAGAAATAGAGTCTTATACTCCTAAGAAACCGGATTTTGATCTCAAGAATCAACCAACAACGAAGACTCCCATTGACGAGCCACCAATGCTAGAATCACAAGAGCTCCCCGACTATTTAAGGTATGTGTTCTTGGAAAGTAGAAATATACTTCCGGAGAGAGCAGATGATTTAAGTGAACAGCACGTAGAAGCTCTCATCTCTGCTCTGAAGAGATACAAGAGAGCTATGGGTTGGACTATTGATGATATAATTGGTGACTCTCCGGAGAAACGTAGGAGCCATCTCGAAAAAGATCGCATGCCCACAGGTAAGCCTCATTGTCGTCTAAATCCTTTCAGAAAATGATCCATCACTTATCTCGACGAAGTCTAAGTACTCAAGATTACTATGTCGAGCCACGACAATAAATAAGGCGCTAGATGGGAGGCAACCCATCGTTTTTTCATTTATTGTTTATTGTTTTTCCTTTCATTCTAGCACTTGTTTTGTTTTGCTAAATGAAAAATCCAAAAATAAGAGTCGTGCCACGACCAAAACTAAGGCTCTTGGTGGGAGGCAACCCATCGTACTAATCGTTTTCGTTTGGTTTTGAGAAAAAATAGGTGCAAGAAGTATTCAACGAGGAGATTGATTTCAATTGTCGATTTGGACGCATTGTATGGTAAAGTTGGTAAGTTAGGAATGGTGATGCATAAGGCTATGGATTGAGCATTTCTCACGCCAAAATAGGCATCGAGAAAGGCTAGGCCTTGGTAAAACTAGGCCACAAACGATGCACAACCTATCCTATAGCCTAAGGTCTCGGAATCTAGTGTGCTATACACTATGCGCCGCCTATTCCTAGGTATGCTTTTGACTATGCGCCGCCTATGCTATGGCATTTGGTCTCAGTATCTCATATGCCATATACTATGCAGCGCATATGTCTACAAATGCCATAGACTATGCGGCGCATATGTCCCATTATGCTATAGACAATGCGCCGCATATGTCATGTCTATGCTAAGCATTATGCGCCGCATATATGGGAATTTTGTCTCCAAAACCGATTGTAAATGGGTCATAACCCGACCCATACTCTTCCTATATAAAGGGGACTTAGTTTTATAACACACCCACACTAGAATATACCCTAAAGGCGCCACATACTCTTCCAAATCTTCTCAAAATTTTCTTCTTTTGCTCCTCCAATTCACAAAACCATCTCCACAAGTTTCAAGCAAGTAAGTACTCTCTTATTCTTCATTTATTTCTCGTAAGTACTACATTGCTATGTCTATTATGAATTGCTAAATCGTATAAGATTGTTGGTGATGTTCATGTGTTTGGATTGTTGATACAAAATCATGTGAGTGAACATGTACGTAGGAAAATCTTGACTTGTTTCCGACTTGAAATTGGTTTTAATAGCATTGTTATACTATTTGTGGAATTACTATGGCTATGAATAGTGCTTAAGATTGTTGTTTGGATACTTACATGTTAGACTATCCCGGCCATCGGGATAAGACTTATAGTGCCTACCGACATAAGAGGTTGTGATTATTGTAAGAATAACTATTCCATGTGGTAACCCCTATGTAGTAGTGTTGCTATATCTACCATGAAAGTAGTCCAATGGCTGCAAGTAAGTGATGCATTGCTGATTTTCTTGTCGGAATACAATCCTAAAACGTATGTCGACGAAATCTGAGTAATCGACCACTTTCGCTTCACTGATTTGTGTTAACAAAACTAAGTGTGGGGTGGTACCCCTACTGCCTGTGTATAGATTGTATCCATTGGGATTGTGCTACCACTAACACTATTTCTAGTCTCAGGTACAATGGAACCGAAAGCAAGATAAAGCAAGGAAAAGGCTACCACTTCCCAAAAGAGCAAGAAAAGAGGCTGCAAGGAGCAAGGAGAACCCTCCTCGCTGCAAATAACTCGACTCACGCTTGGAATTAAGTGGGATACTTATGAGGAACTTATGAGGATGATGACTCTTATGATGATCCCAACGCAAGGGGTATGACCCCAGACATAGAGGATAAGTCCGACCAACCAGGTTCCTCGTATTTATTTTCCACTGAGGACAGTGTCCCGACTAAGTGTGGGGTGGCGGTATCGCATGCTATACTTCTCTGTTTGCACCTATGTTTGTTTGTTTACTTTTATCGTTTTTATGAAATTATTTTGATAGGCAGCATGAGATCATAACAAGAGTATGTGCTACAATTGTGACTATTGAGACGTTTAGGCTCTAGTTGTGACTCATTATGTGATATTGTGTGATTCAATTCCTTCACTTGTTGGGTCGAGAGTCTATATTACTTCCAATCAAGTCGACCATGTGCCTTGTGTGTGTGAGATTAATAGTATCTTCTATGTATGTGGCTGATGCTAGAACTTGCCTGGTATGTATGCAAAGCGAAAATAAGGAGTGTAAGTTTGGGAGATGATTTAGGCATTTCTTTGGCAACCTATATTTGTTTACCTTCAGTTTTACCTACCCATGGACATCATCCTAGTTAAACCCTTTTGAGCCTTTAGCCTATTTCTTTGACAACCTTGTATGTAAGCCTAATCCAATTTCTTTCAAGACCGTAATTTGATCCAAATTCCTAAGTGCTTTAAAGTGAAAATGTCATGTGACAACATAAGAGGAAATTGGGTGAGTATGATGCTATAAATTGTAATGGTTCTTGAATGTGTTATGAAAAAGAAAAAAAGTGCTATCATAAGAGGTATGTTGTGAAAAGAAAAAGGAAAAGAAAGCTGAAAAGTGAGTTGTGCTTAAAATTGAAAAAACAAAAAAGGGGAAGAAGAAAGGTTGAAAGAAAAAAGTGTCAATGATACAAAGTGATGTATTAAAGCGCTTAGGAACCTAGTCACTATTCTTGGCCAAAATAGTCCTACCCGTCCCTTATCCTACATTACAACCATCAAAAGACCTACTTGATCCTAATCTTAACATTCTGACATTTAGTAGAGTACTACACTAAGGGCAAGCCTATGGTCATCAATTGCTACATATGAATTCTTTGTGAGAGCGAGAGCAAGGATATTGTTGATACCCATGTTTGAAAAATATGTTATACTTGTGAGTGATTATGGGTAATATATTGTGAGACACACATGGTTGATGAGTTTTGGGTAGTTATATATGATTCCTTGTACCTTAACGTTTGCATGCGAGTTGACCACCATCACGAGTCTATGCTAGAGGTTAAACTGTTTCTACTTATAATCGGGAAGTACTCTTTGTTGATAATCGTTGTGCTTGTCTTGACGAATGTTTTGTAATTACTGTGAAACCTTAAGTCGACGCTTAGAAGGACATAATATTTTCGTTCGAGGACGAACAAAGCTCTAAGTGTGGGGTGTTGATGATAGGCGAATTTACACACCTATATCAATATATTTTGCCCATATTTTAGCCTAGTTTTGAGAACAAATTATATATTTCATGCACTTTTAGTCCTTTTTCCTATAAATGAGCTAACGAACATGATTAGTAAAGTTTCAGGTATAAATGATGCAGAATTCAGCATTTTATGGCTTACTTGACGCAAAAGAAAGCTCACGAAGGAAGGAAAGGGAGTTTGGATGCCTAAGGACCAAAACTGCTGCATGGAAAATCTGTTCCGGGCTAAAACAGCATTTCTGAAGACTTTGGGAACTTACAGACAAAAAGCTGGATTTGGAAAATGATACATTAACCTAGTACAATTGGGTTATGTATTTCATTAGTTTATTTGGATTATGATAATGTTACATTAACCTAGTACATTTGGGTTAAGTATTACATTAGCCTAGTAGGATTTGGTTATTTATTTCATTAGCTGAGTAGGAGTAGGATATGGGTATTATAAATACCCTATCATGCTAGAGATTTTTAATTAACTCCTCCCTTAGTGGAGAGACACATTCTACTTCTCAATTACAACTCTTCTAATCTTTCCATTAATTCTATTCTTCTTATATTCTTAAATTCCACAACAAGAGAATCGTTATCAAGCCAAGGAAACACGCCACACGCCTATCACTTGATCTACACGCCATTACTCAATATCGTGATATAATAACAATGTCAATCGTGATCTCCTTCGCATTCATGGGTAACTAAACCTCTCTATTGGGGTTATGGAAGCCGAATGAGATACTATCTATTGCTGTGAGTTTGTGAGTTCATGACACGTATATTGCTTATATCATTATTCTCTTCATCTTAATCTACATTCTTTGCGGTTGCAAATGCAAGAATACTCCAGTCTAACATTTAACTTGTTCGAGAGAAAGGTTATTTTTCTGGAAAAGAGATAATGTCAAGGTAGTAGGACACCCTTTCCTATTAAAAAGCTAGTGCCGTAACTGGACTAACCTCTTGGAGAATTCATACCATTAGACACGCTTTAAGCTCGAGAGAGTTAAAGTGAAATAGTCCTTGTTTAGGTCGAGAGACGCTTGGATTTACCATCGACTACAATTCTCTATAAGCACATGCATGTCACAATTCTACACACTCATAGGCAATAGAGACGTATACCTCAGAAGGTGGACATAACCCCAACGCTTCAATTCTCATTGTTTACAACTTACGTAACAATCTTTCTCTCTTTACTTTGCTATTTTCAGCTTTTACTTTATTGTTCTCGTTACACATTACAATCCCCCCTTTTTACGAGACTTGCACCAAAAGTTTAGTAATTTTACTTACTTGTTGGCCAAGCTATTCCCTGTGGGATCGACACCCAACCCGGTTGGGTTCTATATTTGCTAACGACCGCTTTACACTCCCACGAGAGCTGTAGATTGAGTGTTATCAGGGTCCAACCTGTAACCCTAGTTGGATGGGTATTAATACCGTGCCACGGGTACTAACATTGGCTGTGTGGATCCACTAGACTGATATAATGTCCAAAGGACCAATGGTGTCAAGCCTAAGCTAATGGGTGACCCCTGTGAGATAGTCAAGACTAATCTAACGGGTGACTTCTCATATCCTATGCTGGATACATAGTTCTAGTGTATAGGGACTACTACTAATGACTTTGCCTATCTAACGGGGAAGCCTCCATCCCTACACTTGCTCAGTACTAAATCCTACTTCTAACTGAAAGATGCTGAGATACTAGACTGTTTTGAGTTTAGTGACTGATATCTGACTATTCTAATAATGCTCATAGTAAATTTGGAGACTATTATGTAATGTATTGAGACTAGACTAGATAAACAGCTATGGTTTTTTTTGGTATTTAATACCCTAGGACTCAAAATAACAATACTGATGATGTGTGAGCAATTGCAAACATATTTAAGACTTTTAACCAAGAATAATTGCAAAGTCTTAAGTAATTTTTGTTGTTTTTAATTTGTTTATGTCTGATTTTATAGTTTAAGCTGATGGGATATAGAACCAACAAGAATGGAAGCAAAGAAGTTGAAATCTAGAGGAGTCTGAAGAGAAGTGTGGCTGATGATATCTGTCCTAAGTCATCTTCCCAGTGATAGGCTATCACAGTTGTTATCAGACTTAAGCATGAGTTGAAGCGTATGATAATATCTGGTGATATGATGTCAAAAGTGTGATATGTTGTCATGAATGTCTTCATCCTTAACCAGAGAATGGGAGTTGAAGAGAAGTTGTGACGAAATTTTGTGATAAGGCATCAGGACGGTGATAACGCATCAAGAGCACCGTCAGCCTTAGGCAAAACTTGGAAGCTGAGATGAAGTTTTGACAACACTGGTGACAAGACGTCAAACTCTTAATGCGTCATCATCATTGTCGTCATCATTAGACAGCAGAAGCCAAAAGTGCAGAGAAGCTGATGATATCCATGATAAGCCGTCAGACTCCTGATAAACTGTCACGAATGTCGTCGTCTATTCCAAGAAAAATCTGCAACTTTAATTTTATTTCCTTATTTAAGTTAAACTATTTGAAGCTTTGTTTTAGGGTTTTGCAAAAAATAAAATTCATTCATCATCATCATTAATCTGAGGAGAGTTCGATACTTTGAGTCTTGGAGAATATTTTCCGATATTTCTTTCTCTATCTTTTTGGATTGGAACAATACAACTATTTGGGGATTTTGATTTGCGATCTAATCTATGACTCACTGATTATTATTCATCTCTGTAAGTTAATCTTCTCAATTATGAATTCAATTTTGTGTTTTGTTCTTTGCATCATGAGTGGCTAAACTCTGTGAACCTGAATTATAGGATTTAGGGTTAGGTCATGATAAGGTGCTAAATACTCAAGATTTAATAGGTGTTAGGATTTATTGATAATTCAAAGATTTTAATTAACGTCTATTGGTTGCAAACAGTAGACACCCCTACTTTGATTTGCTTGAGAAAGAAATCATATATAGTAGGAAGTGAATTATCAACAGGAACTCAAATATACTTCATTTAATTATCAGCGTTGTAACAAGGTTGATTAACCTGAAGTAAAATCTGGGCAGTGAATAGCTATTTCCTAAGTCCAAGAGGATTAGGAAATTAGACGCTTAAATAGGTCTAAAGACATTTGAGCATATCATCGATAAAGATAGCTTGTTATCCTAACCACCGTGAGAATCTTTTGTCACCTTTAGAATCTGTCATGTACCATAAGCCCTAGTGAACATAATTCTGGTTATTTCATAAAATCTTGGTTACAAACATTGAAATTAAATTGACAAACAATCATTTATGAAACTTAAATCCCCATTTCAGGAAATGTTAGACTATTAGTGAATTAAATCGCAAATGACTTGAGTTCACACCATATTCCCTATGGGATTTGACCCTAACCTAGTTGGGTTTTATATTGACAACTCGCTTACACCCATTCAAGAGTGTAGTTTGAGCATTATCAAAAATGGTGCCATTTCTGGGAATACGATTGTCAACTGAAAGTTGTGTCCGCTAATTGGCTGTTAGTTAGGTTTCCTAGATTTGAGTTTATTTGTTGTTTTTTTTATCGCAGGTTCCTTGTTGATTATGCCAAAAACAATTAGTTTTGGAGAACCATTATTGCCAATTAATTCGAAACTTCAACTGATCGGAAGAATGGCAGAACAACAAAAGGCTAACAGACTGGCAACTTTGGCCAGGGCTCAGGTGAGCGTACCGAACCAGGGTCAAAAAGTACGTCACCCAAAACTTGATGATGAAGACTTGGGTGATGAGGAATTGCTGAATCCTCAAAACCCAAGGCGAGCTAAGCAAATTGCAGCACCAGTGCACTGAAATTTCAACAAAAACCATCCAGTCAGAGGAAGATATGATCAAAAACCTATCCATTATGAGGTTGATGACGATAACAAAGGAGTGGATGGAGCAGGTGCAACGGGTGCTATCATTCCTCCACCATTGGCACTTAGTACAAAATTCAGCATATCAAGTACCATAATCTAACTCCTGAATCTGAAGGGGTTGTTTGGAGGCATACTTGGCGATGATCCAAACATGCACTTGGTGAACTTTATCACCTTTTGATAATCTGGGAGTGAGCCAAAATGCAATCCGGTTGAGATTGTTTCCATTGTCTCTGTCTGGGTAGGCAACAATATAGTTAAATGAGTTGAAGCCTGATTCTATGACCAAATGGAGATAGTTGAAAGAGGCATTCCTAGAATGGTTCTTTCCACCCTCCAGAAGGGTACAGTTAAGGGATGAAATCAGTAACTTTAAGCATCTCCTAACTGAAGAATTGCATAAAACTTGGGAGAGATTCAAGAAGAAGATGGCACAATGAACAAACCACCTGCAGGTAGAAAATTGTAGATAATGCTGCAGGTGGTTTGTTCATTGACCTTTCTTTTCAAGATGCTTCTGACATGCTGAATAAAATGACCAAATAGAGTCAGTTTTGGCATACCAAGGATTTTATGGTAGCTAGCCCGACTATTTCTGGTGGTATGACTGCGGAGTAGTGCAGAAGAGATGAGGAGTGAGACCAAGACATAGCCCACTTGAAGATTCAGATGGACTTTATAACCAAACACTTGCTATCAGGTAAGACTGAAAAGGTTAAGGTTGTGGAATCTCAGTGCGCTATTGCTAGTGATGCAGATGAGAAGGCAAATTATGTTAATAATTAGGGGGCTTTTCGAGGTAATAGCCAAGGGAATCAAGGTCGGAACTTTTTTGACAAGCCTGATTATAAATATAGGGAGCAAGGAAACTGGAGAAGCAATAATGATAGAAGTGGTTTGTATGTTCCTCCTGGAAGTCGGGATGTTGTACCAACTAGATCTGGCAAGATGTCCATGGAGGACATGATGGAAAAATTGTTGAAGAGAGTTGAGGCTACCAACTCGGGGGTAACCACTATGAAGAGTGAATTATCTACCCTGATTTAGTTGGTTAGTTCACACTCTACTTCTATCAAGAAGTTGGAGGAGTAGACGAGACAACTTTCTACAACCCTGACCAGAGAAAAAGAGGTACTTTACTTAGTGATACAGTTTATAATCTACAGATTGATGGCTCATGTATGGAGAGTACCACTAGGAGAGATAAGATCTTACCTAGCCCTTTTGTAGGAAAATCTATAGATGGTAAGGTAGTTATTGATGAATCCAATGAAAGCAAACTAGTGGAGTCTGAGAAGATGGATAGTTCTGTTGATTCTTTGGAGAAAGAAAAAGAGAAGGAATAGGAAGTGGTGTTGAAATCTATCCTAAGACCACCATCTCCCTTTCCTCAATGATTGAAGAAGAAGGATGATGATGCCAAATTCAACAAATTCATGGCAATGCTTAAGTAATTGACAATAAATGTGCCTCTAGTTGATGCATTTGAGCAAATGCCAGGATATGTGAAATTCATGAAGGACCTTGTGACTAAGAAATGAGCGGTGAGCTGCGAATTAGAGGCAGATCTCTACCTTTGTTGCGCTATTTCTACAAGGACATTAGTATAGAAGAAGCCAGACCTAGGAACAGTCACTATTCCCTGCACAATTGGGACTATGGAATTCACCAAATCACTATGTGATCTGGGAGAAAGCATTAATTTGATGCCATTGACTATTTATAGAAAGTTGGGTCTGGGAAATCCTACACCCACTAACATGAGAATCATGATGGCAGATAGGTCAGCAAAGCGACCTGTTGGCATTCTGTATGATGTGTTAGTAAAGGTGTCCAACTTTATATTCCCTACAGACTTTGTTATTCTGGATTGCAAGGTGGACTTTGAGATGCCCATAATCTTAGGTCGACCTTTTCTCACAATCGGAAGTGTATTGATTGATTTAAAAGTGATAAAGTGGTATGGTTTGATATGGGCAATCAATGAAGAAGCATGAAGAAATTAGTATGTTCTCAGTAGTTGATGTGTATAAGGACGAATAGGAGGTACCTACAGCTGAGTAACTTGTTATCGAACCTTTAGCCACGGTCATAATGAATTATGATATTGAAGTCATTGGGGAGTATGAAGAGACCATTTTTTCCTTGAAAGACATGGCTTCATATCCTTATGATCCTAAAAACCTAGACCTTCACCTAGCTAATCAACTAATGCCACCAGCCAAGCCATCTATTGAGGAGCCTTCGGTGTTGGAATTAAAGGAATTACCTGGGCACTTATGTTATGTGTTTATGGGTATTGGGAACACACTACCTATTATTATTTCAGCTGATTTAGGTGAGAAATAGGTGAATGCACTTATTTCAGTACTTTAGAGGCACAAGAGAGCTATAGGGTGGTCCATCGAAGATATTATTGGCATTCCCCCGGGCATCTGCACGCATAAAGTTCAGCTTGAGGAGGATTGTATTCCAACCATAGAGCATCAGTGCTGTATTAATCACTAATACAAGAGGTGGTTAAGAAGGAGATTATTAAGTGGTTGGATACAGGAGTGGTCTACCCTATTTTTGATAGCAAGTGGGTGAGGCTAGTTTAATGTGTACCCAAAAAAGGTGGTATGACGGTGGTTGCTAATGAAAACAATGAGTTGATTCCACTCAGTCCTGCAATTGGGTGGAGAATTTCCATGGACTACCGCAAGATAAATTCTTAGACTCAGAAAGACCACTTTCCGATGCCCTTTATGGACCAAATGCTTGATTGATTAGCTGGCAGGGGGTGGTATTGTTTTTAGGATGGTTATTCTGGATACAACCAAATATGTATTGCTTCTGAAGATCAGGAGAAGACAACATTCATATGCCCATATGGTGCCTTTGCATTTAAAAGAATGCCAGTTAGGCTATGTAATACACCTGCTACTTTTTAACGGTCTATAATGTCTATCTTCTCTGACATGGTAGAGGACACCATAGAGGTATTCATGGATGATTTCTTTGTGGTGGGTGATTCATTTGAGATGTGTTTGGCCAATCTAAATATAGCCTTGCAAAGATGTGTTAAATTTAATTTAGTACTTAACCGGGAAAAATGCAATTTCATGGTCAAGGAGGGCATCGTTCTAGGCCACAAAATTTTTGAAAAGAGGATAGAAGTTGATCAAGTAAAGGTGGAAGTTATTGAAAAACCACCACCTCCCATTTTAGTAAAAGGAGTGCATAGTTTTCTTGGATATGCTGGCTTTTATCGGAGATTTATAAAAGACTTCTCAAAGATTGCGAATCCACTTTGCAAACTTTTGGAGAAGGAGGTGAAATTTTTCTTTGATGATGAGTGCTTGAAGGCATTTGAACGCCTTAAAAAGAAGGTGATTGAGGCCCCTATTGTTATTGCACCTGACCAGGTAAAACTATTTGAGATCATGTGTGATGCAAGTTGTGTTTCCCTGGAGCGGTATTGGGGAAAAAGAGGGAAAAGTATTTTATCCAATATATTATGTCACCAAAGCATTGAATGGAGCGCAAACGAATTACACCATTACTGAATAGGAATTTCTGGCTATAGTGTATGCTTTCGAGAAGTTTAGGGCTTATCTAATTGGAACCAAAGTAGTGGTCCACACCGACCATGATGCCTTGAGGTATTTGATGTCTAAGAAGGATGCTAAACCAAGGCTGATTAGATAGGTATTGCTGCTTTAAGAATTTGACTTTGAGGTCAAGGATAGGAAAGGTTGAGAAAACCAGGTTATAGATCATCTGTCTATAATGGAAGGTGAACAAGAAAGTAGTAATGAAATAAAGATAAATAATGTATTCCCTAATAAGGAGATCCTGGCTTCCTCTATGGAAAAATTGCCTTGGTATGCGGATTATACAAATTATGTTATAAGTGAGGTCATCCCAGAAAACCTTTCTTTCCATCAAAGGAAGAAGTTATTGCATGATGTGATACATTACTTCTGGGATGATCCGTATCTTTTTTGGTGATATGCAGACAATATTATAAGGAGATGCGTGCCGAAAGTGGATGTATTGTGCATATTAGAAGCAAGTCATGGTTACCCATTTGGAGGTCACCACGCAGGTGATTGAACGACTAGGAAGGTGTTGCAGAATGGTTATTATTGGCCAATATTGTTCAAGGATGCCGACACATTTTTTCTGAAATGTGACCAATGCCATAGGCAGGGGTCAATCTCTAAAAGACATGAGATGCCCTTGACTAAGATGCTTGAAGTGGAATTATTTAATGTCTGGGGCATTGATTTCATGGGTCCTTTTGTGAGCTCGTACAGGATAAAGTATATTTTATCTGCTGTTGACTACGTCTCAAAATGGGTCAAAGTTGTGGCCTTGTCTGATAATGAAGGGAAGAGAGTTGTTGCTTTTCTCAAGAAGAACATCTCTCGCTTTAGAGTACCACATACTATCATAAGCGATGGAGGATCTCATTTTTGCAACAAAATATTTTGACCAGCTTTGGCAAATATGGGGTGAAACAGCACAAACTGGCTACTCCATACCACCCACAAACTAGTGGGCAATGATGTATCAAATCCTGAGATTAAAGCCATCCTAGCCAAAACGGTGAATGCTAGCCAGAAAGATTGGTCTCGAAAGCTCGATGATGCCTTGTGGGAATATTGGACTACTTTTAAGACACCCATTGGCATGTCACCATTTCAGCTGGTATATGGAAAAGCTTGCCACCTACCAATAGAGATGGAGCACAAAGCCTTATGGGCACTCAAAAGGTTGAATCTGAATTAGAAGGAAGCATCAGAGCTGAGACTGGGGCAATTGAATGAGATGGATAAATTCCATCTAAGGGCCAATGAAAAAGTAGATCTGTATAAAGAAAAGATGAAAAAAATACCATTATTGGAGAATAGAAAAATGAGAATTCCAAAAGGGTGACTTGGTGTTTTTGTTTAATTCCAGACTCAAATTATTCCTAGATAAGCTGAAATCTAAGTGGTCAGGCCCTTTTAAAGTTAGTCAAGTCCACTCATCTGGAGTAGTGGAACTCGAATATGAAGATGGTAGTTCCTTCAAGGTAAATGGGCAACGTGTTAAGTTTTACATTGGCTCGAAAGAATCAGTAAAAAGTATCACCATTATCTATCTTAATGAAGTCTAAAGTAATCAAGATACCTGAGTTATGTCGTGATGTTAAATCAAGCGCTGCATGGGAGGCAACCCATGACCCTCGAGATTGATCCATTCACAGTATACTCTAACCCTTAGTTTAGTTTTGCTTTGATTTTGAGTTAAGGGTGTAGGGTAGTCTGTTGTTGTAATATATTTTATGGTAACTAGGAGAAATACAAGTACAGAAAATAGTTGACATATTTTTGATTGATTTTTAAACACCTCTCCAATTTTTTGTTTGCAAATACTACTTGAATTACATTTACTTATGACCATTGTGAATCTTATTGTGGCATTAGTTCTAGCTACTTGATGATCATTGCTGAACAATTGGATGAACTAGATAAGTAGTGGTCTGCGATATACTTGCATGCCATGTGTATGTGAGCAACTACTTCATTCTCTCTATATGCTAAAGCCAGAACTTGCCTAGTTAGTCTTACCATGGTTAAAGTATAGGGGTTAGGAAATGATCATAGGCCATTTTGTTGATTAACCCACTTTTATCCTAAATAACCTTCCCTATATGCATCATATCCCTTGATCCCTGTTTTGAGCCTAATTATCCTATTTCTTTCTTATGACACCTTTCACCTTCCCATTTATACCATAATAAACTTGTTTTAGCCCTAGCCCTCCATGGACACTGTGCACCTTGGTCTAGGCAAACAGCCTAAGTTGAGGGTGGATATCATAGGGGTATATGGTGTAAGATGAGTATGAAGAAGGATAGAATAAAATAAAAGGAATAAAAGTTGGGTGCTATTCAAAAAAAAAAGAAGCACCCAACTTGAATATATGCGATTAGTAGAAAAGAAAATGAAAAAGAGGTTAATAATTGAGCCCCAAGAGAGTAGTGTAGTGTCAAGGAGGCATAGTCACTCTAAATGTCCTTGAATATCATACCATCCCCAGCCTACATTATAAGCCTAAAAGAAGTCCTATAGTGATCCTAGTTGGCCTATCTGAATGTCTTGGTAATGAAAATAAGGGCAAGCCTATGGTACTTGGCATACACCGATTATAACTTTATTTTGAGAGTGAGAGTATTTTGATGATCCCCACGTTTACATTTTTGGTTCATCATATGTGAGGAGGGGGATTTCTTTGTTGCGAGGGCACAATGGTATTGTTGTTAGCTACTTTCTTGTTTAGATAGTGTAGAATTGGTATATGAATGGTTGTTGTTTGTAAGATTGATGCCATCGCTTAAGTCCTTTGTGTTACATTATTGTTCTTTAATGACATACACAGTTGGTTTTAATTGGATTGACCTTAGAGGTGGTAACTATGTTTTGAGCTTAAAAGAGAAAATTGGCTGGTGAATGTGCTAGGTATTCTCTTAGTTGGGCTGAGTTTCTTGATGACAAGCAATTGTTTTAAGTTGAGGGTGTTGATGTGTGAGAAATTGGTAACACATTTAAGACCTTTAACCAAGAATAATTGCGAAGTCTTAAGTAGATTTTGCTGTTTTTGATTTTTTTATGTCTGATTTTACAGTTTAAGCTAATAAGATAGAGAACCAACAAGAATGGAAGCAAAGAAGTTGAAATCTGGAGGAATCTGAAGAGAAATGTGGCTGACGACATCTGTGATAAGTCATCAACCCTGTGATAGGCTATCACAGTTGTTGTCAGACTTAAGCATGAGTTGAAGCCTGTGATGACGACATCTGGTGATATGACGTCAAAAATATGATACTCCATCATGAATGTCGGCATCCTTAACTAGAGAATGGGAGTTGAAGAGAAGTTGTGATGACATTCTGTGATAAGGCGGTAGGACGGTGATAAGGCATCAGGAGCACCGTCAGACTTAGGCAGAATTTGGAAGCTGAGATAATGTTTTGACGACATTGGTGACAAGCCATCTAACTCTTGATACGTCGTCATCGTCGTCAACATTAGACAACAGAATCCAAAAGTAGACAAGAGCTGACGACATCCGTGATAAGCCGTCAGACTCCTGATAAGCTGTCACATATGTCATCATCTATTTCTGAGAAAAAACTGCAACTTAAATTTTATTTCCTTATTTAGGTTAAACTATTTAAATCTTTGTTTTAGGATTTTGTAAGAAAAATTCATTCATCATCAGCATTATTCTGAAGAGAGTTTGATACTTCGAGTCTTGGAGAATATTTTTTGATATTTCTTTCTCTATCTTTTTTTATTCAAACAATACAACTATTTTGAGGATTTTCCTTTGTGATCTAATCTACGACTCACTAATTATTATTCATCTCTATAAGTTAATCTTCTCAATTATGAATTTAATTATGTGTTTCTTTCTTTGCATCATGAGTGGCTAAACTCCGTTAACCTAAATTATGGGATCTAGGTTTAGGTCGTGATAAGGTGCTAAATACTCAAGATTTAATAGGTGTTAGGATTTCTTCATAATTATGAGATTTTAATTAATGTTTGTTGGTTGCAAACAGTAGACACCCCTATTTTGATTTGCCTGACAAGGAAATCATATACAGTAGAAAGTGAATTATCAATAGGGACTCAAAAATACTTCGTTTAATAATCAGAGCTGTAACAAGGTTGATTAACCTGAGGTAAAATCTGGGTAGTGAATAGTGATTTCCTAAGTCCGAGAGGATTAGGAAATTAGATGCTTAAATAGGTCGAGAGACATTTGAGCATATCATCGATAAAGATAGCTTGTTATCCTAACCACCATGATAATCTTGAGTCACCTTTAGTATCTGTTATGTACCGTAAGCCCTAGTGAATATAATTCTGGTTATTTCATAAAATCTTGGTTACAAACATCGAAATTAAAATGAAAAACAATCATTTGTGAAACTTCAACCCCCATTACATGAAATGTTAGACTATTAGTGAATTAAATCTGAAATGACTTGGGTTCACACCGTATTCTCTGTGGGATTCGACCCCAACCTAGTTGGGTTTTATATTGACAGCGATCGCTTACACCCATTCAAGAGTGTAGTTTGAGCGTTATCAACTGAAAAGACACTAAAGCTTGAAGACAAAAACATGAAAGCTCTTATTAAATAGAGCACTCTTGTAGGCATTTTATCAAACTCTTGTATTTCATAGTTTAGTCAATTCATGGGAATAGTATAAAACTTGAAATAATTATATGACTTCAACACTTATAACACTAAATCATGATCTAATTCAAAGAATGACAATATTAAAACATGAGGGAGTTGATAACAACAATACGTCCATTAAAGTATGGTATAAAATCAATATTCATGGAAGTTCATGGAGATTCATAGTTTTAAATCACAATTTATTATCATAAATCTTGAAAAAAAGTGATAGATTTATAATTAAAACGGATACTTGGACTCCATGGATGAAAGGGATCCATTGATGAACATCGAACATACCTTAGTTAATAAATTTCCTAGAGTTCTTGAGGATTGCCCTTGAAATTGGAGAGCTAGGGTTCTTGATTTGGCAGAGAAAGCTTCTTGATTTTGGGAAACTAACTAAAATAATGAGTTTAAAAATATTTTTAGGGCTTAAAAATACACCTGGGCGGATTAAATTTAGGGGAAAGGACTGTTTTACCCTTGGGAAAAACTTTCAATTTCCATCAAATTTTTCTAAAATGGGCACCTGGCGCGACGCGGCGCTATCGGGTCGTGTCACTGGAAACTGACAACTGGGACCTGGGCTGACAGCGCGATGCAAAGAAATTGCGGTGCCCCTTTGATTTTGATTTTCACCATTACTGCGGCACGCCATGATCACGCTACCTCGCTGGAATTGGACAATTATAAAGTTAGCCTAAGGTGTGATGCACCACTATCATGGAGAAACACTGAAAATTGACAATTGCTATTTACACTGACTCCGCAACTTGTTTAGGATCAAAATGACTGTGGTTAACGACTGAAACATAAAATCGCCATAACTTCTTACCCAATTATCGAATTTAGGTGAATTTTATACCATTGGAAAGATAATTAAATTTCCTATGCAATGGAAGGACCTAAACAAAAGACTAATCAGTGTTTCAAAAATTTGATAGATGAATACTCACGTATTGGGACCTAGATTATGCTAGGAAAATATGGGGTGTTACATTCAGTGATCCCTTAAGTTAAGGTTCTATTTTAATGGCAAGGTTAGAGCATCTCTCCACTACATGGGTAAGATGTTGAACTCCATGATAGCTTACGTAGTCTATGCCGACTAGAAGAATCTCCCATAAGAAAGAATAAAAAGTAAAGACCTTAGAAACTAAGTGTTATGGATCACTAAGTTCACTCACATGCATTATTATTCAGGTTTTATGATCTTGAAGTCCTTTACTTTATTCAAGACCAAGGTGAGTGATTTATGATTAGGATGCATCATTTGAAAGTTACTCATATAATCAGTTATTGTTATACTTATGTATTTCCCCCCACATACACAGTACATTCTAGAGGTACTGACCCACCTTTATGTCTATGTGCTACCTTGTCTTGTAATGTAGGTTTGGGTGCTCGTCTCTAGTAGCATAATTTACTACGAGCATTATCACCTACATCTCGACTTTTGGTGTTTTCTTATAGTTTGAGGACCCAACTTATCAAACTTTAATTCAGTTATACAAGTATTTTAGTTATTTGATTCTTGTTTATGTTTGGTTCAGTTGGGGTCTGTCCCAGTGGCTCTCTAGTTAGTAGTAGAGTCTATTAAGACTATGTATATTTTAAGATCAATAAGTTTATTTAATTTTTCCAAGTTAAAGACTTTCGTTATGATATGACATTGCTTACTTTCAGTTATATATAAGTTAGTCCACTTTTTATATGGGTTTCAAGTTAAATAAATATTATGGGTTATCTTAGGGCTATTCGTAGTCTTGATCATCGTGTGATGTCCAAGTGGCACTTTTGGGGAGCTACAAACTTGGTATTAGACCTAGGTTTAAAGAGTCTAGGGAGTCGACCATGCCATGTTACGTAGAGTCTTGATCATGAATGTGAAGCGTGCCATATTTCTGAGCAAAGAGCTACAGAATGAGTTAGGAATCATCATCACTTTCATGATCTATTGTTTTTACATTTGTCTTTATATTCCTTAACTTGTTATTTTACATGACAATATATTCCCCCTCGCCGAGCTGACGCATGCAGAAATAGTGATTAACTACCCCCGCATACCGACCCTATGAATGAGAATATGTCTCCTGTAGAATTTAAGGATGTTTTTTCAAGTATTGTCCCAAGCTGTGAATGCTAATATTTAGGGAAAACAATAGGCAGTGGTACCATTTCAGCAAAATGGTAATTTATCTTCAACTAAGATTCGAGATTTCATAAGGATGAATCTACCCATGTTTCACAGATCAAATGTGGATGAAGATCCTGAGCTCTTTATTGATGTAGTGAGAAAGATTACTCAGATTATTCATGTTACTAAAGAGGGCAGTTTATAGTTGGCATTCTATAGGATGAAGAATGTCTCTTATGATTGGGATGTTTTGTGAAAAGAAGGTAGGGGAGAGAATGCAGCTCCTATGGGTTTGCAGGTACTTCAGAATGCTTTTCTAGATAGGTTATTTCCACGTGAGATGAGAGAGACTAAAGTAAAGAAGTTCATGATCCTAAGGAAGGCTCTACGGTAGTAAAGGAGCACTGCCTTAAGTTCTATCAGTTGTCAAAGTATGCCCTAGAGTTGTTATCTGACTCTAGAGCTCGTATGAGTAAGTTTGTTACTAGAGTGTTTGATTTGGTGGTCAAAGAGTGTAGGACTACTATGCTAATTGGAGACATGGATATTTCTCGGTTGATGACTCATGCTTAAAAAATTGACGCAGACAAGTTAAAGGAAATAGAGAAGAGAAATAAAAAAGTCCAGACTGGACAATTTGAGTATAGTCAGCCAAGGTCTGGAGGGGAAGACATTCTCAATTTCAAGGTTATTCATCAATTCTTGTACTATCTTCATCTAGTGCCTCTACACCTAGGACTATGCAGGAGTAGTAGGGCAGGACTTCAAATTCTTATTCTCAGAATAGTGTAGTCGAGAGGCCCAGTTATCCGACATGTGCAAAGTATGGTAGGAACCATCCTGGTGAGTGTTTGATGGGAAAAATTGGTTTTTATGGTTGTGGTAAGTTGGTCCACAAGATCAAGGAGTGTTTGTATGCTAAGTAGGAAAATAGGGATATTCGTCCTCAAACCCGAGCTACTAATCTAATAGCTCAACTAGGCCACCCAGTTCCACCACTGGGTGCATCTTCCAGTACCCATACGGTCAGTGCCAGAACTAGTTTTATGCTTTACAATTTTTTAGGAGAATGACAGTTCACCAAATGTTGTGATTAGTATGCTTAGTTCTTATCACCTTGATGCATATGTATTGTTAGACCTGAGATCAAATCTTTCTTATGTAACTCCTTTAGTTTTTGTAAATTTTTGAGTAGGTCCTAAAAATCTCAATAAGACCTTCTCAGTTTCTACTCTAGTGGGTGAGTCAGTTGTTGATAGATGAGTCTATAGGGTGTGTTCTACTACCTTCCTCCATAAGATCATGCTAGTTGACCTAATAGGGTTAGAGATGGTAGATTTTGATGTTATTCTTGTCATGTATTAGATCTATTCATGCTATGCATCTATAGATTGTCACACCCGCAGGGTGAAGTTTCAGTTTCGAGATGAAACAATTTTCTAATGGGAGGGTAGTTCTATGTATCCCAAAGGTCGTTTTATATCTTATCTTATGGAAATAAAGTTAATATCAAAAGGGTGTATCTATCATTTAGTTTGAGTCAAAGATACAAAGTATGAGCCCCAGCAGTTCAATTAGTTTGTGTAGTCAATGAGTTCTCGGAGGTTTTCCTCGAAGATCTTCTAGGGGTACCTCCAAATAGAGAAATAGAGTTTGATATTAATCTTCTTCCTATACTCAACCCATCTATATCTCTCCATATCATATGGCTTCGACCAAACTTAAAGAGTTAAAGGAGTAACTGAAGGACCTCTTAGATAAAGGTTTCTTCAGACCCACTGTTTCTCTGTGGGGTGCTCCATTCCTTTTTGTGTGCAAGAAAGATGGTACTATCAGAATATGTATAGACTACAAATAGATAAACAAGGTTACCATTAATAACAAGTATCCCATTCCTAGAATTGATGGTTTTTTGACCAATTTCATAGTGCCCGGTAGTTCTCCAAGATTGACCTTAGATTGGGATACCACCATTTGAATGTTAGGGAGAAAGACATTTCGAAGACAATTTTTGAATAAAGTACAACCATTTTGACTTTGTGGTTATGTCATTTGGACTAACAAATGCTCCTGCAGCCTTTATGGATTCAATGAATTGGGTCTTCAAGCAATACTTGGACATGTTTGTCATTGTCTTTATAGATGACATATTGGTGTGTTCCATGAGTGAGGAGGAGCATGTAGACTATTTGAGAGTTGTACTACATATCCTAATGAATCATTAATTATATGGGAAGTTTGGTAAATGTGAATCTTTGTTGGAATCTATGACCTTCTTTGGGCATATCATTTTAGGGGCTGGTATTCATGTAGATCCTTAGAAGACTAATGCAGTGATGCACTAGCCTAGATCTATCACTCCATCTGATATCTGAAGCTTTTTGGGTTTGGCTTGATATTATAGAATATTTATTGAAGGATTCTCCTTGATATCCACACCATTGACTAAGCTAACTCAAAATAAAGTGAAGTTTATATGGTCAGAAAAGTGTGAGAAGAGTTTCTAAGAGCTAAAGGATAGATTGACTTCGACACCAGTATTAGCTTTTCCAGTAGAATTAGACAGATCGTAGTGTATTATGGTGCTTCCAGAGTTGGGTTAGGTTGCGTGTTAATGCAAAATGGGAGAGTGATAGCTTATGTCTCAAGGCAACTTAAGGATCACAAAAATAATTATCCAACTCATGATTTGGATTTAGCTGTTGTTGTTTTTTCCTTGACAATTTGGAGGCACTACATTTATGGTATGCATGTTGATGTTTTCACTAACCATAAAAGTCGTTAGTATATTTTTTAAAGAGAGATAATTCTTCGTCAGATGAAGTGGTTGGAATTATTGAAAGACTATCACATGAATGCACTCTATTATCTGATTAAGGCCAAAATGGTGGATAATACACTAAGTAGGCTGTCTATGGGTAGCGTGTCGTATGTGAAAAAGAAAGAGCAAGAGTTTGATAAAGAAATATATAGGTTATCCCGTTTGGCAGTAAATTTTCTCGACACTGATAATGGGGGAGTAGTAGTTCAAAATGGTTTAGAATCATCTTTAGTAGTAGACATGAATGAGAAATAGCAGAATGATCGCATACTTAGCCTAGTATTAGAAACAGTCTAGCAATAGAAAGTTGAAGTTTTCTCCCAAGGGGGAGATGGTGTACTTTGTTAACAAGGTAGGCTTTGTGTTCCAAATTTAGACAAATTAAGGGAAATGATACCAGCTGAGGTTCATGGTTCGAGGTATTACCTTCATTTGGGTGCTACTAAGATATATTGTGACTTGTGAGAAATTTATTAGTGGAATAGTATTAAGAGGTCATAGCCGAGTTTGTAGCCAAGTGTCCCAATTGTCAGCAAGTTAAGGTTTAACACCAAAGACTGGGTGGTACATTGTAAGTGATTAGTATCTCTACTTGAAGTGGGAAGTAGTAAATATGGATTTCACCATAGGGTTGACTCGTACAGGACGTCACCGTGATTCAATTTGGATCATGGTTGATCGAATGACTAAGTCAGCTCATTTTCTACTTATCAAGGCTTTAGATACCCTGGAGGATTATGCCATAATGTATATCTATGAGTTAGTAATACTTTATGGGATACCTTTGTCCATCATTTCAGATAGAGGCACGCAGTTCAGTTTGCTATTTTGGTAGTTTTTTCACAAGGGCCTTGGTTCCACAAACTAATGGTCAGGCTGAATGTACAATTAATACATTAGAAGACATGCTGAGGGCATGTGTCTTAGACTTCAAAGAAAGTTAGGATAACCATCTACCTTTGATTGAGTTCGCTTATAACAACAGTTATCACACTAGCATTCAGATGGCTCTGTTTAAAGCGTTGTATGGGCATAGGTGTAGATCACTTATAGGATGGTTTGAGGTTGGTGAAGCTGCTTTGATTGGGATGAAATATCTTTTTAAATCTATGAAAAAGGTTTAGTTGATTCGTGAGAGATTGAAAACTTCTCACAGTCATCAAAAATCATATGCTGACATAAGAATAAGAGAGCTCCAGTTTAAAGTGGGCGATTTGGTATTCTTGAAGTTGTCTCTAATGTGTCATGGAAACACAACACTTTTGAAGCTTAAAACCATGATAGTATGGTTGCACTTGTGCTATTTTGGTTGACATGATGTGGTTTGTTTCTTGTTGCAGGTGAAACAGGTCTATAATAGTGTTGGGATGAAACTGGAAGAGAAAGACCTAAAAAAAGCCAAGTTGCATAAGGTACGAGTCTTCTCACAAGTTTTAAACACCTCATACGACTCAGAGGGTGACTCGTAAGAAGAATAGTAATCAAGCCAAGAAGAAATATTAAGTGCAGAGAGGATATAACTCAAGTATATAAGTCATAAGAGGAGGATACGAGTTGTGTCAACAAATTGTACAATGATCAAAAACCAATAAACCAAATTACAGTTGAAGTCTCACGAGAATATAAGCCAGAAGTCTGAGTACGACTTCTATAGACAACTCGTAAGATGAACAGTATTCAGAGTATAAAAGAAATAAAACCTAGGTGGATATGAGTGAAGGGAATGAGTCGTATAGTCAAGGTACTAGTCATGAGTAGAATTCATATGAAGATTATAAAGTTGAATCCTTAGGAGATCAGACACTAGAGTGGATACAAGAAGCAGTGTACAACTCATAAGGAGAGCATACGAGTTGATGAGAGAGTCATACTATGTGCCAACATAAATCTTCTTTTTTCATTTTTAATAGGATTTCTAAGTATTTTTGAGATACTATAAATACCCTAAGGTTTATCTTTTGTTAGATTTCATTGTTTGACATTCTTTTACATTATTTTGACACTCTATTACATACTTTTTCTTTGTTCTTGAGATCTTTGATTTATTATTTAATTAAATACATTAAAATTTATTCATGTTATTTTATGCAATTAATTACGTGAATTCTTCATTGATTATCATAGGTTGCTGCACAAACATGAGTGGCTAATAGCCCTGCCTAGGGTTGTGGGAACCTGGTAGATTACTATGTAAGGGAAGCGGGAGATTCATCTATTCTAAAGTAAGTTGCATGTATCTTAATCCTTTTCACATTAATTGACCTTAAAGCTACTGCAGAAGCTTGGGGAAAGCCTGTATTCGCAAATGTCCTCACAAGTGAGTTTTAGAATAGTAAATAAGGATTGAGACAGTAATTTGAGATTTATTTTCATCATTATTATTCCGCCATCTTATCTAATCAACTTGAGACTCAAAATTAAGATTTGAACTAAAGTCATAGACAAGGAAAAATAAGGTGATGCCCTGAAACTCACAAGGTAAAGGGTGATATTTATCAACATGTTCACAAGACTGTTGTTAATACATACCATGTTTACTTTACATTCAGAGTAGAAGAATAGGTAGGTTGAACAGGAGAAACTTATGGACATAATAAGAAAGGGGGAACACATTCCTAGTGTTCGTCTTCTATTATTTATGCAATACCTTGAGTTTAGATCCTTAGAAATTTCGTGGGTTTTTGTCTCATTGGACATTATATGACTTATGATACTATTCATATGTTGTGATATGATTTGGTTGGTCTTGGTCATATATTATATAGTGTGGTTGGGTTGGCTTGGTCTAAGGTACAAATGGATCGTACCGCCATGCCTTTGGGTACGAGTGGTATGTTGGAAATTGTATATTGTCCAGTATTGGATGGTTGGGGTTTGGTTTCTTGAATGTATATATGGTTTGTGGGTACCAATTATATGATTGGGTATGAGTGGGACTTAAGAGTCATATATTGGTTATTATTGGGGTTAAGGCTTTTCATAGGAGACAAATGGTGGGCACCACTCATACCATAGGGCACAAATTTGTGTGTTGGATTCATACCCTCCTACGAGATTTTATACAGTTTAAGCTGCGGATAATCTAGACATTTAACTTATGACTCCTTGGGACCCCATGATTTAAAATGCCTTTTTGGCCTTTATTTAACCTATTTGCAATAACTTAAACACTTAGAAACTCTCTCAAATTCTCACAAAGGCTCTTCGGTTAAGGAAGGATAGGGTTTCATCTATAGGATAAATTTAGGACTTGTAAGGGTGGTTTTCTTCATCTTCTTCTCTATCTAAGGAAAGACACTTCTCTCTCATTGTTAGTTCCAACTAAAGACATGTTTTACGAATTGTTTTCATAACATAATTGTTGTATGGTTTTAGGTTTTCAAATATATGTTGGGGGTTTTTATTCTAATGGTTGGTTATGGTTTTCCCATGTCTTTTACTTATGGTTTTCATATTATAATGATGGTTAGAATACTTAGTTTCATGAGAATGGTTAATTGGTACTTGGTCTTGGATTTGGAAAACACTATGCCCTTAACATGTTTGATAAAATGCCTATGAGAATGCTTTTACTGTATTATTGAACTTTTAATGGAACTATTGCTTGAAATAACTTGGTAATGGAATCCTAAATGGTATAAATAGTTTGGAATGGTTAAATGGTAAGGTCTTGGTGGTCATGGTTATGGTTAATTGTACATCCTTATGGTGTATAAGGGAATCCCCCAAGTAGACATAATAATGAACATACTTATGGGTTACATGGGAATCCCCCAAGCAACTAAATAATATAATATATGGGTACATGGGAATCACTTTGTCTCAAAAAGGTTAGCTAAGGACATTGCTTGCAAGATGATACCACTACTTATAGGATTGGTTAATAAAAAATGGAATAGTGGTCTTAGTTATGTGGAACTGGTTTTAATTGGGAAATAATGGCAAGGTGTGATAGCTAACCATGAAGGTATAAGTCTAATGGATGAACATTGGAAACTCATGTTTGCCGACATGAGGATTGGTAATGATGACCATATGAGGTATATGGAAATCTCTTAAGATACATATGTATATATGTATCATGGAGAGAGAAGGGTACATGAGAATCCTCTACTCCTATGTTATCTTCGGTTTATCCGACTAAACGAATTGAGGCCTATTAAGAGGTTACACAGGACCTGTATAGCCCGTAGGTAGTGGTGTGTATCGGTCGTTTTGATTTGGTTTTATATATTATCGGTTCGGTTTATCAATTTTTGATTTTCAAATATGCTAAATCAATAACCAAACCAATAAGATATTTTTTATCAGTTATTGATTTATTAGTTTTTAGTTCTTAACGGTTTGATTTTTGATTTAACCGATAAGAAAATACACATAAAATAGAAATAGTAGCAACTAACATGAAAAAAATCAAATCTTAGTTGCAACCAAAAATCCTACGTGATGTGTTTTAATTTACAAGAACCTTCAAGTTTGAACTAAACGTTGTTAGAAGAAATTAAGAGTTTGTATAATTAAAATAATAGGTTTGTGAAATTGTAGAAATTAAAGAGAAATTTAGAAAAATATATAGCAAGTCATATATATATATATATATGTGTGTGTGTGTGTGTGTGTATATATATATATTCATATTCTTATTGGGTTATTGGTTTCCCCAATAACCTAATAAGAAAAAATCAAAGCGAACCAATAACCCGATAAACTTTTTTATGAAATCATTACAAAATCATGAACCCAATAACCCAATAGCAATAAACCAATAGCATTTTTATCAATTCGATTTATCTATAGGTTCAGTTTTTTCACACCCCTACCCTTGGGTGGTTCTAGGATGGTTAAGCTACACGTACCCAGGTTAATAGTTTTAAATATATGCTAAGCATTGATTATATATATGTATGTATGAGTGTGTATACATATGGTTGGTTTACTTGGTTTTAAAGGTTGATATTACTTTATCCTTATCTTAAGTACATGCTAGCATTTATCTGCTAACCCTTCTTTGGGCGGTTGTATCCCCACGTGATGCAAGAATCGACCATTCTACTCTTCTTTCTCAGTGATCGAATTCAAATTCATCCATTGGATTAAAGTGGTAAGCTTTCATACTTTGGAAGGCTCCATTTCATATCATGGACATCTTGTCATACTTTGGTTATTTTATGGATATTGGTTTTCGCTATGGTTGGGGGCACGTCCCAACTGCATATCATTTTTTCTTTTGGTTAGAGGCTTTGTGGAATTACTATAGGTTGGAATGGGTAGTGTCGAAAGTGATGCCATCCTTAGTATTGGCATTGGTATCATAGCTGATACCGTTGGACTAAATTTATGATTGTTCCATCCTCTTATGTTATGTTAAGAACATGAACTTTGTTATTGTCTTAGTTTTGGTTATTCTTTTTCCTTGGTAATTGGTAAATTTCTAGGCGTTAAACACTTGGACTTGTATTAGGTGGGTCACAATTATGGACCTATCCCAGAGTTTGAATTGGTGCAAATACACTATCTTGTTATATGTTTGAAATTCATATGACTCAGGGTATATGTTTGTATATTGGGTTGAGTATCGGGGGTGGTCTCCGGTCTTGGTTGGACTTGAGATGCCCATTACGACAAGGCCTTAGTTCAGGTCATGTCAAGTTGATACTAGATCCTTAGGTTCATGGTAAATAGGGAGTCCAAAATTGTGTTAAGAAGAGTCTCTTTTAGGGGTATGTAGCTCGCCACACTCATAAGGGAGAGGCTATAAGGCATTTAGGAATATTTCTTTCTCTTGTGTTCTATTTTAAGATTCAAGGTCTAAGGTCCTTTCTAATTCTTTTTTGTTCTCTTTTCAGATAATTCCTCGATGATCTGAAGCTCATAGAAGCTCTTCTATCCCAACTAGGGATAATATTGATGGGACTCGTTCCACTTAGGGGATCCATACTTAGTTCTAGGGGTCCAGTCCCTGATAATCTTGGAGTTCCACTGAGTTTTTCTAGTCCTCCTTAGGCCGATGTGATGAATGTAGAGTTTTGTCAGTTAATTCATATGATTACTCAGTTGGTGTTTTCTTAGGCTGAGCGGGATGCATCTGGTATTCTATTCTCTGAGGCTATAAGGTTTGGACAGTTTATGAAGATGAGTTCTCCAACCTTTATTGGTGTTAAGGTGGAGGAGGATCCTCAGGATTTTTTGGATGAGATATGGACTGCATGTATTCTACCCTTCCCAGACTCCACTGGGTGGGAATATACTAGGTTTGTTATTGTTGTTGTTGTTATAGAAAAGATATTCAGGATTATGCATGCCACGAACATGGATGGGGTGGAGTTTGCATCTTATAAGCTTAAGGATATGGCGTACCAATGGTACAAGGAATGGGATAGGACAAGGGGTGATATTAAGAAGTTATCTTTATAGGAGACTGTCTCTAATATATTTTTGGATCGCTTCTTTCCTCTGGAGTTGAGGGAAGAGAAAGCAGAGGGATTTGTTAATCTAAAGCAGGGGAAGATGTCGATCAAGGAATACGCCTTAAAGTATCACTAGTTGTTAAGGTATGATCCAAAAATGGTGGCTGATATGAGGGCCAGCATAAGAAAGTTTTCCTTAGGACTGTCTAGTGAGTTGATCCTTGAAAGCAAGACTGCATTGCTGATCAAGGACATGAATATCTCTAGGTTGATTGTTCATATGCAACAGGTGGAAGAAGAAAATAAAAAGGAAGGCTGAGAAAGGAAATGACAGGGTAAGAAATTTAGGTTATCTAATCAAAGGGGTGGTCAACAACAACATGGTAGGGATGGTGGTAAGTGGTGGAAGAAAAAGTGGAGGGGTTTTGGTTATTTATTTATAGATAGTGCTCCTTACTCGGATCCTTTGAGTGACAGGCATCACCAAGATGGTGATAACTTTAGGGCATAGGGTGCCCAATCTCAGGTGAGTGGGGCACAATCGGCTTCATTACGTCCACTTTGCAAGTTCTGTAGTTGGTTTCATAAGGGTTTTTATAACGAGAGAAGGGATAGGTTCTTTAAATGTTGTTAGCCAGTACATATGCTCAGAAACTGCTAGGTTGGTAAGGTTGTATCAGGAGTTAATAAGGTTCCAATGGCTTTTTCATCTTTTCCTACATCGAAGAGTGCTGTTTCTGCATCTATTTTTTTTCTATTGGTACCGGTATAGGATGGAATAGGTTATATGCTCTTGCTACCCAATAGGAGTTTGAGGCATTGCCTAATGTCATGACTGGTATGTGTAATACCTCCAAACTTTTCCTTAATCTTAATTTCATCTTTAGAAGGCTAAAGAATGACTTCCTAAGTGTGTAAAATTTAAACCATATAAAATTTCCCTGATTTTGACTTTTTATCACGTGGAAAATTTAATTAGCTTTCCAATGATATAAGATCCGCCCAAATCTGATAACCAGGCAAGAAGTTATGGCAAATTTATGTACTAGTCATAAAACAACAACATTTTAGTGTTTGTCATGTCGTGGAGAGGGTCTATTTGACAATTGTCAATTTTCAGTGGAACTCCGCAATAGCGGCACATCACGCTGAAGTTCCAGGTCCTAACCAGTGGGACAACGCGATAGCACCATGTTCCAGTGACCCCTAGAATCCCATTTGTCAAATTCCAGTGAACCACCACGACAGTGGCGCGTCGTAGTGGCCTATAAAATTGGGTTTTCCAATTTAATTTTTCCAGCTTCGTTCAGAAGTTAAAATGGGCACTTTGGACTTTTCCAATCCTATTAAACTGTATAAACACCAAATTAAAGTCATTTACAAGCTTTCTAGGAAGTTTTTCTTAAGTTTTCTCTCAACAAAAACCCTAAGTACACAAAACCTCTTCCAAAAATCTCAAGAATCCACCGTAGCTTTCACAAATTGAATTGATATTCGAGGTTCCTGAGACAAAGGCTTCAAGAAACCTCACTCAAAGTAAGAAAAGAGAGTCTTAAGCAAGATTCTTCATCTGCAAGTCAGAATGTAAGGTATGTAGGGTTTGAACAAGGACACTTGATATGCCCAAATTACAACTCTCGTTAGAAAATGTAAGCGGTCGCTGTCAAATTTAGAACCCAACTGGGTTGGGTGTCGAATCCCACAGGGAATACTCTGGTCACTAAGTATTGCGATTATTATTAGACTGTTGATCGAAGGTTCTAAGATAAGAGGGGTTTTGGTTTAAGTGCACAGTAATGCTATTAGTGTAATGAATGAGACGATATATGTAATAATATTTGATCACAGAAAATAACAAGTTAGGGTTATATCCACCTTGTAGTTTCTACTTCTCTGTTAACTATGAGTAATGCAGAGTTTATACATGCATGCACTTATAGAGAGTTGTATTCTAATTCTAGATCCAAGTGTTTTTCAACAATCAAGGATTTATTCACCTTAGCTCTCCCGAACCTAAAGTGTACAACAAATGGTACGAACTCTTCAAGACGTTAATCCTGCTAGGGCATTAACGTGTAAATAGAGGTTGAAAACCCTATTTTCTTGTCACACTCTCTTTTCCAAACAGTAACTTTTCTATCAAACAAGTTATTGCTATAATGGTGTATTCCCTATGTTTGCAACCACGAGAATTCAATCAAAATGAAGAGAGTAATGATATAAGTGGCATGGCACATCATAAATTCACAAACTCATAGCAATAGAGAGTATATTACAAGGTTTCCATAACCCTAACAGATAACTTAGCTACTCATGGATAAAATAGAAATCAAACTAGAAATATTCATCATACCAAAACGTAGAATGATCTTAGTGATGAAGGTGATTAGCGAAAATAAGAGAGAAAAATCATTTCTCTCTCTCTTCCGCTCAAAGCTAAGCCATTTTTCTCTGTTCCCAAATATTACAGAATCTGAATAATGAATAATGAATCATAATGCTGAAAATTCAGCAATAAGGTTTTTAATAATATCCTTGTCTAATAAATTGCTACTGCATCCTTAACTATTTAAAAATGCTGAGTTCGCCCGGGAAAAAGTTCCCATGCATCACATTCAGTCCAAAAGCTGCCTTCCCTTTTATGTGAAGTTTTCCTTTGCTGTCCACAGGTCCACAAAGTGCTGAAATCTTCCTCATTAGTACCTGAAAAGAATGCTAATCACATAGGTTAGCTCACTTAACTAAAAATGGACTAAAAGTGTAAGAAGTATGTATTTTATCCTCAAAACTTAGCTAAAACATGGGTAAATTATGGTTCTTAGACGTATAAATACGCCCAACATCACCACCCCACACTTAAAGCTTTGTTTTTCCTCGAACAAAATAGTACATCCATGCGAATACCTAACTAAATTTCACAAGAGCAACAAAAATTTTCAACAAGACATACACGACAATTAGTAACAAGAAGTAGATTTCTTGATCATTACTAGAAACAACTCACCCTCCAACATAGACTCATTAAGTTGGTTAATTCGTATACACAAGTTAAGCCAAAATAAATCATAAAAGACTACCCAACAATCATCAACCATGTGCGCTCACACAAAATGTTACCCATAATCACTCATAGTTTTGCATTTTTCAGAAACATGGGTATAAGACTTTGCTTGCTCTCACTCTCACAAAGAATTCTTAGATTACAACTGATGACCTTATGCTTGCCCTTAGTGTAATACTCCAGTAATATCAGAATGTTAAGTTTAGGATCAAATAGGTCTTTAAGGGTTGTAATGTAGGCTAAGGGACAGGTAGGACTATTTTGGCTAGAAATGGTGACTACGTTCCCTAAGCGCTTTAATGCACTACATTATGCCATTTACACTATCGTTTAACAACCACTCTACCTTCCTTTCATCTACCAACCCCTTTTCACCCATTTTTTTATTCAATCATAAACACAACTCTTTTTTTTTTTGATTTTTTTTTATTATTATTATTATTATTATTATTATTATTATTATTATTTTTAACTAAGCATCCCTATGATAGCCACCCTTTATCACAATATTTTCACATACCAATAAACTCTGGGGCATCACTTTCACTATTGTCCTCTTATTTTGCCACACTCTTTACTCAAGTTGATTCTACAATTTAAAGCTCTTAGGATCTTTTGGATCAAAATTATGGTCTTAAGAAAAAAATGGATTAGGCTACATATGAGGTTGCCAAATATAATAGCTAAAGGCTCAAAGGGTGTTCACTAGGACAATGTACAAAGGTAGGTAAAAAGAAGATAAACAAAATCAGGGCTGCCAAAGAAATGCCTAAATCATCTTCTAAACCCACAATCTTTATTTCACTTCACACACACACTAGGCAAGTTCTAGCATCAGTCGCAACAAAGAATATACAATAACCTCATACACACAAGGCACATGGTCAACTTAATTAGGAGCATTATAAATTCTTTACCCAACAGATGAATGAATTAAACCACAAACAATTATCACACAGTGTGTCACAATTTAAAGCCTAAATGTTTCAATAGTAATGATTCAGCACAAACTTTTGTTATAATGTCATGCCGTCTATCAGAACAATTTCATGCAAAATCTGACTAATTACAACTAACTAACTACGACTAAATCAAAACAGCTATAGAATAAATGCATGCAAAGCAGTATGCAATACAGCAAACAAGGCAATCCGCAAACATATACCTGCACCCCACACTTAGACGGAACCCACTGCCCTCAGTGTAAATAAATAAGCAAAAACCTGGTTAGCCTGACTCCTCCTCTATATCCGGGGTCATGTTACCTGAGATCATAATAGGATCTTGTTAGTCGCATTTTGTAAACTTCACTATAATCCAAAAAGAACATAGTGATGGCGCCACCCCACACTTAATTTGTTTGCACAAAATAATTGAGTGAGTGATGTCGATTACTCAGACTTCATCGACATACATTTAGATGGTATGTGCCAACAACATTATTAGTGCAGTCACAATTTCAACCCTTCACTTTACATAACAATTTCTCATTTTGCTATAGAAAAGCAGCACAAAATGGTCGTGTAATCTTGACTATCATTTCCAATTTTATTTCATTGGAGTAATACAATTTTTTTTAGCAACACTACCACATAGAAATCTTATCATGCTATGGCATAGACACAATCACACAATCTTATGCTTTTGGGTAACCATGACCATTACATCGATGAACGAGTCACTCACATAGTCAAGCTTACAACTCCCAAAATTATACAATACCAATCAATGCATGCCGGAGTAAAATCAAGAATACCCACAAGAATCCTTTTACACAATGAGATATATTCTTCAAAAATCATAACAAACTGACCATACTCTTATCACCAAGCACTACTACAAAATCTAATTAACCATTATAAGCATAGAACTATAACACTTACGAAATATGAAAGAACAACTTACTTGGTGATGGATCGGGAAGGTGAGCTTGCAAGATTAGATGAGAAAAAAGAAAAACTTGGAGAGGGCAAGGGAGCTTGGGCGGCGCCTAGGCTTAAGAAAAATTGAGTGGTTATTAAAGGTAGAGGATATATTTAAAAGATAAGCCATGGGTCGGGTTGGTCCATTCACAAACGGGTTAGTAGGCAAAAGTCATATGGATAGGGGGCGCCGATAGCATTGCCTAAGCATAAGTAGGCGGCGCCTATAGCATTGCCTATATTGGCATAGGCGACGCCTAGCCCATCGCCTATGTGAGCCAGTGAGCATAGGCAATAGCAGGCGGTGCCTTTAGCATTGCCTATGTTGGTATAGGCGGCGCCCAGCCTATTGCCTATGTTGGTATAGACGGCACCTTGCCCTTCGCCTATGTGAGGCAGTGAGCATAGGCAATGGCATAGGCGGCGCCTTTAGCATTGCCTATGTTGGCATAGGCGGCGCCTTTAGCACTGACTATGTTGGCATAGGCGATGCCTAGCCTATAGCCTATGTTGGCATAGACAATTGGAAAAACGACGCACTCTTGGTCGAAAAGGTCCATACCGCGGGGGCTTCGCCCCCACACCCTCATCGAGGTTAGTGGTGGGCTTCGGCATCGGTCCTGTCAACCCAATCCCTATGCTACCACCACAGACCTCATTGAAAGTCACACCGCAAAACTTTTTGGGTCGAATCTACATAATTCGAGGCGCGTCTCTAATGCAAATCATACTTGAACCTTATGCATATGACCACTCCCATTTACCTGTATTGCTCCATTATTCCTAGACTTACCACCATTTACATGACTTACTTCCAAATCAAAATTGGGACTAATCTCCTTCTTTGAACTCCATGCACCTACACTTAATCAAAAATGATTGGAAGGATGGTTGCCTCCCACCAAGTGCCTTAGTTTTGGTCGTGGCTCGACTCTTATTTTTGAATTTTTATTTACCAAAAACAAAATCCTAGTAAAATGATGGGTTGCCTCCCATGTAGCGCTTGATTTATTGTCGTGGCACGACATAGTTATCTCGATTACTCAGACTTCATCAAGATATCTGGTGTCTTCGCCGGTGGTGAAGGTCGATTATTAAGGTCGAGGTCCAGCTTTTTGTGGGCATATGAATACGACCCCATTCCTGTCAAAACACAGATAGTTTCTTCGTACTCTTCAACATCCTCACGCTCAAAGTTCAAAAACACAACAGCCAATGGCTCGACAGTAAGCTGCTTCTCTAACGATAATTCCTTCTCATCCTCATAATAAACATCAGCTATAGAAAACACATTCATATCTTTGGGCTGCTTCATTGATTTGCTTACATCAAAATGTACCACTTCGTCATTCGTCCAAAATAAAAGCTCATTTGCTCGTAAATTAATAAGCACACTTCCTGTTGTGAGGAAAGGTCGACCCAAGATTATGGGCACCTCAAAATCCACCTTGCAGTCTAGAATAACAAAGTCTACAGGAAAAATGAAGGTAGAAACCTTCACTAATACATCATGCAAGATACCAACAGGTCATTTTACCGACCTATCTGCCATTACAAGCCACATGTTGGTTGGTGTAGGATCGCCCAACCCCAACTGTCTATAGATGGCTAGTGGCATCAAATTAATGCTAGCCCCTAAATCATATAAAGCCTTAGCAAAGTTTAAAGTTCCAACCGTGCAAGAAATAGTGAAAGCACCCGGATTTGCCTTCTTTTGTACCAGAGACCTCATGGCAATTGCACTGCAATGATGAAAATTATCTGTCATTTCATAGCTCGCTGCCATTTTCTTTGTCAAAAGGTCCTTCATGAATTTGGCGTACCCTGGAATTTGCTCCAGTGCCTCCACCAAAGGCACATTAATAGTCAACTGCTTTAGCATGGTCATGAATTTACTGAACCTGGTGTCATCAGCTTTCTTCTTCAGTCTCTGAGGAAAAGGTGGTGGTGGTTTTGGAAGAGTTTCCTCCACCACTTCCTTTTTATTGTGCTTCCCACTATCAATATTTTCAGACTGCTGACATCTAGGTGTAGTATCATGAATGTTCTCATTCTGATTTTCAACTTCTATAGAATCATCACAATCTGATTTAATAACAATCTCTTCTATATCATCAACCACAGGCTTGCCCTTGGATAGATTTTCCAGCACCTTACCACTCCTAGTGGTAATAGCCAAACATGATCCATCTTTCCTTAGATTTTGCACAGTGTCACTAGGTAAAGTGTCATCTTTTCGTTGATTGAGTGCCACCGATAGTTGACTCATTTGTTGTTCCAGCTATTTTATTACAGTGGAATGCGAGTCAACCAATTGCTTCATTGAGGACAATCAGTTTTTACCTCAGCTACTCCCGTGTTAGTTGCCTCCACTCCTTTCAACATCTTAGCCATCATGTCCTCCATGGACATCTTCCCAGAGCTAGATGCAGCAGCTTCACGATTTCCAGGAAGAACATACAAACCGCTCCTTTCATTCTTATTCTGCCAACTCCCTTGGTCTCGGTCCTTGTATCCGGATTTTTCATAATAGTTCCGACCTTGGTTTCCTTGGGAATTGCCTTAGAAACCCCCCTGATTATTCAAGTAATTTTCTTCCTCCTCAGAATCGAAATCATCTCTTCCCTGCGACACAACAACTTTGACCTTTTCTGTCTTCCCTGATAATAAATGCTTGGTAAGAAGGTCCATCTGTGTTTTCATGTGAGCCATATCCTGGTCACGTTCCTCTTCTCTTCGCCTTTGTTCTTCCGTCAAGCCAATAGATTCAGTAGAGCTTGCTACCTCAAAATACCTGGTATGCCAAGCTCTACTCTGCTTTGTCATACGATCCAACATATCACTTGCCTCAATAAAAGTAAGGTCCATGAATGACCCACCCGCAGCATTATCAACCACTGGTTTAGTCACCGAGTTCAAAGCCCTGTATAATATTTCCATCAAGTGGACATTGGTCATCTGATGATTTGGGCACCGCATAAGCTTCTTCTTGAACCTCTCCCATGTCTCGTGGAGAGCTTCAGTTGGAAGCTGTCTGAAATTGCTTATCTTATCTCTTAATTATGCTCTCTTTGATGGCGGAAAGAACCTTTCTAGGAAAGCTTCTTTCAGTTGCCTCCAATTGGTGATAGAGTCAGGAGTTATCCCGTTTAACCATAGAGTTGCCTCTCCAGATAGAGACAATGGAAATAAGCACGGTCGGATTGCATTCTGTCCAACCCCTGGATTGTCAAATGATTTGCATGTTGAGATAAAATTAATCAGATGCATATTTGGATCGTCGCCTGCAAGTCCACCAAATAACTCTTTGTGTTGCAATAACTGGATCATGGTGCTAGTGATATTGAACTTAGATCCAGGTGCCAAGGGCAGAGGAATAATAACCCCTATGGCATCAGCCCCATCCAAGTTGTCATCATCATCATCAAAAGCAACCTGCACAGCTCGGCGTTCAGGTCTCATTCTAGCTTAACGATCTCTATTGACATTCCTGTTCACTGGTGCAACCACATCTTTTACACGCCTTGGATTTAATAACTCATCATCACCCAGGTCCTCATCATCAAGATTTGGTGCCCGACCTGGGTTATCAACATTCTATTGATTTACTTGTGTAGCTACCAATGCAGCTAATCTAGCCTGCTCCTGCTGAGCAACCCTCCTTTCAATGTCTAGTTATGCATCCATTCTGCCAATGAGATGTGGTTTAGGATTTATAGGTAGTAATGGCTGACCAGAACTTTGTGTATTTGGCATGCACTCCACTAAACCTGAACAAAACAAAAACAACAAACAAAAAGTAAAATTATAGAATCTTTGACTAAAGGGTCTATTAACTATCACAAACTTGGTTGACAACCGTATTCCCCGGCAACGGCGCCAAAATTTGATTCGCCCAAATTACAACTCTCGTGAGAAAGTGTAAGCGGTCGCTATCAAATATAAAACCCAACTGGGTTGGTTGTTGAATCCCACAGGGAATACTCTGGTCACTAAGTATTGCGATTATAATTAGACTGTTGATCGAAGGTTCTAAGATAAGGGGGTTTTGGTTTAAGTGCACAGTAATGCTATTAGTGTAATGAATGAGACGATATATGTAATAATATTTGATCACAGAGAATAACAAGTTAGGGTTATATCCACCTTGTAGTTTCTACTTCTCTATTAACTATGAGTAATGCGGAGTTTATACGTGCATGCACTTATAGAGAGTTGTATTCTAATTCTAGATCCAAGTGTTTTTCAACCATCAAGGATTTATTCACCTTATCTCTCCCGAACATAAAGTGTACAATAAATGGTACGAACTCTCCAAGACGTTAATCCTGCAAGGGCATTAACGTGTAAATAGAGGTTGAAAACCCTATTTTCTTGTCACACTCTCTTTTCCAAATAGTAACTTTTCTATCAAACAAGTTATTGCTATAATGGCATATTCCCTATATTTGCAACCACGAGAATTCAATCAAAATGAAGAGAGTAATGATATAAGTGGCATGACACATCATAAATTCACAAACTCATAGCAATAGAGAGTATATTACAAGGGTTTCATAACCCTAACAGATAACTTAGCTACTCATGGATAAAATAGAAATCAAACTAGAAATATTCATCATACCAAAACGTAGAATGATCTTAGTGATGAAGGTGATTAGCGAAAATAAGAGAGAAAAATCATTTCTCTCTCTCTTCAGCTCAAAGCTAAGCCGTTTTCTCTGTTTCCAAATATTACAGAATCTGAATAATGAATAATGAATCATAATGCTGAAAATTCAGCAATAAGGTTTTTAATAATATCATTGTCTAATAAATTGCTACTGCATCCTTAATTATTTAAAAATGCTGAGTTTTCCCGGGAAAAAGTTTCCATGCATCACATTCAGTCCAAAAGCTGCCTTCCCTTTTATGTGAAGTTTTCCTTTGCTGTCCACAGGTCCACAAAGTGCTGAAATCTTCCTCATTAGTACCTAAAAAGCATGCTAATCACATAGGTCAGCTCACTTAACTAAAAATGGACTAAAAGTGCAAGAAGTATGTATTTTATCCTCAAAACTTAGCTAAAACATGGGTAAATTATGGTGCTTAGACGTATAAATACGCCCAACATCAACACTCCTTTCATCCTTATGCCTAAAAGTTTTTTTAAATTATAAGAATGTATGGTTTCACATATTTTTCTTATGAAAATTGAAGTATGGGTTTGTACCCTTTGTTATTGTTCTTGGGATTATGATAATTTCCATGTTTTAGAAATTGAGATACATGAGTAAGTTGAGATTTTAATACATAATGCTGAAATTCCAGATTTCTATATGATTTATGGATATTTTGCTATTTCTAGTATGCATTTTGATGAGCCTTAACTTGAAATTGAACTATGGGCCACTAAGCCCTACTTGAGAATTGCAATTTTATGAATTTCTGTGCTATAAGCACCTATGATTTGAGTACTTTGAGATTATTGAGAAATATTTGACCTTTTTGGTCCTAATAGAGTTAGAATTCTCATTGATGTTCTATTAAAGAAAATAGTAATACATTTTGGTCTTCAGTATAGACCCTTGAGTTATTTGAGATGGATTTTCTAAGAGTTCTGAGCTGAGTATGGGAGTAGTATTTAGCACCTAGTTGGGTATGACTCTGAGGTCGCATACCCCAGAACTATGTTCCATCATAGGACTGAGATTTATGGGCCTGAGATCGAAATAGTGATCATTGAGTTGAGGTTATACTCCTTGGCAAGAGTATGAAGCCTCTCCCCAATGTGATGTTTATTTATTAGGAGGATAAGATCTTGGACTCTATATAGCTCACATGGAGTGTCCAGAGTCATTGAGTTCTAAGTGTCCCAGGTTCAAAAGAGTTTCAGAGTTCCCAAGTGTTAAAATTTCTTAAAATTTCTAAATCCTTGAGTTTTAAAGTGGTTTTACTCTCCATAAGATAAAAGCATGAGTTGAAAGTATTGTTTTTTTTAAAGTTTCCTTTAGCCTTCAGTCAAGTATCGAGAATAAGAAGAGAGTTCAGATTTTAAAAGTTAAGTATATTGACTCACATGTTTTGTATTACCTTTTCTATTATTTATGATTTCGGATCTTATATTTGAGACCTATTCAAGCCATGTGAGTCATTCATATTGCATGTATGATTTTACTAAGAGTATTGATATTGTTTTATATAAATGTGTACACCCCCATATCCTCAATACATTCCCAAGTACTGATCCACATATAAGTCTGTGTGCTACATTGTCTTATAATGTAGGTTCAGGTGCTCAATCTTACCATTGACCGTGATTTTTGAGTGCCTTTGCCTACATCCCAGAGTTAGTGAGTCCTCATGGTTAGAGGACCTAGTATCTCAAATTTTCAGTTAGTATTTGTTTCAGTTAGCCAAGTTAGTTGAGGTCTTATCCCAATGGATCTCTAGTTTATTACTAAGTAGAGGTGTGTCAGAATAGACTAGTGGTTAAATTATTTTGGATTTATTCTCAGTATTTGATATTTCAGATTATGTTTTCCTATTATTTCAGCCTTGTGTTGATATACGATAGTATTGTTGCTTGGTTTACCATCCCAAAGTATGAAATACAGATAGTATCAGGCTCAAAGGGTTAGCTTGGGGCCACTTGAAGCCTTAAGCACCGTGTGATGCTTTGAGATGTGATTTCGAGGCGTTACTATATGTTACAACTCTTTTCTTGTGACATGTATTGCTTTCTTTATTGAGGGTCCACTCTTTCATATGTGACCCATTTGTGGCTGTGTATTTTTGTTTTATCCTGAGGTTATTTCATATCCTTTTTGTATTTCTTCCTTAGCAAGTGACTTTTTTGTTGCTAAAAGAGCCTATATGGGTGTGTGGTATCTATTGGTAGTATGGAAACTTTGGTGGATTTGTATGAATTAGACATGCTGGATTTTGATGTTATTTTGGGTATGGATTGGTTACATTTATACTACGTGTCCTTAGACTGTTGGACCCTTAAGGTGGTCTTTAAGTTCTTTGGTGAATCGGTTATTGAATGGGAGGGTGGTTTCTTAGCTCCTAAGGGGAAGTTTATATCATATCTTAGGTCTCAGAGATTAATCTCCAAAGGGTGTCTTTATCATGTTGTTTGAGTTAAAGATTCTTACTCGGAAGGTCCATCTTTTTATTTGATTCTGGTGGTGAATGATTTTCTTGGTGTCCTTCCAGATGACCTTCCCGATATTTCTCCGGATAGAGAGATCGAGTTTGGTATTGATTTGGTTCTGGACACTCATCCAATATCTATTTCTACTTATAGAATGGCTCCAGCTGAGTTGAAAGAACTTAAGGATCTCTTGGATAAGGGTTTCATCCATCCTAATGTATCCCCATTGGGTGCAATGGTGTTATTCATACGTAAGAAGGATGGTTCCCTTTTGATATGCATTGACTATAAGTAGTTGAATAAGGTGATGGTTAAGAACAAGTATCCCCTTCTAAGGATAAATGACTTATTTAGTTAATTTAAAGGTGCCAAATTCTTTTTAAAATAGATATTTGGTCTGGGTATCATCAACTTATAATTACAGAGGTGGATATCCCGAAGACAAATTTCCGTACTCGGTATGGGCACTTTGAGCTCTTGGTGATGTCATTTGGGTTGACCAACGCTCTGGCAGTGTTTACGGATTTGATGAATAGGATTTTATGAAAATTTTTGGATCTGTTTGTCATTGTGTTCATTGATGACATCTTGATGTACTCTGAGTAAGGTGGATTATGCCAATAACTCCTGTGTTGTGTTACAGACCTTGAGGGAGTAGTAGTTGTATGCGAATTTCTCAAAATGTGAATTTTGGTTGAACACTGTCACTTTTCTAGGTCATATTATTTTTAGTAAGGGGTTCATGGTGGATTTATAAAAGGTTGTTGTGGTTAGGAAGTGGACTAGACCCACAACTCTACTCGATATTCAGAGTTTCTTGGGTTTAGCGGGTTATTATAGGAGGTTTGTAAAGGGTTTTTCTTCTATAGCTGCCCCATTGACTAGGTTGACACAGAAGAAAGTAAAATTTTTGTGGTCCGATGATTTTGAAGAAATTTTTGAGAAGCTGAAGGATAGGCTAACTTCTGCTCTGGCTTTGTCTTTGCCTGAAGCAAATGAGGGGTTTGTGGTTTTATGGGATGCATCTCGGGTAGGATTTGGTTGTGTTTTGATATAGCATGGGAAACTAATAGCCTATGCTTCCAGGCAGTTGATAGTGCACGAGAGAAACTATCTTACTTGTGATTTGGAACTGTTGGCTGTGGTATTTGCATTGAAGATTTGGTGGCACTATTTATATAAAGTGCATGTGGATATCTTCTCGGATCATACGAGTCTGCAGTATGTATTTACTCAGAAGAAGCTTAATCTCAGGCAGAGGTGATAGTTTGGACTCCTTAAGGACTATGATATGAGTCTTCACTACCACCCAGGCAAAGCTAATGTAGTTTCTGATGCTCTTAGCAGGTTATCTATGGGGAGTTTCACTCTTGTGGAAAAAGAGAATCGAGAGTTGGTGAAGGATATTCACCATTTGGCTAATCTTGGGGTCCTTTTTCTAGACTCCAAGAATTGTGGTGTGATGGTACAAAAGGTGTTGTAGTCATCTCTTAGTGTAGGAATTAAGAAAAAGCAAATGCTAGATCTGGCCTTGATAAAAATTAAGGGTAAGATAGGTGGGAAAAAGGTGATGGTATTTGAGTTTAGTGGTGATGGAACCTTGAGGTATCAAGTAAGGTTATCTATTCTTGACGTCGATGGATTACATGAAAGGATATTGTATGAAGTGCATGAATCTTGCTATGTTGTTCATTCCAGTTGGACTAAAATGTATCATGACTTCAAGGAGAAGTATTGGTGGAATTGTATGAAGAGAGATATGGCTAACTTTGTAACCAAGTGTATGGTGTGCCAACAAGTAAAGGTTGATCACATTGGGATCGGAGGGTTGTATTAGGAAATTCAATTGCCGAAATGGAAATGGGAAGTGGTCAACATGGATTTTTTTATGGTCTTCCTCAGTCTCGAAATCAATTAGATTCAATTTGGGTCATCATAGATAGGATAAAAAAATTGACTTACTTCTTTCCAGTAAGGACTAACTTTTTGGCTAAGGATTATATGAGGTTGTATCTTTATGAGATTGTGAAGCTGCATGGGGTTCCTATTTTTGTCATCTCTGATCATGGTATGTAGTTTTCATCTTATTTTTATGGTTATTGTAGAAATGGCTGGGGACTAAGGTTAGTCTAAGTACTGCTATTCAACCACATACAGATGTGCAAGCAGAGAGGACAATTCAGACATAGGATAATATGCTTCATTCGTGTGTGATTGACTGTAATAGTAGCTGGGTTGAGCATTTTTCTCTTGTAGAGTTTTCTTATAATAATTGTTACCATTCTAGTATTGGAATGGCCTCTTTCAAGAATTATATGGCAGAAAACGTAGGTCTCCTATTAGGTGGTTTGAGGTTAGTGAGGTGGATATGTTTGGTCCAAACTTGTTTTATCAGGTATGGAAGTAGTGAAGGTTATTTGAGATAGGCATAATAGAGTCACCAAAAGTCCTATGTAGATGTAAGGCGTAGAGACTTGGAGTTTGTGGTTGGGGATAGGGTAGTTCTAAGGTATCTCCTATGAAGGGAGTAATGCGGCTTGGGAAGAAGGGGAAACTCAGTCCCAAGTATATTGGTCCTTATGTGGTTTTGAGAAGGGTTAGTAATGTTTCTTATGAATTGGAGTTGCCTTCTAGTTCGAGCTCCATTCGTTCGGTGTTCCATGTCTCTATGTTGAGAAAATGTGTAGGTGATCCTTTAGTGGTTGTTCCCCTAAAAGGATTGGGTATTTCAGACTCTTTGTATTATGAGAAGTTCCCGATTGAGATCTTGGATTGTCAGGTTTGTCGGTTGAAAACTAAGGATATGGACTCGGTTAAGGTTCCATGGAGAAACCATAACATAGAATAGGCTACTTGCAAAGTGGAAGAGGACTTGAAGTCCAAGTATCCACATTTGGTTTTGGCTTCAGATATTCATGCAGAAGGTATGTGTTCTGAATCACATCTTTATTTTATGGTTTTGATTTCAAGAAAGGTTGATTTCTTTGCATCTTTGTTAAAGGTAAGAGTAGAGGCATCGATGGGGTGTAAATTGTTCTTGTACTACCTTTTTCTTCATTCAGGGACTAATGATCCTAGTGGGGGAGAATTGAAACACCCTGGGTTTAGATCCTTTGAAATTTCCTTGGTTTTTGAGTCACTGAACATCATTTGAATTAGGGTACTAGTCATATGTTATGATATGATTTGGTTGGTCTTGGATGTATCTTGGACAATCTGGTTGGGTTGGCTACTGTCCAAGGTATGAATAGACCATACCAGTCATACCTTGGGGTATGAGTGGTACATTTGAAATCGAATGTTGTCCAGTGTTGGATGGTTGGGGTTTGGTTTCTTGAATGGGCACGATTTATAGGTACTAATCATATGATTGGGTATGAGTGGGACTTAGGAGTCGTATGTTGGTCAGTGTAGGGGTTAAGGTTCTACCTAAGGTATGAATGGTGGGTACCACTCGTACCATAGGGTACGAATCATGTAGTGGAGTCATACCTTTTTGCAGGATTTAATAAAATTTAAGTTGGGGGTAATCTGAGCATTTCCCTTAGGACTCCTTGGGACCCCGCAACTTAAAACACCTTTTGGGGCTTCATTTAACCTATTTTTAATCACTTAAATACTTAGAAACTCTCTCAAATTCTCTTACAGGCTCTTGGGTCATGGAATTCTAGGGTTTCATCAATAGGATCAATTTGGAACTTACATGGCTGGTTTTCTTCATCTTCTTCTCAATCTAAGGCAAGAGTCTCCTCCCTTATTGTTACTCCTAACTAAGGCATGTTTTATGAATTGTTTTCATGGAATAATTGTTGTATCAATTTGGGTTTTCAAATATATGTTGGGGGTTTTGGTTCTAATGGTTGGTTATGGTTTTCCCATATTTTTTACTTATGGATTTCATATTATAATGATGGTTTGAACACTTGGTTGCATGAGAATGGTTAATTGGTACTTGGTCTTTGCTTTGGAAAACACTATGTCCTCAACATGTTTGATAAAATGCCTATGAGAATGCTTTTACTATATTATTGAACTTTTAATGGAACTATTGCATGACATAACTTGGTAATGATACCCTAATGGTATAAATGGCTTGGAATTGTTAAATGGTAAGGTCTTGATGGTTATGGTTATGGTTAATTGAACATCCTTGCGGGGTACAAGTGAATCCCTCAAGTAAACATAATAATGAACATACTCGTGGGTTACATGGGAATCCCCCAAGCAACTAAATAATGTAATCTATGGGTACATGACAATCCATTCTTCTATAAAAGGTTAGCTAAGGACATTGCTTGCAAGCTATAGTGGGTGTGATGATACCACTACTTATAGTCTTGGTTAATAATAAATGAAATATTGGTCTTGGTTACGTGGAAATGATTTTAAATAGGTAATAATAGCGGGGTGTGATAGCTAACTGTGAAGGTTGTGAGTCCAATGAACGGACATTGGAAACTCATATTTGTCGACAAGCGGATTGTTCATGATGACCATTTAGGGTACATGGGAATCCCGTAAGATAAAGTTATATATATATATATATAATGGAGAGCGGTGGGAATTCCCTACTCCTATGTTATATCCGATTCATGTGACTACACGCATTGGGACAGGTTCAGGGGGATACACTGGACCTATATAGCTCGTTGGTGGTTCTAGGAAAGTTAAGCTACACATAACCAGGTTAATGGTTTTAAATGCATGCTAAACTCAATTCCCTTTCCCGGCATAGCTTATATAAATATATGTATGGTTGTGTATGTATATGGTTGGTTTACTTGGTTTTAATGGTTGGTATTACTTTATCCTTATCTTAAGTACTTGCTAGAATTCACCTGCTAACCCTTGTTTAGGCAGCATTATCCCTATGTGATGCAGGAACTGGCCATTCTACTCCTCCTCCTTAGTGATCGGATTTAGGATCAGCTATTGGATTCTAGTGGTGAGCTTCCATACTTCGAAAGGCTCCATTTCATATCATGGACATCTTTTCATACTTTGGTTATTCTATGGATATTGGTTTTGACTATGTTTGGGGGCATGTCCAAATTATCCATTACTTTTCTTTTGGTTAGAGGCTTTGTGGAACTTCCATGGGTTGCAATGGATGGTGTAGGTAGTGGTGTCAGTCTTAGTATTGGCATTGGTGTTGAGGCTGATACCACTGGACTAAATTTATGATTGTTCCATCCTCTTCTTTTATTTTATGAACAAGAACTTGGTAATTGTCTTGTTTTTGTTTATGGTTTTGGCTTGGTAATTGGTAAATGGTTGGTTATTGAACGATTGGACTTGCATTGGGAGGGTCACAATTATGGACCTATCTAGAGTCTGAATTGGTGCAAATATGCTATCTTGTTATATGTTCGGAATTCATCCAACTTGGAGTATATGTTTGTTGGTTGGGTTGGGTATAGGGGGAGGTCTCCGGTTCTGGTTGTACTTGAGATGCCTATTATGACAAGACCCTGATTTGGGTCATGTCAGTTTACTACTCAAAGTATTCAAGTTCGGTTACTACTTGCTGATTACTTCTAAACTCCCTCATTTACTTTTTTGCACTACTCATGAATTACATCAAGTTAAGAAACTATTCAACATCTTCGCTTTGGGATCGCCCCCAACCTAGTTGGGTTACTATATTTGGCATCGACCGCAACATACTTCTTTGTTTGTTAGTTTTTGGCGACATCAAATTTTGGCGTCGTTGCCAAGAAAGATAGTTTGAGTAGTTAATTGAATTGTTAAAGTTTGTGTTTTTTCTCTATTTTTGATTGGCATATGCCAGTGTATGTCAAACACTTGAAGAAGAGGTGATCCGTTACTCCCTTGTCATCAGAGCCTGAAAGAATTCTTCAAACATCAAAAAGGATGTCAGCTCAAGTTCGTGATGGTAATCCTACATGGTTTAAGCCCCCCTTTTATCTGTTGATCCCTATGCAACACTCTTGTGTGTTCCAGTTGATCCACAAAATGTTGTTGATTTATAGATGCAACAATTGATAGCTGCTACTGAGGAAGAGAGAATAGCAGCTGAAGAGGACCAATTAGTAGAAGAGGTAGGACTAGCTAGACCACGTCAAGTAGTTGAGTGTCGAGAAAGAGTTCAGAGAGGCAGAGCTCCATTAATTCCTGCATATCAATACTTGGACCAATATGATGATGAAGAGGATATGGATTATGTTGAACCTGCTGAGACAGGAGCCATCATTACTCTTACTTTACCACCCTATATGAAGTTTGATATCGCTAGTGCTAGTGAATCCGAAGAGTGTATTTTTTGAAGAAGATACTAATGATGCAAACATGCATCTTTCTAATTTTATAGGGATCTGTATGTCATACACTATTCCAGGGATGGATCAGGAAGCTTTGAGACTAAGATTGTTCCCATTTTCATTGGCAGGTGAAGCATCATTATGGTTAGGGGAACTTCAAAGTGGTTCGATCACTACTTAGCTTGAGTTACGAAAATAGATTCTAAATAGATTTTTCCCTCTGGAAAGGATGCTACAATTGAAAGATGATATTTATAGCTTCAAATAGTTACCGACAGAATCCTTGTATGAGGTATGGTTTTATTCAAGAAGAAGCAAAGCATGGTACCTAAACACAGAATCGGACAAATCAATGAATTTCAGTTCTAGAACAATGGCAAATATGATTTTAGGAGGGGATTTCATGCATATTCAGTGGGATACTACGCAGAATATGTTTGATGATATTTCGGTGACTAACGAAGGTTTGTATACTAGAGATGCTGAGTGTGGTGCAGATAGATAAGCTTTTGGAGCTGATAATGTTTATAGAGCTTGTCATGACTTGGTAGCACAACTTCAAACAAATATTGGGCTGCTTACAAGACAATTCGCAACAATGAGTGTTGAGAAAGTGAATGCAGTTGTGATATAGGCATCTACTATAGGACTTTGATGTTGAATCTAAAGAAGAAGCAAAGTATCTTAATCATAGGTTGGTGTATTTCTGAGCGCAAGGGTAAGGGAATCAAGATTGGAACTATTATAATGACAGATACAAAGAAAGAAGTAGAGAGAGATGATGATTGGAAAAAGAAAGATGACTACTAGGAGAAGAGTGACAACTATGTTCCACATAGAGGTCGTGATTCAGAATCCATTATGGAGGCACTTTTTTCAAAATTAGTCAAAGTACAAGAAAGTCAAGAAAGCTATCTTAAGGAGATTAAGGTAGATCTATCAGGTCTAAATGAGAAATTTGAATCACATGCTATACTAATCAAACAGTTAGAGTAATAATTCAGCCAGATGTCGACCACAGTAAATCAGAGACAGTCTGGCACTCTCCCTAGTAATAAAGTTGCAAATCCAAAGAATGATTATCATTGCCTTTCCATTACCACTTGGAGTGGTAAAACAACCACAAATCCTCCTATTCCTACTATATATGAGCAAAAGAATGATGATGATCCTATTGAGGAAGAAAGTAGTAGCAAGCAAGATAAAGAAAAGGAAAAGGTTGAAGAGTCTGTGTTGAAGACAATACCATAACCTCGTTCTCCTTTTCCGCAAAGTGTGATAAAAAAAATAAGGTAAGTATCATAAGCTTTGTCTATGTTAAATTAGTTATCATTAAACATCCCACTTGTAGAGGCATTAGAGAAAATGCCAGGATATGCAAAATTTTGAACAATCTAATCACTAAGAAGAGGTCAGTCAATAATGAGCCAGTCGACAATATTCATCATTGTAGTGCTATAGAAACTAGATCTTTGTTAGAGAAGAAGGAGGATCCTGGTGATTTCATCATTCCTTGTACCATTGGATCTTTCAACTTCACTCAGGCATTATGTGATTTGGGTGTTAGTATCAACCTCATGCCATTAGCAGTGTTTAAGTAGTTGGTGTTGAGAGATCCTAAACTAACTACCATGAGGCTATTTATGGCAGATCAAATAGTGAAGAAGCCAGTTGGTATTTTGTATGATGTATTGGTGAAGGTGGCTACTTTCATCTTTCCTACAAATTTTGTGATATTGGACTACAAAGTGGACTTTCAAGTTCCAATTACTTTGGGAAGACCATTATTTTCTACAGGTAGAACGTTGATTGATCTGGATCTAGGACATCTAATGATGACACTCAATGATGAACAAAAGGTATTTAATGTATGTATATCCATGAAGCAACAAGATGAGTTGAAATTGGTATCTATGATTTATGTGTATGATGAGGAGATGGATTCATTCTATAATGTTGATTCAGTGACTATTTTGGATGATGCTTCTAATGTAGTAACTGTTGAAGAGAGATTGGGTGTTGAAGCTTTGGCAATCGTCATTATGAACTTTAATAGCAATGGTATTGAAGACTATGATGAGATAGAATACGCACTCTATGGGAGTGGTTCTTATATGTTTGCACCAAAGAAGCTTGATTTGGATTTGAAGAATAAAACCACTTCACCTGTTTGCCCATCTATTGAGGAGCCACCCGACTTAGAGTTGAAGGCCCTCCCTTTTCATTTGCGCTATGTATTTTTAGGGGCCAACAACACTTGCCAGTTATTATTGTATCTTATTTGATGGAGACGGAAGTTGAAGCTTTATTATCAATTCTAAAAAGATTTAAGAGGTCCATTATAGACATTATGGGTATCCCACCTGGTATTTGTATTCATAAAATTAAACTTGAACTAGACTGTATTCCAAGTATAGAGAATCAACGTCGAATAAATCCTCTTATATAGGAGGTGGTAAAGAAAGAAATAATTAAGTGGTTCGAATCTAGGGTAGTGTATCCCATTGCTGATAGTAAGTGGGTCAGTCCGTTACAATTTGTTCCAAAGAAAGGCGGTATTACTAGTGTGCCTAAAGAAAGGAATGAGCTAGTGCCAATGTAGCCAGTAACTGGATGGAGAGTGTGTATGGACTGCAGGTATTTGAATGCATGTACTTAGCAGTACCATTTTCCTATTCCTTTTATGGACTAGATATTGGATCGACTTATGGGCAGAGGATGGTACTATTTTCTAGATAGGTACCCATGCTACAAATAGATCACTATTGTGTCTGAACACCAATAAAACACGACCTTCACTTTTCCTTATGGGACCTTCTCATTCAAACGTATGCCATTTGGGTTATGCAATGCTCCAGCTATATTTTAGAGATGCGTGATGTCAATCTTCTCTGACATGGTAGAAGAAACCATCAAAGTGTTTATGGATGATTTTTTAGTCGTTTGTGATTATTTTGATGACTACTTGATTGACTTGACCAATGCTCTATAAATGTGTGAAAAATGCAACTTGGTACTTAATTTGGAAAAGTATCATTTTATGGTCAAAGAAGGTATAGTGCTTGGACAAAAAATTTTAGAAAGGGGTATTGAGGTAGATAGAGCATATATTAAAGCTATAGAGAAATACCTCCGCCAATTTCTTTGAAAGGTGTTCGTTGCGTTTTGGGACATGTAGGGTTTTATAGGCAATTCATCAAAGATTTCACCAGGATTGCCAACTCTCTTTGTAAGCTTATTGAGAAAAAGGTGAAATTTGAGTTTACTAAAGCATGCTTGAAGGCTTTTGAGTGTCTGAAAGATAAGTTGATGAGTGCTCCTATTATTGTGTTTCCAAATTGCTCCTTGCCTTATGAAACTATATGTGACGTAAGTGGATTAGTCTTAGGGGATGTAATAGATCAATAAAAATAAAAGATCCTTCATCCCATCTACTACCCTAGCAAGGAACTAAATCTTCCCTAAAAGAACTACACCGCGACAGAACAAGTGTTGTTGGCAGTGATTTTTTCCTTTAAAAATTTTAGGTATTGTTTAATTATGGCAAAGGTGATTGCATACACTGATCATGCAACATTGCAATACTTAATAGCGAAAAAAGATGCAAAGCCTAGGCTGATTAGGTGAGTGGTATTGCTGTATGAACTTAATTTCGAGGTCAAGGACAGAAAAGGCACTGAGAATCAAGTTGCGGATCACTTTTATAAACTAGAGGAGGGAGCTATGTAGAATGTTGAAAATGGGATTAAGATTGATGACAATTTCCAGGCGAGCAGTTATTGGCAACTTCCCAAGATATAATTACTGCAAACTATGCAAATTATCTAGCCAGTGATCTAATCCCAGAAGATCTTTCCTTCCAAAAAGAAAGAAGCTTATGCATGAGATAAGGAATTTTTTTTAGATGAGCCTTATTTTTTCAAAATTTGTGCGGATTGGATTATTCGTATATGCATACCTGAGGTGGAGATGATGAGTATACTTGAGGCTTTTCATTTTTTTCTAGTTGGGGGTCATCATGGAGGAACCCGCACAACTCACAAAATCTTTTAATGTGGGTATTATTGTCTAATAATCTACAAAGATGCACTTGATTTTTCTTCCACTTTTGATAAATGTCAATGTCGTGGTAATATTTCTAGATGACATGAACTTCCTATGACTCCTATCTTAGAATTGAAATTGTTTTATGTATGGGGTGTGGATTTTATGGGACCTTTTATGAGTTTGTTTGGAATGAAGTATATTCTTGTGGCTGTGGATTATGTTTCAAAATGGGTAGTATTCTCACTCCCAACAATGAGGCATGTAGTTTCATTGCATTCTTAAAAAAACATATCTTTTCTCTATTTGGCATGCCTCTTTCTATCATTAGTGACAGCGGGTCATATTTTTGCACTCATCTTTTCAATGGTGTGCTTCAGAAGTATAAAGTAAAACACATGGTGAAAACACTTTACCATCCTCAGACCAATGGACAAGTTGAGGTGTCCAATAAAGAAATCAAGACTATTTTGGCAAAGACATTAAAAGCCAATAAAAGCCAATAGGACCGATTGGTCGAGGAGGTTAGACGATGCATTATGGGCTTACCGAACAAATTTTAAAACCCCAATAGGTGCTTTACCTTATCAGCTAGCGTATGGAAAGGCTTGTCACTTGCCTATTGAGCTTGAATATAAAGCACTATGGGCATTGAAAAACCTTAATTTTTAGTAGCAGGATGTGACTAAAGCAAGGTTAAATCAGATGAATGAGTTGGATGAATTTTGACTTCAGGCATATGAAAGTTCTGTACTTCACAAAGAAAAGATGAATCTACATCATTATCACAAGATTCAAAAGAGGATATCCAAAAAAGGTGATAGAGTATTGTTTTATAACTCTAGACTCTGCTTATTTTAAGGTAAGTTGAAGTCTAGGTGATATGGTTCATTCACGATTACAAAGGTCTATCCATATGGTGCTTTGGAATTGAAGAAGGATGGTGAAGCCCCATTAATGGTAAATGGGAAAAGAGTAAAGAATTATATGGGTAATAATTAAGAAGTGAGTGTGATTTTCGAAATTTACCTTTGTTAAGTTTGAGTAACCAAGGTGACTGCATCGTGCTGCGATGTTAAACAAAGAGATGCATGGTAGGCAACCCATAAGGCTAGTTGGTGAAATTTAGTAGCCAACTTAGCCATGTTGTACTGCGATGTTAAATCAAGCGCTGCATGGGAGAAAACCCATGTTTTGTATTTATTTTATATGGAAATATGTTTGTTTAGTGTGCAAGACTAATTATTGCAGAAAAGATCCAAAATAGTTCAAGAAGAAAGGCCGTATGGACTCTTAACGATTCGTATCTTGAATTTACAATTCGTGAGTAAGAGTCATAAGGAAATGGGAGAAAATACAGAATCAGGTTTAAGTTTTTGTAGTCTTTACAACTCTCTAAATGAGTCGTATCCTCAATGTACGACTCGTCACATTAAGTTGTATCCACTCTAGAACCCAGGTAAGGTTTGATAACGCTCAAACTACAGCTCTCGTAAGAGTGTAAGCGGTCGTTGTCAAATATAGAACCCAACTGGGTTGGGTGTTGAATCCCACAGGGAATACTTGGTCACTAAGTAAGCAAAGATTATTAGACTTTTGGTGAAAGTTTCGTAAAAAGGGGGGATTGTAGCGTGAATTTAAGAGTATCAAAATAGTAACGTAAGAACAGAAAATAGAAGAGTAAAACGGATTGCTTGGTTGGTTTTGATCAATGAGAATTGATAGTTAGGGTTATGTCCACCTTATGAGTTGTACGTATCTATTGACTATGAGTTATGCAGAATTCAGACATGCATGCGCTTATAGAGAATCATATTCTATGGTAAATCCAAGCGTCTTTCGACCATCAAGGATTATTTCACTTTAACTCTTTCGAGATTAAAGCGTATCTAATGGTACAGATTCTCCAAGAGGTTAATCCAGTTACGGCACTAACTTTTTAACAAGGGTTGGTGCCCTATTACCTTGACATTATCTCTTTTCCAGACATGTAACTTTTCTTTCGAACAAGTTAATGCTATACTGGCGTATTCTATATGTTTGCAACCACAAGAATTTAGATTAAGATGAAGAGAATAATGATATAAGCAGCATACGTGTCAAGAATTCACAAACTCATAGCAATAGATAGTGTCTCATAAGGCTTCCATAACCCCAACAGAGAAGTTTAGCTACTCATGAGTGCAAAGGAAATCACAATAGACATTATTATCATACCAAAATAAGAGTCTAACGTGAAGTATGCTTTGGTAGTGCTTGTGGCATGAATTCCTTGCAATTAGCATTTCTCTTGTTGTGAAAATTTAAAAGTCGATGAAGAGAAAGTAATAAGAATTAATTAAAAGAGAATGAATTGAAAGTGTTGAATGAATAATAAAAAGTAATTGATTGAAGAAGTATGATGTATAAAAAACTTCAGCAAAATATGGTATTTATAATACCCATATCCTATTCCTACTAGGATACTGCATACTTATCCTAATCCTAATAAGTTACTGCTGATCCCCAAAGTCTTTGGAAATGTTGTTTTTGCCCAGGACAGGTTTTCCATGCGTCACTTTTAGTCCCTAGGCGTCCAAGCTCTGCTTTCCTTCTTTCGTGAAGCTTCCTTTGGTGTCAAGTTATCCATAAAATGCTGAAATCTTCATCATTTATACCTGAAAACTTGTTAATCACGTTTGTTAGCTCACTTACAGGAAAGAGGACTAAAAGTGCATAAATTATGTATTTTGTCCTCAAAACTTAGCTAAGATATGGGTAGATTATTGCACTTTAGGCATGTAAATACGCCTATCATCAAGGTTCCATATCTTTATGAGAGGATAAAAATACCCATAATCCTGGGTATGAGTCCTGCACATAACTTATACCCAAGCTTACCATGTTGGGATCGCAGGTCAATCCATCCCAGAACTTGATTTACAATACAAAGGGGTACCCGATTCGGGTACCCGATATCCAAAACACAAGAATACCTCTATTAAAAACACAATTTCAAGCTCCACAATAACAAAAACACTTCAAATTAGATATCAGCTTGCTCGAATTATTCACCTTGAATGAATTTAAGCATGAATTTAGGAAGAACTTTGAAAAACTCAAACACCCTAAGCTCTCACTCATTCAAGTAAGTGTTTAAACCTAATTGCTCTATTTTTTCTAGTTGAAAGTGATAATGTGTGATATTGTAAACTTGATTCAAGTTGAAATTACGTATGTGTTGCGTTTTGGTACCCTAGTTTATAGGTTTTGAGTTGAACATAGAAATTGGGGGTAAACTTGATTTTAGTTATTGATATTATGTGTTGTTTTAACTAAAATTGGGTGATAATACTTCATAAAGTAAAGAGTAATTTGGGAAATTTGAAATGGAGTTAACTCTAAAATTGACATTCTATGTTGCACTAGATATGAGATCTCTTATGACTGATATGTACAAGTAATGAGTCATAAAAAGACTCGTGACCACTGACAACATGGAAGCCTAACTGAGTGTAGATTTTGGAATGGGTATGTCTTGCCTAAACGAATCATATCCATGCCATACGAATCATACACTTAAGTTGTAAGGACCTGAAGATATCATATATTATAGGATTGTTTTTGGACTGCTTACAACTGTTAGTAATGAGTAATACTTTGTCTGCACGACTCTTTAGGAGGACTCATAAGCAAACTAGTGAACAATCATCACTACATCGAGCATTATACGACTCAGTCATATGAGTCGTACCAAGTCGATTCAAATAGTACCCCCTTCTCGTACCTTGGACAAAACCTATACACTGATATTTATTTCCTAGATTTTTCTTCCTTTTCATTATTTAATTACTAAAGTATGTGTATATTCAGGGACAATGCCTCCCTAAGGTGCGTATTCTTCAAAGCAAATGGCTAAAAAGGGAAACCAAAAAGAACAGTCTTCTAGATCAGAATCCATAGAGTTATCTAGCAACAGTGGTGACTTAGTAGAAATCCTAATGAAGGGATAGGTTGAGCTAATAGAGCAGAAATGGATCGAGAAAAGAAAGTAGTCACTCTTGAGGACTCACCTCCAAAGGGGATAAGAAGAAAGAACCTTCGCGTATCACCACCCCGAGCACCATCCCAATTTGAAGAGGACAGTGTTGAAAATAACAATGATGAAAATAAAGATATTGAGTGTGATGAATTGAATCTAGTTTTGAGGAAAAAAGTCCAGGGCAAGTTAGCGAGGAAGAAATATGGTTTTGAGTGTATGACCATAGCCCTCAAAAAATACAATGTTGCTTCAGTCCAAGAATTTTATACAATGTATAAAGAAAAGCTACAGTGATAGTATCCATAGGGCCAGCTGTCGAGAGGTGGTGACCCCATTTATTTCTTGATTATCAGGGTATGTGGATCAAAATTTCTCCATGCACTATTTCCAAATTATTATACGAACCAAACTATTAGCCTCCGGTGAATACTAACAAAATAGACAACCATCTGAAGAAGATGCAAAAGATTACTTAAAAGCCATTAGAGTCGGAGAAGAAGATGGGTTACTTCAGATGGATTGTTGGGCGTATAGCATTGAATGGTGAGAATGTAGTATGGGTATCTGGTGGACTGGGTGTGAAATTACAAAAGATAGAAAAGAACTCGCTCAACTTTGAGGCTATGGCATGGTGGACACTGGCCCGACGTAGGTTATGTCCCACTACTGGGGATAGCGTGTTGAGTCTAGTCCGGGTAGCTTTGATATCCAGATTTATAGCCAGCTATGAGTTTGATGTAAGAGATTTTTTAGCTCGAGAGATTATGGACTAAGATGTAGGTGGTAAGAAGTCATTGTTGGCATACCCATGCATGGCTACATTGATATGTTTGGCTATGGGAGTGTAGGAACTATCAGGTATAGATGAGATGATAGAGTCCATGAATACCATAAATTTAGGGCTAATAAGAGATGTAGCAAACCCATTGGATAGGAAGGCAAGAAATAGAGCAGATATGCTTACATAGATGTATAGATAGAGTGGTCAGACTGAGACTACTGACACTATCGAGAAAGATTTTTAGACTGAGACCTCATTGACTTTGGATACAGCAGGTGCATATAGAGCCTCACCTCTAATGCATTATGTACCACCACGCTCGAGGGGTATGCCATCTTGATTTAATATGATTTCACAGGCCATGTAGACTAAGTTGATGAAGAGATTAATCACATTGGAGGCCAAGGTCTAAAATATGGAAGGGGAAGTAAAGCCTTGGGTTTATACTTTGTTGGCAAACCTGGATAGTCGGGTACATGGGCGTCTTAATTCATTCGAGCTATAGATAACTAGGTAGTTAGATATCGGCCAAACTCTAGATATTGCAGAGATAAAAGCAAAAGTGGATGAGATTAAGAGAATATTTGTAGAATTATATGATTGACTTGTTATGTCGAAGCCTATAGTTGATATAGTTGTGCCCATGGTACATATTGATAATATTTAGGCTATTTTGGACCTAATAGAGGTACCAGTTAAAGATACCTAAGAAGAAAGAAGATATAGAAAAGGGATAAAGAGAGAGAGGAGAAATATACTACAAAGAAGGTTAATGTAGATAGCCTATAAGATGAGCAGGACGGAAAGGTAAGGGTCTGTGAGATGGCTGCTGGAGTCGGTGGTTCGATATCAATAATTATTAACGTTAAGGAAGGAGGTGATACAAGCCTACCAAGAAATATTCTATTGAGCGCACCGGTCATCACCGGTGCTACGGTTGCTGACTCAGTCTATGAAGTTGATAGAACTCGTGATGATAATAGTGGGACTCAACTTGAGGGACCACATGCTTATATTGTATGAGTCGGTGCCTTGATTTCCCAGATATGTTTCCATTCCCTTGAACTTTATTTTTACGTGAACTGGGGACAATTTATAAGCTTTAAGTTGGGGGTGGGGGTGCACTAAGGTCGCCACGGGCTATATTTTCCATGATTCAAAGCTTGTGGCCACAATCTGAAAATTTTTGAAGAACTAGCATATTTTGTTTTTTTATGCTTTTGTGTTGTGTTTTCGTTCATTATTTTTGTGTATTGTGTGCTGGGATAGCTAAAAATATAAGAAGAATTTGTATATGTGGTAGTCGATGTCTTTTTAAAGAATATGCTGAAATTATGTTATTTCTGAAGAATTTTATGCTGAAATATTGATACCCATCCTAAATATTTGCTGAATTGTGTGATGGGTATGTGTGTGAGACAACTATGAATCTGAAAATGGCATTAGTATTAGGGATAGAACAACTAGGGAAAACAAATGCATAACTGAATAAGTATTACCTAGAAGTGTAACCCCATACGAGTGCGTGTGAGGTATCACTGAGTTCCTGATGTATTGGAATCTAGAACTTGCCCAGTTGCTTTTTACCTAGGTCTAGCATAGTCGAGTAGGAAATGATCGTAGGCCATTTTTTTTAAGTCAGCTCGAGCCTAAATGTCCAACCAAATTAGTTATGAATCCCTTTTATCCAAAGAATTGAGCCTTAATTGACCAAGTTTTTTTACTTACACCGATTTTACCTTCCCATTTCTACAATGAACCTGTATTTGCCTTGGTCCTTCTTGGACACTATGTACCTCAAGTCAGGAAAATCACCTAAGTTTTAGGTGACTATTATATGGGTGCTTAGGAAAAGTGAGAATGAATAAAAAGTGTAGGGAGAAAAATGAAAAAGGACAGGAGCGGTGGAAATAAAAGAAAAAAGAAAAATGCAAAAAAAGAAAAGAAGTAAAGAAAATCGTACCTGGTCTAGTCTGAATGTGTTAAAATGAAAAGGGAGACATAAGGGCAAAAATAAAATAAAAGAATAAGGGGAAAATAAAGTGGACCCCAAAGAAAGCGTAGTGTCAAGAAGGCAAAAGTCACTAAATAAATTCCAAAATGATACCATACCAACTCTAAACCTACGTTACAAGCCTAATAGAGTCCTTTAGTAATCCTACCTTGACTGTCTGAAAACTTAAAAAAAAAAGAGCATATGGGTAAGACTATCGCATTCTGTATACACTGGTGATGCTTCTTTATTAGCGAGAGAGTTTTTTGTTATATCCGTGAATAAATTGATCAATCTTAATTGAGAGTGAGTGTGATTTCTTTGACTGTAAGCACACATGGGTTATGTTGTCAGGTTGCTAGACTATTTGATTTATGTGGTATGTGTCTATGCCCTGTTGTCTATACTAATGTAATGCCATCATCGAATTCTTTTGTGTTTCTCCATATGCCAAATCATATACACAATTTGACTCTTGAAAAATATAAAAATTTGAAGTGGGACAAAAATATTGAAAACTAAACTAAAAAGTCACTGCCATAGGTATCTTAGGATCCTCTTGTTTAATCATCGTTGTGTTTTGTGGTAGTTTTTGAATTTTGTTTTAACTGAGGACATGAAAAATTCTAAGTTGAGGGTGTTGATGTGTTGTAGAAACTTGATAATTTTGATGCTTAAAACCATGAAATTATGCTTGTTCTCAAGATAATTTTGTTAATATGATGTGGTTTGTTGCTTGTTGTAGGTGAAATAGGTCAATAATAGTGTTGGGATGAAATTGGAAGAAAAAGACCTAAAAAATACCAAGTTGCAGAAGGTACGAGTCTCCTCACAAGTTATTAACACCTTATTTGACTCATAGGGTAACTTGTAAGAACAACAATAATCAAACAAAGAAGAAATATTAAGTGCAGAGAAGATATGACTCGAGTATATGAGTCGTAAGATGAGGATACGAGTTATGTCAGCAAATCATAAAAAGATCAGAAATCGAGGAAACAAATTATACTTAAAGTCTTAGGAGAAAACAAGTTGAAAATCTAAGTATGACTCATATAGACAATCCGTAAGAATACCAGTGTTTAAACCATAAAAGGAAGAAGTCCCAGGTAGATACGAGTGAAGGTCATGCGTCGTATGATCAAGGTACGACTTATGAGAAGAAGTCGTATGAAGATTAGAAAGTTGAAGCATTGGGAGATCAGACACTGGAGTGGATACAAGAGGCTGCGTACGACTCATAAGGAGAGCATATGAGTTGATGAGCGAGTCATACTATGTGATGACATAACTTTTTCTTTCTATTTTATTAGTATTTCTATGTTTTTTGAGATATTATAAATACCCAAGGGTTTATCTTTTATTAGGTTACATTCTTTGACATTCTCTTACATTATTTTGACACTTTATTTCATACTTTTGCTTTGTTCTTGAGATCTTTGAGTTATTATTAAACTAAAGACTTTGGAATTTATTCATCTTATTTTGTGCAATTAATTACATGAATTCTTCATTGATTATCATGGGTTCTTACATAAACATGAGCAACTAATTTAGCTGACTAGGGTTGTGGGGACCCTAGTGGATTAACTGCGTAAGGGAAGTGGGAGATTCATCTATTCTAAAGTAAGCTATATGTATCTTAATCTTGTTCACATTAATTGGCCTCAGAGCTACTGCAAAAGCTTGGGGAAAGCCTCTATTTGCAAAAATCCTCACAAGGGGGTTTGAGATTAGGAAAAGAGAATTAACACAGTAATTTGAGATACAGTTCCATCATTATTATTCCACTATCTCATCTAATCAAGTTGAGACTCAAAAGGTAAGAATTGAACTGAATTCATAATCAAGGAGCAATAAGGTGATGCCTTGAGACTCATAAGGTAAAGGGTGAGATTTATCAACACGTTCACAATATTATTGATATTACATCGCTTGTTGACTTTACATGCAGAGCAGTAGATAGGTGGGTTAAATACGTGAAACTTATGAAAATAAGAAGCTAGGGGGAATACAGTCCTTGTGTTCGCCTTATATTGTTCACTACTTAAAGCATTCAAGTTTTGTTACTACTTATTGATTACTTCCAAAATCCCCCATTTACTTTTGTACATTGCTCGTGAATTACATCAAGTTAAGCAACTATTCCACATCTTATCTATTGGATCAACCCCAACCTAGTAAGGTTACTATATTTAGCATCGGCGGCAACATACTTCTTTAAAGGTTAGTTTTGGGCGACATCAGTTTCCTATGGTGGAAAAAATGAGGTTTGGAAAGAAAGGGAAACTTAGTCCCTAATTTATTAGTCCGTATGAGATAGTGAAATATGTAGAAGAGGTTTCTTATGAATTGAATCTTCCATCATAGTTAGCTGCAGTTCATCCAGTGTTTCATGTTTTGATGCTTAAGAAGTTCCTTGGAAATTCGTCCTTAGTAATTCCCCTAGAGAGTATTAGGGTCAAGGATAACTTGACATATGTGGAAATTCTGATGGAGATACTTAATAAGTAGGTCTGAAGGACCAGTAATAAAGAAGTAGCATTAGTAAAGTTCTTTAGAGAAACCAATTGGTTGTAGGGGCCACTTAGGAAGCTGAAGTAGATATGATGACCAAGTAGCCTCATCTCTTTCCTCCAATTCAGTTCCTGCCTAAGGTAAAGTGGTATTTATAGCAACTTTTTTCTCTTAAATTCCATTTAAGTGCTCCTATATTGTATCTTATATTATGAGAAATTGAGTCCTCATGGATGTTGTAAGCTTGATTAAAAATTTAGAGTGGGGATGTTAATTATTTTCCAAAAATCCTAGGTGATTCACGTTTGAGGTTGAATGTTTCCTAGGAGGATATATTATAATACCCCATGTCAGAAAGCTTCTGCGCATCATACGACTCAGTCCATTGAGTTGTACATACTTCATACGAGTCGTATAGAGTGAGTCATACCCATGTCAGTATGGGGTGATTTGAGTTCTGTTCAAGGTACGAGTTAACCCTAGAAGTTGTCAAGAATCATACGCATTGTATGATGTGAAGTCATGAGTTCAGCAGTATAGGTTCCCAAAGATTCTATCCAAGTTACGAGTGGGGCCTACAAGTCGAATGGAGATGTTACTAGTCGTAGGTTTAGACTTATATATTGACCATTGTGTACTGTCTTGGATTATGCTAATCTTACGAGTCAGGAGGCCTAGTCGTACCTTTACCATACGAGTCATATGGTTGAGTCATGAAGACTGACGACCAATTTCTAAGAAGTTTAGTTAAAGGGATTTTTTGTCTTTTCCTTTTTATAACCCCAACCCACGACCTATAATCCCCCAAAAGGCATTATTTTCCTCTATTCCTAAATCAATTAACAATATTATCTCTCCTCTCATCTTCAAGAACATCAAGAATAGGGCTCCTTAGGTAAATTCATCTTTTAAGTCTCAAGGGTCAAACTCTCTTCACAAGTCAAGAAATTTCAAGTATGTGGGGTCTGTGAATAAGGTTATTCTTTCATACTTGTGCACAAAAAGTATGATCTTAAGATTTAATATACTTGTTTTGAATTAGGGTTCATACTCAAATAACCATATTCTTGAAATATGATACCACCATGTGATTGAAAGTTTTAAGTACATCAAGATTTATGCATATATCTATGTTTTGACTCATATGATTCATATTGTGATTTGAATTTCATTATCTTAATTGGAATATTGTTAAAAGGTTTCAAGAAAATTATTTAGCATGATGTTTTGTTATGAATTTCGATGAACTAAAGCATGAATTCCATGTCCTAAGTACAAGTACTGAGTTTATAAGAAGTTTATGCTCTTAAGCTCAATTTATATGTTCCATAACATGATTTATATAAAAGCTTAACCTTTGATCTAAATAAAAGACATGAAGTCCACAACTGTTCATCTTGATTATGATTTAAAGTTAAAAAAAGCATAACTAGTTTTCATTCGATATACCCTTATGTTATTTTACGGTGGATTTCTTAAAGTATGAGCATATAAGTATTCTGGGAGTAGTATTTAGCACCGAGAAAGAAATTCTAATGAGCGTATCCTAAATTTCAAGAAACTACGAGCCAATGTAGGTTAAGGTTTTTTCTAATATAGATAAAGTTCAAAAATCACTTAAGTTAAGGTTCTATATAGATGGCAAGGATAGAACAGCTCTCCCAAACGTGGGTAATACATTAGAATTCATGATATCTCACACGGTTTATGTCAGTTAGAAGAATCTCCCATAAGAAAGAATAAAAAGTAAAACTTTTTAATCCCGAACTGCCTCCTTCAACTTAACCAAGATAGGATCTCTGTCTTGCTTTTCCTTTACCTTGAAAATAAAAAAAGACTCTGAACCTTTCTGAACCCATATACTACCCTCGATCGAATCAACCAACCTAACACCCAATCTATAAAACTGATGTATAACTCCTTCTTACCATTATCAAAATGATCAACACTTTCCATAGATAGTCTACTAGTGTCATCAGCCATAATATTTGTTCCAGTCACCTTCCCTAATAAAGATTTAGGTCTTATGGCGTGAACATATACTGTAAACTCTTATGATCAGTGAACACATTTTCTTGAACCCTATAAAGGTGATTCCTTCAAATATTTAAGGCAACTCAAGATCGTGAGTTGGGTAATTCTTTTCATGGTGTTTAAGTTGTATAGAGAAATAGGGTATGACATTACCTCACTATATCTCTACACAATAAAAACCAACTCTGGAAGCATCATAATAAAATACAAACCCATCTTACCCCTCTGGTAGAGTCAATACTAGAGCATAATTCAACTCCTGAAAACTCTTCTCGCAAGAATCAGACCATTAAACTTTGACTCTCTTCTATGTCAATCTAGACATAGGAGAGGGAATAAAAGAAAATCCTTCAATAAATCATCTGTAGTGACCAATAAAACCCAAGAAACTCCTAATATCTGATGGACAGATGGGCCTAATCCAGTTTCTTACTATTTGGATCATTTAAGGATCTACTCGAATTCCATCACCAGAGATGATGTGACCAAGGAAAGCTACTACTCTCAACCAAAATTCACACTTGTTGAACTGAGCGAATAAATGGTATTCCTTAAAAGTTTGCAAAGTAATCCTCAAATAGTCTACATGATCTCTTTCACTATGAGAACAGACAAAGATGTCATCAATGGAGACTATGTGTAACACCCCAATTTGATGAACCAGAATGCTATACGGTGCTCATGACCCCGAAGGACCAGAAACTAACCCATGACTAATATCTGTATATGTATACTGCATAAAATACTGAATAATACGAAAACATGCACTAAAAGGACATAAGGTTCAATACTAAACATAAAATGGATGAGATAACATCTGTGGGGTAATACAATACCCAAAACAAAACTGTAAACACTGGAGTTTGAAATATAATAGTCTGCATCTAGTCTGAAAGCCTCTACTGTCTGAATAATTTAAATAAGGAGTTGATGGGACCTGTCCCTAACTAACTCCAACTAATAACTAATCAATGAAATAGTAAAGAAATAATCATGTCCTCGAAGGATGAAGACTTACTTCTCTTCTAACTGCTGAGACTGGAATCTACTACTGATCTGGACTCGTGTCTCTGAACCTATGGTATAACATAAAAGAAAGCGCCATAGAAAAAATGCGTCAGTACAATGGAATGTACTGAGTATACATGTGAGGTAGGCTAATGAAAGGGTTAACATGCATGAATAATGATAGCTGACTGTCAAACATGAATGTGAGAATACATACATAAATACGTAACTGTACCTGACACTGTGATATCGTGATTACTAAATCTCAATACTGATGACATGAAATACTAATAACTAATATAACTGATAGCATAAATAGCTATATACGAATGTAACTGATAATATGGGTGACTATATCTGACAGTCCTGAATCTGATGGAACTATCTGAGTTCCTTACTGTATCTGAGTACATTTATCTGATAGTCTTAAATCTAAAGAACTATCTGAGTTCTTTTACTAAGACTGGTACTGAAATTACGAGAGGCAGTATTTAACCGACATGCCCCTGATATGCCATTATGGCTGAGTTGGGGTCCAATCTGTAACCCCAATTAGAAAGGTATCAATACCGCGCCACTGGTAAGGACAAGCTGTGGGCGACCCTTATCTTATAGTTTCCCCAAAACAGAATGGTGGGGCCCTTATCTGACAGTGCTTATCCACCTCATCAACCCTCATTGAATAGTGTTGATGTCTCAACCTATGCTGGCTACATAGTTCTGGAATGCAAGGATGACTTCTAAGGATCACACCCTCATCTGATAGTGTGTGTCCCCATCCTTGGGTTCACTTAGTGCTAATTCCTACTCCCATCTGAATGGACACTGGACATGATTTACTGAACTGAACATGAGCTGAGTTACTAATTTTTGTTGACCGGCGGAATACTACTGATATCTGAGAACTGATTGAGTCATGAGATCATGGAGATTTTTCCTGAGTCATAATACTATCTGAAGTCTAAGGATTTATAGATTGACTGAGAGTATCGTGAAAACATGACATGGCTCTAGGTACATAGCTAATATTTCAGGTACAAGTACCCCCATGACTCGATTGAAGGAAACTGACAAAGCATGACTTACTTAAATACATAATAATCATTATAATACATTTACTGAAGCATTTCATCAAACATCTAATAGGAATAATCTTGTACGTACATGGGGATTTCATGATATCATGCTAATTAGACACTTTCCCGTCATCTAGGCATTCAACCAAACACATAGTAGGCATAGAATGTGTAAAAAACATCATAAAACAATTAACTGTCATGATTCAATTCTAATTTAATTATTCAAGGGTTTCTTCCTAGGGTTTCATGAATCTATACCGATACAAATCAACTCATATGGAATTTAACACTTATTCATGGAATACAATTCAATTACTCATTATCAACATGAACAAAGTATCCCAATCATGAAATTCATAATAAAATTCATAACTTGAATTTAGAAAAGGAATTCTTGGGCTTCATAGACGAAAGAAGTCTATGAATAAACACTATGCATACCATAGTTCATGATTTTGTGAAGATTGATGGTGAAACCTTCTTGAATTTGAATCACCAATAGAAACCCTAGCTTGTTCTTGAGAGAAACTTGAGAGAAAATAGTATATTTTGGGTAAAGAATAGCTAAATCACGTGTTATTGGGTTTAAATAGGGGTAGGAAATTGACCATTTTAACCCTGGATGCATCATTTAATTTCAGTAAAATTTTCCTGAAATGGGCCCCTGGCACGACGCGGCATTATCGCGCCGTGTCACTGAAAATTAATAATTGGAAAATTGAGGGATGGCGCAATGCGGAGCCATCACGTTGCCCCTTCTTTCGTAACCTGGAACATTGGCGCAATGCGGGGAAAATTGCACTGAGACACTGGAAAAAGGACAATTCTGAATTTGAGTGCTGGCGCAACGTGCCATAATCGTGGACACCTACTTGAAATTGGCAAATGTCATTTCCTCTTATGGCGCGGCGTGCCACTGACTAATATGGTGCTATTTTACGATGGGATCTTGAAATAATCATAATTCTTACCCAGTTATCGGATTAAAGCGAATCATATATTGATGTAAAGCTTATTGAATTTTCCACATGACAAAAAGTGAAAATCTTGAAAATTTCTCATGGAATAATTATCGTTAACTTTAGAAGCTAATACTAGGCATTCTTGGAATGAAATTTGCTAGAAATCTTTGGGGTATTACAGTATGACAAACATGTCCAAGTACTGCTTGAACACCCTATACATTAAGTCTATAAAATTTTAGGAGCATTCGTTAGTCCAGAAGGCATAACTACAAATTCAAAGTGACCATACTGAGTTCTGAAAGCTGTCTTCGAAATGTCACATTCTCTGACTCTAAGATGATGATAGCCTGATCTGAGGTCTATCTAAGAGAAATAATTTGCACCTTCAAGTTTGTTGAAAAAGTCATCAATCTTGGGGAGAGGATACTTATTCTTGATTGTGACTTACTTCAACTAAAGATAGTCGATGCACAATCTAAGAGAACCCTCTTTCTTGCACATGAAGAAAACTAAAGTTCCCTAAAGTGAAATGCTAGGCCTTATGAAGCCCTTATATAGAAGGTTTTTTAACTATTCTTTCAATTCCTTGAGCTCAACTGAAGCGATTCTATAAGGCATAGTTGAGATAGGCTAGGTATTTAGGAGGATATTTATCCCAAAGTCAATTTCCCTCTCAGGAGGGACTATGGGAAGATCTTTAGGGAACACTTCTAGAAACTCATGGACAACTGGAACTGACTTAAGACTCAGGGTTCCAGAACATGAGTCCTTGACTCAGAAAAGATGGTAGATACATCCCTTGGATATTATTTTTCTTTCCTTAATGTAATACCATGTAAAATTTTAAGCTTAACTCAGTCGTTTAAAGCTTTCTAAGGGGTCCCAGACTTAGAAAAAAAATTTAGCTAAGTATTCACACTTAGAGTCATTTTAGCCTTTGTAGGTTGGCAATCTTATTTCAAGACCTTCCTGACCTTAGTTTGTCAATTTTTAAATTGATTTATGATCAGGGTCATTTGTAGGTCATCTCAGGCGAGTTTTGGATTATTCCAATTAGCGTAAAGGCGAGTTTGGATGCCCAAAATAGTGAGGGGTCACAATTGTCCTGCGTCGTGAGGGCCAGTCAACCCAGGTAGGGGTCGCATCGCGATGGGTACTTGACCCAAGTAGAGGTCGAGATGCGAGGTTTACCCAGTTCAACAATTTTTCTGATACGGGTTGTGGGGGTAATTGTGTCATTTTCCCCACCCTTATTCACCCATAAACACAAAATTCAGTCCTAATTCACCAAAATATACTCACTTTCTCTCAAGAACAAGCCTTAGGGTTTTTCATTCAAGATTTAAATCTCAAGAATTTTACCATCAATCTTCACAAAATCAAGCATTAAGGTATATGAAGTGTTCATCCAAGGGTCCCTTTCGCCCTTGGAGTTCAAGAAACTCCTTTTAAAATCTCAAATCTTGATTTCCATGTTGTGGGTTGTATTGTACTCACGTTAGTCTTATTGAATGATTTCCAAGTTGAGATCTTTAATGTATTTCATGAATTTATATTAGTATATGGGTTAGAATCCTTGAAATTGAATTGATTAATGTATCCATGATGTATTGTTTTATTATTCATGCCCAAGAATAAGGTCATGCCTCTCACGTGTTTTTCAAAATTCCTAAGTGAATAAAATCTGTCTTGTGTTCCATAGGTGAGCTTATGATGACTTTATGCTAAAATTACATATTCAAAATGACTCCCAAGTTGAAGCTATGCCTTGAAGGTATTTGGTGGAATGTCTATGTGAATTGTGTAGTGTACTTATGACATAATAGTATGCATTCCTATACATATACAAGTTCAAGATTTTCAAGTGCATGATGAAATGCTTCATTGATTGTATTGTGTACAATTGGCTATTGTTATGTTTCCAAGAATTATCATGTTTTATTATTATTCATGCAATCTAGTCCTGGGGGTATTTAATACCTAACAATTTAGTTGTATACCTATAACCAGTGTCAATTACAGAATAGTCTCAGTCACATCGTAATCAATAGTACTCTCAATCAGATACAGAACTCAGGAAAACTCAGGAAAACTCAGTATCAATCCAGTCCAGTTCAGTATTCAATTTAAAGCTTAGTAAACTCAGTCAGCCCGTAGAATTTAGTAGTATTCTTTCTGATAACAAAATTAGTAGTACTCTATCAGTCAGTGAAACTCAGTGAGCTAAGTTCAGTTTAATAGTACGAGTAGTAATAGTTCATTCAAGCCTAGTACGAACTAGGAAATCAATTTAGTATCCGATTTAGTTGAGAGTACGATTCACCACGGAGTGAACCCAAGGATAGGGGCTCACCTGCTAGTAGAGGGTGTGGTCCTTTAAGAAAATCCTTGCATTCCAAAACTACATAGCCAGTGTAGGTTGTGATACGTCCCTGCAAGACTAGGGTTGATATATCTCATTTGAGTTTTCCTACCAGAGAGGGTTGATGAAAGAGCTTCCTATCAGAGAGGGTTAACTCACAGCGTGTCCTTACCTGTGTCATTGTATTGATACCCTTCAAATTAGCGTTACAGGTTAGACCCCAATCGGATTAGAGAGGGGCATGTCAGTTAGATGATTGCCTCCCATAGTCTCCATTTCAGTCTCACTCTCGGAATAGAACTCAGTTTAGTTCTATAGATTAAGGACTGTCAGATATATTCATTCAAATAATCAATAAAACAGTATCAGTAAACTCAGATATTAGTTATCAGTATTTAGAATCAGTACTGAGTATTACCAGGATCTCAGTTACAATCTATATATATATATGCATGTACTTTTATTTAGTCATACTTATGTTATTCAGTTAGTATTATTCATGAATATTAACCCATGCCTTTCAGCCTACCTCACTAAGCATACCAGTAAATTCAAAGTACTGACACATGCTTTTCTTTTGCGCTATGATGTCTTATATCATATGTTCAAACGCATGAGCTCCAGAGCACCCTTAGTAGTTCATATCTTCAGCTTTCAGAGTAGTGGTGAGTCTTTATAGTTTGAGAACATGCTTCTAATTTTTAGTATTTTAGTATTATTTTTAGTAGTCGGAGTTAGTTGGGGACTAGTCCCATCAACTCCACAGTTCAGGAAGTTTAGAGGTTTTTTAGACTAGAGTATTTTTAGCCAGTTGTTCAGTTTTCAGTACTTATATTCAGTTTAGGTATTTTGATACCACATTAAAATTTATTTACAGGTTCAAACCTTATGGAATATATTTTCGGCTATTTTAGTAATCATTACAGTATTTATTACATAGTTATTGCAGGAGGTACCAATCATGGGTTAGCTTGTGGTCCTTTAGGATTATAACCACCATGTAGCATTCGGGGTACAAACTCGGGGGTTACACTTAAGATGGGAGACAAATGTCTTTATAGGCACTAAGGTACTACCCCTTCTTTCTATCACGAGCTAATTAGGGAACTGAAACTAGACTATTAAATCTCTACAATCAACTCAAGCATATCAAGAGTGGATCTAATCCATGACTAAAATGATATTAAAGTCGATCATTTCTAATTTTACAAGATCTACTGATGTAACTTTCTGAGATACCATGACTAGGAAGTTTTTGTATACCCAATTGGAAATGATAGAACTACCCATCGAGGTAGACATTGAAAAGGGTTCTGCTAATATTTTGAGACTGACGCCGAAGTCTATATCTTTATAAGAAGTCACAAATGAAAGTTAAGCTGTGGGTTCTAATTATGCATAGACGTGGAGGTGAAAGGCTTATGACATACCATTAACTATATCAGGAGAACTCTCCTGATCCTACCGAGTCTAAAGACCATAGAGTCGACTTTGGCACTTTCCACTAGTGGTACTGGAGGTGGCACCCTGCTGAGTCGGGTGACCTCTTTGAGCTGAGGAGAAATGAAACTAACCCAATTGACAAAAATCTTTACCTTTCTAGATAATTATAGGACAATACCTGATATTGGGGGCTGGCTTGTCACATCCAAAGCATGTATCACTGCCTGGCCTACACTTATTCGGATGATTCTTACCATACCTTCTGCAAATCTAATTTGTGTGATTACTATTCACACTACCCTGGGACTTAGAGCCTGGTGCTTTATCTTGATTGTCCTATCTTAACTTAGGCACTAAAGCACTAGCTGGAGATGGGGCTAGAGCTAATGTTTTTTGGCAAAATTAGGAACGATTACCACTTTCAGACCTCTACTGAGAAAAGTTGACACCACCATTTCTTACCCTCTTATTTTCCCTTTCCTTTCCTTTGAGTTTTTCTTCCTTAATCTACTGAGCATGAACCATCAGTCTATAAAGGTCCATCTTCTTAATCAACATAGCAGTTTTGTACTCCTTGACCATATTTTTCAAAACTCTAAATACAAACTTACTCATTCTGAACCTTGAATCAGCCACCATAGTCAAAACATACCTCGCCAACTAGGTAAACTTGAGTGAGTACTCTTTTTTACTCATGTTACCCAACTTCAAGTTAATAAACTCTTACACTTTGGTGTCACTTAACTCGAGTGGGAAGAACCTATCTAGGAAAGCAGTAGCAAATTTACCCTACTCTATAGGCCCTACATCGACACCTCTGTCCTCTTTACACTTCCCAACCTAAGTTTAAGCCACTCCTTTCAACTTGTAATAAGCTAAGTCAACACTCTCACTTGTAGTAAGACCCATGATATTTGTAACTTTCTACACACAATCATGAAACTCATAGGGATCCACTGAGGGATTCATTCGAGTAAAGTCTTGGATCCTAGAAGTTGTGGTGTCCACTACTGGATTAATTGGGGTAATAGCCTGTTGGTTATTCTGAATAGCCATAGACTCGGAAAAAATTATGAAAGCGGTTCTGAATTGAGCATGGGTGACATGATCATTCAAAGGTTTCTCCATTTCTCCTTCCGTTAATCTTTTTGAGAGGCATTTTTTGTAAATGGATGAAAGATGAGTTATAAAGGAAATTAAAAAGTGCTCATGCTCTATCGCATGACATAAATATTGAAAGAAGGGAAACATTTTAAAATCATTTGTTAGCCTCTCGTCCATAAGTGTGGTGCGCTTTAGACCCATGCACAAGACTCTACTTAACACACTTTTAGACACCCATGGACACTTTATATTTTGTGCTCTGATACCATGTTTTTCTTGACCCGAGACTACCTCCTAGTCGTGACACATTGCTTAAGGCCCTAAGTGACCCCAAGATAATCCTTGATCTGGCACATGCGAAATAATTCATGAAAATATCTGAACATCAAAACAATAACAACGGTGCAAAAATAGAAATTACTAAAATCATACTAACTGCCTGGAAGACTCTAAACATGATGAGCTTTTAGGATAGGTCCCCAGCTAAATTAGACTACTGAAATAACATAAAATAGGGTATTATAAATCATTATAAATAATATGAATAGTCCTCGATGGATGAGAACTCACCAAAGTAGCAATTGAGTGATATAGGTATGAACTTCGTGCGATCTGGTATCCGAGCATCCAAACCTATATTGCAAAATCAATATAGATCAAAAAAGAGTATGCAGTTAGTACTTTAAATGTATTGGTATGTGATATGTGACTGACTGAAATACATATAATTATTGACCATGAAGGTATGAATAGGAAAAATGAATGCAAGATCAAGTAAAGTGATGTGTGAGCTAAACTAAAAAATCTCTAATCTAGAATCATCCAACTATCAGTTGATTAAATTGCAAACGACTTACGTTCATACCATATTCCTTGTGGGATTTGACCCCAACCTAGTTAGGTCTTATGTTGACAACGATCGCTTACATTCTCATTAGAGAGGTGTTGTAGTTTGAGAGTTATCAAAAATGACGCAATTGTTGGGGAATATGGTAGTAAATTGAAGTTTGTGTGCGCAAATTGACTGTTAGTTAAGTTTCCGAGTTTTACGTTTGTTTGTTGTTTTGTTTATTGTAGGATATTTATTGTTTATGCCAAGAACAAGAATTTTCGGTGAACCATTATTACCACCTAATTTGAAACTAGAACGAATTGGAAGAATGGAAAAATAGCAAGAGGCTGACAAGTTAGCAGCCCTAACTAGAGCTCAGGTGAATGTGCAGAATGTCGGTCAATAAGCACGACATCAAAATCCTGAGGATGAAGATTTGGGAGACGAGGAGATGCTGAATCCTGGTAACCTAAGGCGTGCAGAGAAGATATTTGCACCAGTACGACATAATGTTTACAGGAACCGTCCATTTAAAGATAGACAAGAGTACCAACTAATCCAGTATGATCTCAATAATGATGAGGATGGAAGGACGGAGCAGGTGAAATGGGTGCAATCATTCCTCCATAGTTATCATCTAGAGATAAATTCAACATTACCAGTACTATGATCAAACTCCTCAATCTAAACGGGTTGTTTGGTGGCCTTTCTGGGGATAACCCGAACCTACATCTGGTGAATTTTATCACCACCTATAAATCTTTTGATAATCCAGGAGTGGGACAAAATGCTATCCAGCTGAGATTGTTCCCGTTATCTCTGCCTGGGGAGGCAACTTTGTGGCTAAATGAGCTGACACCTGATTCTATAACCAACTGGGGTTAGTTGAAAGGATCTTTCCTAGAAAGGTTCTTTCCACCTTCCAGGAGGGTACAGTTGAGGGATGAGATCAGCAACTTTAGGCAGCTCCCGACTGAATCCTTACATGAATACTGGGAAAGATTTAAGAAGAAGCTGACATAGTGTTTGAACCACAGCATGACGAACATACATTTAATAGAGACTTTGTACAGGGATCTTAACTCTATTACAAAGCTAATTACAAACAATGTTGTTGGTGTTTCATTTTTTGATCTTACATTCCTATAGGCTTTAGAGATGCTGGACTGAATGACCAAACAGATTCATACATGGCATACTAGAGACTCTGTGATGGCCATCCCCATTGCTTCTGTGTGTATTACTATAGAATAACATAGAAGAGAAGAGGACCGTGACCAAGACATGGCTCACCTTAAAACGTAGATAGACTTGCTAACCAAGCATTTTCTATCAAGCAAGATTGAAAAGGTAAAAGCTGTGGGATCTCAAGATAGGATTGGGGCTGATGAAGATGAATAGGCTAACTATGTTAATAATCTAGGGGGTTTCCGAGGCAATAGCCAAGGGAATCAAGGTTGGAAATTTTATGATAAGCCTGGTTATAAAGATAGGGAGTAGGGAAATTAGAGGAATAACAATGATAGGAGCGGGCTATATGTTCCTCCTGGAAATCGTGAGGCTACTTCAATAAGTTCTGAAAAGATGTCCATAGAGGAGTTGATGGCTAAGTTATTAAAGGGAGTAGAGGAGACCAGCTCTGGTGTAACCACCATGAAGACCGATCTGACATCCATCAGTCAGTTGGTGCACTTATACTCCACTGCAATCAAACAGTTGGAGTAGCAGATGAGCCAACACTCGCAACATTCAACTAAAGGAAGAGCGGAACATTACCAAGTGATATGTTCCAGAATCTGTGGAATAATGGCTCATGCATAGCTATTACCACTAGAAGTGGTAACATATTACCTGGCCCTTCTGTGGCCAAACCTATAGTTGATGAGGTAGTTGATGTGGAATCGAAAGAAAGTCGTCCAGTGGAGTCTGCAAAGATAGATAATTCTAATGATGCTCTGGAAAGAGGTAAAGAGAAAGAGAAGTAGGTAGTGCTGAGAACTAACCCAAGACCACTTTCTCCCTTTCCTCAACAATTGAAGAATAAAACTGATGATGCAAAATTCAGCAAATTCATGGCAATACTCAAGCAATTGACAATAAATATGCCTTTTGTAGAGGCACTTGAGCAAATTCTAGGATAGGAGAAGTTCATGAAAGATCTTGTCACTAATAAACGGAAGGTTAGCCATGAACCGGAGGACAATCTCCTTCATTGTGGTGCTATCTCTATAAGGTTTTTAGTGCAAAAAAAAGACAGATCCAGGAGTGTTTACCATCCGATGTACTATTGGGTCCCTAAATTTCACAAAAGCACTATGCAATTTAGGAGCCAGTATAAATCTAATGCCACTCACTGTGTACAACAAACTGGGTTTGGGGGATCCTACCCCAACGAACATATGATTGGTGATGGTAGATAGGTTTGTAAAGTGGCCAGTAGGTATATTACACGATGTATTGGTAAAGGTGGCCAACTTCATTCTACCTAATGATTTTGTAGTCCTGCACTATGAGGTGGACTTCGAAGTGCCTATTATTTTAGGAAGACCATTCCTTGCAACTGGGAGAGGGATCATAGACATGGAGATGAATGAGCTGAAGTTCAAGCTCAATGACAAAGAAGAAAGATTCAAAATACACTCATCCATGACACCGACAAAGGAGATGAGTGTTTTCTCAATTTTGGACATATTCTATGAAGATGGTAAAGAGGTATCAACAGGTTATCTTGATGAAGTCTGAGAATTCAAGATAACCAAGTCGTTCCACGACATTAAATCAGGCGCTACTGGGAGGCAACCCAAAATTTTTATACTCTAGTAAATTATTTATTTTTGTAATTATGTTATAGTTCAAAGAAAGTGGAATCGATGTATTCAGCCAAGTGCCCCATACAACATTTTTGATGGGGCTGTCACGATTGTGATAAGCTGTCAGATTTATCGTCAGAGACCTCAGCTCTAAAGAAGGGTCTGTCAAGGCTGACGACATTTGTGATAAGCTATCACAATTGTGATGGCTTATTAGAAATGTCATCACAAAAGTACCAACATTAGCTGATACTGTGAGCCAAATTAAAAAGATCCATCCTGGCTCACAGCTTGGCCTTTCACCTTCCCATTTAGTTTTTAATTCCTTTAAGCTATTTTTCTTCCATACTTAGAATATTTTCTTTCCTTCTTTAAACTTTTTTCCAATTAAAACAAGAAGAAAGATTTCTTGGGGGGGGGGGGGGCTTGTAATCAAAATCAAAAACCTCTCTTTACTTTTTCTTGAACATGTAATCAAAGAGAAGGTCCCCATCAGGTATGCTCGAAACCTAACCTTTGTTTTCAATTAGTAAGTGGTAAGCTGAGGTAAACTCAAGTTCTCAAGAAGCTTGAACCAAGTTCAACTTGAAAAAAGGGCTAAAAATTGAAACTAAGGTTTGCTGTGCAAGCCTAAGGCTTAAAAGTTCAGCTCAAAAATGAAACTCGAGTGGATTTTAAGAAAAAATGGGACCAAAAATTGAGTTAAAGTTAAGTTGGGGTTCTGATAAGAGATGACGACATTCATGATAAGCTGTCACAACTGTGACGGCTTATCAGAAAGATCATCAAAGGTTGCTAGAAATGTTGTGGGTTCTATTTAGAGCTGGTGACATTTGTGATAGGCTATCATGTTTGTGACGGCTTATAAAAATGTCATCAGAAGTTGATAAAATATTATGGGTTCTATTTAAGGTTGAAAACATTCATAATAAGCTATCACAACTGCTGGGACCTAAAGTATTACTAAACCCTTTCAAGGGGTGTGGAATTTTAATGATCGATGTGTTTGTGTTTGTACTCTTGAGGGTCAACTAATGGTTTTTCTCTTGCTACAGGTCTTGAGATGGAACCCAAAGGAAAGAACTCAAAATCTACAAAGAAAGTGACCAAGGGAAGTGTATCTCAAAGACTCTTCAATGAAGAGTCTAATTATGAAGAGGAAGAGCCTCTGCTCAGGAAGTAAAAGAAGAAGTAAAGATCTAAAAAGACTCCACCACCCCCACCAGTTGAGGTGGAGTAAAGTCAAAAAAGTGATACTAAGCCAACAATATTCGAGCATACAACTTCTGAGAAGTCGGCCTCTGAGCAAAAAGAGTCTGAACATGCTGCATCTGAAGAGCATAATTCAGATCAACCTGATTCTGAGGACCATGAGTCTAGGAAACCTGACTCTAAGGGACCATCAACTGATTCCCCTTCTGCTGAGACACAAGATGATAAAGACTCTCCGATTCGGGGAACTCTAGTCAAATGCGATAATCCTGAAGTACGAGATGGAACTAGATGGCAGATTCTCGAAGCTCAAAAAATCATTTTCCATGGGCTTTGCAGAACCAACAAAATATCTGTCAAGAGGCCAATCTTTGAGGAGAAGAGAATCAACACTAAGGGGTTAATTAGGTACTCGAAGATGGAACAAAACTTTCATGGCTATGATATGGGATTTACTACACGAGGAGGAAATTCATTTTTCCCTACACTAGTTAGGGAGTTCTATGCAAACTACCAAGCTCTCTTGGAAAACATGTGTAGAGAAGGACAGAAAGCAGCTGACCAACCTATGTTACATAAAGTTCCGATGCGGGGCATAATGGTGGATGTTTCTAAAGCAACAATCAATAGGTTCCTTCATGGACCGAACTTCACTTCTTAGGACACTTCACCTACTTTATATGCCCAGTTGAAGCATCAGGAAAATCAGCAGAATTGGTTAGGCACACTCATAGACGGTGGAGAACTAGAATGGCTAACAAATTTGAGTGAAAGGATCTTCAAGGACTCCCAGATTTCAGAGGCAAGATTTTGGTGGGGTATTGTACGTACGTGGTTGATGCCCACAGATGGTGATAATATCCTTAGGGATGACAGAGCAATATTATTTGCAAATTTTATGGCTAACCTCAAATTAAATTTTGGAGATATTATTGCCGAAGAGATAAAACTTCGTGTCTAAAGGTCTAATACAACATATCCCTTCCCCTGTTTATGCAAGGCAGCAAATGTGCCGAAGATTATGGGGATATAAGAAGAAATCCTTGCCAAGAAGACCTATAATCCTATCAGAAATGAGGAAAATCAGCCGAGACTAATGTTTGACAGGGGCACAGAGATTCCCACTGACCCACAAGTCACAGGTACTAGTTCAGTGCCTAATGCAGAGATGCCTGATTCTAAAGATGTACCTCCAACATCTGAAATAATGGCAAAATCATCAGTGCCCAGAACTGAGACAATTTCTCCAGTTGCAGTGCCTACAACAGAAGTTTCCTTCAACCTTATAAATTGTAGAAGAGTAGCAAAACAGTCAAAGTGGTGTGAGGCTTAGCTTAAACACTTTGCCAAGAAATTTGTGGTTGTAGTGGACAAGAGGGTTAAGGCTATCCTCTATCTTTACAAGGCTCTACTGGGCTGGATTGATGAATTGGAGAACCTCTTCAATTCACAATCGAGAGAGAGGTCTGCCCCAGAGATGGAATTATTTAGAGTAGACATAGAGAAAGTAAAGGCGGAGGTTGGAAATCTACATCATCAACACTTTATGGAATTCGTAGACTCGGTAGGTGAGAATTCTAAGAGAGAAATCCAAATTCTTGATCTCACAGAGGAGCCAGTAAAGAAAAAAAATAAAGGTGAGAAAAAAAGCAAAGGAAAAAGAGAGAAGCCCAATAGTGATGAAGAAAGAAAAGAAAAGAAAAGGGCAAGAAAGAATTCTAAAAAGGAGGAGATGAAGAAGGCAAGGATTGAGTCCTTAGTGGATAGTAAGAGATAGAAGAAAGCCATCCGAGCGAGAGCAGTAGGTGCCTCCACCAGTAGGCCTTCAGAGACTGATAGACCAGCTGTACCAGAACAATTTGAGGCTCCTGATGGAGATGCAGCAGCAGGGTCAGGAACCCATGACCCCCGGGATAGATCCATTCCAGGTATACTCTAACCCTAAGTTTAGATTTTCTTTGATTTTAAGTTGAGGGTGTAGGGTAAATTTGTTATTGTAAACTTTTATAGTCAACTAGGAGAAATACTTGTACTTGAGGTATTTGAATTGTTTTTATGATTTTTGTACACCTCTTCAAGTGGTCGACTACTTTAAACTGAGTGATTTGCGTTTAAGTGTGACCACCATCCATATTTGTATGGCATTAGCTCTAGTAACATAATAATTATTGCTAAATAGTTTCATGAACTTAATGATTCATAGCTTTTGATATACTTGTGTGCCATGTGTGTGTGAGAAACTACTTAGTTCCCTCAGTGTACTGAAACCAAAACATACCCGGTTAGTCTTACCTAGGTTGAAGGATAGGGGTTAGGAAAGAATTATAGGCCATTTTGATATTAGCTCACTTTAGCCTAAATGACCTAACCTAAGCCTATAATATCTCTTGATCCCTGTTTTGAGCCTAATTAGCCTATTTATTTTTATGACACCTATCACCTTCCCATTTAGGTCACAATGAACCTGTTTTGGCCCTGGTCCTCCTTGGACACTTTACACCTTGACTTAGGCAAATGGCCTAAGTTGAGGGTGGCTATCTTAGGGTTGCATGATATAGAATGAGTATGAAGAAATTTAGCATAAAATAAAATAATAAAAATCTAGGTTCAAAGGAAAAGAGCAAGAAAAACAAAAATTAAGTAATTGAGAAAAGACTGCACCCATCCTAAATAAGTGTGATCAATAAAATAGAAGAGCGAAATAGGTTAATGAGTGAAAGTTTAGAAAGCTAGTATAGTGTCAAGGAGGCTTAGTCACTTTAAATATCATCAAGTATCATACCAGCCCTAGCCTACATTACAAGCCTAAGAGAAATCCTATAGTGATCCTAGCTGACCTATCTGAAGATCGGGGTAATGATTCTGATGATTCTGATGTTTTAATTATTATCTGTTGGTTGCAAACGATAGATACCACTTTCTTTGATTTTCTTGAGAAAGAAATCAAATATAGTAGGAAGTGAATTATCAACAGGGGCTTGGAAATACTTTGTTTAATAATCAGTGCTGTAATAAGGTTGGTTAACCCGAGGTAAAATATGGGCAGTGAATATCAATTTCCTAAGTCTGAGAGGATTAGGTAATTAAATGCCTAGGTAGGTCGAGAGACATTTAAGTATAACTTCGATAAAGATAACTTGTTGTCCTACCTACCATGAAAATCTTGAACCACCAGTAGCATCTGTCAAGTACCAAAAGCCCTAGTGAACATAATTCTAGTTTTTCATAAACTCTTGAATATGAACACTGAATCTAAAGTAACCAACAATTAATTGTTAAACTAAAAACACTTTTTTCTGGAAACATCCAACTATCAGTTGATTAAATCATAAACGACTTACGTTCACACCATATTCCCTGTGGGATTCGACCCTAACCTAGTTGGATTTTATATTGACAAAGATCGTTTATATTCTCATTAGAGAGGTGTAGTTTGAGCGTTATCATAAAGTATGCACTGAAATAATCTATAATACTGATTAACTAAATAATTGGTAAATTGAACTATTAGTCATGCAAACCTGAGTTGATGTTCTTTGAATACTGAATTGAGGCTACGGGAGCTAAAATTTAATTGACATGCCCCAATCTAAGCTAATCGGGGTCCAACCTATAACCCCAGTTAGGAGGGTGTCAATGCCTTGCAAGTTATACTGACACTGTCTATGTGGATCCACTAAAATGGTGTCCCAAAGGACTAGGTTGTCACCCTCGACTGGCAGGTGCACCTAAGTATAATACCCTAGGAATCCCAACTGATAGTAGAACCATGCTTCAAGCTCATTAGAAATAAAACATAGTGATTTGGTAGTTTTATGATCAATTCTGATGTAAATTAAGGCCTTAAGTATGTCCTAGCTATTAGACGAATCAAAACATCCCTTACCGATTGAATTCTTGAGAAGGACATAGCCATAGTCAACTTCAAATGATTAAATTGCACATTATATAAAGAATTTTTTAACTCATGACCCATCAATAGATATATAATTGAATTATCTTTCCAATGATACTAATTTCACCAAAATCTATTTTTGGAGTAAAATGTTATAGCCATTTTACAGCAAGCTATCTGAACTGCCAAAGTGTGATGGGAAGGCCAACGGACCATCGCGCCTGCGATGGACCATCTCCTGAAAGGCCGCAAGGCATTAAGACTATTTTCTTGCCAAAAAGTGATAGTTTGAAAGGATGGCCCATCCTCAGTGCAACGGTTCATTTCCCAAACCATTGCAGACCTCTGTTTAGCAATTTTAAGCCATTTTAAAAGGATTTTTGGGTCTTTTCCACCCTATTTAACACCTAATCATGTCAAATAAAAGAATATAACTCCTAATTCATCCATAAAATCAAAATTAGGTTTTATTTTAAGATCATTCCCCAAGAATAAGATCCAAACCCTTCTTCAAGAAACTAAGAAATTTAAGTTCTTCAAGTTCAAGAACCATCAATAAAATATCAAGATTTTTGTTTCCCAATCCAAGAATGTTCAATAAACATTAGTTATATTTAAAGATTCAAGATTTTGAGGTATGTTAGATATTGATTTTTGGGTTCCTTCCACCCAAGAATTTCAAGAATCCCTTTTTAAATTACAAAGATTGTTATTTATGAGTTTTCATGATTTGTTTGAATTAAAGTTCATGTTTATGATGTTGTTGATTCTTAATTCATATTTTGATTATAAAGTTCCAAGCTTTGGTTCTAGTATGTGGTGAATTTCATGATATTCATAATGAACCCTACAAGAAGCATGTTGATTGATGTAACCATGTTAATTAGGTGTATTGAATGTTGTATGACAAAAGTAGGCTTCCCATATCTTTGATAAAATGCTTATGTGAAGGAAATAGGGTCAACATAGCGTGTTGACAAGAAATCCCCAATTATGTATAAGTTCATGCATGCCAAATGTTTATTGAAAAGCTGATAACGCTCAATCTACAGCTCTTGTAAGAGTGTAAAGCGGTCGTTGTCAAATATATAACCCAACTGGGTTGGGTATCGATCCCACAGGGAATAGCCGATCAACAAGTAAGTAATGATTATTAGACTTTTGGTGCAAGTTTCGTAAAATAAGGGGGATTGTAACGTGCAATTGATGTAAACAAAATAATAGAGTAAAAACGGCAATTAACAAAGTAAAAAGAAAGAATGTTTAGTAGGATGTAAACAATGAGAATTGAGAAGTTGGGGGTATGTCCACCTTATGAGTTGTACGTCTCTATTGGCTATGAGTTATGCGGAATTCAGACATGCATGTTCTTATAGAGAATTGTATTCTATGGTAAATCCAAGCATATTTCGACCTCAAGAAGGACTATTTCACTTTAACTCTTTCGAGCTTAAAGCGTATCTAATGGTACAAATTCTCCGAGAGGTTGATCCAGTTACGGCACTAACTTTTTAATAGGGGATGGGACCCTATTACCTTGACATTACCTCTTTTCCAGACATATAACTTTTCTTTCGAACAAGTTAATGCTATACTGGCGTTATTCTATGCGTCTGCAGCCACAAGAATGCATTAAGATGAAGAGAATAATGATATAAGCAATACACGTGTCACGAATTCACAAACTCATAGCCTTAGATAGTATCTCATATGGCTTCTATAACCCCAACAGAGAAGTTTAGTTACCCATGACTGCGAAGAAAATCACAATAGACACTGTTATTATACCACAATAAAGATTTCGTGTAGTAAGGTGTGGTAGGCGTTAGGCGTGAACTTCCCTTGCAAGTAACGTTTCTCTTGTTGCGGAAATTAAGAATTGAATAGATGAAAAATAATGTCAACAATGAATTAATAAAGAAAATTGTTTTGATGGATGGATGGATGGTGTATGGATGGGAATTGATGGATTGGGGGAATGGGTGAATTGTGTGGAATGGCGGAATGTCTAAAAATCTCTAGAAAAATAGGGTATTTATAATACCCATATCCTATTCCTACTAAGCTAATAAATTACTTAACCCAATCCTACTAGGTTAATGTATCATTATCCTAATCCTAATAAATTACTGCATTGTTATCCTAATCCTAATAGGTTACTGCTAGTCCCCAAAGTCTTCAGAATTTCTGTTTTTGCCCGAGACAGATTTTCCATGCGCCACTTTTGGTCCTTGGCGTCCAAGATTTGCTTTCCTCCTTTCGTGAAGCTTTCTTTGGCGTCAAGTTATCCATAAAATGCTGAATTCTGCATCATTTATACTTGAAAACTTGCTAATCATGTTCGTTAGCTCACTTACAGGAAAAAGGACTAAAAGTGCATGAAATATATAATTTGTTCTCAAAACTTGGCTAAAATATGGGCAAAATCTAATGCTATAGGCGTGTAAATTCGCCTATCATCAACACCCCACACTTAAAGCTTTGTTCGTCCTCAAACAAACTATCATGTCCTTCTAAACATTAACTTAGGGTTTCACAGTAACAACACAATATATTCGTCAAGACAAGCATAGCAATCATTAACAAAGAGTAGTTTTCTGCTCATTAGTAGAAACAATTCAACCTCCAACATAGACTCGTTATGGTGGTTAATTCACATTCAATGGTTAAGGTACAAAGAATCATACACGACTACCCAAAACTCATCAACCATGTGTGTCTCACAATATATTACCCATAATCACTCATAAGTATAGCATCTTTTTCAAACATGGGTATAAAAGTATCCTTGCTCTCGCTCTCACAAAGAATTCATATGCTGTAACTGATGACCATAGGCTTGCCCTTAGTGTAATGCTCCACTAACTGTCAGAATGCTAAGCTTAGGATCAAATAGGTCTTCTACAGGTTGTAATGTAGGCTAAGGGACGGGTAGGACTATTTTGGCCAGAAATAGTGACTATGTTCCTAAGCGCTTTAATACATCACATTATATCATTGACACTTTTCTTTCAAACAACCTTTCTACTTTCTTTTATTCTACCACCCCTTTTTCTCCTCTTTGGTTCAATTTTAAACATGACTATCTTTTCAGTTTTCCTTTCCTTTTTCTTTTCATAACATACCTCTTATGGTAGCACTTTTCTTTTTCATAACAAATTCAAGCACCAATACATTCTAAAGCATCATACTCATCCAAATTCCTCTTATTTCGTCACATAACTTTACACTTTAAAGCACTTAGGAATTTGGATCAAATTATGGTCTTGAAAAAAAGGATTAGGCTTACATATGAGGTTGTCAAAGAAAATAGGCTAAAGGCTCAAAAGGGGTTAACTAAGATAATGTCCATGGGTAGGTAAAAAGAAGGTAAACAAGTATAGGTTGTCAAAGAAATGCCTAAATCATCTCCTAGACCTTTACTCCTTATTTTCGCTTTACATACATACCAGGTAAGTTCTAGCATCAGCCACAAACACAGAATATACTATATCCTCACACACACAAGGCACATGGTCGACTTTATTGGGAGTAGCATAGACTCTTGCCCCAACAGATGAAGGAATTGATCCACACAATATCACATAGTGAGTCACAATTAGAGCCTAAACGTCTCAATAGTCATGATTTTAGCACAAACTCTTGTCATAATCTCATGCTGCCTATTAGAATAATTTCATGCGAAGTTAAGTTTAAAAAAAAAATTAATTAAAAAAATTGACTATTAAAAAGAAAAACAAAACAAACATAAATGCAAATGTAGATAGAGAAGTATAGTATGCAAATACCACCACCCCATACTTAGACGGGACACACTACCCTCAGTGGAAAATAAATACGAAGAACCTGGTCAGTCGGACTCCTCCTCTATGTCTGGGGTCATACCCCCTTTGTCGAAATCATCATTGGAGTCGTCATCCTCAGAAGTTACTCATAAGTACCCCACTTGATTCCAAGAGTGCGTCGAGGTATTTGCAGCATAGAGGATTCAGCTTGCTCTTTGCGTCCTCTTTTCTTGCCTTTTTTGGGAAGTGGTTGCCTTATCTTTGCCTTGTCTTGCTTTGGGTTCCATTGTACCTGAGACTAAAACAATGTTCATGTTAGCGTCATCTCGATGGATTCAATCTATAAACAAGCAGTAGTGGCACCACCCCACACTTAGTTTGTTGATACAGACTAGTGAAGTGAACGATGTCGATTACTCAGACTTCATCGATATTCGTTTATGTGATATGTTCCAACCATATAATCAGTGCAGTCATACTTCTTGTAATCTTGGCAATACTTTCATGTTTAATATATCAAGACTACTACATAGGGATTGAATCAAGGTATAGTATCTATCAATAATCACAACCTCCTATGTTGGTCGGCAACTATAAGTCTTATTCCGATGAACAAGTCATTCCAACATGTAAGTATTCAAGTGACAAGATTATGCAATGTTAATGACTATAGCAATTCTGCAAGAGTATGACAATGCGTCAAAATCAAATTCAAGTTGGAAATAAGTTAAGATCATCCTAACGTATATGTTCACTCACTTGGTTGTGTATCAACAATTCAAACACATTAACATCACCAATATTTCTTCAAGATTTAGCAATTCATAATAGACATAGTAACGTAGTACTTACGAAAAATAAATGAAGAACAAAAGAGTACTTACGTGATTGAAGCCTTTGGAGATGTTCTTGTGAAGTGGGAGAGCAAAAAGAAAAGTTTTGAGAAGATTTGGAGAGTATGTGCGGCGCCTAGGTCAAGTTTCCAAGGTGTTTATGTTTCAAGACTAAGTCCCTTTTATATAGAAAAAGAATGGTTCGCGTTTTGACCCATTTAAAATCGGTTTTGGAGACAAAAAGTGACCATAGGCGGCGCCGTTAGATTTGCCTATGCATGGTATAGGCGGCGCCTAATGCAAAGCATTTGCTAGCATAGGCGGCGCCTAGTGCAATGCCTTTAGTGACCATAGGCGGCGCCTTTAGCATGGCATATGAGATTTTAAGACCAAATGCTTTAGCATAGGCGGTGCCTATGCTATGCATACTTGAGCATGGGCGGTGCCTATGCTATGGCACACTAGATTCCGAGACCTTAGGCCATAGTATGGGCCATGCCTTGTTCGTGGCCTAGTTTTACCTAGGCCTAGCCTTGTTTGATGCCTATATTTTCATGAGAAATGCTCAATCCATAGCCTTTTGCTTCTTCATTCCAAACTTACCACCTTTAACATACAATACGTCCAAATCAAAATTTGAAACCGACCTCCTCGTTTTACACCTCTTGTACCTACATTCACTCAAAAATAACAAAATCGATTAGAATGATGGGTTGCCTCCCATCAAGCGCCTTAGTTTTGATCATGGCTCGACAAAATCCTAAGAAAACAAAAACAACAAGAACATTTAAAAATGATGGGTTGCCTCCCACCAAGCGCTTGATTTATTGTCGCGGCACGACATAGCTATCTCGATTACTTAGTCTTCATCGAGATAGATGGGGCATCATTTTCTGAATGGATTCAAACGACGTTGATACTTACTTGAAGGCATGCAATCTTCTTCGAGATGACTCTTGTGCATACATATCCTAAGAGGGATACCAATTATATCATCAATCTTTCTACCCATAGCTCTCTTGTATCTCATCAGAGCAGAGATGAGAGCCTCTACGTGCTATTCACTTAAATCATCCTCCATACTTATCGGAAGTATATTTCCACTTTCCAAGAACATATACCTTAGATAACTTGGTAGCTCTTTCGATTCTAGCTCTAGTGGCTCTTCAATGAAAGTCTTTGTTGTTGGTGATGGTTGATTCTTAAGATCAAGGTCCGGCTGCTTGGGAGTATGAGAATAGGACCCTATTCCTGTTAGAGCACACATAGTTTCTTCATAATCTTCATCATCCTCATGCTCAACATTCAGCAGTGCAGCAGACAATGGCTCAACAGTAAGCTGTTTCTTTACAGTTAATGCTTTCTTATCCTCATAAGCTACGGAGAACACATCCATATCGCTGGGTTGCTTCATTACTTTGCATATATCAAAGCGGACCACTTCATCATTTAACCGAAACAAAAGCTCATTAGCTCTCATGTCAATAAGCACACTTCCAGTTGCAAGGAAATGACGTCCCAAGATTATGGGAGCTTCAGAATCCGCCTCACAATCCAGAATAACGAAGTCTGTAGGAAAAATGAATGAAGAAACCTTCACCAACACATCATTCAAGATACCCACAGGTCGTTTTACCGACCTATCAGCCATCACTAGCCTCATATTGGTTGGTGTCGGATCGCCTAACCCCAACTTCTTGTAGACAGATAGTGGCATAAAATTGATGCTAGCACCTAGATCGCACAATGCCTTGGCAAAATTCATAGATCCAACCGTGCACGGAATAGTGAAAGCACCAGGGTCTGCCTTTTTCTGAACTAGTGATCGGGTAGCGATTGCACTGCAATGGTGAACATTATCTGCCGGCTCATAGCTTACCGCCCGCTTCTTTGTTAAAAGGTCCTTCATGAATTTTGCGTACCCAGGCATTTGCTCTAGTGCCTCTACCAATGGAATATTAATGGTCAGCTGCTTTAACATCGTCATGAATTTGCTGAACTTCGTATCATCCGCAAACTTCTTCAATCTTTGAGGAAAAGGTGGTGGTGGATATGGAATTGTTTTCTCCACGACTTTCTTCTCCTCTTGCTTTCGAATTTTGGTCTTTTCAGGCTGCAAACCACTAGGGGTGACGTCATGGACGTCTTGGTCATTGTTTATGGCGTCCTTATCTTCTTTATTTTTGGCTACTTGCTTGCTTTGGGATGAATTTTCCAGCACCTTACCACTCCTGGTAGTAATAGCCATGCATGATCCATCGTTCCTTGGATTTTGCACAGTGTTGCTAGGTAAAGTGCCAGCCTTTCTTTGATTGAATACCGTAGATAATTGACCCAATTGTTGCTCCAGCTGTTTTATTGAAGTGGAATGCGAGACAACCAATTGCTTCATTGAGTACAAGTCGTTCTTCACCTCATTCACTCCCGTATTAGTTGCCTCTACTCCTTTCAATAGTTTAGCCATCATATCTTCCATTGATATATTTCTAGAACCAAATGCAGCGTCATCACGTCTTCCAGGAGGAACATACAAACCACTCCTGTCAGTCTTATCCTTCTAACTACCTTGATCACGGCCCTTATATCCTGAATTATCATAATAGTTCCGACCTTGGTTTCCTTGGGCATTACCTCGGAAACCCCCCTGATTGTTCAAGTAGTTGGCTTCTTCCTTGGAATCGGATTCCTCTCTTCCTTTTGATGCAACAGCTTTAACTTTTTCGGTCTTCCCTGATAATAGATGCTTTGTAAGAAGATCCATCTACATTTTCATGTGAGCCATGTCTTGGTCACGATCCTCTTGTCTTCGCCTCTGCTTTGCAGTCATGCCAAAAGATATAGTAGGGCTTGCTACCTCAGAATCCCTGGTATGCCAAGCTCTACTTTGCTTCATCATCCGATCTAGCATATTGCTTGCCTGCCCAAAGGTGAGGTCCATAAATGATTCTTCAGCTGCATTATCCACCACTGGTTTAGTTATTGAATTCAAGGCTCTGTATAGTATCTCCATTAGGTGGACATTGGTCATGTGATGGTTTGGGCACCGCATAAGCTTCGTCTTGAACCTCTCCCATGTTTCATGGAGAGCTTCAGTTGGAATCTGTCAAAAATTGTTGATCTCCTCTCTCAACTGTGCTTTCTTGGATGGCGGAAAGAATCTTTCTAGGAAAGCATCTTTCAATTGCCTCCAATTTGTAATAGAATCAGGAGTTAGCCTATTCAACCATAGAGTTGCCTCCCCAGACAGAGACAATGAAAATAGACGTAATTGAATTGCATTCTGTCCAACGCCAGGATTGTCGAATGACTTGCATGTAGAAATAAAGTTGATCAGATGCATATTCGGATCATCGCCTGCTAGTCCACCAAATAATCCCTTGAGTTGCAAAAGTTGAATCATGGTGCTAGTGATATTGAACTTTGCTCCAGGTGCCAAGAGTGACAGAATAATGGCTCCTGTGGCACCAGCTTCATCCAAATCATCATCATCGTCATCAAAAGAAATCTACACAGCTCGGCGATCAGGCCTCAATCGCGCTTGATGATCTCTCCTCTGCATGGGTGCCGCCATCTCAGCAGTACGCCGTGGGTTTAGTAGCTCCTCATCGCCCAGGTCCTCATCATCCGGATTTGTTGCACGGCCTGGGTTATCAATATTCTGTTGATGCACTTGAGCATTTATCCTTTCAATTTCACGTTGTGCATCCATTGATGCACTAAACAAACCTGAATAAAATAAAAACAACAACTAAAAGTAAAAATACGAGAATCTTTGACCAAAGGGTCTAGTAATTATCACAAACTTAGTTGACAACCGTATTCCCCAGCAACGGCGCCAATTTTTGATAACGCTCAATCTACAGCTCTTGTAAGAGTGTAAAGCGGTCGTTGTCAAATATATAACCCAACTGGGTTGGGCATCGATCCCACAGGGAATAGCCGGTCAACAAGTAAGTAATGATTATTAGACTTTTGGTGCAAGTCTAGTAAAAGAGGGGGGATTGTAACGTGCAATTGATGTAAACAAAATAATAGAGTAAAAACGGCAATTAACAAAGTAAAAATAAAGAATGTTTAGTAGGATGTAGACAATGAGAATTGAAGAGTTGGGGTTATGTCCACCTTCTAAGTTGTACGTCTCTATTGGCTATGAGTGTGTTGAATTCCGACATGCATGTGCTTATAGAGAATTGTATTCGATGGTAAATCCAGGCGTCTTTTGACCTATTCGAGGATTATTTCACTTTAACTCTTTCGAGCTTAAAGCGTATCTAACGGTACAAATTCTCCAAGCGGTTAATCCAGTTACGGCACTAACTTTTTAATAGGGGATGGGAACCTACTACCTTGACATTATCTCTTTTCCAGACATATAACTTTTCTTTCGAACAAGTTAATGCTATACTGGCGTTATTCTATGCGTCTGCAGCCACAAGAATTTGCATTAAGATGAAGAGAATAATGATATAAGCAACACACGTGTCATGAATTCACAAACTCATAGCAATAGATAGTATCTCATAAGGCTTCCATAACCCCAACAGAGAAGTTTAGTTACCCATGAGTGCGAAGGAAATCGCAATCGACATTGTTATTATACCACAATAAAGATTTTGTGTAGTAAAGTGTGGTAGGCATTTAGGCGTGACTTCTTTGCAAAGTAACGTTTCTCTTGTTGTGGAAATTAAGAATTGAATAGATGAAAAATAATGTCAACAATGAACTAATAAAGAGAATTGTTTTGATGGATGGATGGATGGTGGATGGATGGGAATTGATAGAATGGGGGAATTGTGAGGAATGTGTGGAATGAATTAAAAATCTCTAGCAAAATAGGGTATTTATAATACCCATATCCTATTCCTACTAAGCTAATAAATTACTTAACCCAATCCTACTAGGTTAATGTATCATTATCCTAATCCTAATAAATTACTGCATTATTATCCTAATCCTAATAGGTTACTGCTGGTCCCCAAAGTCTTCAGAAATGTTGTTTTTGCCCGAGACAGGTTTTCCATGCGTCACTTTTGGTCCTTGGCATCCAAGTTTTCCCTTCCTTCTATCGTGAAGCTTTCTTTGGCGTCAAGTTATCCATAAAATGCTGAAATCTGCATCATTTATACCTGAAAACTTGCTAATCACGTTTGTTATCTCACTTACAGGAAAAAGGACTAAAAGTGCATGAATTATATAATTTGTTCTCAAAATTAGGCTAAAATATGGGCAAAATCTAGTGCTATAGGCGTGTAAATTCGCCTATCATCAAAGGCCTTAGTGAATGAATTATGATATGTTGCATGCATTCCTATTCATGTGCATTCCCTATTGAATGAGTTATGAGACAACAACATGCCTCCTTATACAATTACATGTTTAAGACTTCCAAGTGCTTGAAGAGATGCCTCATTGATTGTAGTGTGAATGATAGTCTATTGTCATGTTGTTATGCAAAAATTGTCATAGCTTATTTATTTATGTTGTCGAGTCCTGGGGGTATTTAATACATGACAATTTAGCTGATTTTCTAGAGCCCATGCCAGTTTTAAAGATAATCTCAGTCATTCCATGATCTGTAGAATTCAATCAGTTATAGAACTTAGAAAGACTTAGTAATCGCAATATCAGTCTATACCAGTTCAGTATATGGTTCAAATCTCAATAGTATTCAAGTAATCAATTGGGAATTCAGTAGTACTTCGTCAGTCAACAAAACTCAGTAATATCAGTTTAGTTCAGTTAAAATAGTACATTTAGTAACAGTTCAGTCAAGCCTAGTATGGACTAGAAAATCAGTTCAGTGTCATTCAATTGGGGGTAGGATTCAGCACCGAGAGAGATCAAGGATGAGAACTCAGCTACTAGTATAGGGTGTGATTCTTAGAAGCAATCCTTACGCTCCAGAACTACGTAGCCAGCATAGGTTGAGATATCAAACCTGCTAGATAAGGGTTGATAAGGTGGCTAAACCTGTTAGATAAGGGCTCCACCATTCTCGTTAGAGTACCCAATAGATGAGGATTACAAAAAGTTTTCTTGACCCGTGGTACGGTACTGACACCCTTCAACTGGGGTTATAGGTTGGGCCCCAAATTAGCTAGAAGTGGCATGTCGGTTAGATGACTACCTCCCAATATTTTAGTTTTAGTCTCAGTCTTCAAGATAGAACTCGATCAATTTTATAGAATTCAAGGTTGTTAGATACAGTCCATCAAGTATTAATACCTATTATAGAAGTGAAGGTTGTTAGATATAGGCCATCAAGTATTATTACTAATAGATTCAGAGACCACCTACTAAATAGGGTTGATCTTAGATTTAGTCAATCTTTCTTATTATTAGCAGATCCGGAGATCACCTACTAGATAGGGTCTGATCTCAACTTCAGTCAATTAGTATTAGTATCAATAGACTCAATTATTAGAAATCCAGCTATTAGAATTTAGCATTTAGTGTTATTATGATTTCAGTTATAGTTATGTACTCACGTATGTATCCTTATTCAGTACTCTCATGATATTTATTCAGTATTGTTCATGCATGTGTGTCCTTGCATTTAGTCTTACCTTATCTAGCGTACCAGTACATTTTCACATACTGACACATACTTTTCTCTTGCGCTATGGTGTGTTATACCATAGGTTAATAATCATAGGATATCGAGCACCCATAGCAATTTAGATTTATCCAGCAGCAGTAGACTTAGCAGTGAGTCCTCATCCTTTGAAGATGGTTCCATTTTTTCATTATATTGCATTAGATTCAATATTTTTTAGAAAACAGAGTTAGTTAGGGGATTATCCCATCAACTCCCTATTTAGATTGTTTAGAGGCTTTCAGACTAGATGTTCAGACAATTGTATTAGTATTCAGTTTCAGTTGTATTTTTGTTTTAGTTCAAAATTTTAAACCTTATGGCAAGTTTCCGCTAGTTTTTTGCATTTATTATAGTATATTATATAGTGCTCAGTTACAAATATCAGTCAAGGGTTAGTTTGTGGCCCTTTGGGGTCATGAACATTGTGTAGTGTTTGGCGTACTAGACTCGGGGTGTTACAAACTTGGTATCTGAGCCTAAGGTTCAATAATGTCCTAGGAAGTCTGAAAGCCACATCTAGTAGAGTTTTGTGCATGGGTGTGTTGCGTGCAATATTTATGTACAAGAGGCTATAAGATGTTTTAAGAACAGTTTTCCTTCTTTCAGTATTCATGGTGTATGAGTGACCATGAGCTCCAGTAGAACCCTCAGTCTAATCTGCTTCTTGCTATGATTTGCAGAACATGTCTTCCAGAGAAGCTAGCAAAAGAAGTAATGAAAATCAGCCAGTTCCTCAGCCCATTCAGGAAGATCCCCTTGACGAGAATGTCTCTCATGAAGAATTAAGAGCTGCTTTCACTACCTTATCTTATTCGGTAGTTTCTCAGAATAATTTGCAGAATGTTGTCTTATCTAGGCTTTTGACTTTCCCTCAACAAGAGGAGGGAGGGAAGCATAGGAAGAATAAAAGTTCTAGAGCAAATAACTCTACACTAAGATCAAGGGTAAGTAACAGCTCTTAGTTCCATCAGAGATTCCCCTTGATCTTAGTGTAGAGTTATTTGCTCTAGAACTTTTATTCTTCCTATGCTTCCCTCCCTCCTCCTGTTGAGGGCAAGTCAAAAACCTAGATAAGACAACATTCTATAAATTATTCTGAGAAACTACTGAATAAGATAAGGTAGTGAAAGCAGCTCTTAATTCTTCATGAGAGACATTCCCAACACCGGTTTTGCTTTCAGTCCGGGCACCAGTATCTAAGTCTAAGAATGTCAATCGAGATGGATCATCAGTCTTTAAGTCACAAGGTCGTGGGAAGGGAGTTCGTACTTATCCGCATTGTAGAGAATATGGAAAGAACCATAAGGGAGTGTGTAAAGTAGGCAGTGATGTATGTTTTGGGTTATGGTAAGCCACGCCACAGACTTCAAGAGTATAAGGTTATGGCTCAGAGGGGTAGAGATCTGCATCAGTAGGGCGCCACTTGCAGTACCACTAGTGGTCAGTGTCAGGATAGATTTTATACACTTTGGACTCACCATGATCAGGAAAGTTTCGCTAATATAGATTGGGGTACGTATGAGTCTTTCATTTTCACGATATACTTTTTTGGATCTCTTGTTCCGAATGAGCTTAAGTTTTAGCATGAGTTAGTCAGTAAGGCCAGCAAATTAGTTTAGCAGTAGTAAAGTAGGGATAGTGTTACCTGAATTCAGTAGATGTTGCATTCATGAGGATAGTTGTATGGAAGGTGGACCAGTAGGCTTGAAACGGTGTGTGTAAGAAAATAATTTAAGTTAGTTGATTGGAAGGTGGTATGTTTCATTGAAGGTTTGGGGATATACATGTTATGTGTTAGAATCTAAGTTTGAATCTTTCAATGTTGAGCTAATAGAAGGAGGAGTTGAAAATTCTAAGTTAGATAGTTCTTAAGTTGCTACAAGATGAATTTTAGGCTATAGAAAGTTAAGAGTTCTATCTCAGAAGAAGGTATCAGTTGTAGTGCTTTACACTTTCAGATGCAGTCTTTCGAGGTTAGTTTAGTGTTGGTGAGTATTGTTATATCTCAGACTCTAGAGTAAAGTGGTTTCAGTTTATTTTAAAGATGTTATTAAGTGGTTCAAGAATTTAGAAATAACATATATAAGATAAGGGGGAGATGGTAGAACCCAGTATTTAGTTCTAGTATAAGTTATAGTAACAGTCTCCGTCACAGTCTTAGCCTAGTGACTAGATCAATACCTCAATCCAATTTCAGGTAGTGCAGTTTTCCAAACTCATGCTCAGCTATCTCATGTTACTTAGTCAGTATCTTCCCCATATTTCCACCCATTCGTTCTATATGAAGTCTCATGAATATGACCATTCCAAGATAGAACACCCTAGTAGTTGTGAGTTCAGCTCAGTTCATCGATCATGCATTAGTTTTAGATCCTAGATATTTAGACATGATTTAGTTCGTAGGTGCCCTGTGCATCACCCCAGTATATCAGTGAAGTAAGCATTCTTAGAGGGACATAGTTTACCAAGGGAGAGATATCCTATGATTCCCCAATGCTTTCATTTCTTTAAATCCATTAAGTTTCATGCTCGGATTTTCCTTACAAACTTAGTATTAGTTATCAATGCATAATTCAATCATGCATTCACGTGTCAATTATTCATGCGTCAAATATGCATGCTTAGTATAAGAACTCAATCATGTATCCCATGCATCATATATGCATATCAAGTGTATAAACTCAGTCTATCAACAATCCTAACCAACCTTATTCAAGGATGAATATTCTCAAGGGGGAGATATTGTAATACCCCGAGAATCCCAACCGATAGTAGAACCATGGTTCAATCTCATGATAAATAAATCTTAGTGATTTTTTGGTTTTATGATCAATTTTGATGTATATTAAGGCCTTAAATACGTCCTAGCTATTAGACGAATCAAAACATCCCTTACCGATTGAATTCTTGAGAAGGACATTGCCATAGTCAACTTCAAATGATCAAATCACACATTCTATAAAGAATTTTTTAGATCATGGCCCACCAAAAGATACATAATTGAATTATATTTCCAAGAATACCAATTTCGCCAAATTCTGATATTGGAGTAAAAAGTTATGGCCATTTTACGGCAAGCTATCCGAAATGCCAAAGTGTGACAGGAAGGCCGATGGACCGTCGCGCCTGCGATGGACCATTGCCAAAACCATTGCACCTGAGGCAGTAAGCCTATTTTCTAGCCAAAAAAATGGGTTGAAGGGACGGTCTGTCCCCAGTGCGACGATTCGTCGCCCAAACCATCGCGAACCTCCATTTAGCAATTTTAAGCCATTTTGAAAGGATTTGTGGGCCTTTTCCACCCTATTTAACACCTAATCATGTCAAATCAAAACACATAACTCCTTATTCACCCATAACATCAAAATTAGGGTTTCTTTCAAGAACAAGATCCAAACCCTTCTTAAAAAACTAAGAAATTCAAGTTCTTCAACTTCAAGAACCATCAAGAAAACATCAAGATTTGTGTTTCCTAAATAAAGAATATTCAAGAAATGTTAGTTATCTGTCACGATTCAAGATTTTGAGCTATGTCAGATGTTGTTTCTTGGTTTCCTTCCACCCAAGAAGTTCAAAAATCCCTATTTAAATTACAAAGATTGTTATTTATGAGTTTTCATTATTTGTTTGGATTGAAGTTCATTCTATTGAGGTTGTTTAGTCTTAATTCATGTTTTGATTAAAAAGTTCAAAGATTGGGTTCTAGTTTGTGGTAAATTTCATGATATTCATGATAAACCCTACAACATGTTGATTGATGTAACCATGTTAATTAGGTGTATTGAATGTTGTATGACAAAAGTATGCTCCCTATATGTTTGATAAAATGCTTGTGTGAAGGAAATAGGGTCATTATAGAATGTTGACAAGAAATCCACAATTTATGTATAAGTTCATGCATGTCATGTGTTTGTTGAAAGGCCTTAGTAAATGAATTATGATATGTTGCATGCATTCCTGTTCATGTGCATTCCCTATTGAATGAGTTATGAGACAACAACATGCCTCCTTATACAATTACATGTTTAAGACTTCCAAGTGCTTGAAGAGATGCCTCATTGATTGTATTGTGAATAATAGTCTATTGTCATGTTGTTATGCAAGAATTGTCATATCTTATTTATTTATGTTGTCGAGTTCTGGGGGTATTTAATACCCGACAGTTTAGATGGTTCTAAAGCCCGTATCAGTTTTCAAGATAATCTCAGTCGTGCCATGATTAGTACAACTCAGTTAGTTACAGAACTTAGAATGACTCAATAATATCAATATCAGTCTATACCAGTTCAATATGTGGTTCAGACCTCAATAGTATTCAAGTAATCAATTTAGAATTCAGTAGTATTTCCTCAGTCAGCGGAACTTAGTAAGCTCAGTTTAGTTCAGTTAAAATAGTACGTTCAGTAACAGTTCAGTCAAGCCTAGATGGACTAGGTAATCAGTTCAATATCTTTCAGTTGGGAGTAGGATTCAGCACCGAGTGAGCTCAAGTATGGGAACTCATCTACTTGTAGAGGGTGTGATTATTAAAAGCAATCCTTGCACTCCAAAACTATGTAGCCAGCATAGGTTGAGACATCAAACCTTCTAGATGAGGGTTAATGAGGTGGATAAACCTATTAGATGAGGGCTCCACCATTCTCTTTAGAGTACCTGATTGGTGATGGTTATGCAAAGTTGTCTTTACCCGTGGCATAGTACTAACACACTTCCAACTTGGGTTACAGATTGGACCCTAAATTAGCTAGAAGGGGCATGTCAGTTAGATGAGTACCTCCCACAGTTTTAGTTTTAGTCTCAGTCTTCATGATAGAACTCAGTTCAGTTTTATAGAAGTCAAGGTTGTTAAATATACAGTCCATCAAGTATTAATTCCTATTATAGAAGTCAAGGATGTTAGATACAGGACATTAAGTATTCTTACTAATAGTTTCAGAGACCACCTGCTAGATAGGGTTGATCTCAGATTTAGTCAACCCTTCTCATTATTAGCAGATCCAGAGATCTCCTGCTAGATAGGGTCTGATCTCAACTTTTGTCAATCAGTATTAGTATCAATAGACTCAGTTATCAGAAACCCATTTATTAGAATTCAGCATCCAGTGTTATTACGATTTTATTTATAGTTTATGCACTCATGTATGTATCCTCATTAAGTAGTCTCATGATATTTAGTCTGTATTGTTTATGCATATGAGTCCTTGCATTTAGACTTACCTCATCTAACGTACCAGTACATTCTCACGTACTGACGCATACTTTTCTCTTGAGCTATAGTGTCTTATACCATAGGTTCAAAAGCACAGGATATCGAGCACCCATAGCAGTTCAGATTTATCTAGCAGCAGTAGACTTAGCAATGAGTCCTCATAATTTGAGGATGGTTCCATTGTTTCATTATATTGCATTAGATTCAATATTTTTTAGTAGACGGAGTTAGTTGGGGGATTGTCCCATCAACTCCCTATTCCGACGGTTTAGAGGCTTTCAGACTAGATGTTCAGACAGTTGTATTTGTATTCAGTTTTAGTTCAGAATTTTGAACCTTATGGTAAGTTTCCGCCATTTTTCCGCATTTATTTCAGTATATTATGTAGTTCTCAGTTACATATATCATTCAAGGGTTAGCTTATGGTCCTTTGGGGTCATGAGCACCGTGTAGCGTCTGGGGTACCATACTTAGGGAATTATACTAAGAGAGTGTCCACCCTTTAGGGCAGGAAGACCTCTCATACCTACGTTGGCTACGTAGCTCTGGAACTCAGGGACTAATTGTAACTGTCTCACCCTTGACAAGCAGTAAAACTTTCATCCCTAAATTCACTTAGTGCTAAGTTCTCTTTCTAACTAATCTACAAGTACTGGATAGTCGAATACAATCTTTCTTGAAACGGGAAAACTAGACATAGATAAATTGAAGAAAAAAGTAACTCCGACTCCAAGGGCTCACCTATTCTAGGAAATCAATCTTGCGTAAGCATCAAATCAGCAACGACAACTAGTAGTCAGATATGCACCAGAAGTGTAGTATGAGTACCATTACCGTGGGTACTCAACAAGCATCATCAGCCAACTGAGCTAAGTCATAATATAAATATGAAAAAATTCAAAATAAACTAAACTAAGTCAAGTTAAAATGACAAACCTAGAAATAAGCTCCAGCACTACTGTAAATGGATAAGTAAATACAGAAAGTAATATAAGGATCACATCATTATAACTAGAAAATTGGACCCCATAAGCCAATAAGTGAGGAAAGGTAATAACCCAATGTATGCCTCCATAAGCCTGAAGGGTACAATCAATGAAAGTAAATAACCTAATGACAATAAATTACCAATTACCATGCCATAATTAATAATTTATCAGTACCATATCATATTATAAATAACTCCCTAAATATCAAACTTGAATCGGAACTTAATAGTGTCATAATCATTACCATCATTTGTTGTACTCAAATCTAGACTCATATTATTAACATCATCAACAAATGAAAGACTTGAACTAGAACTCAATATATATTATCATCATTAGTTGACAAACTCAAACCCGAACTCTTATACAACATTATTATCATTAATTGTTAGACTTGGACCGAAACTTAGTATTATTAGACCATATCAGTGTGCCATGTAAATAAACCACAATTATAATCTATGTCACTAAATCATAGTAATTATCCACTAGAACTTACCTAGAATTAGCAACAACTCTCAACTACTGAGCTAGTGTAAACAATAAGCATTTAATCTCTTCAAAGTCCCAAAATAGCATCAATAAGAGTAAATCATACATAATTAAGTCAACAAAAGCTAACACAAATCTTGGACTGAAGTGGGCCAGAGAGGCCCACTTCTAATCCTCAAAATCCATTTTAGCCAAATTCTACCCCATACTAGGATTATTAAGTAATTTTGGACCCAAAGAACAATAGTGTAATATGGGTATAATTGTTCTTATTTTTGATGAATAGATTGCGATTTTGATAGCGTGGCATCCTACGAAAGCTTCTTGAAAGGGAAAATTGGTGGTTTAGCAAATTCTTTGGGCTTTTCTTCAGCGTACAGGTAGGCTAGTTTTACTTTCTTCATACCTGTACGCTGAAGAAAAGCCCAAAGAATTTGCTAAACCACCAATTTTCCCTTTCGAGAAGCTTTCGTAGGATGCCACGCTATCAAAATCGTAATCTATTCATCAAAATAAGAACAACTATACCCATATTACACTATTGTGCTTTGGGTCCAAAATTACTTAATAATCCCATAGTAGAACCCATTTGTAGAATCACACTTTAAAAACAACACAACGTCACTCTATGCTCAAGGAATATTTATCCTCAAAAATGGGTGCATTTTGAGCTCTAATGATGCTACAATCAAGCCATTGAGTTTCTAGGAATTTTAGAAAAAGGAAGGAATTAAGCATGAAATTAATGGAATGTCCCTATAAATTTGATAAAGAATTGCATAAATTAATGGTACCAAATCTCCACAATCACCTATAATTGACTCTCACAAGTTTATTCACCTTTTAATGTTCATAATTCTAGACAATGGATGCAAAGTAGTGAAAATCAGACTAAGTGGGATATTTATAGCCTTCCTAGGCCCACAGATGTCGCTTGAGCAAACATCTCCTAAGATACTAGATATTACATTTCTGACACTAACAGCCACAAAATATGTCACATAAGCAACACTAGTGTCGCTTATGTGACACGTGTTTTGCTTATGCAATACTAGTGGTCCAAGTTAGGTCGCTTAAGTGACCTACTGGTTGCTTTCTTCCATATCTCTGCCAAACCCTTAGGTTTCATTTGGAATCTCGATATGCAAATGAACTATGCTACCCTGTCAAATTTGACGTTCTAAATTTATTATTTAGGCGAAATTTCCATTCAAGATCGTTTTGATGAAAAGTGGGTCCGACACCCACTTACCATTTCTCTTAACTTTCCACCAATAGCCCAAAATAAGTCTTGGGGCCTCGGGACCCAAACAAAGGGTCCTCCTAACCTAAAATTGATGCTTCAGAATTATTGAAAAAAATTAGAATTAATATATGAGGTTGTTTGAATGAAGTTTTGACCCGACTAGACCACGGGCCATGTCATAATGGGCGTCCCAAGTCCGACCGGGACCGGAGACCACCCCCATTACCCAACCCAACCTTCAGCCGCCTACCCTGAGTTGGATGAATTATTAACATATAACAAGATAGCATTATTATTCATATCAGGACTCCTAGATAGGATCACGACCATGACCAACCTAAAAGAGTCCAACCAACCCATACCAACAATATAACTATGCCAAACCAAACCAATACCGAAATAAACTCCATAAACCAAGCCATATCAAAAAAAGATCCAAAACATAATATGATTTAATCCCAACATAAAATATGATGCAACTAAACCAATCCGGCCCATTCCAACCTAATGCAATACCACAAATCCTCTAACCAAAAGAGGAATAAAATGCAGTTGGTACATGCCCCCAACCATAGCTAAAACCAATATTCAGAAATAAATCAAAATGTCTAAAAGTATCCATAACATAAAATCGAACTTACTGGAAATATGGAAGCTCACCACTTCAATCCAAATGTCGTCCTCAAGTAAATCACTATGTAGGAGGAGTAGGATAGAGAGTTCCTATATCGCATAGGTATACAGCCACCAGTAAATGATTTAGCAGGTAAACGCTTACTTGATATTAGGGTAAGGATAAAATAATGCCATTTATAAATCCAAGTGAAAGCATCCATATACACACAACCATACATATATATAACTATGCCGGGAAAGGGGATCGGGTTTAGCATGCATTTAAAACCTTTACCTGGCTTGTGTAGCTTTGCCGTCCTAAACCACCCATAGGCTATATGGGCTTAGCTCCCCATTCTGAAAGTGCTCCCAATGCGTATAGCCATACAACTAAAGAAGATACCCTAGGATGACTAGTACATCACCCAAAATAATGTGTGACATTATGCACACGGTCACCAATACAAAACCTCATATCAGCAAATATGAGTTTCCAATTTTGGTCCCCCCGGGACCTTCACCTTCTACGGCTTTGCTATACATCCCGTGATTAATGCCAGTTATAACCATTTTCCAATTAACCAAACCATTAACCATTTATTTACCAAGACAATTTATTTGTGCTATTGTCAAACCGGCCATACTTGCAAGTAGTATCCACACCCAACCAAATATAGGTTTAAGGGGACTTTCATGTACCCTTCCATTTACCATAATAAACCACTTGGGATATTTCCATGTATCTCGCAAGCATAGATAATTAACTAAAAACGTGTCTACCATGGCCTTTCCAATGAATTTAAACTCTCCCAAAACCATTTAACCATTTAACCATTTAGAGTTCCATTACCAAGTTTAAAACAAGCAAAAGTTCCTTTAAAACACATTAATGCAATGAAAACATTCTTATAAGCAATTTGCAAACACCTTGGGGGCATAATATAACCAAAACCAATTCCAATTACCATTTAAATCATTCCCATAAAATTCAATTATCCTAAACCACCATTAATGCACATAAACCATAATTAAAACCATGGAAAACCATAACCAATCATTTATAACCAAAAACCCCAAGTCATATTTGAAAACAAAATCAAACAATAATGTAACCATGAAAACATTATGTAAAACTATTCCTTTAGTTGGAACTAACAAGGAGGGAAGATAACAGGCCTTAATTGACAAAGTAGATGGAGAGAAATCGCCAAAAAGACCTCCAAATTCCCTCTAGTTGAAACCCTAGCTTTCTTACCCCAAAAGCTTTTGAGAGAATTATAGAGTGTTTAGGAAGAGTTTCTAAGTGTTAATGAATAGAATATTAGGGTAAATATCCTTCCTAGTTCCATATAAGTCGTGGGACATTATTAGAGTAAGTGGGAAAATATCCAGATTGCCATCACTTAAATTGCTCAAAATCCCATCATAGGGATATAACTGGCCCTGACGACTCGTATCCTTCCTATACAAATGGTACCCAACACTCCTACCCTAAGAATTAACCTTTGGACCCAACACTATCCAGTATGCGACTCATCCAAACCAAGTCGTATCCAAATATATGATCTATAACCTTTATCCATACCTCTGGCAGAATCAAATCCTTAGAGGATTGAACACTGACCACCATACGACTCTCGGGTATGTTTCATACCCTAAATTATGGCTCCAAGTGAGCCACTCATACTCAGATCCAACCCAAGTTGAAATATCTAAGATTATGTGAAGAAACCAAATGATTCGTATCTAACCATACAACTCATACCACCAAGTCGTACCCATTCAAGTGACCAAAATGCATCCTGCTAACCAATACTGGTTAGCATATGACTAACCCATACGAATCGTACCCCAGTATATAAATTATTTCCTTAGTTGTATTTTTTCCAGAGACTATAAATCAAGGATGTTTTCTATGGTCCAGAAACAAGGGTTTTTTAGTCTCCCTATCTAGGAACATTCATCCTCGAATGACGGAGTAGGTAGCACTAACTCAATTTACACCCCTTAGATGTCTCTATTCTTTCCTATAACAAAGATGTAAAGAAATCAAGTAGATTCAGTTACATTATCAAATTATACATCAAGAAAATGTACCTTCCACATGAATATCCAAAATTGAGAACAAATATGGATATTTGTACGTTATGTCCACTTCCGCCTACCATGTAGCTTCATAATCTCCTAAAGAGACAACTTCTCATAATCCTTCACCGAAAAGTTAGTTTGTACTAGCAAGAAATGATTGGATTTTGTCATCCTGTCCATGATGACCTAAACTAATCATATTGATTCCGAGACCGAGGAAGATCGTCAACGAAATCCATATTAATCTCCTTCTATTTCTATTTCGGCAACTCTATCTCTTGATACAACCCACCAAGCCTCATATGATCAACCTTAAGCTATTGGCACACCAAGCACTTGGCTACAAAATGAGCTACATCTTTTTTCATACCATTCCACCGATAAATCTCCTTGAGATCATGATACATAATTTTTTAGCTAAGTTGTACAACATGGCACGACTAATACGCCTCAGCCAAAATCCTTTGCCACAACCCATCGATGTTAGGAACACACAACCTCCCTTGGTATTGTAAAGTACCATTACTACTGATCTCAAATTCTACTACCTTTTGTATTCCGACTACACTCTTGATTTTCATCATGATAGGATCTAGCACTTGTTTCTCCTTAACCTTTGAACCAAGAGACATCCGAATCACTTCCTAAGCTATCACACCATCATCGTTAGAGTCCAAGAGACAAACTCCAAGATTAGCCAAGAAATGAATATCCTTCACAAATTCCCATTTTTCCTTTTCCACATGAGCTAAACTACCCATGGACAACCCACTAAGAGCATCAACAACCATATTAGCCTTACCTGGGTGATAGTAAAGACTCATATCATAGTCCTTGAGAAGCTCCAACCATCTCCTCTATCTGAGATTTAGCACTTTCTGAGTGAACACATACTGTAGACTCTTATGATCAGAAAATATATCCACGTATACGACATATAAATAATGCCACCATATTTTCAAGGCAAACACAACCACCAAAAACTCCAAATCATGAGTAGAATAATTCCTCTCATGCACTTTCAACTACCTGGAAGTATAGAAAATCACCTTCCCATGCTACATCAACACACAACCAAGACCTACCCGAGATACATTATAATAAACCATGAACACATCATTACCTTTCGGCAAAGTCAGAATTAGAGCCGAAGTTAACTTATCCTTCAAATTCTTTAAAATCCCTTCACAAGCATCCGACCAAGAAAACTTTACCTTTTTCTAAGTCAACTTAGTCAACGAAGCAGCTATAGAAGAAAATCCCTCCACGAACCGCCTATAATAACCATCCAAACCAAAAAAGCTTTGAATGTCAGATGGAGTAATGGGTCTAGGCCAACTTTTCACCACCGCTACCTTCTGAGGATTCACCATAATCCCCTCACTAGAAATAATATAACTAAGATAAGTCATAACGTTCATCAAAAACTCATACTTAGAGAACTTGGCATATAATTGTTGTTCCTTCAAGTTCTGCAACACCACACAAAGGTTATTAGCATGATCCACCTCACTCTTTCAATAAACCAAAATGTCATCAATACATACAATAACAAAGAGATTGAAATGCTGATGAAAAACAATGTTCATCAGAACCATAAACGTTGTCAGAGCATTATTCAAACAAAATGACATTACCAAAAATTCAAAGTACTGATGATAGTCGAATTTACACGCCTATAGTGCTATATTTTACCCATATTTTAGCAATGTTTTGAGAACAAATTATATATTTCATGCACTTTTAGTCCTTTTTCCTGTAAGTGAGCTAACGAACATGATTAGCAAAGTTTCGGTATAAATGATGCAGAATTCAGCATTTATGGATTACTTGACGCCAAAGAAAGCTTCACAAAAGGAGAAAAGGAAGCTTGGACGCCTAAGGACCGAAAGTGATGCATGGAAAACCTGTCCCGGGCAAAAACAACAATTCTAAAGACTTTGGGGACTAGCAGTAATTTATTAGGATTAGGATAATGATACATTAACCTAGTACAATTGGGTTAAGTATTTCATTAGCTTAGTAGGATTTGGTTAAGTATTTAATTAGCTTAGTAGGAATAGGATATGGGTATTATAAATACCCTATTTTGCTAGAGATTTTTAAAAGGAGGGAATTCTTCTACTATTCCTCATTAATTCTATTACTCTATAACTCTTCTTATAACCCTTCCATTAATTCTACTTTTTACTCTTCTTCTATTCATCTATTCCTAATTTTCGCAACAAGAGAAACGTTACTTGCAAGAAATCACGCCTAACGCCTACCACACTTGTGCTACACCAATTTCTTATTGTGGTATAATAACAATGTCAATTGTGATTTCCTTCTCACTCATGGGTAACTAAACCTCTCTGTTGGGGTTATGGAAGCCGTATGAGATACTATCTATTGCTATGAGTTTGTAAGTTCGTGACACGTATACTGCTTGTATCATTATTCTCTTCATCTTAATCGAAATTCTTTGTGGTTGCAAACGCAAGAATACGTCAGTAAAACATTTAACTTGTTCGAAAGAAAGGTTATCTGTCTGGAAAAGAGATAATGTCAAGGTAGTAGGGTCCCATCCCCTATTAAAAAGTTAGTGCCGTAACTGGATTAACCTCTTGGAGAATTCGTACCGTTAGACACGCTTTAAGCTCGAAAGAGTTAAAGTGAAATAATCCTCGAATAGGTCGAAAGACGCCTGGATTTACCATCGAATACAATTCTCTATAAGCACATGCATGTCTGAATTCCGCATAACTCATAGCCAATAGAGACGTACAACTCAGAAGGTGGACATAACCCCAACTTCTCAATTCTCATTGTTTACAACTTAATAACTATTCTTTCTTCTTACGTTGCTATTTTCAATTTTACTTTAATATTTTGGTTACACATTACAATCCCCCCTTTTTACGAGGCTTGCACCAAAAGTCTAGTACTTCTTGCTTACTTGTTGACCAAGCTATTCCCTGTGGGATCGATACCCAACCCAGTTGGGTTCTATATTTGCTAACGACCGCTTTACACTCCTATGAGAGCTGTAGATTGAGCGTTATCAAAAATTGGCGCCGTTGCCGGGGAATACGAGTGTCAATTAAGTTTGTGATAATTACTAGACCCTTTGGTCAAAGATTCTTGTACTTTTACTTTTAGTTTTTGTTTTTGTTACTGCAGGTTTTTTCAGTGCATACACCATACTCGAAGTTTTGGTCAACCGTTATTACCTATCAATCCTGAACCACAACAAATTGGCAGAATGGAGGCACAAACGGAAATCGAAAGAATGGATGCTCAACAGGAGCAGGCGAGATTAGCTGCTCTTGCCACCGCCCAAGAACACCAACAAAACATTGATAACCCTGGGCGAGCAACAAATCCTGAAGATGAGGATTTAGGTGATGACGAGTTACTAAACCCAAGGCATGATGCTGAAATCGTAACACCTGCCAACAGAAGAGGTCGTCAAGCTCGGTTTAGGTATGATCGCCAACCCATGCAACCAGCTTTTGACAATGATGATGATGATCTTGATGGAGCCGGTGCCACAGGAGCCATTATTCCTCCACCATTAGCGCCCGGAGCCAAGTTCAACATCACAAGCACCATGATTCAGTTATTGCAACTCAAGGGATTATTTGGTGGACTAGCAGGCAATGACCCGAATATGCATCTCATCAACTTTATTTCTACATGCAAGTTGTTTGACAATCCTAGTGTTGGTCAGAATGCAATTCGATTACGTCTATTTCCATTGTCTCTATCTGGGGAGGCAACTCTATGGTTGAATGGGCTGACTCCTGATTCTATTACAAATTGGAGGCAATTAAGAGACGCTTTCCTAGAAAGATTCTTTCTGCTATCCAAAAGAGCACAATTGAGAGATGAAATCAGCAACTTCCGTCAGCTTCCAACTGAAGCCCTTTATGAAACATGGGAGAGGTTCAAGACAAAGCTAACAAGTTGCCCAAACCATCATATGACTAATGTTCACCTAATGGAGATATTATACAGAGCCTTGAATTCAATAACTAAACCAGCGGTGGATAATGTGGCTGGAGGATCTTTTATGGACCTCACCTTTGGTCAAGCAAGCAATATGCTAGATCGTATGATGAAGCAAAGTAGATCTTGGCATACCAGGGATTCTGTGGTAGCAAGCCCCACTTTATTTATTGGCATGATTGCAGACCAAAGAAGAAGAGAAGAAGAATGTGATCAAGATATGGCACACATAAAAACACAAGTAGATCTTCTTACAAAGCATTTATTATCAGGGAAGACCGAAAAAGTCAAAGCTATTGCGTCAAAAGGAAGAGAAGAATTTGATTCGGAAGAAGAGGCCAACGACTTGAACAATCAGGGGGGTTTCCGAGGGAATACCCAAGGAAACCAAGGTCGGAACTACTATGATAAATCTGGAAACAAAGACCAAGGTAGTTGGAAGAACAAGAATGAAAAGAGTGGTTTGTACGTTCCCTCTGGAAGACGTGACGCCACCACATCTAATTCTGGAAGTATGGAAGACATGCTGGCTAAAATATTGAAAGGAGTAGAAACAACAAGCGCTGCAGTAACGGAGGTAGTTAATGATTTGTCCTCTATGAAACAAATAGTTGATTCTCATTCCACTTCAATCAAGCAAATAGAGCAGCAATTGAGCAAACTTTCAGCAGCACTCAATCAAAGAAAGGCTGGCACTTTACCTAGCGATACTGTGCAAAACCCAAGGAATGATGGGTCATGCATGGTCATTACTACCCGAAGTGGTAAGGTGCTGGAAACTTCAACAAAAAGCAAGCAAGTGGTTGACGAAGTAGTGGACATTGATGATAAGGCAAAAGGAGAAGATGCCGCTGCAACTAATCCTATCGTCAACAACGTCAACCCCAATAATTTGCAATCTGAAAAAACTGAAAAACGGAAGCAAGAGGAGAAGAAAGCCGTGGAGAGAACAATTCCATACCCACCACCACCTTTCCCTCAATGATTGAAGAAGGTGGCGGATGACACAAAGTTCAGCAAATTCATGACTATGTTAAAGCAGCTGACTATTAATGTTCCATTGGTGGAGGCACTTGAAAAAATGCCTGGGTATGCAAAATTTATGAAGGATCTTTCGACAAAGAAGCGGGCAGCAAGTTATGAGTTGAAAGATGATGTTCATCACTACAGCGCAATCGCTACCCGATCAATAGTTCAGAAGAAAGCTGACCCCGGCGCTTTCACTATTCCTTGCACCGTTGAATCTTTGAATTTTGCCAAAGCATTATGCGACTTAGGAGCCAGCATCAATTTGATCCCATTATCTATCTATAAGAAGTTGGGGTTGGGTGATCCTACTCCAACCAACATGAGGCTCGTCATGGCGGATAGGTTGGTAAAATGACCTGTTGGTATTCTATGTGATGTATTGGTAAAGGTTTCTTCATTCATCTTTCCGGCAGACTTTGTTATTTTGTATTGTGAGGCAAACTCAGAAGTTCCCATAATCTTGGGGCGCCCTTTCCTTGCTACAGGAAGTGTGCTCATTGATTTGAGAGCTAATGAGCTTTCATTCCGAATAAATGACGAGGTAGTTCGCTTTGATGTGTGCAAATCAATGAAGCAACCCAAAGATCTGAGTGTATTTTCGGTGGCTGAAGTTTTCTTTGATAATGAGAAAGAATTACTTGAAGAAGAGCAAATTATTGATGACCCTTTGGCGGTTGTGCTTATGAATGGAGAGAATAAGGATGCTAAAAATTGTGAAGAAGTTATTGGTGCTCTATCAAGATTAGGGACATATCGCTATGCTCCCAAGAAGCTGGACCTTGATCTCAAGAATCGACCCACACCACCAGCTAAGCCATGTATTGAAGAGCCACCCACATTAGAATTGAAGGAGCTACCAAGACATTTAAAGTATGCATTCCTAGGAAGAGGAAACACACTTCCAGTCATTGTTGCAGCAGATTTGGGTGAGCAACAAGTTGCAACTCTCATTGCTATTCTACGGAAGTATATTAGAGCCATTGGATAGACCATTGCGGATATTATTGGTATTCCATCTGGGATTTGTACACATAAAATTCAGCTTGAAGAGAATTGCACACCCACCATTAAGCATCAAAGACGTCTAAACCCACCTATGCAAGAAGTGGTGAAGAAAGAAATTATCAAGTGGTTAGACGCGGGGGTTGTGTATCCAATCTCTGATAGTACATGGGTAAGCCCGGTACAATGTGTTCCCAAGAAAGGAGGCATGACGATGGTCGCGAATGCGAAGAACGAGCTTATTCCACTCTGACCCGTCACTGGATGGAGAGTTTGCATGGACTACCGAAAGTTGAATTCTTGGACACTCAAAGATCACTTCCCAATGCCATTTATGGACCAAATGCTAGATCGACTAGCGGGGAAAGGATGGTTTTGCTTCTTAGACGGTTATTCAGGCTATAATCAGATTTGTATTGCACCCGAAGACCAAGAGAAGACAACGTTTACATGCCCATATGGTACGTTTGCCTTCAAACGTATGCCATTCGGGCTATGTAACACACCAGCCACCTTTCAATGTTGTATGATGTCAATTTTTTCTGATATGGTTGAAGACACTTTGGAGGTATTTATGGACGATTTTTCAGTTGTTGGTGAGACTTTTGAAGCGTGCTTGGCAAACCTAAGTATGGCGTTGGAAAGATGTGTAGAATTCAACCTAGTGCTGAATTGGGAGAAGTGCCACTTCATGGTAAAAGAAGGAATTATTCTTGGGCACAAAATCTCCGAAAGAGGAATTGAGGTTGATCGAGCAAAAATTGAAGTCATTGAGAAGCTAGCGCCTCCAATTTCGGTGAAGGGAGTTCATAGTTTTCTCGGCCATGCAGGTTTCTATCGTCGGTTCATAAAAGACTTCTCCAAAATTGCTAGTCCATTGTGCAAACTCTTGGAGAAAGATGCGAAGTTTGACTTCAATGAAGATTGCTTAAAGGCATTCGAATGCCTCAAAGGAAAACTCATTGAAGCCCCTATCATGGTAGCACCAGATTGGTCTCTCCCGTTCGAAGTCATGTGTGATGCTAGTGGTGTAGCCGTTGGAGCTGTGCTTGGTCAGAGAAAGGAGAAATTATTTCATCCTATCTACTATGCGAGTAAGGTCCTAAATGAAGCCCAAAAGAACTACACTGTGACAGAACAAGAGCTCCTAGCGGTTGTGTATGCGTTTGAGAAGTTTTATGCCTATCTATTGGGTACTAAGGTGATCGTTCATACAGACCATGCAGCTCTTAGATATCTAATGACAAAGAAGGATGCAAAACCAAGATTAATTCGATGGTTATTACTGCTGCAAGAGTTTGATTTCGAAGTTAAAGATAGAAGAGGTTGTGAGAACCAAGTGGCCGACCATCTATCTAGACTAGAGAACGAGCATGTGGCGCATCCTGATATCGAGATTGATGATGCATTCCCTGATGAGGAGATCCTAGCGACGATAAAAGAAAAGTTACCATGGTATGCCGACTTTGCAAATTTTGTGGTGAGTAATGTAATACCTGCCAATTTATCATACCATCAAAAGAGAAAGTTTATGCATGACGTACAACACTACTATTGGGATGAGTCATATTTGTTTTGACTATGTGCGGATGGTATTATTCGACGATGTATATCCCATGTAGAGGTGCCTACTATATTGGAAGCATGCCACACTTCCCAAGTTGGTGGACATCACGCAGGCAATCGGACGGCAAGAAAAGTATTGCAAAGTGGATATTATTGGCCTTCGATATTTAGAGATGCCTATGACTTTGTTAGAAGATGCGACCAATGCCAAAGACAAGGTGCTATTTCGAAACACCATGAGATGCCCATGTCGAAAATTCTTGAGGTTGAACTCTTTTATGTGTGGGGCATTGATTTCATGGGTCCATTCGTGAATTCGTTTGGCATGAAGTACATCTTAGTTGCTGTAGATTATGTCTCAAAATGGGTTGAAGCTGTAGCGTTGGCCGACAACGAGGGAAAGCATGTTGTAGCATTTTTGAAGAGGAATATCTTCGCTCGCTTTGGAGTACCACGTACTATCATAAGTGATGGAGGATCTTACTTTTGCAACAAGCTATTCAAATCCGTGTTGGCCAAGTATGGTGTCAAGCAACATAAGGTAGCCACGCCTTATCACCCACAAACGAGTGGACAAGTAGAGGTTTCCAATCGGGAGATCAAGCAAATCCTTGGAAAGACGGTAAATGCTAATAGGAAGGATTGGTCTTGGAAGCTAGATAATGCACTATGGGCGTATAGGACTGCATTCAAAACACCCATCGGCATGTCCCCTTATCACCAAGTTTATGGGAAGGCTTGTCATTTACCCATTGAGCTCGAATATAAGGCATTGTGGGCGTTGAAGCAATTGAATTTGAATTGGGATGATGCGATGAATTTGAGGTTGGAGCAGCTGAACGAATTAGATGAGTTTTGTCTCCATGCATATGAAAGGTCGGACCTGTACAAGGAGCGGATAAAAAGGTATCATGATCAGCGGATTGTTCGACGAAACTTCCAAAAGGATGATATGGTACTTCTCTTCAACTCTAAATTGAAGATGTTCCCAGGAAAGTTAAAGTCTAAGTGGTCTGGTCCATACAAAGTTATCCAAGTCTACTCGTCTGGAGTAGTTGAATTGGAAGACAATAATGGTGTTGTCTTCAAGGTGAATGGTCAACATGTTAAACCTTATATCATTCCTCTTGACTCGATGAATTATATGGCCATCACTTATCTCGATGAAGTCTAAGTACTCGAGGTAACTATGTCGAGCCACGACAATAAATAAGGCGCTAGATGGGAGGCAACCCATCGTTTATCGTTGATTGTTTTGTCTTTCTTTCGTTCTAGTACTTGTTTTGCTTTTGATAAATGAAAATACAAAAATAAGAGTCGTACCATGACCAAAACGAAGGAGCTAGATGGGAGGCAACCCATTGTACTAATTGTTTTTATTGGTTTTGAGCAAATGTAGGTGCAAGAGGTATTCAACGAGGAGATTGGTTTTCGAATGACGATTTGGACCTATTGCATGGTAAAGGTGGTAAGTTTGGAATTAAGATGCATAAGGCCATGGATTGAGCATTGCTCATGACAAAATAGGCATCGAGCAAGGCTAGGCCTAGGCAAAACTAGGCCACAAACAAGGCAACGCCTATACTATAGCCTAAGGTCTCGGAATCTAGTGTGCAAAGGCATAGGCGCCGCCCATACTCAAGTATGCTATAGCATAGGCGCCGCCTATGCTAAAGCATTTGGTCTCAAAATCTCATATGTCATGCTAAAGGCGCCGCCTATGGTCACTAAAGGCATTGCACTAGGCGCCGCCTATGCTAGCAAATGCTTTGCATTAGGCGCCGCCTATACCATGCATAGGCAAAGCTAAAGGCGCCTCCTATGGTCACTTTTTGTATCCAAAACCGATTTTAAATGGGTAAAAACCCGACCTATTCTTTTCCTATATAAAGGGGACTTAGTCTTGAAACATAAACACCTTGGAAACTTGACCTAGGCGCCGCACATACTCTCCAAAACATCTCAAAATTTTTCTTTTTGCTCTCCCACTTCACAAGAACATCTCCAAAGGCTTCAATCACGTAAGTACTCTTTTATTCTTCATCTATTTTTCGTAAGTACTACGTTGCTATGTCTATTATGAATTGCTACATCTTGAAGAAATATTGGTGATGTTAATGTGTTTGACTTGTTGATACAAAACCATGTTAGTGAACATATACGTTATGATGATCTTAAACTATTCCCTACTTGAATTTGATTTTGATGCAGTGTTACTAATTGCAGAATCGCTATAGTCATGAACATTGCATAACCTTGTCACTTGAATACCTACATGTTAGACGATCCCGTTCATCGGGATATGACTTATAGTTGCCTACCGACATAGAGGGTTGTGATTATTTATAGAAACTATACCATGATGTAATCCCTATGTAGTAGTCTTGTTATACCTAACATGAAAGTATTGCAAAGATTCCAAGAAGGGTGACATCTCTGATTTGATTGTTGGAATATAGTGCCTCAAACGTATATCGATGAAGTCTAAGTAATTTTCCACTTTTACTTCACTACTTTGTATCAACAATCTAAGTGTGGGGTGGTACCCCTACTGCTTGTGTATAGATTGTATATATCGAGCTGATGCTAATAGGAACATTGTTTAAATCTCAGGTACAATGGCACCCAAAGCAAGACAAGATAAGGCTACCACTTCCCAAAAGGGCAAGAAAAGAGGTCGCAAGGACCAAGGAGAATCATCCTCAATGCAATTACCACGCCGCATGTTTGGAATAAAATGGGTTATTGAGGAGGAAGCCAAGGAATAGTATAGGAACAACAAGGAAAGAAAATATGTTCATGTCGACTTGATCAACAAGGACAGCCTAGCGAAGAAGGAGCCGCGCATGTTGGCGAAAATCATGGCACTAAATCTGGATTTCATCTTCCGCGACATGGGAGAATGCAATCTTGATTTGACATGAGAATTTTATGCCAACTGGTCGCTGAAAATCACAGGCAGCGAAGTCAAGATTCGGGGCCAAGTTCTACAACTCAATGCGGATTTGATCAACTCCTTTCTTGGCTTACCTTCAGTCGATCCAGCACCATTCAAAGAGCTGTACAGCAGACCTCCTTATAGAGCAATGCGACACACACTTTGTGGAAGTAGATCCATGGCAAGGTGGAGCAGACATAAAGACACTGGATGACACAACACTTTCCCCTATGCTCCTTTGAATAGGGAAGCAAGAATATGGTTGCGTATTGTCAACTCTTGCCTTATTCCTGGGACCCAGTACACCAAAATAACAAGAGATAGAGTGTGTTTGGTCTATGCATTGATGACGAATGTCCCTATCAACATTGGGGCAATCATTCGTTCTACTATGCGGAAGGCCAGACTACACAAGCGGTCCCACTTCACCTTTGGCAACCTGTTGACAGCAATCTTGTGAAAGGAGGACATCGAAGAGGAACCAGCTGATCACAAACTCCCACATAACCCGAAGAAGGTTGACCTCACAAAGGTCAAAGATGCTGAAACAACACATGGTGTCAACCTTACTACTGCGGAGAGACATGCTCGAGAAGAGAGTTTCTTCCGTCATCTTTAAGGCATGACACGGTTCACAATGATGAGTGGTGGACGTGTTCCAACTGCTGCAGAGCTCCAACAGCTGGACCATGACTATCCAATGAATATGCATGCGAGGGAGATGTGTGGAGTAGGTACATACTTTGAGGAACCTCTTGATGATGATGTGCCGACCAATGATGATCGACGCATGCCAGACTCCGATGTGGAGGAGAATTCTGATGACGACGACTCCTATGATGATTCCGATGAAGGGGGTATGACCCCCGACATAGAGGAGGAGTCCGACTGACCAGGTTCTTCATTTTTATTTTCCACTGAGGGCAGTGTCCTGTTTAAGTGTGGGGTGGTAGTATTTGCATGCTTTACTTCTCTATCCGCATTTGCATTTATGTATGTGTGTTTGCTTAGTTTGTTGTTTTTTGAAATTGGTTTTTTTCGTTTTTCATTTTTTTTTGTAGTTAAATTTTTTTTAGCTTCGCATGAAAGTATTCTAATAGGCAGAATGAGATTATAACAAGAGTTTGTGCTAATATCATGACTATTGAGACGTTTAGGCTCTAATTGTGACTCACTACGTGATATTGTGTGGTATAATTCCTTCAGTTGTTGGGTCAAGAGTCTATACTACTCCCAATAAATTCAACCATGTGCCTTGTGTGTGTGAGGATATTGTATATTCTATGTTTGTGGCTGATGCTAGAACTTGCCTGATATGTATGTAAAGCCAAAATAAAGAGTGTAAGTCTAGGAGATGATTTAGGCATTTCTTTGGCAACCTATGATTGTTTACCTTCTTTTTACCTACCCATGGACATTATCCTAGATAACCCCTTTGAGCCTTTAGCCTATTTTCTTTGACAACCTCATATGTAAGCCTAATCCATTTTTTCAAGACCATAATTTGATCCAAATTCCTAAGTGCTTTCAAGTGTAAAGTCATGTGACAAAATAAGAGGAAGTTGGGTAAGTATGATACTTTAGAATGTAATGGTGCTTGAATTTATTATGGAAAAGAATTTCTATCATAAGAGGTATGTTATGAAAAGAAAAAGGAAAGGAAAGCTGAAAAGTTGCTTAAAATTGAAAAACAAAAGAGGAGAAAAAAGGTGGTAGAATAAAAGAAGGTAGAAAGGTTGTTTGAAAGAAAAGTGTTAATGATACAATGTGATGTATTAAAGTGCTTAGGAACATAGCCACTATTTCTGGCCAAAATAATCCTACCTGTCCCTTAGCCTACATTACAACCCGAAAAAGACCTAGTTGATCCTAAGCTTAGCATTCTGACATTTAGTGGAGCATTACACTAAGGGCAAGCCTATGGTCATCAGTTTCTGCATATGAATTTTTTGTGAGAGCGAGAGCAAGGATACTTTTATACCCATGTTTGAAAAAGATGCTATACTTGTGAGTGATTATGGGTAAGATATTGTGAGACACACATGTTGGAGGTTGAATTGTTTCTACTGATGATTGGAAAACTACTCTTTGTTGGAAATTGTTGTGCTTGTCTTGACGAATATTTTGTGTTGATACTGTGAAACCCTAAGTTGATATTTAGAGGGACATGATATTTTGTTCGAGGACGAACAAAGCTTTAAGTGTGGGGTGTTGATGATAGGCGAATTTACACGCCTATAGTGCGATATTTTACCCATATTTTAGCAATGTTTTGAGAACAAATTATATATTTCATGCACTTTTAGTCCTTTTTCCTGTAAGTGAGCTAACGAACATGATTAGCAAAGTTTCAGGTATAAATGATGCAGAATTCAGCATTTTATGGATTACTTGACGCCAAAAAAAGCTTCACGAAAGGAGAAAAGGAAGCTTGGACGCCTAAGGACCGAAAGTGACGCATGGAAAACCTGTCCCGGGCAAAAACAGCAATTCTGAAGACTTTGGGGACTAGCAGTAATTTATTAGGATTAGGATAATGATACATTAACCTAGTACAATTGGGTTAAGTATTTCATTAGCTTAGTAGGATTTGGTTAAGTATTTAATTAGCTTAGTAGGAATAGGATATGGGTATTATAAATACCCTATTTTGCTAGAGATTTTTAAAAGGAGGGAATTCTTCTACTATTCCTCATTAATTCTATTACTCTATAACTCTTCTTATAACCCTTCCATTAATTCTACTTTTTACTCTTCTTCTATTCATCTATTCCTAATTTTCGCAACAAGAGAAACGTTACTTGCAAGAAATCACGCCTAACGCCTACCACACTTGTGCTACACCAATTTCTTATTGTGGTATAATAACAATGTCAATTGTGATTTCCTTCTCACTCATGGGTAACTGAACCTCTCTGTTGGGGTTATGGAAGCCGTATGAGATACTATCTATTGCTATGAGTTTGTAAGTTCGTGACACGTATACTGCTTGTATCATTATTCTCTTCATCTTAATCGAAATTCTTTGTGGTTGCAAACGCAAGAATACGTCAGTAAAACATTTAACTTGTTCGAAAGAAAGGTTATCTGTCTGGAAAAGAGATAATGTCAAGGTAGTAGGGTCCCATCCCCTATTAAAAAGTTCGTGCCGTAACTGGATTAACCTCTTGGAGAATTCGTACCGTTAGACACGCTTTAAGCTCGAAAGAGTTAAAGTGAAATAATCCTCGAATAGGTCGAAAGACGCCTGGATTTACCATCGAATACAATTCTCTATAAGCACATGCATGTCTGAATTCCGCATAACTCATAGCCAATAGAGACGTACAACTCAGAAGGTGGACATAACCCCAACTTCTCAATTCTCATTGTTTACAACTTAATAACTATTCTTTCTTCTTACGTTGCTATTTTCAATTTTACTTTAATATTTTGGTTACACATTACAATCCCCCCTTTTTACGAGGCTTGCACCAAAAGTCTAGTACTTCTTGCTTACTTGTTGACCAAGCTATTCCCTGTGGGATCGATACCCAACCCAGTTGGGTTCTATATTTGCTAACGACCGCTTTACACTCCTATGAGAGCTGTAGATTGAGCGTTATCAAAAATTGGCGCCGTTGCCGGGGAATACGAGTGTCAATTAAGTTTGTGATAATTACTAGACCCTTTGGTCAAAGATTCTTGTACTTTTACTTTTAGTTTTTGTTTTTGTTACTGCAGGTTTTTTCAGTGCATACACCATACTCGAAGTTTTGGTCAACCGTTATTACCTATCAATCCTGAACCACAACAAATTGGCAGAATGGAGGCACAAACGGAAATCGAAAGAATGGATGCTCAACAGGAGCAGGCGAGATTAGCTGCTCTTGCCACCGCCCAAGAACACCAACAAAACATTGATAACCCTGGGCGAGCAACAAATCCTGAAGATGAGGATTTAGGTGATGACGAGTTACTAAACCCAAGGCATGATGCTGAAATCGTAACACCTGCCAATAGAAGAGGTCGTCAAGCTCGGTTTAGGTATGATCGCCAACCCATGCAACCAGCTTTTGACAATGATGATGATGATCTTGATGGAGCCGGTGCCACAGGAGCCATTATTCCTCCACCATTAGCGCCCGGAGCCAAGTTCAACATCACAAGCACCATGATTCAGTTATTGCAACTCAAGGGATTATTTGGTGGACTAGCAGGCAATGACCCGAATATGCATCTCATCAACTTTATTTCTACATGCAAGTTGTTTGACAATCCTAGTGTTGGTCAGAATGCAATTCGATTACGTCTATTTCCATTGTCTCTATCTGGGGAGGCAACTCTATGGTTGAATGGGCTGACTCCTGATTCTATTACAAATTGGAGGCAATTAAGAGACGCTTTCCTAGAAAGATTCTTTCTGCCATCCAAAAGAGCACAATTGAGAGATGAAATCAGCAACTTCCGTCAGCTTCCAACTGAAGCCCTTTATGAAACATGGGAGAGGTTCAAGACAAAGCTAACAAGTTGCCCAAACCATCATATGAACAAGTACCCTCTTCCAAGGATTGATGATTTATTTCTCTAAGATAAGAAATAAACCTCCCCCTAGGAGCAAGAGAACCACCCACCCATTCTATAACCGGCTCATTAGGAAACCTAAAGTCAACCTTATGGGTCTGACAATCAAAGTTCTCATAAAAAGAATGTAGAAAATTCATCCCCAAAATAACATCAAAATCCACTATATCAATTTTAAAAAAAATCTATTAAGGTCCGTTTGCTACCAATATCTACCACACACCCCTTATAAACTCCCTTAGCAATAACTGAGTCACCTACCGAGGTAGAAATAGAGAAAGAATTCAAAACAACATCACAATCAAAATCAATACACATAGCCACATATGGGGTCACAGAAGATAGAGTATACCCTGGATCAAAAAAACATTACACGTCACTAAAAAAGAGCTCTAACATACTAGTAGCAACATCAAGCAATGTCTCAGATTCCTGTTGGTACACCAAAGCATACAACCTATTCTAACCAACACTAGAACTAGGAGCAGTAATAGAAGCAGAAGCAGCACCATCGAGTGTAGGAGTAGAAGATGAATCCACCAAAATCTTAATCGTCCCCGTAGCAACCTTATTAATCAGAAAATCCCTAAGTCGATGGCCTGGATGGCCACACTTAAAGCATTTATTACTTTCTTCATTGAAATACCCTAATGAGGATGACCACAAAAACAACAAGGGGGCATAAAGATACTAACATACCTCTACTTTGTTGAGATTGGGCACCCTGTGCCCAAAGATTTTCACCACCCTGACGCCTATCACCTGACTGCTTTGGGTAAGAAGCGCTAGTGTAGAGAAGGAACCAAAACTACCCCACTTCTTTTTGAGGTATTTACCTTAATCCTGACCACCTTGTGATTTAGAACCTCCCTGATCAAAAACGCTCCTCTTACCCTACCTTTTATTGAACTCCAATTGCCTCCTCTTCTTATCCCTTACTTGTTACGTATGAACAGTCAACCTAGTGATGTCCATATCTTTAATCAACAAAGTAGTCTTACTTTCTAAGACCAAATCCAAATAAAATCTAGAAGCAAACTTTCTCATTCTCTCCCTCATATCAACCACCAAATAAGGACCAATCTTGACAACTGATGAAACTTTAAGGCATATTCCTTGACAGTTATCCTCTCCTACTTGAGATTCACAAACTCCTCCATTATTGTTTCTGTCAATACTTTAGGAAAGAAATGATCCAAGAAAATGTTAGAAAAACCCTCCCATAAGTCTAGATCCTCCACTTTACCTCTATCCCTATCCCACTTCTCATACTATTGGTAGGCAACATCCTTGAGCTGATAAGCTACCAAGTTCAAACCTTCCACATTAATGTCTTGCATCACCCTAAATACCTACTCCATTTTATCCAATAAAGTTTAAGGATCATCCTCCAAATTCACACCAATAAAAATACGAGAATCCAGTTTCATAAACTGACCAACCCTAATGGCCTCAGCAGATAACCCACCAGAAGTATACCTCTCAGCATGAGCAGCAACCAATGTAGAAATAGGATGAATAGACCAATAAAATTTTGCATTGGTCACCTCACCCTAAGGATGACTAGTAGCAACTAGAGAAACTCTATAACTATTGGGGATAGGACCATAATATTGGGGATGAAATCCATATATAGGACTTACCCCATTAACATTGTCCCCAAATAGGACTGAAGAGTTTTTTTGTGTTCCAGATCTATGAGGCATGATCTAAAAAGTTTAAAACCAAGGATTAGAGAAGGACCTTAGACCTTGAAGCTTGGAAATAGAATAACAATTAAGTGAAACATTCCTAAATGCCTTATATCTTCCCATTTATGAGTATCTCACACTACATAACCTTAAAAGAGACTCTACTAGACACGACTTTGTGGACTCCCAACTGACCATAAACCTAAAGCTCTGATACCAACTTGACATGACTGGAACCAAGGTCTTGTCATAATAGGCGTCCTATGTCCGCTCGGGATCGAAGACCACCCCCGTTACCCAACCTAACCTTCATCCACCTATCCTGAGTTGGCTGAATTCACACATATAACAAGATAGCGTTATTGTTCATATAAAGACTCTATGATAGTATCATGATCGAGACCGATCCAAATAAGTCTAACCATCCAACCATACCAAACCAAATCAATACTGAAACAAAGGCCATAAACCAGGCCATAACCAAATAAGTTCAAAAACAATATGATTTAATCCTAAAATGAAATATGATCGAACAGTGAGAAATTATGTTCGATGATGCCAGCCTCAATTCGAATACCAATGCTAAGGCTGACACCTACACCAATACCACCACTTCCAACCCATAATAGTACCATAAAGCCTCTAACTAAAATAGTAATAAAATCTAGTAGGGATATGCCCCCAACCATAGCCAAAACCAATATCAAAAAATAAATCAAATTGTCTAAAAGTTTCCATAATATGAAATCGAGCCTTCTGGAAAGATGGAAGCTCACCACCTCAATCCAAATGTTGTCCCCAAGTCAATCAATATGTAGGAGGAGTAGAATGGTTGATTCCTTCATAGAGAGGGTGTACAACCACTAGTAGATGAGTTAGTGGGTAAATGCTAGCATGATCTCAGGGTAAGGTTAAAATAATGCTATTTGTAAAACCAAGTAAAAGCATCTATATGCAAACAACAATATATATAACCATGTTGATAAAGGAGACCGGGTTTAGCATGCAATTAAAACCTTTACCTGGGATGTGTAGCTTTGCTATCCTAAATCACCCATGAGTTATATGTGTTCAACTCTCCTTACTGAAAGGGCCCCGGTGCGTATAGCTGCAAGACCAGAGATGATGCCCTAGGATGACTAGTACATCCCCCAAAATAAAGTGTGACATCATGCACGCGGTCACCATGACCAAACCTCATATCGACAATATGAGATTCTAATTTTGGTCCCCCCAGGACCACTATTTTCTACGGCCTTGCTACACATCCTGCCATTAATGCTCAATTAAAATCATTTTCCTAATAACCTAAACATTATCCATTTATTAATGAACTCCATTTAGTGATGATATCATTATACCGACCAAACTTGCAAGTACTATCCATAGCCAACCAAATATAGGTCTAAGGGGATTTTCAACTGCCCTTCTATTTTCCATATTAAACCACTTAATGGATTTCTATGTATCCTGTAAACATTATCAATTAAAAAAAAATGGACACCAAGGCCTTTCCAATGCATTTAAACCATTCCAAAACCATTTAACCATTTAAAGTTCCATTACCAAGTTTAAAACAAGCAAGAGTTCTATTAAAACAAATCAATGCAATGAAAACTTTCTTATAAGCAATTTTTTAAACACCCTAGGAGCATAATATAACCAAAACCAATTCCAATTATCATTCAAAACATTCTCATGTAATCAAATTATACAAAACAACCATTAATGCACATAAATCATAATTAAAACCATGGAAAACCATACCCAATCATTCATAACCAAAATCTCCAAGTCATATTTTAAAACCAAAATCATAAAATGATGAAACCATGAAAACATTATGTAAAATCATGCCTTTAGTTAAAACTAAAAATGAGGGACAAGAACATTCCTTAATTAACAAAGTAGATAGAGAGAAATTGCCAACAAAGCCTCCAAATTGTCCCTCTAGTTGAAACCCTAGCTTTCTTGCCCCAAAAGCTTTTGAGAGAATTATAGAGTGTTTATAAAGAGTTTGTAAGTGTTAATGAATAGAATATTAGGGTAAATAACCTTCTGAGTACCATATAAGTTGTGGGACCTTATTAGGGTAAGTAGGGAAATATCGAGATTGCTCTCACTTAAATTGGACAAAATCCTATTATATGGATACGACTGACCCTACACTACACTGATTAAGCTATGAAAGTCACACTATGACTTATAAAGAGTCTTGACAACTCATTAAATGCAAGTCATGACTAAGGCCTTGCATGGGAAACCTTTATTGGTCACCCTATGATTGAGGCCCTATGGCCTATTTAAATACCTTGTGACTCAAAAGGTAAGTCATAGGTTGGGTAGTAAGCTTAAAATAAAGTAATTTTTCAAGTACCAAAATTTAAGGTGTTATAATAAGATTTTCTCATTGAATGTATACATAGAGTTTGGTTGCTATGGGTAGGTCTTTTGTTAAGGTTTCTGATCCTAATTAGGTTATGGATGAGATACATACAAAACTCAAAGAAAATCTATAAGAGGCCATAATATCAGGGGAGTTGTAGTGGATGATTGTTCAGAGGTAGTGGTTCTTAGGGTAGTAGCCTCCGCGTCAGTTGTATAGTATCAGGGTCAGTCTACTACAACCATTTAAGAAAAAAATTTGATTACCAATGGAGGTCAGCATATTTTTAGTGATCACAATGGCTAGGGTAGTTGTCAGAATTTGAGGGGTTCGTCTTTTAGTTATTCTAGCCATTGTTATTCCAGGTTAATAAGATCTTCTGGATTTAGCACAATGCCTAGGGTATGTTATGGTTTGGGGGGTTTAAGCTATTTCTCAAGAGAGTTCCCCTATGATAGAGTGATGGTCTCTTCTGCTCAGAGTGTTTCACCAATTTATATAGTTCTTTCCCTATCTAGAGGTTATATGCATGGTCGTAGGGATGGTCCTCAGTGTGCGCACAGATATTCTCAGGAAGGTAGGGTTGTAGATCAGATAGGAGCCCAGCCAGGCAATAGGTGTGTTCAATTGTATGACATACCTGCTAAACTCGAGGTTGAGTCTTTGACTATTGTTATTACAGTAAAGCTCTTGGTGTACCATCAATCGAATTTTTCTTTATTTGATTTGGGATCCATATATTCTTATATGTTTTCTTATTATGTTTGTGGTTAGAGTTAACTTGGGATTAACTATCTCAGCTATTATGTATATCTACTTCCATGGGTGATTCTTTAGTAGTAGATCAAGTTTCTAGTTCATGTGTTGTGAATATTCAAGATTTTAATACTCAGGTTGAACTTATTAAGCTGATATGGTGGATTTGGATATGATTTTGGCATGGACTAGTATCCTACTATCATATGGTCTTAGATTAGTTTGCAAAGACTGCTACCTTAGACATTCCTAGCATACCCCAGTTGTGTGGCATGGAGCTATTAGCCGTGAACGGTTGGTGATTATCTCTTATATTTGGGCTAGGAGACTTATTTTTAGGGGTTGGAAGTCTTATCTCACCTATATTTGTGATATTTGTGATATTTGTGTAGAGATTCTGTTGCATGACTCAGTTCCTATAGTTCATGAGTTTCCTTATGTTTTCCTTTCCTAATATACCTGGCTTCCTCTTGAGAGTGATATTGATTTTGTTATTGATCTTGAGTTACGCACCCTACCTATTTCTATTTCATTTCACTGCATGGCTCCTTTTAAGCCTAAGGAGATGAATTCTCAGCTTTTGGATCTTCTTGGTAAGAGTTTTATTAGACCGACTGTGTCTTCTTGGGGAGCTCCTGTGTTGTTCCCGAATAAGAAGTATGGTTCCATGTATATGTGTATTGATTATATGTAGCTTAATAAGGTCACAGTGAAGAACTGATATCATATTACCTCACATAGATGATTTGTTTGACCAGCTTCAGGGTATGGCAGTGCTCTTTAAGATTGACTTAAGGTCAGGTTACCATCAGTTGGGGATTTAGGTTGAGGATATCTCAAAGACAGCCTTTAGGACCCGATGATATGCCTTGGTTTCATGGCACTTTTGATGCTTAAAAATAGAAATTATGCAAGTACTTAGGTACTTTTGTTAGATGTTAGGTGTTTTTGTGTTTTTTTAGGAAAACAGGGTTAGAAGAAACAGAGTGAAGTGCTGCAGAGAAACCCACTTACATACCTACTTACAAGCTTTAAGTAAGATTTATATCCTTTATAAAAAGCCTCTGTAGGTGACAGAGAAAGATTTTGAAAGTCTGAAGTCTGAGTCTATGACTTACGAAGGCCACCTATAGGGTGTAGATGGCACCTACAACCCACATAGATACCCCTATAGCTAGATGATCTAAAAGCTATTGATTTCTCTGAGACCTATGAACCTACCTAGGATCTGTACACAGTACCTATGACCCTTATCAGTACCCACGAAGGTGGATGATCTGAAATATGTTTATTTCTCTGAGACCTACGGACCCACTTAGGGTCCATAAGTATTACCTACAACCCATAAGTGGGTCTGTAGGTAGGAGCCAACCTAGATTTTCATATTTTTCTTTAGTTAGGATTTGTAGAGTTCTGATGTATCCTATAAATACCTTGCTTATATTTTATTATTAGTTTATGCACTCTTTATACTTACAACATTATATTAATTCTGAGATTCAATTTTGATCTTGGAATCCTTCTTATTGGTTTCCATGGTTTGAGATTAATTGAGATTCTAGATCTTATTCTTAATTTATTGTAAGATTTTCATATGCATTCTTTCATGAATTCTATGGCTGTTCTTTCAAACATGAGCGACTAAACCTCTTAACTAGGGTTGTGGTAACTCTAATGAAATAAAGATGCAGAGAAAGTGCAAAGTCTTTCTTGATTGATTTTCTTGCATGTATTGTGATTTTCTAACATAGATCCCAATAGTAATTTAAAGCCATGAACCTTAAATTAGTTAACTTGAGACCCGAAAGGAGATAGTTAATCTGGGATCTAAGGTAAGAGTTAGTATTGCGACACTACTCTCTGAGAATCTAAAGGTGATGAGTGAAATTCACCAAAGGTGTTCAAAGATGGTTGGTGGTACATAACTTGTAAGATTCTGCATGCAAGGCATTGGGACAATTTGACAAAGCACGATAAATCTAAAGAGTTAGGAAGTCAGGGGGAACATAGTACTAGTATTCATCTCATATTCATTTCAACCTATAGAGATCAAGATTCATTACTACTCTTACTGTTCTAAAAAAAACATATAAATTCTGTACTATTTGAATACTTCAACAAGTTTGTGATAGAGTTTTTGCCTTTTCCTTGTGGGTTTGACCCCAACCTTTGTTGGGCTCTTTATTTGACAGTGGCCGCAATATAATTTCTTGGAGGTGTAATTTTAGGTGACATCAAATTTCAGAGTCGTTGTTATGAAATACAGTTATGAATTGGTTGATTGAGGTTGTTGATGTTGTTGGTTTTCATTTTTTTTACTATTATTTAGGCATACAGTAGTGTATGTCTAGTACTTTAAGTCAAGTAAACTCTTTGAGACCACTTGATCTTGAGCTTGAAAGAACCTTATGACAGAATTGTAAGATGGAAGAGCATGAGCATGGGGTTCATGATGACCCTAATCTGATTCCTCCACCTCTACATGATGTTCAAGAAATAGCTGCAAAGACCATTATGTAGTTACTAGTTGAAGCTAATATAGGAAGGGAAGTTGCCTAGCATACAGCTCAAGTGGAAAGAGTGTGATGGGAAGAAGGGTGTTGAGTATCACTTAATAGAGATGGAGCTAGAAGGGATAGAGTTCAACCCTCTGCTTTTTAGTACATACAGCAGTTTGATGCTCCAAAGAAAGATTGGGGGTATGTTGAGCCTATCGATATAGGAGCTATCATTCCTCCTGATTTTCCCCAAGGGGTGAAGTTTGGCATTAAGATTTCTATGATTCAGATTCTTAATATGAAGGGTGTGTTTGCTTGTTTGTCTATCGATGACATAAACATACACATCATCAATTTTTTTGGGATTTGTACTTCATATAATTTACCTGAGAGAGTTAGGAAGCTATGAGACTCGGGTTGTTCTAATTCGTTCTTATATATGAAGCGACATTATGGTTAGGGAACTGCCTCATGGGTCCATTACTAATTGGAATGAGTTGTGGAAATAATTCTTGGACCTACTCTTCCCACCTTTTAAAATGCTGCAGTTGAAGGATAAGATTTATAATTTAGGCAAAGGCATTCAAAGGCATCGTATAAGATATCATAACAAGGAAAACCAATTACCGAAACAAGGGCCATAAACCAGGCTATAATCAAATATGTTCCAAAACATAACATGATTTAATCCCAAAATGAGATAAGATGGAACAACCAACAATACCGTCCAAGGGTGTAATCCCCAACACCAATACCAATGCCAAGGAAAACACCAATACCAATCCCGCTCACTCCAACCCATAAAAGTACCACAAAGCCTCTAACCAAAAGAGTAACAAAAATTGGTTCAGATATGCCCCCAACCATAGCCAAAACCAATATCCAAAATAGAATTAAAGTGCCAAAATATGTCCATGACATGAAATAGAGCCTTCAAAAAAGATGGAAAGTCACTACTTTAATCCAAACAGCTATCTCGAGTCGATCATTATGTAGGAAGAGAAGAACGGTCAGTTCCTACATAGAGTGGGTACACAGCTGCCAATAGACGGGTTAGCGGGTAAACGCTAGCATGATCTCAGGATAAGGATAAAATAATGCCATATATAAAACCACGTAACTCATCCATAATGCACACAACAATAAATACATATAACCATTCCGGGAAAGGGAACCGCGTTTAGCATGCATTTAAAACCATTACCTGGGTTGTATAGCTTTTGTTGTCCTAAACCACCCATGGGCTATATGGGTTTAGCTTCTTCAACTGAAAGCGCCCCAGGGTGTGTAGACACAAAATCAGATAAAATACCCTAGGATGACTATTACATCCACCAAATTATAGTGTGACATCAGGCACACGGTCACTAAGGCCAAACCTCATATCGACAAATATGAGTTTCTAGTTTTGGTCCCCCCGGGACCTCCACCTTCAATGGCTTAGCTACACTCCCCCTTTAATGCCCAATTAAAACCTTTTTCAAATTAATCAAACCATTATCCAATTATTAACCAAGGCCATTGATATTGGTATCATCATACCAACCCTTACTTGCATATGTCATCCATAGCCAACCATTTACAGGTTTAAAGGGGACTTTCAAGTGCCCTTCCAATTACCATAATAAACCTCTTGGGGGACTTCATGTATACCGCAAGCATAAACATTTTGGCATTTACCATTCCAAACCATTTAAACCATGCATAATTCCTTTACTAAGTTTGAAAACAAGCAAGAGTTCCATTAAAAGTAAATAATGCAACGAACATATCTTTATAAGCATTTTGTCAAACACATTTGGGGTATATTATAACCAAAACCAATTCCAATCACCATTAAACCATTCCCATGCAATCAAATTATCCAAAACCACCATTGATGCACATAAAGCATAAATTAAACCATGCAAAGCCATTACCAATTATTTATAACCAAAACCCCTAAATCATTATTGCAAACCAAAATCATACAATCATAAAACCTTGAAAACACTATGTAAAACCTTGAAAATATTAGGAATGTCCTCCTCCCTAATATTTAGCTGATGGTACCCAGACCTAAGATCTATCATAGAAAAGAACTTGGATCTTTACAATTGGTCAAACAAATCATCAATTCTTGGGAGAGGATACTGTTCTTAATCGTTATGTTATTCAACTACCAATAGTCAAAGTACATCCAAAGGGAACCATCCTTCTTGTGCACGAACAACACTGGTGCACCCCACAAAGACATGCTAGGATGAATAAACACCTTCTTTATAAGATCTTTAAGTTGCTCCTTGAGTTCCCTCAACTCAGCTGGAGCCATTCTACATGGAAGAATAGATATTGGACGAGTGTCCAAAATCAAATCAACACAAAACTCTATTTCCCTATCCGGTGGAACACCAGGAAAATCATCTAGAAGGACCTCAGAAAACTCATTCAATACCAAAATTTAATGAAAAGAAGGACCTTTCGAGTCAAAATCTTTAACTCGGACCAAGTGGTAAGACAACCTTTGGAGATTAATCTCCGATCTGTAAGATAAGAAAGAAACCTTCCCCTAGGAACAAGTGAGCCACCCCTTACCCTAGGAGCAAGTGAACCACCCTCCCACTAAATGAATTGTTTACTAGGAAACCTGTAATACTCGTATCTTTTCTAGCTTGAAAATTTTTCCTAAGAATGTTAGAAGTTTTCATTGAAAGATGAATCCACTTTTATAGATGTGTTATTTTCAAGATTTTAAATTTTTTGCCACGTGGGAAATTTAATAATCTTTCCATCAATATCAAATTAGCCTAAATCAGACACCCAGACAAAGATTTAGAGCCTTTTTAGTAAGACAGTGTATCACCTGAGCCTTCAGCGCGTCGCAGAGATAGCTCAAATGGCAATTGTCAATTTTCAGTGTTTCTCCGCGATAGTGACGCGTCACGCCAAACTTCCAGGTCACATAAAAGGTGGAAATGTGATAACTCTGCATTGCGCCACCATACAGATTCCCAATTGTACAATTCCAGTGACTTGGCGAGATAGTGGCGCGTCGCGCCAAGGATGAAAATCGAGAAATTTTCTCAAAAATTAAATGTGTCCTAAGGATAAAAGGGTCAATTTCCCACCCTATATAAGCCTTATAACATGAGATTTGGCTATAATTCAGTAGCTTATACTCAATTACTCTCAAAAACTCTTAAGAACAAACCCTAGGGTTTTCATAGAAGGTTCAATTCCAAGGGAATTCACCATCAAATTTCAAGAATCTCTCCATCAATCTTCTTAGAATCACGAACTAAGGTATGTGTAATGTTCATTCATGGACTCCTTTCATCCATGAAGCCCAAGAATCTCTTTTCTAAGTTTAAGTCTATGGATTTCTTTATGAACTTCATGTTGGGTTTGTTTTGTTTATGTTGAGGATGATCAATTGAATTCAAATCCATGTTGGGTAATCAATTTATATGGAATTGATTTTTATAGATGTATATTCATGTGAACCTATGAATAAACCCTAGATGATGAAATTAGAGATGAATCATGATGATTAATTGTTGTATAATGTTGTCTACATATGCTATGCCTACCATGTGTTTGATTAAATGCCTAGATGAAGAAACAATGCCCAAATAGTATATATCATAAAATCGCCTTGTATGTACAAGCTTATGCATATCAAAATATTTGATGAAGTGCTTCAATATAGGAATTATGAATTGTGTTGTTGGTCATGTGTTCAAGTAAGCCATACTATGTTACTTTCTTCTCATCGAGTGTTGGGGGTACTTGTACCCAAACATTTAGTGATGTGCCTAGAGCCATGACATGTTTTCACGATACTCTCGGTCAAGCTATGATCCATAGAACTCAGTCAATCATATGACTCAAAAAATCTCAGAAATCTCAGTAGTTCAGTAATCTCAGTGATCTCAGTTCTCAGTAATCTCAATATTCCCAGTAAGTCTCAGTAACTTCAGTATTATCAGTCAGTCCTTAGAACTCAGTACATTCTGTCAGTCAACAAAACTCAATAAATTTAGTTTAGTTTAGCTCTGCTAAACAATACCACTAGTATCAGTTCCACTCAATTAATCAGTTCAGTGTCTTTCAGATGGGAGTAGGATTCAGCACCGAGCGAGCCTAGGGATGGGGACTCACCCGCTAGATAGGACTGAGATCCCTAGAATCAATTCTTAAGTTCTAGAACTACGTAGCCATCGTAGGTTGAGATACAGCCTACGCATTTAGGGATATATATATATATATATATATATATATATATATATACACACACACATCTCATTTGGGTTACTTACTTGGAGGGGTTGATGGAAGAACTCCCTGTTGAGGGTATACTCATAATAGGTCTTTACCCGGGGCATGTTAGTTAGATGATTACCTCCTACAGTCAAAGTCTCAGTCTCAGCCACAGTCACAGTCTCAGTCTCAGTCACAGTCTCATTCTCAGTCTCAATATCAGTAAAAGAACTTAGATAGTTCTTTAGGTTTTAGGACTGTCAGATATAGTCAAATTTAGATATAGTACGGAACTCAGCCAGTTCTATCATATTCAGGACTATCAGATATAGTCACTCATGTTATCAGTTATATTAGTTCTCAGAACTCATGTTATCAGTATTCAGCTTCAGGACTATCAAAAATAGTCAACCAAACCAGTTCTTCATTATCAGAACTATCAAAAAAAGTTATTCATGTATCAGTAACATAGTATCGGTCCCTCAGTATTCAGTAATACAATATCAGTCTTTCTCACTTATCAGTGACTCAGGGGTCAATATCAGTAGACTCAATATTCAGTCCTATTACGATCTCAGATACCATTACATAGTCATGCATGTATTCTCACATTCATGTTAGTCAGTCGGTTAGTATTGTTCATGCATATGAACCCTTTGCATTCAGCCTACCTCACTTGAATACCAGTACATTCAAAGTACTGATATATTTGTGCTATGGTGTTTTATACCATAGTTTTAGAAGCACGAGCTCTAGAGAACCAGTAGCTTCCCAGTTCAGCGATCAGAGTTAGTAGTGAGTCCTCATCCTTCGAGGACATGATAATTACATTATTATTTCAGTTTTTAGATTATTTCAGTAGTCGGAGTTAGTTGGGAATATGTCCCATCAACTCCTTATTCAGACAGTTTAGAGGCTTTCAGACTATTGCATGTCAAACAGTTATTTCAGATTTGTTTTAGTTTTTTTTTATACTGTTTTAAACATTGTTTTATCAGATGTTTATCTAGTTTGAACCTTATTGCCTTTCAGTACATGTTTCCATTTTTATACAGAATATTATATAGTGTTTAGGTATAGATATCACTCATGGGTTAGCTTGTGGTCCTTCGGGGTCATGGGCACCGTGTAGCATTCCGGCTCAGAAAATTGAGGCATTACAAAACCTAAAGACAACCTTATCGGTCTGACTATTTAAATTCACATAACAAGAATACAACCAATCCATACCCATAATTACATCAAAATCTACCACATCCAATTCAAAAAGATCCACCAAGGTCTGCTTACTACCAACAGCTACCACACACCCTATAGATACTTTTAGCAATAATTGAGTCACCTACGGGGGTAGAAACAAAAAAAGGATCCAAAATAACCTTAGGATCAAAAGCAATACACGTAGCAACATATGGGGTCACATAAGAAAGAGTAGACCCCAAATTAAGTAGACAATACAAATCATGAGAGCAGAGCTTTAACGTACCAATAATGACATCTAGCGATACCTCAGATTCCTGTTAGGACACCAAAGTATACAACCTGTTCTGACCAACACTAGAACTAGGAGCAATAACAGAAGCAATTATGGAACCACTGGGTGCAGGAGCATAAGATGAATCCATCAATACCTTATTTTTTCTCGTAGCAACCTTATTAACTAGATAATCCCTTAGTCGTTGTCCTACCTAGCCACATCGAAAACAGTTGTCCCTTCATTCATTGCAATAAGACCAATGAGAACAATCGCAGAACCAATAATAAGGGCATAAAGAAATAGAATGACCTCCACTTGCTTGAGATTGGGCACCCTGTGCCTAAAAGTTATCACTACCCTGACGTCTATCGCTTGACTGCTTCGAGTAAGGAGAACTAGCAGTATAAAAGGAACCTAAACTCCCCCACTTCTTCTTTTTCCATTTACCTCCATCCCAACCACCTTTCAACTGAGCATATCCCTGATCAGAAAACCTACTCTTCTTCCCTTGCCTATCGAACTCTGCCTACCTCCTCTTTTCATTCTCCATTTGTTGTATAGGAATAGTCAACCTAGAAATGTCCATATCTTTAATCTTCAACCCAAAAGAGAACTTCCTTATTCTCATCCTTATATTAGTCACTAAATTAGAATAATACCTTAACAACTAATGAAACTTCAAGGTATATTCCTTGACAGACATTCTCCCCTACTTAAGATTTAAAACTATTCCATCTTTACTTCTCTTAGCTCTTAAGGAAAGAAATGACCCAAGAAGGCATTAGAAAAGTCCTCTCATAAATACATCTCCTCAACATCTCTCTTTATCATATCCCATTTCTCATATCACTATCTTTAAGCTGATAAGCTACAAAGTTCACACCTTCAACATTTGTATCCTACATCACCCATAATATCTTTTCCATCTCAACCAAGAAAGCCTGATGATCCTCTTTCACCTTCACACCAATAAAAGTAGGAGGATTTAGTTTCATAAACTGACCATTCCTTGTGGCCTCAACATACAACCCACCAGAAGTATCCTTCTCAACCTGAGTAACAACCAATGTAGCAATAGCATAAATATAGAGAGGAAATTCTGTATAAGTCACCTCACCATGAGAAGGATGAGTAGCAACTAAAGGAACTCCATAACTATCAAGGACAGGACCATGAGATAAAAAAAAAAAAGTACCTACATATGATGTACCCCATCAACATTATCCCCATATGGGACTAAAGAATTTTCTTGTGTTCCTAATCTATGAGGCATAATCTGAAAAGTGAACAACCAAGGATTAGAGAAGGATTCCAAAACTTAGACACCAAGCTTGAAAATAGAATACCAAGAAAGTGGAATATTTTTAAATGCCTTGTAGCCTCCCTCTTATGAGTATGGCACGCTACACTCCCCTAAAAGAGACTTTACCAGACACAGCTTTGTGAACTCCCAATTCACCATAAACCTAGGCTCCAATAAAAACTTGACATGACCCGGCCCTCAAGCTATGTCGTAATAGTCATCTCAAGTCTGACCAAGATCGAAGACCTCCCTGTTACCTAACCCAAACTACAGCCACCTACCCTGAGTTGGTTGAATTTCAAATATATAACAAGATAGATTTATTGTTCATATCAAGACTCTAGGATAAAATCACGACTGTGACCGACCCAACTGAGTCCAACTGTCCCATACCAACCATCCAAACATACCAAGTCAAACCAATTACCGAAACAAGGGCTATAAGCTAGGCCATACCAAAATACATTCCAAAAAATAACATGATTTAATCCCAAAATGAAATAGGATGGAACAACCAACAATATTGTATAAAGGTGTAAGCCCCAACACCATTACCAATTACAAGGAATACATCAATACAAATCCCGCCTATTCCAACCCATAGAAGTACCACAAATCCTCTAACCAAAAGAGTAACAAAATCTAATTGGTATATTCCCCCAACCATAGCCAAAATTGATAACGCTCAATCTACAGCTCTTGTAAGAGTGTAAAGTGGTCGCTGTCAAATATAGAACCCAATTGGGTTGGGTATCAATCCCACAGGGAATAGCCGGTCAATAAGTAAGCAAAGATTATTAGACTTTTGGTACAAGTCTCGTAAAACGGGGGATTTTAATGTGCAAATAATGTAAACAAAATAGTAAAGTAAAAACAAAAATAGCAAAGTAAACAGAAAGAGTGTTTAGTAAGATGTTAATCAATGAGAATTGAGAGTTAGGGTTATGTCCACCTTATGAGTTATACGTCTCTATTGGCTATGAGTTATGCGGAATTCAGACATGCATGTGCTTATAGAGAATTGTATTCTATGGTAAATCCAAGCATCTTTTGACCTAACAAGGACTATTTCGCTTTAACTCTTTCGAGCTTAAAGCGTATCTAATGGTACAAATTCTCTAAGAGGTTAATCCAGTTACGGCACTAACTTTTTAACAGGGGTTGGTGCCCTATTACCTTGACATTATCTCTTTTCCATACATATAACTTTTCTTTCGAACAAGTTAATGCTATACTGGCGTATTCTATGCGTTTGCAACCACAAGAATTTGCATTAAGATAAAGAGAATAATGATATAAGCAGCATACGTGTCAAGAACTCACAAACTCATAGCAATAGATAGTATCTCATAAGGCTTCCATAACTCCAACAAAGAAGTTTAGCTACTCATGAGTGCGATGGAAATCACAATAGACATTATCATTATACCACAATAAAGATCTCACGTGTAGTATGGTGTGGTATGGCTTTAGGCGTGAATTCCTTTTAGAATAGCTTTTATCTCTTTGGGGAAATTAAGAATTGAATAGATGAAGAGAATAAGAATTGAAAGTGTTGAATAAAAAGATTAGAATTAAAATTGTTCAGATAGTAGAGGAATGAATTAGAAGTAGAATGTCTAAAAATCTCTAGCAAAATAGGGTATTTATAACACCCATATCCTATTCCTACTATGCTACTGCATTACTTAACTCAATCCTACTAGGTTACTGCATCATTCTCCTAATCCTAATAAGTTACTGCTAGTCCCCAAAGTCTTTAGAATTATTGTTTTTGCCCGGGACAGGTTTCCCATGCGTCACTTTTGATCCTTGGCGTCCAAGCTTTCCCTTCCTTCTTTCGTGAAGCTTCCTTTGGCATCAAGTTATCCATAAAATGCTGAAATCTGCATCATTTATACCTAAAAACTTGCTAATCATGTTTGTTAGCTCAATTACAGGAAAAAGGACTAAAAGTGCATGAGTTATATATTTTGTCCTCAAAACTTAGCTAAAATATGGGTAAATTAAAGCACTTTAGGCGTGTAAATACGCCTATCATCAACACCCCACACTTAAAGCTTTGTTCGTCCTCGAACAAAATATCATGTCTATCTAAACATCTACTTAGGGTTTCACAGTAACAACACAAAATATTCATCAAGACAGGCATAGCAATCATTAACAAAGAGTAGTTTTCTTGTCATTACTAGAAACAATTTTAACCTCTGATATAGACTCGTGATGATGGTTAATTCGTATTCAAAAGTTAAGGCACAATGATTCATATACGACTACCCAAAACTCATCAACCATGTGTGTCTCACAATATATTATCCATAATCACTCACAAGTATAGTATATTTATCGAAACATGGGTATAAGATTATCGTTGCTCTCACTCTCACAAAGAATTCATATGTTGTAACTGATGACCATAGGCTTGCTCTTAGTGTAATGCTCCACTAAATATCAGAATGCTAAGCTCAGGATCAAATAGGTCTTTTACAGGTTGTAATGTAGGCTAAGGGATGGGTAGGACTATTTTGGCCAGAAATAGTGACTATGTTCCCAAGCGCTTTGATACATCATATTATGCTATTAACACTCTCTTTAAAACAACCTTTCTACCTTTCTTTAATCTACCACCCCTTTTAACCTATTTTGTTATTCAATGATAAACACAAAGATCTTTTTATCTTTTTCTTTTTTCTTTTTATAACATACCTCTATGATAGCCACTCTTTTTTTTATAACGAATTCAAGTACCCATTCACTTTAAGGAACTACTCTCACCCAATTTCCTCTTATTTTGTCACATGACTTTACAATTTTAAAGCACTTAGGAATTTGGATAAAATTATGGTCTTGAAAAAAAATGGATTAGGCTTAGATATGAGGTTGTCAAAGAAAATAGGCTAAAGGCTCAAAGGGGGTTATCTAGGATGATGTCCATGGGTAGATAAACTGAAGGTAAACAATCATAGGTTGCCAAGGAAATGCCTAAATCATCTTCTAAACTCACACTCTTTATTTCGCTTTACATACATACCAGGCAAGTTCTAGCATCAGCCACAAGCATAGAATATACTATCATCTCACACGCACAAGTCACATGGTCAACTTTATTGGAAGCAATATAGACTTTTGACCCAATAGATGAAGGAACTGAACCACACAATTATCATATAGTGAGTCACAATTAGAGCCTAAACATCTCAATAGTAAGGATTTTATCACAGACTCTTGTCATAATACCAAGCTGCCTATTAGAACAATTTTATGCAAAATTTGAAACCAATCTCCTCTTTTACACCTCTTGCACCTACATTTACTCAAAAACAACAAAAACGATTAGAATGATGGGTTGCCTCCCATCAAGCGCCTTAGTTTTGGTCGTGGCTCGACAAAATCCTAGGAAAACAAAAAACAACCAAAACAATTAAAAATGATGGGTTTCCTCCCATCAAGCGCTTGATTTATTATCGCGGCACGACATAGCTATCTCGATTACTTAGACTTCATCGAGATAGATGGTGGATCATTTTCTGAATGGATTCAGATGACAATGAAGCTTACTTGTAGGCATGCAATCCTCTTCGAGATGAACCTTGTGCATACATATCCCAGGCGGGATACCAATTGTATCATCAATAGTCCAACCCATAGCTCTCTTGTATTTCTTCAGAGCAGAGATGAGAGCCTCTACGTGCTGTTCACTTAAATCATCTGCCACACTCACAGGAAGTGTATCTCCACTTCCCAAGAATGCATACCTTAGATAATTGGGGAGCTCTTTTGCTTCTAGCACTGGGGTTCTTCAATGGAATTCTTCACTGTTAGTGAGGGTCGATTCTTAAGATCAGGTTCCAGCTTCTTAGGGGCATGAGAATAGGACTTTATTCCTATTAGAGCACAAACGGTTTCTTCATATTCTTCAACATCCTCATGCTCACAATTCGAAAGCACCTCAGATAGTGACTCAACAGTAAGCTGCTTCTCTACAGATAATTCTTTGTCATCCTTATAATTAACGTTAGCTACAGAGAACACATCCATATCTTCAGGTTGCTTCATTGCTTTGCATACATCAAAATGGACCACTTCGTCATTCAACCGAAATAAAAGCTCATTAGCTCTCATGTCAATAAGCACACTTCCAGTTGCGAGGAAAGGGCGTCCCAAGATTATGGGAACTTCAGAATCCACCTCGCAATCCAGAATAACATAGTCTGCAGGAAAGATGAAGGTGGAAACCTTCACCAACACATCATTTAAGATACCAACAGGTCATTTTATCGACCTATCTGCCATCACGAGCCGCATATTGGTTGGTGTAGGGTCGCCCAACCCCAACTTTCTGTAGACGGATAGTGGCATCAAATTGATGCTTGCTCCCAAATCGCACAATGCCTTAGCAAAATTCATAGATCCAACCGTGCAAGGAATAGTGAAAGCACCAGGGTCTGCCTTCTTCTGTACTAAGGACCTTGTGGCAATTGCACTGTAATGATGAATATTATCTGTCAGCTCATAGCTTACTACCCACTTCTTTGTTAAAAGGTCCTTCATGAATTTAGCGTACCCAGGCATCTGTTCCAGCGCCTCAACCAATGGAACATTAATGGTCAACTATTTTAACATCATCATGAATTTATTGAACCTTGTATCATCCGCTCTCTTCTTTAATCTTTGAGGAAAAGGTGGTGGTGGAAGGGGAATAGTTTTCTCCACGACTTTATTTTCCTCTTGCTTAGGTTCGGAGATCTTTTTAGGCTGTGGACGTCGAGGACTGACGTCATGAACGTCGTCATCAGTTTCGACGAAGTCATCTCCTATGATATCTTGGGACACTTGCTTGCTTTAGGATGAATTTTGCAGCACCTTACCACTTCTGGTAGTAACAGCCATGCATGATCTATCATATCTTGGGTTTTGCACTGTGTCGCTCGGTAGGGTGCCAGCTTTTCTTTGATTTAATGTGGCTGAAATTTGACTCAATTGTTGTTCCAGCTGTCTTATTGAAGTGGAATTTGAGTCAACCAATTGCTTCATTGAGGCCAAGTCATTTATTACCTCAGTTACACCCATGCTGGTTGCTTCCACTCCTTTTAATAGCTTAGCCATCATATCTTCCATTGACATATTTCCTGATGCAGTGGCCTCTCGTCATCCTGGAGGAATATACACGCCACTCCTGTCAGTCTTGTTCTTCCAACTACCTTGATCCCGGTCCTTGTTTCCAGAATTATCATAATAGTTCCGACCTTGGTTTCCTTGGGCATTGCCTCGGAAACCCCCCCGATTGTTCACGTAGTTTGCTTCTTCCTCAAAATCGGATTCCTCTCTTCCTTTTGATGCAACTGCTTTGACTTTTTCGGTCTTCCCTGATAGTAGATGCTTTGTAAGAAGATCCACTTGTGTTTTCATGTGCGCCAAATCTTGATCACGTTCTTCTTCTCTTTTCTTTTGTTCTGCAGTCATGCCTATAGAAAAAGTGGGGCTTGCTACCTCAGAATCTCTGGTATGCCACGCCCTACTTTGCTTCGTCATCCGGTCTAGCATATCACTTGCTTGAACAAAGGTGAGGTCCATAAATGATCCTCCAGCCGCATTATCCACCACAGGTTTAGTTACTAAATTCAAGGATCTATATAGTATCTCCATCAAGTGAACATTGGTCATGTGATGGTTTGGGCACCTCATAAGCTTCTTCTTGAATCTCTCCCATGTTTTGTGGAGGGCTTCAGTTGGAAGCTGTCAAAAATTGCTGATTTCATCTCTTAATTGTGCTCTCTTGGATGGCAGAAAGAATCTTTCTAGGAAAGCGTCTTTCAATTACCTCCAATTAGTGATAGAATCAGGAGTCGGCCCATTCAACCATAGAGTTGTCTCCCCAGATAGAGACAATGGAAATAAGCGCAACCGAATTTCATTCTGTCCAACGCCAGGATTGTCGAATGACTTGCATGTAGAGATAAAGTTGATCAGATGCATATTCGGATCATCGCCTGCTAGTCCACCAAATAATCCTTTGAGTTGCAAAAGCTGAATCATGGTGCTAGTGATATTGAACTTGGCTCCGGGTGCTAATGGTGGAAGAATAATAGCTCCTGTGGCACCATCTCCATCAAGATCATCATCATCATCATCGAATGGTATGGCTCGGCATTCAGGCCTAAACCTAGCTTGACGATCTCTTCTATTGGCTGGTGTCGCCATCTCAGTATCACGCCTAGGGTTTAGTAACTCATCATCACCTAGATCCTCATCGTCAGCAATTGTTGCTCGCCCAAGATTATCAATATTCTGTTGATGCACTTGAGCGGCGGCCAGAGCAGCTAGTCTAGCCTGTTCCTATTGAGCATCCCTTCTTTCAATTTCATGATGAGCCTCCATTCTGCCAATACGATATGGTTCAGGATTGAAAGATAATAATGGTTGACCAGAACTTCGAGTATGGGCATGCACTGGATAAAAACCTGCAGAAAACAAAAACAAAAACTAAAAGTAAAGTACGAGAATCTTTGACCAAAGGGTCTAGTAACTATCAAAAACTTAGTAGACAACCGTATTCCCCGGCAATGGCGCCAAAATTTGATAACGCTCAATCTACAGCTCTTGTAAGAGTGTAAAGCGGTCGCTGTCAAATATAGAACCCAACTGGGTTAGGTATCGATCCCATAGGGAATAGCCGGTCAATAAGTAAGCAAAGATTAGTAGACTTTTGGTACAAGTCTCGTAAAACGGGGGATTTTAATGTGCAAATAATGTAAACAAAATAGTAAAGTAAAAATAGAAATAGCAAAGTAAACAGAAAGAGTGTTTAGTAAGATGTTAATCAATGAGAATTGAGAGTTAGGGTTATGTCCACCTTATGAGTTATACGTCTCTATTGGCTATGAGTTATGCGGAATTCAGACATGCATGTGCTTATAGAGAATTGTATTCTATGGTAAATCCAAGCGTCTTTCGACCTAACAAGGACTATTTCGCTTTAACTCTTTCGAGCTTAAAGCGTATCTAATGGTACAAATTCTCTAAGAGGTTAATCCAGTTACGGCACTAACTTTTTCACAGGGGTTGGTGCCCTATTACCTTGACATTATCTCTTTTCCAGACATATAACTTTTCTTTCGAACAAGTTAATGCTATACTGGCGTATTCTATGTGTTTGCAACCACAAGAATTTGCATTAAGATAAAGAGAATAATGATATAAGCAGCATACGTGTCAAGAACTCACAAACTCATAGCAACAGATAGTATCTCATAAGGCTTCCATAACCCCAACAAAGAAGTTTAGCTACTCATGAGTGCGATGGAAATCACAATAGACATTATCATTATACCACAATAAAGATCTCACGTGTAGTATGCTGTGGTATGGCTTTAGGCGTGAATTCCTTTTAGAATAGCTTTTATCTCGTTGTGGAAATTAAGAATTGAATAGATGAAGAGAATAAGAATTGAAAGTGTTGAATAAAAATATTAGAATTAAAATTGTTCGGATAGTAGAGGAATGAATTAGAAGTAGAATGTCTAAAAATCTCTAGCAAAATAGGGTATTTATAACACCCATATCCTATTCCTACTAAGCTACTGCATTGCTTAACCCAATCCTGATAGGTTACTGCATGATTCTCCTAATCCTAATAAGTTACTGCTAGTCCCCAAAGTCTTTAGAATTGCTGTTTTTGCCCGGGACAGGTTTCCTATGCGTCACTTTTGGTCCTTGGCGTCCAAGCTTTCCCTTCCTTCTTTCGTGAAGCTTCGTTTGGCGTCAAGTTATCCATAAAATGCTGAAATCTGCATCATTTATACCTGAAAAGTTGCTAATCACGTTTGTTAGCTCAATTACAGGAAAAAGGAATAAAAGTACATGAGTTATATATTTTGTCCTCAAAACATAGCTAAAATATGGGTAAATTAAAGCACTTTAGGCGTGTAAATACGCCTATCATCAAAAACCAATATCCAAAATAAAATCAAAGTATCTAAAAATGCCCATGAAATAAAATGGAGCCTTCCAGAAAGATGAAAGCTCACCACTTCAATCCAAACAATATCCCAAGTCAATCACTATATAGGAGGAGAAGAATGACCTATTCCTGTACAGCATGGGTATACAACCACCAATAGACGGGTTAGCGGGTGAACGCTAGCGTTATCTTAGGATAAGGATAAAATAATGACATTTATAAAATGATGTAAATCATCTATAATGCACACAACCATATATATATATAACCATGTTGGGATAGGAAACCGTGTATACTTCTCAATTAAGGCATGTATCTTTTCCCTCATTTTTAATTCTAACTAAAGGCATGGTTTTACATAATGTTTTCATGCTTTTATGATTGTACGATTTTGGTTTTCAAATATGATTTGGGTGTTTTAGTTATAAATTATTGGTAATGGTTTTCCATGGTTTAATTTATGCTTTATGTGCATCAATGGTGGTTTTGGATAATTGGATTCTATAGGAATGGTTTAATGATAATTGGAATTGGCTTTGGTTATATTATGCCCCCAGTGTGTTTGATAAAATCCTTATAAATTGATCATTAAGCAGGAAGAGTAGGATGGCCAGTTACTGCATCACATGGGGATATAGACGCTCGATGATGGGTTAGTGGGTGAATGCTAGCAAGGACTCAAAATTAGGATAAAGTAGCGCTAACCTTTAAAACCAAGTAAACCAATCATGCGCACCTATCCATACATATATACATATATAAACCATATTGTAAAAGGGAATCGGGTTTAGCATGAATTTAAAACCATTAATCTGGCCATATGTAGCTTAACAGTCCTAGAACTACCCACAGGCTATATGGGTCCAGTGTAACCCCAGAACGGGCCTCAATACATGTAGCTGCACGAACTGGAGATACTGTAAGAGTAAGGGATTACCAAGTACCCTTTGCTCTGTGTGATACATATGTATAGTATACTTAGAGGATACCCATGTACCTCATAGTATCATATATGGTCACTATAACGAACCCTCATGTTGGCAAAAATGAGTTTTTAGTGTCTATCCATTGGACTCGCACCTTCACAGTTAGCTAGCACACCCTACCAATATTTCCTAATTAAAACCATTACTATCCAACCAAGTCATTATACCATTATTATTAACCGAGGCTATGAGTAGTGGTATTGTCATACTGACTATAGCTTGCAAGCAATGTCCTTAGAAAACTTTTTTATGTAAAGGGATTCCTATGTACCGATAGATGACATCATCTTATTTCTGGTGGTCATTTCAGAAGGGTTTGGGGACTAAGGTTAGTCTGAGTACTATTTTTTGTCCGTAGGTGGATGGACAAGTAGAGAGGACTATTCAGACATTGGAGGACATGCTTCATGTCGTGCCATTTTTGTGATCTCATTATCATGTTGTAAGAAACCACGAAATTCTAAGCTTAATTCAGTCCATCTATGCTTGTCTAGGGGTCCCATACTTAAAAAATTCTAGCTAAGTTTCCAGAGTTAGTTTATTTTAGCCTTTGAAAGATTGCAATCTCATTTAGCGGCCTTAATACTCTTAAATGTTCTATATATTTTAGAATTCGTGATTAGAAAGGTCAATAAGTGTTCTCAGACAAGTTTTGGATTTTTCAAAACTCGTTTAAACCATGTTCAGAATCCCAAAACCGTGGACAAACGCAATCTTAGCTGTCGCATTGCCAATTGTGTTGGTTAACATTGTTTCAGGTTGTTAGATCCAAAAGTACTGAGTCTTGGTGTGATCATGGCACGACACGTTAGGTATTGCATCAATGCCATTGATGCGCTGCGTTGCTTATAGCGTCGATGCTCAGTTTTTAGTCATTAAATTCCCTCATATTTAAGGGTAAATAGGTCATTTTATTCACGTGTCAGGTCATCCCCAAACATGAAATTAATCCCTAAATAAGCTAAATATCTCATTCTTTACTCAAGTTGCCTCAAAGTTCATCATTCTCTCTAAGAACCAAGGAAACCCAAGTTTCAAAATTCAAGGGCAAGGCTCATGAATCTCTTCAAGAACCCTTAAGGATTTATGTTCTAAAGTATGTAAAGTGTTGATTCATGGGTTCCTTTAACCCATGAAGCTCAAGAAAACTTTTTTAAATATAAATTTAGAATTTCATGTTGTGGGTTTGATTGTACACATGTCTATGTTGTGATATGATTTCCAAGATTGAATCTTTATTGAATCCTCATGACATTATGTTAGTATGTGGATTGAAATCCTTAAAAATTGAAGTATTTGATATAGCCATCTTGTATTAGTTGTCAAGTTATGCCCTAGAAAAGGTTATGCCTTCCATGTGTTTGTTAAAATGCCTAAGTGAATGAGAGTTGTGTTTTATGACCTATTTGTGATTTATAGATGAACTCATGATGCAACAATATGTTCAAATTGACTCCCATGCTAAAGATATGACTTGTAATGATTTAGTGGAACGCTCATAAGTATGGATTCGTGGAATTACATTATGATAGCATACAATTCCTATTCATGTGTAAGCGTATGACATGTAAATACTTTATGGAAATCCCCAATGATTGTACTATGAATTGTTGACTATGATCATGTGTCAAGAAGTGTCATGTCTTATCAGTTTCATGCTATCGAGTCCTGGGGGTACTTGTACCCAAAAATTTAGCTGTGTGCCTAGAGCCAGTGTCATTTTTCACAATACTCTCAATCAAGTCATGATCAGTAGAAATCAGTCAGTCATGTAACTTAGTAAATTCAGTATCAGTCCAGTAATCTCTGTAATCTCAGTAATCTCAGTACTCAGAAATATCTGAAATCTTAGTCAGTTATTAGATGTCAGTAGTATTATGTCAGATAATGAAATCCAGTAAACTTAGTTTAGTCCAGTTAATCAGTATAATCAGTAACAGATCAATCCAGTATAGTTCAGTATCAATTCATATGGGAGTAGGATTCAGCACCGAATGAACCCAAGGATGGGAACACACACTATCAACAGAGGGTATGATTCTTAGAAGCAATCCTTGCATTCCAGAACTATGTATAAAGCATAGGTTGAGACATCAACACTGTCAGTTAAGGGTTGATGAGATGGATTAACACTGTTATATGAGGGTCTTACGATTATCCTTTAGGGATACTGTCAGATGAGGGTCAATCACATCTTGTCCTTACCAGAGGCGCGGTATTGACACCCTTCCAATTGGGGTTACATATTAGACCCCAACTCAGCTATAGTAGCTTATTAGAGGCATCTCGATTAGATGAATTCTACCATAATTTCAATTATAAAATCAGGACTATCAGATACAGTCACTCAGTCTTAGTAATAGAACTCAGATAGTTCTTTAGATATCAGGACTACCAGATATAGTCACTCAGTATAATATAAAACTCAGCTAGTTTCATCAGAATCTAGACTAGCAGATACAGTCACTCAGTATCAGTTATCTTGGTTGTCATTAGCTCATGTTATTAGTATTCAGACTCAGTAGTCAGTATTACCACATATTTAGTTTTAGTTACTTATCCATGCATGTATTCTCACGTTCGTGTTATACAGTCAGTTAGTATTGCTCATACATATGAACCCTTTGAATTTAGCCTACCTCACTTGCATACCAGTATATTCAATCATACTGATGCATTTGTGCTATGGTGTTTTTATACCATAGGTTCAGAAATACGAGCTCTAAAGCATCAGTAGCATGCCAGTTTCAGCAATCAGAGTCAGTAGTGAGTCCTCATCATTTGAAGATATTATTATTTAAATATTTTATTCCTTCAGTACTTAGTTTATTTTAGTAGTTCGGAGTTAGTTGGGGATATGTCCCATCAACTCCACAGTTTTTAGACAGTTTAGAGGCTTTCAGACTACAGTATGTTCAGATAGTTTATTTTAGTTTTGGGTATTTCTATACCCCGTTCAGATATTGTTTTATCTGACATGTTACTCTTTTGAACCTTACAGCCTTACATCTTAAATTTCGCATTTATATAGTAGATCATGTAGTGCTTAGTTACAGATATCAATCATAGGTTAGCTTGTGGTCCTTCCGGGTCATGGGCACCGTGTAGCATTTTGGGTACCAGACTCAAGTGTTACAAACTTGGTATTAGAGCCTAAGGTTCAAAGTGTCCTAGGAAGTCTGAAAAGTCATATCTAGTAGAGTCTTGTGCATGGGTGTGTTGTTCACCACACTTATGGACATGAGGCTATGAGATATTTTAGGAACAGTTTCCCCTCTTTAAGAATCATGTCGTTCCAGTGAGCATGATATCAAATTTAAATTCGAGTCTAATCCGTTGTCTATTTCATTACAGAACATGTCTTCCAAAAGGACTAACGAAAAGAGAACCAAAATCAGTCGGCATTTCCTCCCATTCAGGCAGATTCCCTGGATGAGTATGTCTTTCATGGAGAATTCAGAATTGACTCTCTTACTATTATCCCACCCAGGCATGCCCAGCAGATTGAGGTGGGAAAGCATAAAAAGAAAGAAAGAGAGAAAATAAGAGAGCAAGAACAGGTAATCTCAATTTTGCTCAGCCTAAGTCAGAGAGTGGTAACCGTTATCATTTCCACCCAAAGTATTTGATTCCAGTTCCTCCTCCCCAGTCCCTAAATTTAGAGATAGGGCGCTAGGTCCTGATCCTTAGGGTAGTGTTAGTAGTGCCCAAACCTATCCCCTTTGACAGACTTGTGGCAGATATCATAAGGGTATATGTAAAGCCGACAGTAATGTATATTACGAATGTGGTGAATCAGGTCACAGAGTCTGATACTATCCCAATGATAGTCTACAAAAGCCAGTATAACCGTTCCTCAGCTCAGTCCAATCGCCCAAATCAACAGAGTGCCACCTCAAATGCCACTAGTGGGCAATGCCCAAACAGACTATATGCTCTTCAGTCCCGACAGGATTAGGAATATTCTGCTGATATGGTCACTGGTACATTACCAATATTTCACTTGTATGTTTACGCTTTTTTAGATCCAGGATCATCTTTCTCTTTTGTTACTCCTTATATAGCAATTGATTTTGGAGTCAGTCCTGAAATTCTAGTAGAACTTTTTGCAGTCTCTACCCCAGTAGGTAAAACTATCATAGCCCGATGGGTATACAAGGACTGTTCGATTATGGTATCTCAGAAAGTCACTTCAGCAGACTTAGTCAAATTAGAGATGACTGAATTTGATGTCATTCTCAACATGGACTGGCTTTATTCCTACTATGCCATAGTCGACTGTAGAAATAGAATTTTCCAGTTTTAGTTTTTGAATGAACCCGTCCTAGAGTGGAAGGGTAGTAGCATTTAGGGATCAGTTTGTTTCCTAACTACGGGCTAGGAAAATAATATCTAAGGTATGTGCCTATCATCTTGTTCGAGCTAGGGACTCTAGTTTAAAAACTCCCAGTCTTGAATTAGTCCCAATAGTTAATAAATATTCAGAGGTCTTTCCCAAAGATCTTCTAGGAATTCCTCCCAAAAGGGAAATAGACTTCGACATAGACCTTCTTCCAGATAATCAGCCTATATCTATTCTTCCATATAGAATGGCACCAACAGAACTCAGAGAATTGAAAGAACAGTTGAAGGATCTCCTAGTTAAGGGATTCATCAGACCCAGTGTGTCCCTATAGGGTGCACCAGTCTTATTCGTTCGCAATAAAGATAGTTCTCTCAAAACGTGTATAGACTACCGTCATCTCAAAAAGGTCATAGTCAATAACAAGTATCCACTTCCCGAAGTCGATGACTTGTTTGATTAACTTTAGGGTGCCAGCTATTTCTCTAAGATAGACCTCAGATCAGGCTATCAGCAGCTCAGACTCAGAGAATGTGATATTCTAAAGATTGCTTTTAGACCTCGGTATAACCACTTTGAATTCTTAGTCATATCCTTTGGTCTTACCCACGTACCCACATCCTTCATGGATTTGATGAACCGAGTGTTCAACCAGTACTTGGACATGTTTATTATAGTATTCATAGATAACATTCTTGTCTATTCCCGTAGTAAGGTGATTCTGTAGACCATCTCATAATATCAAAACTCATCAGTTATCATGATATATATTTATGTCCTACATGTCAGCTCTATGACCATCGCTCATATTCATTCATGTGAGTGAAAAATCATGCACGCTCCCAATTCCTAGGATAAGGCGTTCTAGTTCACTCAATGTTACGAATTATGTCCCATGAGTACAGAAACTTTATACTCGGGTCATGAGCTCATGAATCATACACTCATGTCATGCTTTACAGTATGCCCAGCTCATATGACATATGCTTTACTCCTTGTGATCAGTCGAACTCAGATTTATGTCATGAATACCCTTAATTAAGATCCCTTGGTGAATTCGTGGTGTTGATGTTTTATACCTAAGCCTCAGTTACTTCATCATTTAAGTAATCTATATTCAATAAAGGACTATGGGAGTCCTGCAGGACCATGGCTTTTAGTTATCAGTTACTTAGCCATCAAAATTCAGTACTTCAGTACCAATCTAAACCTCGGTTATCAGTAACCAGCATTCAGTCCCAGTTATAGTCTTAGTTACGGTTACAGTCTCAATTACTGTCATAGCTACAATCTCAACCCCAGTCATAGTCCAGACAGATTAGAAACTCAATTCACTTTTAGGATTACCTGACCATAGCATATGGCCAATAGTTACTCGGTTACTAGTAGTTTAGTAACTCTGACTATAGAGAGTTTTCAAATCATGTTATACACTTGGTTTTGCATCCTTAAGATGATACAACTCTCACTCATTTTTGCTCAGTTATCTCATGTTACCCAGTTAGTCCTTACTTTCTATGCATGGCAGTCTGCAGTTTAAGTCTAGCTATCCAAACTAAGTACCGTTCAGTCTTACATGCCCACTACTCAGCCATCGGTCAGTCAGTAGATCAGATGAGTCAGTCGGTAGTAATTAGTATAAACAGCCAGTACCTCAGTCCAGAAGTCAGACAGACAAGTTCATATATTTTTCCATTCTGTCTATCTAGTCACACTATCTGAAGTCTCATTAATGTGACCGTTCTAAGATGAACCAATCATGTAGTTGAGTGTGCAGCTCAGTATATGTTTTATGTCTCAGTCTTAGATCCCAGATATAAATTCACGATTCAGTTCGTAGGTGCCTTGTGCATCCTCTTAATTTTCCTCAACATCTCAATCAAGTCAGCATTCTTCGAGGGACATAGTGTCCCAAGGGGGAGATACACTATAACTCCCGAACTTCCATGACCTAGACACTCTATTTTCCTCTTCACATAATGAATCTAATTTGGAGTAGTGGCTACCCATAGGTTGACCCTCTAGCTCTAATCTTGGTCGTAAGCCATGTACTCAATAGCTCAATTTAGCTCACGATGCTCAGTCTATGACACACTTACAGACTCAGTCATGTTGTCATGTTTTCATTCATACATGTTCAGAAAGGATCTCCAGTTTGAGATCGGCAATCATGTTTATTTAAAGATCTCTCCAATGAAGGGAGTGAAGAGATTCAGCAAGAAGGGAAAGCTCAGTCTCCAATGTGTCGGTCCCTATAAAATTCTCAGTCACTTCGAAAAAGTAGCTTATGATTTTGAATTTCCTTTAGACTAGCCTCAGTTCATACGGTGTTCCATGTCTCCTTGCTTAAGAAAGTGCATAGGTGACCCAACAGTTGTAATCCCTATAGAGGGCATAGGCATTCAGAACAACCTCTCTTTCGATGAGATTCCAGTTAAAATCCTTGACTATGAGACTCGTAGACTGAGGAATAAGAGGTCTCTCTAGTCAAAGTTATTTGGCGGAATTATCCCATTGAGGGAGATAATTGGGAAGCAGAAGCAGATATACAAACCAAGTATCCTCACCTCTTCTACACAAATTCAGGCTTTGCCCAAGGTAATAGCTTTCCTTAAGCTTATTCAGTCTCATGTTCAAATTTTAGTTACAAACTTGTTATTCAGTTCCATGCTTAATTTTTATTTCAAATTTTGTATCTTTACAATTACATGTTCAATCGCATGTTCATGAGTCAGTTCAGTCATGTATTCACACATTAGATATGCATGATCAGCTTATCAGTACTCTCAATCATGTATTCATAAGTCAATTATTCACACATCAAATATGCATTATCATGATAAGATACTTAGGTATCAGAAGTCCTAGATATGCATTCATGTATCAACTCATTCATGAAATCATGCATCAGATATGTATGCTCAAAATAAATCTCAGTAAATCAGTAATGTTAGTCATGTACTCGTGTTTCAGTTATTCATGTTCTGTATATACTTCAGTTTATTATTTCTCCCATCTCAGTCAGTATCATTGGAGGACGAATGGTTTCAATGGGGAGATATTGTAAGACCGCACAAAATCCTAGCTTAATTCATTCCATTTATGCTTGTTAAGGGGGTTCCATACTTAGAAAATTCTAGATAAGTTTCCAGACTTAGTTTATTTTAGCCTTCAAAAGTTTGCAATCTCATTTTGCGACCTTAATGTTCTTAAATGTTCTATATTTTGTTGAATTCATGATCAGAAAGGACAATAAGTGTTCCTGGATGAGTTTTGGATTTTTCAAAACTATTTTAAACCATGTTTGGAGTCCCAAAACAATGGACCAATGCAATCTTAACGCACCACATCACCAATCATGTTGGTTAACACTGTTGCAGGTTGCTAGATCCAAAAGTACTAAGCCTTGTCATGATCATGGTGCGATGCATTAGATATCGCATCGATGCCATTAACGCGCTGCATCGCTTATAGAGTCTATGCCCAGTTTTCAGTCATTAAATGGCCGAGTCTTTAAGGGTAAATAAGTCATTTTACCATGATGCAAGTCAGCCCCAAACACAAAATTGATCTCTAAATGACCTAAATATCAAATTCTTTACTCAAGTTGCCTCAAAGTTTATCATTCTCTCTCAAAAGCAAGGAAGCCCTAGTTTCAAAATTCAAGGGCATAGCTCAAGAATCTCTTCAAGAACCCTTAAGGATTTATGTTCTAAGGTATTTAAAGTGTTGATTAATGGGTTCCTTCCACCCATGAAGCTCAAGAAACCTTTTTTAAATATAAATTCTGAATTTCATGTTGTGCGTTTTTTTGTATGCATGTCTATGTTGTGATATGATTTCCAAGATTGAATCTTTATTGAATTCTCATGATACCATGTTAGTATGTGGATTGAAATCCTTTAAAATTGAAGTATTTGATATAGCTATCATGTATTAGTTGTTAAGTTATGCCCTAGAAAGGTTATGCCTTCCATGAGTTTGTTAAAATGCCTAAGTGAATCAGAGTTGTGTTTTATGATCTATTTGTGATTTATATGATGAACTCGTGATGCAACCACATGTTCAAATTGACTCCCATGCTAAATCTATGACTTGTAATGATTTAAAGGAATGCTCATAAGTATGGATTCGTGAAAGTACGTTATGATAGCATGAATTCCTATTCATGTGTAAGCTTTTGACATGCAAATACTTTATGGAAATTCCCCAATGATTGTACTATTAATTATTGACTATGGTCATGTGTGAAGAAGTTTCATGTCTCTTCGGTTTTATGCTACGAATCCTGCGATACTTGTACCTAAAAATTTAGTTGTGTGCTTAGAGCCAGTGTCAGTTTTTATGATCCTCTCAGTCAAACCATGATTAGTAGAACTCAGTCAGTCATATGACTTAGGAAAACTCAGTAAATTTAGTATCAATCCAGTAATCTCAGTAATTCGGTAATCTCAATACTCAAAAATCTCTGAAATCTCAGTCAGTTATCATATCTCAGTAGTATTTTATCAGTCAATGAAATCCAGTAAACTCAGTTCAGTCCAGTTAATCAGTAAAATCAATAACTGTTCAGTCCAGTCTAGTTTAGTGTCTATTCAAATGGTAGTAGGATTCAATATCGAGTGAACCTAAGAATGGAAAAACATACTGTCAGTAGTGGGTGTGATTCTTAAAGGCAATCCTTGCATTCTAGAACTATGTAGCCAACATAGGTTAGACATCAACACTGTCAGTTGAGGGTTGATGAGGTGGATTAACACTGTCAGATGAGGGTCCCACCATTCTCCTTCGGGGACACTATTAGATGAGGGCCACTACCAGCTTGTCCTTACTAGTGGCGTGGTATTGACACCCTTCTAATTGGGGTTACAGATTGGACCCCAACTCAACTATAATAACTTATTAGGGGTATGTCAGTTAGACAAATTCTCCCACAATTTTATTTATAAAATTAGGACTGCTAGATACAGTTACTCAATCTCAGTAATAGAACTCTGATAGTTCTTCAGATATCAGGACTGTCAGATACAGTCACTCAGTACAGTACAAAACTCAACTAGTTTCACCAGAAACTAGACTGTCAGATACAGTCACTTGGTATAGTTGTCTTAGTTATCAGTAGCTCATGTTATCAGTATTCAGACTCAGTAGTCATTATTATCATATATTCAATTTCAGTTACTCATCCATACATGTATTCTCACATTCATGTTATACAGTCAGTTAGTATTGTTCATGCATATGAACCCTTTGCATTCAGCCTACCTCACTTGCATACCAGTACATTCAATCATGCTGACGCATTTGTGCTATGGTGTTTTTACACCATAGGTTCAGAAACACGAGCTCCAAAGCATCAGTAGCATTCCATTTTCAGCAGTCAGAGTCAGCAGTGAGTCCTTATGATTCGAGGATGTTATTATTTGATTATTTTATTCCTTTAGTACTTAGTTTATTTCAGTAATTCAGAGTTAGTTGGGGGCATGTCCTATCAACTCCACAGTTTTCAGATAGTTCTAAGGCTTTTATACTATAGTATGTTCAGACAGTTTATTTTAGTTTTGGATATTTCTATACCCCGTTCAGATATTGTTTTATCAGACATGTTATAGTTTTGAACCTTACGACTTTACATCTTATATTTTGCATTTATATAGTATATCATGCAGTGCTCAGTTATAGACATCATTCATGGATTATCTTGTAGTCCTTCGGGGTTATGGACACCGCGTAGCATTTTAGATACCAAACTCGGGGCGTTACACATGTCCTCCTCAACTTCCCAAGTAGCTCCTTCTACATTTTGATTCCTCCATAGAACCTTTACCAAAGCCATATCTTTAGTTCTTAAATGACAGACTTGTCTATCCAAAATCTGTACCGAGACTTCCTTATAAGACAAGGAATTCAAACTAATAATATCCTCTATATGCACCACAAAACAAGGATCACCCATACACTTCTTTAACATCAAAACATGGAAAATCAGGTGAATGGAATTCAAACTCAAAGGCAAATACTGATACACCCAAATTATACCTCTCTTACGCGAGAGTAAGTGGTCACTGTCAAAAATATAACCCAACTAGGTTGGGGTTGAATCCCACAGGGAATATGGTGTTAATTTAAGTTATTCATGAGTCAATCGACTAATAGTTAATAGCTTCCTATAACTGGGGGTTTCAGAGATTAAACAAAAAAAGTTATTATTCACTTCAATTTAATAGTTTGCAACTAATATTTCAATGTATCAAATTAGTGTTAAGGGAAAACCAGAGTTGTGTTCACTATGAGTATTGCCACTTGATATACACTAGTTATTTCTCAAGATTCTTATAATATGTAGGAATAGCAAACTATGAATATCAAGCACTATCTAAATGTCTCTCAACCTATTTAGACATTCAATTACCTTATTCTTTTGAACTTAGGAAATCTATATACTTAACCAGATTTTTTCTCGAGTTAATTAACCTTGTTACAGAGTTAATCATTAAATGAAAGATTAACGCTTCAAAATCCCCGTTGATAATTCACTTCTTATTAGATTGATTTCTTACTTCAAGCAATTCAACAATTAGGTCTAGTCTATTGTTTGCAACCAATAGACAACATGAACAATAGGAAAATTATCAAGAAGTTCCTAGTGCCTTAAGATTCTTGATCAACTAATGAATTCACAAGACCAAACTCATAGATCCCACAACTCGGGTTAAGAGGATTATCTACTCATGATATAGAAAGCGACAACATATATTGAATTCATAATTCGATAGCTGTCAACTTACAAATGATGAAGATATATGATTGTTCTTCCTTCTAAAATCACAAGAGAATTCTCAAAACCACAATAAATATCCCAAAAACTTATTTTGAAAAATTAAGAAAAAACTATTGAAAAGCCATTGTTTTACGTAAGTTTCAAGATGCTCGTGAAAACCTAACACTTTGCCTTAAATACTCAAACTAATTTTGGAGTCAAATTTTGGATCCCAGATTTTCCGCGCATAGCCTACGACATTTTCTGATGGCTTATCGGGGAGTTGGTGACTTATCGGACTAAGTCGTCAACTCCTCTTTTGAATCCATGTTTTCTGCTTATAGGCGACGACCTAATCTGATGTTTATTAGGAAGTTGATGACTTATCAGGTTAAGTCGTCAACTCTTCACTTCAGCTCCTACACATTGTCTTCAACGGACGACCTTTCTGATGGCTTATCACAAAGTTGACGACTTATCAAACAAGTCATCAATTGTAATCTTCATATCTACTTTCTCAAAATTCATCCTTCTTGGCGTAGGTTTCGTAGATTTTCATGCATCTTGACTTACTTGCAATATCACAAAGAATATAATAAAAAATTACAAAAGTTACTTAAAAATTTACAATTATTCCGAGTTAAAAGCCTTAAATGTGATCGCACATCAACTAACACAGTACCATACTACGATGCTTAACCAAGAGAATGTAAAGTACATATGACAGTCAATCACCAAATTTTTGTTCAAAACACATTACCCTCTCCAAGTTCAATCACTTTAAGTCCAATTGTGTGTATTCATGAAGAACAACAATATGACACAAGGGAATAAAGATATGGCATCTCATTAGCAACAACAACCATGAATATGTACAAGTCACACTAACCAAACAAGTAAGCAGCTAGCAATAAAACGCATGTGCCATTACAACAAAGAAGTCCCTCCTCATTCAAGCATGAAATCAAGTACATCAATGCGGGGATGGCCAAGAGACACTCACTCTCAGAAAGAAGTTCCAGTCAATGTATGCCAAATACCATAAGCTTTCCTTTATTTTCATTACCAAAGCTTTCAAACAGTTAAGATAGGATCACTATAGGACTTTTCTTCGGCTTTGTAATGTAGGCTTGGGGCTGGTATGATACGCAAGGATATTTAAAGTGACTAAGTCTCCTTGACACTACACTATTTTTGAGGTCTTACTTATTAACCTTTACCTTATTTCTCCCTTTCTTTATTAAAGCATACTCAGGTTGGGTGCGGTCTTTCAGTCTTTCATTTTCCTTTTTCACAACTTTCATTTTCTTATTCTTTTTTTACCACACCTAGCCTTGCATTCTTTTCTCTTATTTTACCCTTCTTCATACTCACTTTACATCACTCACCCATATGATAGTCACCCTCAACTTAGGTTATTCACCTAAGTTGAAGTGCACAATGTCCAAGGAGGACCAGGGCCAAAATAGGTTTATTGTGATTCAAACGGGAAGGTTATAGGTTTAACAAGAAAATTATTCATACCAGCTCAAAATCAGGATCAAGGGGTATTATTCACACATGGAAGGTTATTTAGGCTAAGAGTGGACTAATATAAAAAATGGCCTATGATCTTTTCCTAACCACTATCCTACAAACACGGTAAGACTAACTGGGTAGGTTCTAGATTTAACATACCGAGGGAGCTTGATAATATCTCTCACATACTTGGAACAAAGGTACATCACAAGCTACTACCTATCCATTTTTGCAATTGTTAGCAATGATTATCATGTCTCTAATACCAATGCCACAACAAGAATCATAATAGTCACATGTAGATATATATCACACAGTTGTAATATACGCACTCAGAGAGGTATTTATCATTCTAAAAAAATTAACTGCCACAGAAACTTATTTTTCTCTTAGTTAAGCGTAAAACAACACAAAATGCAAACACAAACAACAAACCTATTGCAAGTACCCCCATCCCCACAGATAAGAACATGCATTGCCTTCAATGCATAACTAACAACCCAAAACAGCAAGGGGTAGGATATACCTGCATGATTCAAGTGCATGAATCATGAGTCGTTGACTCTACTGCTGTATCATCAGCTGGAACAATTACATCAGTGGCATCATGTTATGCTGACACATTTGCCACAGTAGTTGGTGGAGTGAAAAACTCCCCAATATTCTCACCAACTTTCGATGGAGGCCTACTAGTCAAGGCTCCCACAGCTCTCGCTCGTAATGTTTCCTCCATAGGATCGCCTTCCACTTTTGATATTTGCATCACTTTTTTACCTTCTTTTTCTCTGCCTTCTTCTTTGATTTCTTCTCCACTCTTTTTTATTCATCACTATCAGTTATTTTCCTCTTGACTTTATCTTTTTTGGCACTTTTTTCTTTTTTTTTCTTCACTGGTTTTCCAGTGATGTCAAATATTGGATCTTCATCTTCAGATTCTTCAACCCCAGTGTCTAAAGATATCATAATTTGGTGGCATCGTAATGCCACAATATCAGTTTTTGCCTTGTCCAAGGATGCTTTGAAATTTTCTAGGTATGGGGAAGTCATCTCACTCAATATTGCATTAAGATGGTTTTCCAACTAATCAACACATCAATGCAAAGTTTGAAAGGTTCAAGTTCTACCTTAATTCTCTTGTCCACAACAGATTATGTTGACTGGAAAATAGCTTTAATTGTGCATCAAACCTTTTCCCTTGCTTCACTATCTTCCTTAAATTAAGAGGAGTAAAAGCATACTCCGACATTGGTGTTGCACTTACTGTATTTTCTTTGCTCTCAGGAACTAAAGCTGCCCCTACAAAAGATGCTACTTGTACAACTTTGGGAACTTACACATCCATATTTTGCTTTAAAATAGTGGCAGTAGTAGCTATTTGTCCTTCATCAGTCCTGACTTGATCACTTTAAACCTCTACTTCTTTCCCTAAAACTAGCATAGGTTGATTTTCATCATACTTGATGGGATTGTGAGTTTTTTTAGCATTAATCTCCTGATCCAAGCCTTTAATCTCAGGTACATGAGCAGCCTCGCATAACTTTACCAAATAAGGAAATGAATATGCAGTGTCAGGTCTCATTACTCAAACCTTTATTTCATCTACAATAATTTTCCCAAAGTTCAAGGGTTAATTAGACATCAAACCTGCTACCAAAACTGCCCTATAATCACCTATAATGTTGTCCCCGAATGTTAGCATCAATCTAGATCATACGATGACCCACCAAAATCTTGCCTCCTAAGTCATTAAGGCCTTAAAGATCCTTGTACTTGTAATTGTCAGCCATTCCGGCTCTCCTTCAGCTATAATCTTTGCTAACCAAGGGCATTGTTTTTCCCTTTCCCGCATCCTATAGTAGAATTCTGGAGAAGTGGCTTAAGGAGTGAAGTTTGGTCCATAGAGGAATTTATTGATAGTGTTGTCCAAAAGATCCACCATTATACCCCTTATCAGAATCTTGTTCAAGTTGGGCATGTCCGTAACTTTTTCTCATTTCTTACACATGTTCTCCAATGTAGCCTGGTAGTTTGTGTAAAAATCCAAGACTAGTGTTGGGTAGAATGATTCTTCTCCTTTTGTATTCCATGCCAAATCGTAGTCTTTGAATGCCTTCTCCACCTGGGGGTACCTGTTCATCCCAGTAGTGATGATCTGTATTTCTTCACATATCGGTCTCTTAAAACTTCTCTTTGTTCTTATCAATCCGTCATGGTAAATTTTGTCTGCTCCGGGACCTGCCATCTGACACTTTATTGAACACCAGGATTCTTGTATTTTATCACATCTCTCCTAATATGAGGATCTTCACCAGGTAGGTGCTCAGAAGAAGGGTGATCTGATGAATGTTCCTCAGAGTTTGGCTTCTCTAAGGAGGTGTTCACAAATGGAGAGGAATTTTCCTCCTCAGCTTCCATTTTCTCAACTACCTCTTCCTCAGGTTGTGGTAGAGGTTCCACTATCTACAGACTTTGCCTAGTTTTGCATCTCTACAGTTGTGGTTCCTCTTCCTCACTTTCGAATTTGTTGAGGAGTCTTCGAGTTAGTTCTCCTTAGTCATTTTCTAAGTTGTTTATTTTCTTTTCTTTTAGGAGGCATGATCAATTCTGCATCAAGGACAAATAGTCATTCAATATCCAAGAACCAACAAGCAACCAAAAATGAATCACATTGAGCAACATATGCCTGACGACATGGTATGATAAGTCATCACTTCCAGGTCGTCGGCCTTAAATAGAATCCACTAGCCTTTTAAATCAGTTGACAACATACTCTGATAAGACATCACTTGTGTGATGGCTTATCAGCTATGTCTTCAGACATAAATAGGATGTAATATCCTCCAAACTCAATTAATGACATCATCTGATAGTCGCCAGCTTACAATAGAATTTTGAGTCCCTTTTTTCAGTTTTTCTTGATGACTTATCAACTTCATGGCCATCACCATTCATTTTTACTAAGCCATTCTTTTAAATTGTTGTGCTGAAATTTCAACTTTATTTCTCAATTCAGAACTTGTAACCCTAGTTTCCAGTTTCAACAAGAACTCATACCCAAATTTGACTCAATAAGCTTGAAAATCTAGAGTTCAATGAATTTTTACCCAACAATGGTACAAGTTTCAACTTTAACAAGTATTTGTTCATGAACACTTTTAGTTATGCAAGATGTAATCGATCTTGGATGACCAATTCACTATACATTACTTAAAGTTGATCATGAACATTTCAAAGCCAACAAACTTCACATTTTTGGGTAATCATTACTCACCAATGAAAAAGAGTCAATCTTGAAACATACCTCTTAGTCGACTCAAGTTGCAGGCTTTTCTCTATGAGGATTTTTGTGTTGCTCAAACAAAAGAAGGTGAGATTGACTAATTTTTGAATGAACAAGAAAGAGAATTTTTGAAACCCTTTACACTTGGTTTAGAGACGATGGAGAGACTAGGATATTGGCTTTGAAAAGAAAACCAATGAGAAAAGTGAAGTGATTGTGCTTACGTAACCTAATTTTTTTGTTTTCTAGAATTATCTACTAAGTAATAAATGAAAATCAATTAAAGATAATAAACTAATAATGGAAATAAAATTAACTAAAGAAAAGTAAAATGGGACAAGGTTCTTATTGGGAATTCCAAAAGACTCGGGTTGATAGATTTGGGTTGGGTCGTATTGCCTTCCCTGGGCCCAAAAATAATTGACGGACGACCTATTATTCAGTTGATAGCCCGTCACATATCATCATCAACATAAGGCAGAATGCTGCCCAATTTTTGAGTCTTCTGACGACCAAGTGTGACGGCTTATCACATATGTGATAGCTGGTCTACCTTGGTCATCAGCCCTATCCAGATTATACCTCAATTTTGGCTCAAATGATGACCTCACGTGATGCCTTATCATGAAGGTGATGACTTATCAGCTATGTTCATCACCCTTAACTGGGATGGGGCCAATTTTTACTCAAGTTGACGACATTATGTGACGCTCCGTCAGCTTCCTGATAACCCCTGAACTTTGGTCGTCGATTTTATTTTACTGATAGTATCGATTTCACCTTTATCCCTAAACACCTAAAACTTCATTACAAACACAACCTTTAAAACAAAAATATACTTACAACATAACCATTTGGGTTGCCTCCCAATAGCGCCCGATTTACTGTCGTCGAACGACTTGGTTATCTCGACTACTCAAACTTCATCGAGATACACAGTAGACATAAGCGTTGCATCATTCGTTGGACCAACATAGATCTTTACTATTTTCCCATTAACTTTGAATAGACTTCTATCTTTACCTTCGAGTTCCACCATACTTGATGGGAAAACTTTACTTACTTTGAACGGCCCAGACCATCTTGATTTCAATTTTCTCGGAAAGAGCTTAAGTCGAGAGTTGAACAACAACACCTAATCCCCAGCTTAAAAATCTCTTTTCTCTATTCTTCTGTCATGGTAATTCATCATCCTTTCTTTATACAGATCAACTCTTTTGTAGGCTCCAAGACAAAATTAGTCTATCTTATTTAATTGACCCAACCTTAACTTTGTCGCTTCTTTCCAGTTCATCTTTAGTCATTTAAGAGCCCACAAAGCCTTGTGCTCTAGTTTAACCAGAAGGTGACATGATTTTCCATAGACCATCTAATATGGTGACATCCCTATAGGTGTCTTGAAAGCAGTTCGATATGCCTACAAGGAATCATCAAGATTTTGAGACCAATCTTTTCTAATCGCATTCACCATTTTAGCCAGAATTGCTTTTATCTCTCGGTTCAAAACTTCCACTTGCCCGCTGGTTTGTGGGTGATATGGAGTAGCAACCTTATGCTGGTTCACACTATATTTCAACAAAGCAGCCCAAAATGTTTTGTTGCAGAATGGGACCCCCCATCGCTAATAATAGTTATTGGTACTCCAAAACAAGAGAAGATGTTCTCTTTTAGAAAAGCCACCACTCTCTTGCCTTTGTTATAGGCCAAAGCAACAGCTTCAACCCATTTGGACACATAGTCCATAGCTACCAAGATATATTTTAGTCTATAGGAGATTACAAACGGCCCCATGAAATTGATTCCCCAGACGTTAAATAGTTCAACTTCCAATACCTTCGCCATGGGTATCTCATGATTCTTCGATATTGACCCTTATCTCTGGCACTGGTCATATTTCCTCACAAACTCATATGCTTGCTTGAATAGGGTTGGCCAATAGTAGCCACTCTGCAACACCTTTATTGTAGTACGGTCACCTACAATATGACCTTCGATCGGAGAAGCGTGACAAGCTTCCAGAATACCCAGCATGTCCACCTCCGGGATACACCGCCTAATAATATTATTCGCACACCTCTACAATAAATATGGCTCATCGCAGAAGTATTTGTAATATCATAAAGAAAATTCTTTCTCTGGTGAAAGGAAAGATTCGCCCGAATAATCTCACTCACCGCATAATTTGCAAAGTTCGGATACCAAGGTACTCGTTCAAGCACAGTAGCCAAGATTTTCTCATTTGGAAATGTATCATCCATTTCGAGCTCATCCTTGACTGTTTGATGTCCCTCAAGTCTAGACAGGTGATCTACAACTTGATTTTTGCATCCTTTTTGATCTTTGACTTCAAAGTCAAACATTTGAAGAAGAAGCACCCACCTGATTAGCCTTGGCTTTGCATTCTTTTTTTCCATCAAATACCTCAAAGAAACATGGTCTGTATGCACTACCACTTTAGTCCCCAATAAGTAAGCACGAAACTTCTTAAATGCATAAACCACCTTAAAAAGTTTCTGCTCAGTCACAGTGTAATTCTTTTGGTCCCCATTCAATGCCTTGCTTGCATAGTAAATGGGATGAAATAGCTTATCTTTCTTTTGGACAAGCATAGCCCCAAGCGCTACTCTACTTGCGTCACACATGATTCTGAATGACTTTGACCAATCTGGTGCAACAATGATTGGTGTAGCAACAAGCTTCTCTGTAAGGCACTCAAATGCCTTTTGGCACTCATCGTCAAACATGAACTTGGTTTCCTTCTCTAAAAGCTTTCACATTGGGTTTGCAATTTTTTAGAAGTCTTTTATAAATCGTGGATAGAATCCTGCATGACCAAGGAAACTCCATACTCCTTTTACTGAAATAGCGGGTGGTAGTTTCTCAATAACTTTGATTTTCTCCCGGTCGACTTCAATTCCCTTAGCTAAAATTTTGTTACCCAGGACAATTCCCTCCTTCACCATGACGTGGCATTTCTTTGAATTTAACATCAAGTTGAACTCCTCATATCCTTGCAATGCTCTACTCAAATTAACCAGACACAACTCAAAAGAATCACCTACCACTGAGAAGTTCAAAGATGTCCTCCACTATATTGAAAAATATAGACATCATGCATCGTTGAAAAGTGGCGGGTGCGTTACACAAACTGAATGGCATCCGCTTGAAAGAAAAATCACCATATAGGGTAGTGAAAGTTGTCTTCCCCTGGTCCTTTAGAGCAACAGAAATCTGGTTATATCCCCAATACCCATCCAAGAAATAGTACCAACCTCTTTCCGCCAACCTATCAAGAATTTGATCCATAAAATGAATAGGGAAGTGGTCCTTCAGAGTCCATGAGTTGAGCTTGTAATAGTACATGCAAACTATCAACCCTATAACTGGACTAAGTGGAATTAACTCATACTTTTCATTTGCCACTACAGTTATGCCCTCTTTCTTGGGCATATATTGGATGGGGATTACCCATTTACTATCCGAGATAGGACATACAACTCCTGCATCGAGCCATTTAATGATCTCCTTCTTAACCACTTCTTTCATTGGTGGATTAAGATGACATTGGTGCTCAATGGTTGGAGTGCAATCCTTCTCAAGCTGAATCTTGTGAGTGCAAATACCGGGAGGAATACTAATGATATCGGCAATAGTCTAACCAATAGCCCTTTTATATCTTCTAAGCACAAAGATAAGTGCCTCAACCTGGTTCTCAAACAAATTGTATCAATAATCATAGGTAAAGTGTTTCCACTACCTATAAACATATGCCGTAAGTGTCCTGACAACTTCTTCAACTACAATACCGGTGGCTCTTCGGTAGATGGCTTAGCTAGTGGTGTTGGCCAATTTTTCAGGTCTAAATCTAGTTTTTTGGGAGCATATTAATACAATCCCATTCCCATCAGGCATAGACTTTCTTTTTATATTCTTCAATACCTTGGCTATCAAAGTTCATTATGACTGCAGATAGAGGTTCAACAGCAAACTTCTCCTTTATTGTCACTTCTCGTTCATCTTTATAATAAACATAAATAATAGAGAATACACTCATCTCTTTAGGTTGCTTCATAGATTGTCACACATCAAAATGTACCACCTCATTATTAAGCCTTAATAACAGCTCATTAGCCAACAACTCAATAAGCATACTTTCGATTGCGAGGAAAGGTCTACCCAAGATTATAGGTATCTCAAAATCCACCTCGCAATTAGGAATAACAAAATCTGTAGGAAATATAAAGCTGGCCACCTTTATAAGCACATCATACAATATCCCCACCAGCCACTTCACTAACCTATTCACCATCACCAATCGCATATTTGTAGGTGTAGGATCTCCTAAACCCAACCTCTTACAAACAACAAGTGGCATCAAGTTAATACTTGCTACGAGATCACATAAGGCTTTAACAAACTCAAGCGACAAAATAGTACAAGGGATGGTGAATGCTCCTGGGTCTGTTTTCTTTTGCATCAAGGATCTGGTTGAAATGGCATTTCAATGGTGAATATTATCCATCGATTCATAGCTTACTGTTCTCTTATTCGTCACAATGTCTTCATATATTTAGCATATCCAGGAATATACTCCAGTGCCTCAACCAAGGGCACATTCACCGTCAGCTGCTTCAGCATTGCCATAAACTTACTTTTTAATCGATGGGGAAAGGGTAGTGGTGGTTTTGGGAGAGTAGTAACCATCGCCTCCTTTTCCTTACCCTTCTCTTTTTCTAACTCATCAACCTGCTAATGGTTAGATGTGCCCGCATTACCATCCAGCTTCTTAAACTCTACTGGATGGGTTTTATCATCTCCTGCACCATCTTCAATCATGTCATTAATCATAGCTTTGCCTATAGAAGGGCCAGGTAATACTTTACCACTCCGAGTGGTAATTTCCATGCAAGAGCCACATTTCAAGGATTTTGCACTGTGTCTCTCGGTAATGTACCACTCTTTCTCTGATTAAGTACTGCTGAGAGTTGTCTCATCTTCTACTCCAATTGTTTGATGGAAGTTGAATACAAATTTACTAGATAACTCATGGAAGATAAGTCACTCTTCATCATCTTCACCCCAGTATTAGTCGCCTCAACTCCTTTTAATAGTTTCACTATCATGTCCTCTATGGACATTTTGCCTGAACTAGTAGCAACATTATCCTGATGTCCAAGGGGCACATACAGTCCACTCCTATAATTCTTGATATTCCATCTTCCTTTCTTTCTATTTTTGTAACTTGCTTTATCGTAATAGTTCTGACCTTAATTCCCTTGGCTATTGCCTCGAAAACCCCCCTGATTATTTAGATAGTTGGGCTCTTCCTCTGAATCTGAATCAGCTCTGCTCTGTGACCCAACAGCTTCACCTTCTCAGTCTTCCCAGATAGTAAATATTTGGAAAGTATATCCATCTGGGTTTTTATCTGTACCATGTTTTGGTCACGTTCTTCTTCTTTCTTGCATTTTTTTTGCAGTCATTTCGCTAGACACGGTAGAGATTGCTACCTCAGAATCCCTATTATGCCAAGCTCTACTCTATTTGGTCATCCTATCAAGCATTTCAGAAGTTTCTAGAAAGGTAAGATCCATAAATGCTCCTCCTACAGCATTATCGACAATCAATTTTGTAATAGAATTAAAGGCTCTATATAGAGTCTCCATCAAATGCACGTCGGTTATTTTGTGATTGGTACACTGCATCAACTTCTTCTTGAACCTCTATCAAGTATCATGAAAAACTTCAGTTAGGAGCTTCCTAAAATTACTGATCTCGTCCCTCAACTATAACATCCTAGATAACAAAAAGAACCTTTCTAGGAAAGCTCTTTTCAACTGCCTCCAGTTTGTTATAGAATTGGGAGTCAACCCAGTAAGGCATAGTGTTGCCTCCCCAGATAAAGACAATGAAAATAAGCGTAGCCGAATGGCATTCTTCCCCATTCCTAGGTTATCAAAATACTTACAAATAGTGACAAAATTCACTAAATGCATATTTGAATAATCACCCGGAAGTCCACCAAATAGCCCCTTCAGATGAAGCAGTTGAATCACGGTGCTCGTAATGTTGAACTTAGCTCCGGTTACCAAATGTGGAGGAATAATAGCTCCAATTGCACCTGCTCTATCTATCCCATCCTCATCCTCCTCAAGATCAAATTTTTCAGGCTACCGATCTTGTCTTGCTTTGAAAAGATAATTTTTGTTCACATTATGGTTCACATGTGTGGCTACATTCTCTGCACACTTTTGATTAGCAGGATCAAACAAATTATTGTATCCTAAGTCCTCGTCATATGGATTAGGATGATGCACTGGTTGAACATCATTTTGTTGATTTAGCTAAGCCCTAGCTAGAGCAGCTATTCTATCTTCTTTTTGTTGATCTGCCATTCTTCTAATTAACTGCGGTTCTGGATTAAAAGGTAATAGTGGTTCCCCTGAACTTCTGGTTTGTGGCATATATAACATAGAATCTGTAAAAATAAAAAACAACAAATAAACATAAAATTTAGAAAACTTTAGATATGAGTCAATTATCACAAATATACTTAATTGAAGACTGTATTCCCAGCAACGGTGCCAAAATTTGATACGCGTGAATTACACCTCTTATAAGAGAGTAAGCGATCGTTGTCAAATATATAATCCAACTAGGTTGGGGGTGAATCCCACAGGGAATATGGTGTTAATTTAAGTTATTCATAAACCAATTGACTAATAGTTAATAGCTTCCTATAACTGGGGGTTTCAGAGATTAAAAAAAGTTATTATTCACTTCGATTTAACATCTTGCAACTAATATTTCAATGTATCAAATTAATATTAAGGAAAACTAGAGTTGTGTTCACTATGAGTATTGGCACTTGATATACACTAGTTATTGCTCAAGATTCTTATAACATATAGGAACAACAAACTACCAGTACCAAAAACTATCTAAATGTCTCTCGACCTATTTAGACATTCAATTACCTAATTCTTTCAAACATAGGAAATCCATATACTTAACAAGATTTTGTCTCGAGTTAATTAACCTTGTTACAGCGTTAATCATTAGATGGAATTTTAAAGCTTCCAAATCCGCATTGATAATTCACTTCCTATTAGATTGATTTCTTACTACAAGCAAATCAATAATTAGGTCTAGTCTATTGTTTGCAACCAATAGACAACATGTACAACAGAAGAGTTATGAAGAAGTTCCAAGTGCCTTAAGAATCTTGATCAACTAATGAATTCACACAACCAAACTCATAGATTCCACAACTCGGGTTAAGAGAATTAGCTACTCATGATATATAAAGCAACAACATATATTGAATTCATAATTCGATAGCTCTAAACTTAAAAACGATGAAGATATATGATTGTTCGTCCTTCTAAAATCACATGATAATTGTAAAAACCACAATAAATATCCCAAAAACTTAATTCAAAAAACTAAGAAAAAGCTATTGAAAAACTATTGTTTTACGTAAGTTTCAAGATGCCTGTGAAAACCTAACACTTTGCCTTAAATACTCAAGCTAATTTTGGAGTCAAATTTTAGATCCCAGATTTTCCGCACATAGCTAACGACCTTCCCTGGCTGCTTATCAGGAAGTTGACGACTTATCAAACCAAGTCTTCAACTCCTCTTTCGAATCCATGTTTTCTTCTTACAGGCGACGACCTGATCTGATGGATTATCAAGAAGTTGATGACTTATCAGGTTATATCATCAACTCTTCACTTCAGCTCCTACACACTACCTTTAACTGACTACCTTTCTGGCGACTTATCACAAAGTTGATGACTTATCAGATAAGTCTTCAACTGTAATCTTCGTATCTACTTTCTCAAAATTCATACTTCTTAACGTAGTTGTCATAGGTTTTTATGCATCTTGACTTACCTGCAATACCAGAGAGAATATAATCAGAAACGACAAAAGTTACTTAAGAATTTACAATTATTCTGAGTTAAAAGCCTTAAATGTTCTATCATAAAGCTCGCACATCAAATACAACTAATAATCAACATTACGCACTCTTCTCTAAATCAAGTATGGACCCACATACCGGAACTGAGCTTCCCCTTCTTACTAAATCTCATCACTTCATTCTTAGAAGATACCTTCAAGAACACCCAATCACCTACCTCAAACTCAAACTCTCTTCTCCTCACATCTGCATCGGACATTTTGCAATTCTAAGAAAACTTAAGTCTTTCCCAAATCACCTTAACCTTCTCCATGGATTGTTGAACTAAGTCCGGACTGAACATCCTAGTCTCACCAACCTCAAACCATCAAATAGGACACTTACACCTTCTACCATAAAGGGCCTCAAAAATAGCCATCCCAATACTTAAGTGATAACTATTATTTGAAGCGAAGTCAATGAGAGGCAAATGATCCACTAAACTACTACCAAAATCAATCACAAAGGACCTTAGCATATCTTTCAAAGTATGAATGGTCCTTTCTGCTTGTCCATCCATACTGAGGGTGGAACGCAGTGCTAAGGTTTACCCGTGTGCCCAACTGTTACTGAAATAAATGTCAAAATCAAAAAGAGAATTGCATACCTTGATCCAAAATTATGGATACTGGAGAACCATGCAGTTTAACTATCTCCTGAATAAATAACTTCATATAATCCTCCCAGTGTAAGTAGTCCTCACAGGAAAGAAATGAGCCAACTTAGTCATCCTATCCATGATAACCCAAATCAAATCAAACTAAGGGCAAGACCGTGCAAGGCCAGTAATGAAATCCATGTTGATCACCTCCCACTTCTAGATAGGTAACTCAGCCTCTTGAGACATGACGCCAGGCCTCAAGGGCTCAACCTTTACTTGATGACACACTCTACACTTAGCCACAAAGTTAGCCACATTGTTCTTCATGTTGTTACACCAATAGATCTCCTTTAAGTCATGATACATCTTATTCAATCCTAGAAAAATTATGTACCTCAACTCATGAACCTCAGTCAAGATCCTTCCCCATAGCCTGTAAACATCAGAAACACACTATCTCTATTGGTATCTCAGGATACTATTTCTATCAATCTCAAATGAATGTCCTTCTGCTAACCTACATTAGCCTTAATCTACATTAGGGTGGGGTCCAAAACCTGTGTCTCGTTAACCTCTACACCAAGAGATGACTTTACCAAATCTTGCACAATAGCACCACTATCCTTAAAACCCAAGAGATGAACTCCAATATTGGAAAACCGGTGACTATTCTTCACCAATCCCCTCTTTTTCTCATCTACATAAGATAAACTTCCTATGGAAAACCTTCTAAGAGAATCATCAAGCATATTAGCGTTACCTGGATCGTAGTAGAGACTCATGTAATAGTCTTTTAGAAACTCAAGCTATCTCCTTTGCCTGAGATTCAGCTCCTTCTGTGTGAACACGTACTGTAAGCTTTTATGATCTGAGAAGATATCCATATGGAACCCATACAAATAATGGCACCAAATCTTCAAATCAAAAACTACAGCTAACAATTCCAAATCATGAGTCAGATAATTCCTTTCATAAGGTTTATACTGCCTAGAAGCATAGGCCACTACCTTACCATGCTACATCAACATACAATCGAATCTCATATGGGACATATCACAGTAAACAAAAACCCTATTAGTACCCTCAGGCAGGGTTAAAATAGGCAGAGAAGTCAACTTGTCCTTCAACTTTTCAAAACTACCCTCATAAGAAACAAAACACAAAAACTTCACCTTTCTGAGTCAACTTAGTCAACGAAGCAACCATAGATGAAAATCTTTCCATGAACCTCCTATAATACTTGGCTAAACCTAAAAAGCTTCAAATGTCGATATTCATAGGTCTAGGCCACTTCTTAACCACTTCAACCTTTTGTGGATCCACCGTGAGACCCTTATTAGAAATTATGTGACAAAGAAAGGTCACAATATTCAACCAGAACTCACACTTCAAAAACTTAGCATACAAGCGTTAATCCTTATAATTTTGCCACACTACACGAAGGTGATTGGCATGATCCTCTTTACTCCTAGAATATACAAGGGTATCATCAGTAAACACGATCACATATAAATCAAAGAAGTGTTTGAATACCCGATTCATAAGATCCATGAATGCCACCGGAGCATTAGTCAATCCAAAAGACATAAATAAGAACTCGTAGTGACTATACCAGGTACAGAAAGTAGTCTAAAGGATATCCACCTACCTAATCTTCAACTGATAATAACCCAACCAACGATTAATCTTAGCAAAGTACTTAGCACTTTAAAGCTGGTCAATGAGATAATCAATCCTAGGAAGAGGGTACTCATTATTCACCATCACCTTATTTATAGGTGATAACCTATACACATCTGAAGGGAACTATCTTTTTAATGAATGAAGAGAATAGGAGCACCCAACGGAGAAACTCTAAGGCGGATGAAACCCTTATAAAAAATATCCTTTAACTATTCCTTAAGTTCTTTCAACTCAGCTAGAGCCATTCTAATTGAATTATAGATATAGGATGAGTATCCATGAGAAGATCAATCCCAAAATATATTTCCCTATCGGGGGAATACAAGAAAGATCATTGGGAAACTCAAAACTCATTAACCATAAGGATAGATTGTAAAGAGGGAACCTCAAAAATAGAATCTCTAACTAAAACTAGATGGTATAGAAACCCCTTGGAAATCGACCTCCAGGCTCTAAGATAAGAAATGAACCTTCCATTAGGAACTAAGGAACTTCTCTCCCATTCTATCACCGATTTATTTTGAAATTGGAAATTTACCTTATGGGTCCTATAATCGTAAGAAGTATATCACAAATAGAGCCAATCCATCCCCATGATTACATCAAAATCTACTATATCCAATTAAAATAAATCCACCAATATCTCCCAACCACAGATATATACTACACAACCCCTATAAACCCCTTTAGCCAGAATAGAATCACCTATTAGGGTAGACACAGAAAAGGGATCAAAAATGCAGTCAGGGCGAAAAACAAATAGAAAATTAACATATGGGGTCACATAAGAAAGAGTAGACCCTAGATCATGCAAATAATATACATTACGAGATAAAAGTTGTAATGTACCAATAATGACATCAGAAGATACCTCAGATTCCTGATGGTTGGTAAGAGCATATAGACGGTTCTGACCAGTGTTGGTACTCTAAGTAGCACCCTGTGGCACAAGAGCTGAAGACGTAAAAAATAGAACCTTATTAGCTTTAGTAGCAACATATGTTAACAGATAATTCCTCTAAAAATAACCAGGCTAGCCATATTTAAAACACAAATTCCTCCTCTCATCACAATAACCATGGTGAATCTGTCCACAAAATATATAAAGAAGAAATAATGGAGCTGACTGAGCTCTACTAGCCTGAGAGTGGGCTCCTTGTGCCTTAATCCCATTGTTAGTCCGAAAGAAACGCTTACCAAATGTCTTAGGATATGAAGCACTAGCCATAGAATATGACCTCGAGTTTCCCCAAGTCCATTTTTTGCTCCACTGCCTACTATCTCCACCACTATTTTTATTTCCTCTACACTACTCTTAATATCTAAACTTCTTGTTATACCTTTCCCCTATTTTGGCTTGCTTCTTCTTCTCACCCTTAATTCACTACACATATACAACCAACCTAGATATATCCATGTCATTATTCAAAATTACTGTCTTACACTCTATTACCAAGTCTCGAGGAAACCCTAAAGCAAACTTCCTCATCCTAGACCTCATGCTAGATACCAACTTTGAAGCATAACGAGACCACTGATAAAACTTGAAAACATATTCCTTCACAGGCAGCATTCCCTTCTTCACATTCACAAACTCATCAACTTTAGCCTTCCTCAACTCTTGATGAAAGAAATGATCAAGGAAAGTACCAGAAAATTTCTCCCACATAGCCTACTTAGCGTCATTACCCCTCGACTGCTCCCATACCTTATACCACTGATATTCCACATCCTTTAACAGATATGTACTAAACTCCAAACCCTCCACATTAGTAATATGCATCACCCTGAATATATTTTCCATCTCATCAACAAACCCTTAAGGATGCTCCTCAACTGTAGAGTTGATAAAGGTCAAAGATTCAACCATATAAACTGGCTAACTCTAGCGACCTCAAAATTTGGAGTAATAAAACTAACAAGATTAGGTCGACGAGACTAAGAAGTCACCAAGTAAGTCAATAGATGAATAGATTGAATGACAAAATTTTGCATCAAAAATATTACCTTGGGTGTTAGGGCATAAACATCATCATCCTAAGAAGCTCAAGGAGGACTGATAAGGACTGGTGAAACTCTACATAGGATGTCAGGAGCAAAGGCCATAGACTAGGTTTGTACTCTATAAGTAGGACGAATTTCATCCATATTGTCCTCGGGTGGGATAAAGGAGTTTCTATGAGCATCAGCTCTTCGGTGAAACCTGATTTCAAATGTGAACAAATGGAATTAGAGAAGATTTCAAGACATTAGATTCTATATCCTGAAAAATAAATCACAAGAAAGGAAAACATTCCTAAATGCCTTATAGTTCCCCCTTATAAGTATGGTGCACTACATACCCATAAAAGAGAATCTACTTGACACGGTTTGTGGACACCCAATGACCATGAACCTAGGCTTTGATACCAAGCTTGTCATGATTCGAACCAGCACCTGGCTATGATGGTATCTCAAGTTTGTCGAGGATCAGAGACCATCTTCTTTACCCTTGCCAACCAGAACATAACACAACCAACAACGGATGAATTTCAAATATATAATAATATAGAGTTGAGTTCCATACATATAACAAGATAGGTAACTCAACTAACACAGAAAAAAATTTAAGAATTACAAACAACCATCCCAATCCATAGTAGTCCACAAGCCTCTAAGGAACTAATATCAATCTAAGTTGGAACATGCCCCCAATAATAGACAAAAAGAAACTAAAAGATAGTCTATAATATAGTGAAACCAAAACATGAAATGAGGCTTTCAAAGAATGTAAGCTCATAACTTAAAGCTGACTCACGATTGATAAAGGAATCACTTAACAATTGCATAGGAAAAACAAAAATATCTCTAGTTCCTACATCATGTGGATATATAATATTTGAAGATAGTTAGCAGGGTGAGCGTTGTTATGTAACTCCGGAAAGGGATAAAGTAAGTACATGATCAAATCAGTTAAAAATAATTCAAAACCAATGCACAAAATTATATACAGACATATATATAACATACTAGGATAGGGAACAAGGCTTAACATAAAAGTTAAAACATTAGCCTATATTGTGTAGCTGTAATCATCCTAAGGGTCCCACAGAATATATGGGTTCAAATCCCCCTACTAAAATGATCTCAATGCATGTTATCTACACAAACCAAAAAAATCAAAGGATGATCCAAGGAATGCCACAACCATAGCCAATCCAAAATATAAATATGTGTGAACTAATACATATGGTTGTAAAGACCCCTATACAGGAAAACATGGTTTTCAGTATTAATCTACCAGGGACCTCAACCTTCCATGGTGAGCTAAAACCCTCTTTAATCTCAACTAAAAAGAGTTTCACATAACCCATCCTTTAACCATAGAATTATCAATTAAGGAATCAACCACATGTATCATCTAACCATTACGCTTGCAAGCTTATAATTATATCATACCAATTCCATCATCTTAAGGTTATTCCACTACCCCCTTGTTCATTAAAAAATTTTAGGGGAATGCCACGACCCCCTTTGTTTATTAAATCAAGCTTAAAATAACAACATAGCCAATAAGGCCTTCAAAATCCTTTTTATCCATTTGACCATTTATCCAATACCATAGTTTAGGAGAGTATGACAAATCATGTGATTAACCATATTTCAAATCCTATTATGTAAGTGATTTGAAGGAACACAATTTCCAAAACCAAATTCCAAACTAAAATTATCAAATTAGGGGAATACCTTGACCCCCTTTCCAATTCCCCTGCCCATGAACCCAATTAGTTCAAAAATTATTGATAAAGCAAAAAAAATGTATATAAAATCATGGGAATCCAATTCAAGTAACTTTTATTCTAAAATACTCAACCCATATTTAAATCCGCATAAATAACCATTTAAACACATGATTTAAGCAAAAACAAGTTTAGGGGAAGAGTAAAATTCCTGAAAATATCACAATTATGGAGAGAAATCACAACTTGGAAACTCTAAATAATCAATATTGAGAAATCCTAGCTTGTTCTTGACTTAGAGATTTGAGAGAGTTTTAGAGTGTGTTGGTTTATGTTTTTTGACGATAATAAGGTCCCAAAAAAGTTTTAAGGTTATGGGTCACAATTGGGGAAAAGCAGAAATGTCCAAAGTACCCTTAATAAAATACTAAAGATTTGTTGCCCAGTCGTTATGGGTCACCTTATGACTCATAACGACTGACTACGAGTTGTCCCCTAGACTTATAGTCTGGGTAGTATCCCAAGGTGTCCCTACTGTTGACCCTACTAGTCATACTGTATGACTCGTAGTCCCACATAACAAATCATAGGGTCCATCATAGTCATAATAGAAATAAGGGACCACTACACAAGTGAGACTACTGGTCTCATATTACGACTCATAATGTTTCACCATGACTCGTATGATCTTAATTGTACCTAGGACAAAAACTTTGGTACCTACACCGATCACCCTATGATTGGGGCACTACGACTCATGTAGAATCTTCATGACTCATTAGGTGAGTCATAGCTTGGGCACTAAGCTCAAATCTCAAAATTTTCAAAGGCTAAAATTCTAGGGTATTACATATATCATGTGGAATTTAGCTCACGTGGATTAGTATATTGGTTGGATTTGGAAATTCTAATTCTCGTTGGTTGTGAGAATTATATCCTCATATCATATACATTCATGAAACATTGTTACCTCCATGGAAATACAGAAAATACTAGTTTTTACTGACAGAAAAATGACATCCTTAAAAACCCTTTTTTGATGTATGTGCCACAAAGGATTTATGGATATTGGATGTGTTTTGGATTTTTTATTGTATATGGGTTGATGAAACCACCATGAGTCCTGCCTCTAGAGAATAGCTAAGTAAGTGTATATGAAGGTTATACGATGACCTCGTGCATCTATCACATCATTATCATTATTATTATCTTTATTAAATTTTATATATTATGTTTATTCTATTTTGTACTATCATCCTTAATGTGATATTTGTCTATTTGTACTTCTTTCTCATACTTGTATTTGGTATATATGTACATTAGTAGTTCTTTCTCATATTTTTTTGTGGTATATTTTTATATTGTAGAACTGTTAGTGGAGATAGTGTGGGTTACCCATTTGGTACATTTTCTAATTACAGGTGGCATGCTCATTGAGTGCATTTTATATGCTTTATTTTCTACTTTGCTTAGTCGGCTATGATACCTACTGAGTATAAGTAGACCGTACTCACCCTTACTGCACCTTTTAAATGTGGATCCAGTTATAAGTACACTGCACGGTAGCTGATTGATTGGTATTTGAAGCACTTTCAAGTTAGCAATCAGTCTATGCTTACAAAGTTGATCTACACCTCTTCTTATTTAGATCATGTCTTATTTTCATAATCAAAGACAGATTGTGATCCTTTTGGACTATAAGTTGTATATTTTTGACATTCTATATGCATTTAGTAGTTCTTACACCATGACACTAGGTTTTGGGATATTCTATGGTACATTTGGTTATGTATTTCCTGCTATTTATTGGATGTATGTGGTTCAACTCCGTTCTAGGAGTCTAGCCTTGGGTTTTGGTATTGTTTTCTTATTTTATAATTATTTGGTGATAGGCTTACCACCTTTAGCCTTTGGGTCATGGAAACATCCTTAACCATAAGATTTCAAATGGTAAAGTCCATCAAAGCAATTCTAATATACATTCGAAGGGAACTCTACAAAGGGATATGTCTAGCACACGCAAGACAACTCACTTCTCTCCTTAGCAATATGTTTTTCCTAAGAGGCAAGCTAAGGTTTCAATTATAGTAACTAAACCTAGGAGATATTTATTTACTATTAATGTTAAGGTTGAGAATTTTATGCATTAGCCCTTTGGTCAAGAAGTTGGATGTACGAACATGTATAAATATCTAAATAGGTTTGATTATATTAAACTGATTAATGTTATATTGATGTTTTATATGTATAAGGGGTGGATAGGAAAGGTAAGAAAATATGCATAGTGTATATCTTCTAGGGTTGAGTACAGTAGAAAGTTTAATAGGACAGGGTGCAATGGTAAAATGGAAAAGTTCAGGCAACTCGACTAATATATAAATGCTTTAAATATCAAAATTACATTAATGGAGCTTGTACAATTTTAATGTTTTGATAGTGATGATTGATATTTCCCAAGGTTTAGAAGTAAAGATAGTGAGAAAAATGATATTGATATGAGATGGTGAGTAAAATTGTATTGAGGTTAGGTGGGTCATAGAGTTGGCATTGTTTATCGTATTATTGTGATCAATGTTTTCTAGAGCATAGAAGATAATGTAAAAATCTTGAGATTGAGATATGGTTAGAGAGATAATGTATGTATTAATGTGAACTTCTTTAATTGTGGCCCATAGGGTGTTTGGAAAGTGGTAATTTTGAAATGCATATATGTAAAGATTAGGTTTAATGATAAAATCGATCATACTATTGTGTAGTACATAGACTTTCTTGACTCTTTGCTTGTTTGTCATTTGAACATATACGGATGCTTTTTAACATGACTTATGATTTGATGTCTGCATTATATTTTCGTTATACTTGATGATGTGCCATGGATATACCACACTTAAGATGCTTAAAAGTATGAACATTTGCAAGTATAAGGGTATGTTTTTGTTGATATGATGGTTTTTGTCTGTTTGGAAGATAAATGGGATCGGAGGAGATAAGCACTGGAAATTGAACATAAAATAGCTTAAACAATCAGAGTCGCAATTGTGGGATCTGATCACAATCGTGCCAAGGCTATCATACCAAGCACTAGAGAAGTTAGTCTCGAAAGTTAATCATAAGGAAGCTTCCTATGATCGTGTAAAGATGTCATGACCGTACAAAGTGATCATAGGAAGAAGACAAAAAATAACCTTGTAGGAGTCAAGTTCAATGATGATCAGATGAGAGAAATCCATGATTGTGGTATGGTTGTACAACCATACATGCTATCATAGGAAGAACTCCAGATTTACAAGTTTCAGTAGTCTAAGTGAAAGTTCAATCAAACTATATTATACGATCATGAGTAGAAGTTATGAATTTGTGTTGAGAATCATACCATCCATAACCTGAAGACAAGAATACAAGAGCCAAACCACAAGCATCAAAGAATGGTTGTGGGTTCTAACCACGGTTATACCTTTCTATCAACTAAGGCAGCTGACACTGTTTTCCTAATTTATTTAGGATAGGTTTTATTTATTTATAAATACCCATATGGGGTTTATTGTATGAGTTTACACTCTTTCATATTTTACAACTCTTTAATGTGAGATTCTAATGCATATTTTTGGAGTTTTACAATCATTATTTTTAGGGTGTATTTTAATCTGAGATTTTGGAGTTTTCTTATTATTATAAGTTCAGAATTATGATTTTGCCTATGAATTCTTCTTGTGAATTTGAAATTATGAGTAGCTAAACACAAAAACTAGGGTTATGGAAACCATGATGAATTAACGAAATAGGTTAAGTGCAGGCCATTATAGACTAGTGTGCTGGTATGAATTTGTATTTTTTTGTATAATTGTATTCTAATGGTTTTAAATGGTAAGAACTTACCTAAATTCTAGGTTGGATCAAGAGAGAAGTAAGGATTAGGAAAAGCAAATAACAATAATGATTTGAAGCTATCAACCTTCATCTAATAACTCAAGCTATAACAAGGAGTTTTAATATAAGATCAATAATAAGGGTTAAATTTCAACACTCAGAGACCAAGAGGAGAAGAGTGAAATTCATCAAACCAAGGTCGAGAGACATTTAGATTAAACTTTCTTGTTAGATTTTGCATCCCACACACCAAAATAGTTTGCTAGCATGAGCAACCCATGTAGTTCTGAAGTCATAGGTATCACAACCCTTGTGCTTTTTTTATATTGATCACAAATCCAAAAATAATCATTTTCTACTCTACTCTTTTGTTTCACAAAATCCCCCCTCTTTTACGTAATTGCCAATTATTTAGCCAAACACTTGATAGAATTTTGTCCTATTACATATGGGATCAACTCTAACCTAGTTGGTTTTATATTTGATCCAATGATTGCTTTATACTTTTGGAGAGATAAAATTTTGGAGACATCAAATTTTGGTCTCTTTGTCGGGGAAACTAATTATAGAGTTAATTGATTAATTCGTAAGGTCATTTGTTTTGTTTGTTGATTATACTTTTTTACTATTTCTAAGGCACACTCTGGTGTATGCCCAATACTCAAGGTTCAAGGAAATCCCATGGTTGTATTTGATCTTGAAATTAAGACAACTCTGAGATAAAATTAAAGGATAGAGAGAGAGAGAGAGAGAGAGTTCATGATCAAGGAGCGCTGCTCAAGGGGGTTTATAATGACCCAATAATTTTGAGTCATCCGCCAAAATAGGATGATAGTTATAAAATAGAAAAAAAATTCATTACTCAGTTAATTGCTAAGGAATATCTAGGCAAGCAGCTGCCTAACGGGTAGCATGGGAAGAGAGGGCTAGACAAGATAAGGCAGATCGTTTAGCTCTGTTTGTAAGATGGATAGATTGATAAGAAATAGGGGATAACAATCTCTCCAACAATATCTAGTTGTTTATTAGGATCCAATAGAAGACTTGGGTTATTTAGAGTTGATTGAAATAGGTGCAATCATTCAACCAAAATTTCCCAAGGTACTATATTGACATAATGAGTGCAATGATCAAGCTTCTAAATTTGAAGTAGTTATTTGCTGGCCTTTCTATTGCTGATACAAATATGCATATTATGAACTTTGTAGGGATTTATACTTTATATAATCTTCTTGGACAAATTTAAGAGACTATTCGACTGAGGTTATTTCCCTTATCTCTAACTAGACAAGCTACTTTGTGGTTGGTTGAATTTCCCTATGGATCTATGACTACTTGGAATGAGTTAAGGACTAAGTTCTTGGAAAAATTATTCCTGAGCTCTAGAATATTAAAATTAAAAGATGAGATATGCGAATTCTGATAATTGCATTAAGAGGCACTATACAAGACATGGTTGAGGTTCAAGAAGAAACTATAGAATGTTCCAAATCATAATATTATAGGTAGAAACTTTGTAGAGATTATCTACTGAGCCTTGAATACTAATACTAAGGCTATAGCATACACTATCATTGATAGGTCTGTGATAAGTCTACGATGGCAGCATTTTTCTGAGATCTTAGATTGGATTACGAAAGCCAACTAAGGGTGGCATAAGCAGGAGGTAGACTGATCAATTCATCATTATGTAATTAGAGCCTTTGGAAAGCAATGAGAATTAGATAAGATAGTAACTCGCATGGTAGAACAGGTGAGGACTAATATTGGGTTTCTTTGTAATGCCCCAAATTTGGTACCCAAAATGCTACACGATGCTCATGACCCTGGAGGACCACAAGCTAACCCATGACTGATATCTGTACCTAAACACTGCATAATATACTGTATAATGCAGAAATAAAGATTGTAAGGCCGTAAGGTTCAAAACTGATAAAACAAAACATAACATCTGGATGGGGTATGAATGCCCAAACAACTTAAATAAACTGTTTGAAACATGATAGTCTGAAAAGCCTTTAACTGTCTGAATAAGGAGTTGATGGGACATATTCCCAACTAACTCTAAAAACTATAATAGACTGAGTAATAATGAAATAATGTAATGGTCATGTCCTCGAAAGATGAGGACTCACTGCTAAAATCTGGAACGCTACTGATGCTCTGGAGTTCGTGATTCTAAACCTATGGCATAAAACACCATAGTGCAAATACATCAGTACATTTGAATATACTGGTATGCATATGAGGTACGTTGAATGAAAAGGGTTCACATGCACAAACTATACTAACTAACAGGATAACGTGAACGTGAGATGTATGCATAATTACATAATAACTATAATTGAGTCATGATAATATGATTTCTAAGACTGAGTACTGATAACATGAGATACTGATAACTGTATAACTGATATTGAGCAATTGTATCTGACCGTCTACATTCTGATGAAACTAGCTGAGTTCCGTACTATTCTGAGTTGATTCTATCCGACAGTCTAGGTTTTGATGGAACTAGCTGAGTTTCGTACCATTCTGAGTTGACTGTATCTGATAGTCCTGAATTCTATAGAACTATCTGAGTTCTATTACTGAGACTGAGACTATGGGAAATAGTCATCTAACCGACATGCCCTTAATATGCCATTATGGCTGAGTTGGGGTCTAATCTGTAACCCCAATTAGAAAGGTGTCAATACCGCACCACTAGTAAGGACAAACTATGAGTGACACTCATATAATAGGTTACTCTAATGAGAATAGTGGGACCCTTATATAACAGGTTAAGCCACCTTATCTTTCCTCATATAACAGGTTATGATCTCTCAACCTACTCTGGCTACAGAGTTCTGAAGTGAAAAGATTTCTTCTAAGAATCATACCCTCTAATAATAGATAAGTTCCCATCCTTGTGCTCACTCGGTGCTAACTTCTACTCCCATCTGAAGAGACACTGAACATAATTAACTGAACTAAACTGGACTGAGTTCATGGAGTTTCGATGACTAACAGAATACTACTAAGATTACTGAATTACTGATCTTTCTGAGATTTACTGGGATTACTGAGATTATTGAATTTTTCCTGAGTCACATGACTAGCTAAATTCTACTGAACATAGTTTAATTGAGGATATCATGAAAACATGACACTAGCTCTAGGTACATAGCTAAATTGTTGAGTATTAAATACCCCCAGGACTCGATATCATAAAACTAATTCATGGCATAAATTCTAAAGCACAACAAGGTCTACACACATATCCATAATCCATTGACTAAGACATTTCATCAAACACTTTACATGTATGAACTTGTATATGAATGGGGATTTCATATTATCATACTAGTCAGGCACTTTTCCTTCCCATAGGCATTTAATCAAACACATAGTGAGCAAAGTATATGTAGGCTACAGATGTTCAGGCTTTTGACAGAACATTTGGCATCATCTTCTTGGGAAAATTGTATGTTTTCAAGCAACCAAAGTGGTATTTAATGAATCTTTTTGGTGTTTCAGGGAAAGGAGTGAATCACAGAAGAAACTTGGAAAAAGTAGCAATAAAAGGAATTTGACGATCAAAATGGTGGATCGTCAGACTTGCAACAGACCACTAGTTGGATCGTCAGGCCTTATCCAGAACATGGCCTCCCAAAGGACTCAGTGACACACCAAATGGTGGATCGTCAGTATTGCGATGGACCACCAAGTGTGCCATTCAGTGAAGGACAAAATGGTGGACCTTCAGTTTTATGACGGACCACCAGTTGGATCATCAGACCTTATCCATAAGCCACTCTCCAGAAGGACTCAGTAATGGACAAAATATTGGACCGTCAGTCTTATGACGGACCACCATTTGGATCGTCAAACCTTATCCAGAAACAAATTTTCATGAAGAGTCAGTGATGGACCAGGTGGTGGACCGTCAAACTTTCAACGGACCACCACTTTGGCCATCAACTTGGATGCGGATTTTCTGATTTTTAATTTTAAATTCCTTTTTATCTGGGAACATATAAATACCAAATTTTAGGGTTAGCATTATTATCTTTGACAAATTTATCATCTATTGAAACTCTCTGTAACCTAGTACCTTGGGATTAAAAGGTATCTTTGGGGAAGTTAATCATTCAATTCATTATTGAAGATTCAAGAACTAATTCTAGAGATTTTTGTAACTGAATTCTAAATCTATTTATGAATAATACAAGAATTATTTCTTCTTTTTTTGTGGAATTTTATGGCTAGTTCCCATAACTAGGGTTATGGGATCCTTTATGTGAAAAGCATCTATATGTTGTGAATCAAATTGAGCTCCATAAATAACTGATATTGTATAAACCTTTCTTCAATTTAATGACTTTTCTTGGTTGCAAACTTGAAAAGTGAGCCTAAGAACATCACTTGTCTGAAAGGAAATTGTTTGTTGGGAAAAGAAAGTGTTTACATGAATTCTAAGGGCTTTAACCTTTAGATTAATGGAAATTCCCTAACAGGATTAGCTTACATGAGAAAATGGTTGAAAGAACAATGTATCCTTGGTGTTCTGGAGAATTAGAGGATAATCTATCCACTTAGGTTGAGAGACTAAGGGATAAATAATAGGATTCAACCCTTCTTGCAATTGCATTTGCTAAATGGAACTCTTAAGTGATTCACAACCCTAATTGTGCTAGCATTTTGGTAACCATAGCCCTGGTTTGTTTAATCTCATTAAATTACTAATTACAAAGAGAATCATTCATTGGAATAACCTTGTTACAATCAATTACTTTATAAGTTACAAATCAAAAAAAAACCTTATTCAAGAACCTCTGATCAATAGTCCAGTAATGATTATAATATTTAGTGAGCACAGTATTCCCTGTGGGAGTTGACACCCAACCTAGTTGAGTTCTATATTTGAAAGCGACCGCTTACACTTTCTAACGAGAGTTGTAATTTGGGCGTATCAAATTTGGTGCCGTTGCCGGGGATATACGGTTGTCAACTAAGTTTATGATTGTTAATCACCCCTTTGGACAAAGATTCCCAAATTTTATTTTTTATTTGTTGTTTTTATTTTGTGCAGTTGAGTGTCTTGTATGCCAAGTAAGCAGAGATCAGTTCAACCATTATTACCTATTCATCCAGAACCGTAGCTCATTGGCAGAATGGATGGTCACCAGATCTTGGAAAGAATAGTTGCTCAGCAGGAGCAGGATAAATTAGCAGTCTTGGCAGCCGCGTAAGTAAACCAGCAAAATACAGACAATGATAGTCAGGAAGTAAACCCAGATGATAAGGACCTGGGCGATGATGAGTTATTAAACCCAAGACATGCAGATGATGTAGCCGTACTAGCAAACAGGAATATCAACATAAATTTCCAGGATAGGATGAGACCTGAACGCCGAGAGACGATGATGATGATGACCTGGATAGGGCTGGTGCTATGTTCAATATCATGAGTATCGTGTTCCATTTATTGCATCTTAAGGGATTGTTCGGTGGACTTACAGGTGATAACCCGAATATGCATTTGATTAACTTTATCTCGACATGCAAATCATTCGACAATCCAGAGTACGACAAAATATTATTCGGCTATGATTTTTCCTGTTGTCTCTTTCTGGAGAAGCAACTTTATGGTTGAATGGGCTAACCCCTGATTCTATCACAAATTAGAGGCAATTGAAAGATACTTTCTTAGAAAGGTTCTTTTCGCCGTCCAAGAGGTCACAGTTAAGAGATGAAATTAGTAATTTTAGGTAGGTTCCAACTAAATCTCTCCATAAAACTTGGGATACATTCAAAAAGAAGCTCACTCAATGCCTGAATCATCAGATGACCAACATCCACCTGAAGGAGATATTATATAGGGCCTTGAATTTGTTGACTAATCCAGTAGTGGATAATGCTGTGGGTGGGTCATTCATGGACCTCACTTTTCCTGAGGCATCTAAGATGCTGGATTGTATGACAAAGTAGATCAGAGCTTGGAATACCAGGGATACTAAGATAGCAAGATCTATTGTATCTATTGGAATGACTGCAGAATAGAGGTGAAGGAAAGAAGAACCTGACCAAGACATGGCTCACATGAAGACACAGATGGACCTTCTTACTAAGCATTTATTATCAAGAAAGACAGAGAAGGTTAAGGTTGTGGCATCATAGGGTAGAGTTGACTTCGATTCTAAGAAGGAAGCTAATTATTTGAATAATCAGGGGGGTTTCTGAGGTAGTGGCCAAGGAAACCAAGGTCAGAACTACTATGATAAATCCAGATACAAGGACTGAGACCAAGGAATTTGAAAAAACAAAAATAATAGGAGTGGGTTGTATGTGCCTCCTGGAAATCTTAAGGCTACTACAAGTAGCTCGGGGAAGATATCCATGGAAGATATGATGGCTAAATTATTGAAAGGGGTGGAAGTAACCAATACTGGAGAAGCAGAGATGAAAATGATTTATCCTCAATGAATCAATTGGTTGACTCGCACTCTAATTCAATAAAATAGTTGGAGCAGCAAATGAACCAACTTTCTGCTATGTTCAATCAGAGGAAGGCTAGCACTCTACCAAGTGATATAGTTTAAAATCCAAGGAAGGATGCTTCGTGCTTGGCAATTACCACTAGGAGTGGTAAAAACTAGCAATCCCATTTGTGGGTAAGCCTGTGGTGGATACTATGGCAGAGAATGTTGATGAAGTAGCTATTGATCATTCGGTAGAGTCTGAAAAATTGGATGAGACCATTCATGATGTTGCATCCAATAGTCAGCAAGCTGATGAGTGGAAAAGAGAGGAAGACAAGGAAAAGAAAGTAGTGGTGAACACTCTCCCAAAACCACCACCTCCCTTTCCTCAAAGATTGAAGAAAAAGGCTGAGGATACAAAGTTTAGCAAATTCTTAGCCATGTTAAAGCAGTTGATGGTAAATATGCCTTTGGTCGAGACACTTGAGCAAATGCCAGGGTATGCCAAATTTATGAAGGACCTTTTGACAAACAAAAGAGTGGCGAGCTACGAACTGGTGGATAATCTTCAACATTACAGTGTTATTGCTACAAAGTCCTTGGTGCAGAAACAGGCAGAACCAGGAGCGTTCACTATTCCTTGCACGGTAGGGTCTTTGGAATTTGCTAAGGCTTTATGTGATTTGGGAGCTAGCATTAACCTGATGCCGCTAGCTGTTTATAAAAAGTTAGGTTTGGAAGACCCCATACCCACCAATATGCGACTCGTGATGGCAGATAGGTCGGTAAAATGACCTATTGGTATTTTGTATGATGTGTTGGTAAAGGTAGCTAACTTTATATTTCTTGTGTATTTTAGAATTCTAGATTGAGAGGTGGACTTTGAGGTGCCCATAATCTTGGGTTGACCTTTCCTTGCAACCGGAAGTGTGCTAATAGTTTTGTGAGCTAATGAGTTTTTATTTAGGATGAATGATGAAGTGGTGCATTTTGATGTGTGCAAATCAATGAAACAACATAAAGAGATAAGTGTGTTCTCAATTGTTGATGTACATTATGAGGACGAGCAGGAAATACCAATAGAGGAGCAGCTTGTTGTTGAGCCATTGGTCGCAGTGCTTATGAATTTTGATTATGAAGATATTGCGGATTATGAAGAGACCATTTGTGCTTTGACAGGAATGGGATCATATTCTTACACTCCTAAGAATATCGATCTTGATCTCAAGAATCTACCAACACCACCAGCAAAGCCATCTATTGATAAGCCACCGGTGTTGAAATTGAAAGAGTTACCCGATCATTTGAGGTACGAGTTCCTGGGTAGTGGTAATTTACTACCTGTCATTATTGCTGCTGATCTGGGAGAGCAACAGATGGAAGCTCTCATCTCTGTTCGTAAGAGATATAAGAGAGATATTGGTTGGACTATTGCGGATATCAGCGGTATTTCTCCTGGCATATATACGCAAAAAATTCAGCTAGAGGAGGATTGTGTACCTACTATTGAGCATCAGCTTCGCTTGAACCCACATATGCAAGAGGTGGTAAAGAAAGAAATCATCAAGTGGTTAGATACAGGGGTGGTATATCCTATATCAGATAGTAAGTGGGTGAGTCCTATGTAATATGTGCCTAAGAAAGAGGGCATGACAGTGGTAGCCAATGAGAAGAATGAATTGATCCCAGTCAATCCTGATACTGGGTGGAGGGTGTGTATGGACTACCGAAAGCTCAACTCCTGGATGTTAAAGGATCACTTTCCAATGCCCTTCATAGATCAAATGCTTGATCGATTGGCAGTAAATGGATGGTATTGCTTTTTGGATGGTTATTCTGGATATAACCAGATTTGTATTACTCTCAAAGATCAGGACAAGACCACTTCTACATACCCGTATGGCACTTTTGTATTCAAGAGGATGTCGTTTGGGTTATGTAATCACCTACCACCTTCCAATGATGCATGATGTCTATCTTCTCCGATATGGTTGAAGACACCTTAGAGGTGCTTATGGATGATTTTTTGATTGTAGGAGATTCATTTGAGTTGTGTTTGCCAAACCTGAGTATGGCATTGCAACGATGTATGGAATTCAATCTTGTGCTTAGTTGGGAGAAGTGCCACTTTATAGTTAAGAAGGGTTTGTTCTTGGGAATAAAATTTCAGCAAAAGGGATTAAAGTTTATTGAGCCAAGGTTGAAGTTATTGAGATACTACCACCTCCAGTTTCTATGAAGGGGGTCCACAGTTTTCTCGGCCATGCTGGTTTTTATCGTAGGTTTATTAAAGACTTCTCCAAGATTGCAAACCCACTCTACAAACTTTTGGAGAAATAAATGAAGTATTCCTTTGATAAAGATTGCTTGAAGGCATTTGAATGCCTTAAAGGGAAACTAGTGAAAGCCACTATCATTATAGCACCGGATTGGTCCCAGCCGTTTGAGATGATGTGTGACACAAGCGGTGTTGCCCTTGGAGCCGCTTTGGGGCAAAAGAGGGACAAATATTTTCTTCCAATCTAATATTCCAGAAAGCTCTGAATAGAGCTCAAAATAATTACACTATCATCGAACAGGAACTCCTTGCTGTAGTGTATGCTTTTGAGAAGTTTAGAGCTTATCTTCTAGGTACCAAGCTGGTAGTCCACACTGACCATGCAGACTTGAGATATTTGATGGCTAAAAAGACGCAAAGACAAGGTTGATTAGATGCGTGTTTCTACTCCAAAAATTTGACTTTGAAGTCAAAGATAGAAAGGGTTGCAAAAACCAAGTGGCAGATCATCTGTCTAGGATGGAAGGTGAGCGAGCAGTTAGAGATGAGATAGAGATCAATGATGCATTTCCGAATGAGGAAATCTTAGTTGCTACTTTGGAGAACCTACCTTGGTATGCTGATTTGGAAAATTATGTGGTGAGCGAGGTGATACCAGAAAATCTTTCTTTCCATCAAAGAAAGAAGTTTCTTCATGATGTGACACACTACTTCTAGGATGAGACATATCTTTTTTAGTGATGTGTTGACAATATAATAAAGATATGTGTTGCAGAGGTGGATATATTGAGCATATTAGAAGCATGTCATGCTTCCCCAGTCGGGGGTCACCATGCAGGTGATCGAACTGCGAGAAAGGTGTTGCAGAGTGGCTACTATAGGCCATCATTATTCAAGGATGCTAACGAGTTTGTGCTGAAATGTGACCAATGTCAGAGGCAGGGGTCTATCTCTAAGAGGCATAAAATGCCTTTAACCAAGATGCTTGAAGTGGAATTATTTGATGTATGGGGCATCGATTTCATAGGCCCATTTGTAAGCTCGTATGGAATAAAGTACATTTTAGTTGCTATGGATTATATATCCAAATGGGTTGAATCTTTTGCCTTGTCTAATAATGAAGGGAAGAGAGTTGTTGCATTTCTTAAGAAGAACATCTTCTCTCACTTTGGAGTGGAGGATCCTATTTTTTCAACAAAGTGTTCTAGGAAATTTTAGTGAAATATGGCATGAAACAGCATAGAGTAGCAACTCCATATCACCCACAAACTAGTGTGCAAGTGGAGGTTTCGAATCGAAAGATTCAAAACATCCTAGCCAAAACAGTGAATGCTAATAGGCAAGATTGGGCTCGAAAGCTAGATGACACTTTGTGGGTGTATCGGACTGCTTTTAAGACCCCTATTAGCATGTCACCATATCAGTTAGTCTATGGAAAATCATTCCATTTACCGGTTGAGCTGGAACACAAGTCTTTGTGGGCTTTGAAAATGTTAAATCTGAATTTAAAGGAGGCAACAGAGCTAAGATTGGGGAAACTGAATGAGATGGATGAATTCCATCTCGAGGCTTATGAAAGAGCATACCTTTACAAAGAGAAGATGAAAAAGTATCACGACCAAAGACTTGAAAGCAGAGACTTTTGGAAAGGTGATTTGGTACTTTTGTTCAATTCCAGGCTCAAATTGTTTCCAGGTAAAATCAAGTCTAAGTGGTCAAGACCATTTAAAGTTAGTCAAGTCTACTCATCTAGAGTAGTCGAGATTGAAAATGAAGACGGTAGGGTCTTCAAAGTGAACGGGCAATGAATCAAACTTTATATTGATCCAAAAGACTCAATAAGAAGTATTGATATCTTTTATCTCGATGAAGTCTGAGTAATCGAGATAACTGAGTCTGCCGTGATGATAAATCAGGCACTAGTAGGAGGAGATCCACAACATATTGTTGTAATCATAGTTAGAGTCCCTTTCATGTTTTTGTGCAATTTTGATATGTTTATGAAGTGTGCAGGACCAGAAATGCAAAAAAAGGAAAAGAGGGATACTGGTAAGCCATTGGAATAAGGTGACAGACGACTTGGTAGACCACCAGTCTCCTGACGGACCACCACTTTCAACTGTCAAGAAATGGAAAGAAAGTTTATTCACTGGATAAGCCACGACAGCCTAAGTGGCAGACCGTCACAAACCTGGTGGGCCGTCATAAGAGCCATCAAAAATAAGATTAGTGATCTGTATTCTGGTAAGAAGTGACGGTTGAATTGATGGACCGTCGCATTCTTGTTGGACCATCCCACTCACAGTCACACCAAAATAGAAACACCCAAACCCTAGTGATGAGTGACGTTCAGAGTAGTGGTCCACCATCTTTACGACGTACCATCAATATCACCGTCACTTTAATCCTGATTCCAAATCAAGTCGGGTTAAATCGGAACTCTTTATAAGTACTCCGTATTTGACCCAAAGTGAGATTTTAAGGATAAAATTGAGCGAGTACATTTATTGTAACCATTCCATGACCCTTAGCTTTTCCACTTCCTTAAGATTCAAAGAACCTGAAGGGAGTTATCCCATCTAAGACTCCCTATCTTCTCCATTTTTACCTTATTTAAACTGCCTCACTCTTTCTCTCTCTTCATCATAAATAAAGATAAATGTAAGAGCTAGAATTTGTAAGTTAGCTTTGTCTCTGAGGTTTCAAGCACGTAGCGTACCTGCACAATCTAGGTATGTGCATACCCTTCTCTTCTGGTTGTCCATATTAAGTGTAAGAGCATGATTTGTTTTCTTGGGTTGTTCTTATTGTGTTGAGTTTAAATGACTTGAGTTGGACTTCAATGTGTATACTTTTGTGAAATATGAGTAGCATAAGTTGTATAATTCAAAGAATGTGCTTAAAATATGAGTTTAGTGTTGTATTGATAGTTGGAAATTGATCTGATATGCAATTTCTCGACAAAAAGGGTCAAACCCAAAATTGACGTTGAAGACGAAGGCACGATGGTTAAATTGGTGGACCGTCAACTTTTTAATCGACCACCAACTTGACCATCACAAAGAAATCTGAGATGGTACATTCTGGATAAGAAGTGACGGCTGAATTGGTGGACCATCAGTTTTATGATGGACCACCAACTTGACCGTCACAAAGAAATTTGAGATGACACTTTCTGGATAAGCAGCGACAGTTGAACTGGTGGACCATCAACTTTTTGATGGACCACCAACTTGACTTTCACAATGCAAAATTACATGATGTAGCTATTTCTAAATTTTGAACTAACTCATTATTTCTTTTCCAGGTGTTATGTCCCCTAAAATTCCGCAAACCAGAGGAGGAAGATCTCAACGAGGTAGAAATGAGTCCGCACCAGCTTACAACACTAGACAAAATAAAAGAGAATCTCTCATACTCTCCCATTTTGAGGAGGAGAGTGAGAGTACATCTAGAAGTACAAGTTCAAGCCCCGATGAGGCAACTATTGCTACAACTCAACCATTTCCTGTAGAGGGTGATACTGAAACTATTAACGTGGAGGATCAAATAGGAGTTCCTGATGCTGTAGCTGAACCTGAGGGTGATAATGTTTCCAAGAAAAAAGATCCATAAATTTAAGAAGCTATCAGGTGGTAGATAGAGGGGGCACAAAAAGAGTTCTATGATGGGTTGACACCCACAGCTTGAGGGATCAGAAGATCATTCATAGAAGAACATTAGATTATAACAACAGAACTTCATGAATATCCCAAGTTAGAGCGTTGTTTCAATGAATATGGATTGCCATAGGTGAGAAGACCACCAGGAGCGTACCAACCAAATTGCGTAAGGGAAATCTTTGCAAATTATCTGTGTTTGGTGAAAGTGGAATGCCCAAAAGGGACTCCAATCTAAAATAGACCAAATAGGGAGTCTGTCCCAATTCGAGGGGTCACCATTGATATCTCAACCCGAACAATTAATAGGATGCTATTCGGGATAGGATATGAGGCCCCACCCGTTGTCCCAGATTTTGAGTATAGAATGAGAAATACTTCTGTTCAGAGATGTTGTGCCACTTCTTTATTGACCGGTGATGGAAATCCTTCCTGGTTGACTAATTCCAAAGAGCGAATTGCAAAGTTCACCCTTAGCTTTAAAGCTAACTTCTGGCGGGATATTGTTCAGTTGAGGTTAATGCCAATAAAAGGAGATAGGAACTTGGATCATCACAGAGCAGTAGCAGTAGCCATTTTAGTTTTAGGACTACAAATTGATTTTGGCTAGCTAATTGCAGACGAGATATTTATGCAAGCACATAAAGTGACCACTTCTATACCCTTCCCATGTTTGATCACTGAGTTATGCAAACAAGCCGGTGTGCCACTGATATGTGGGGTTGACAACGAAGTACAGGTTATACATAGTCAGGACATTGAGAAGTCGAAGGACGAATCAAAATTCGGAATTTGTGTGACCAAGCCTCCAGCATATCAGCCTCAGTCTGCACCAGTTCCCGAGTCCCCAGAAATTCCTGAAGATATGCCCTTACCCATCACCACATATATACCACCTGATTATGTGCCCCAGGGTACGTCTGTAAGGTCAGGTTCTATACAGTTCGTTGGTGGAGCGGAGTTTGTAGAATATGGGTTCAACCTGTAAAATTTTGTTAAGGTGGTGAAGAATCAAAAGCGGTTTCAGAAATAGTTAGAATAGTGGACTGGAGATTTCAAACCTTTTGAGGATGAAATTGTAGTCGAAGCAGTCAGGACATTTCAAACTATTCAATTTATAATGGATAACATGAAAGCCGCATCAAAAAAAGGCTAGATTCAGTGTCTCTTCCTGATCTTGCCAAGCTCATGGCAGAGTTTGAGCAGGCAAAGGCAGACATAGTAGATTGAAAGGAGAAGTAGTCATAGCCGCCTACATTTGACCTGACTTTACCGGTAAGTGATTATAACGAGAGCATTCTGGATCTAATGGGCAAACCCATGAAGGACAAAGGCAAGCAGTAAATGGATAAAAAAGTAAAAAAGAAAGAAGAAGAAAAAAGGAGAAAGAGAGAAGCCATGTCACCTGAGGAGTTAGACCAATATAACTTGAAAAAATCTACAAAGAAGTCAAAGAAAGAAGCTGAAAGAAAGAAAAGAGAGGCAGAAAATGAAGCGGTAGGAGTCTCTACTAATGCTGCCCCAGAAAGGGGGCGCAGTACAGGATCAGTTCGGGAGACGATTCCTCCAATTGTGGAGGGTGAGGTTGTGAGTGCTCCTACCATCATAGGGGACAACATTGTGACGTTTGAGGACGCAGGGACCTCACCCCACCTGATAGATGCCTCAGAGGAATAGGAGGCGATGTAAATATCCCAATCTAACCATGTACGATAATTTATTGCTTTGAGGATAATGCTTATCTTTCTGTGTGGGGGTGAGTGTATTTACATCATGGCTGGATGTTGTTGCCAATATTCTAAATCCAATCATGTACTATCTAGTAGAAGCGGCATGTCTAGGGTTTTTTTATTATTGCATTTCAAATTCTGCATCTTGTGATGTAAATATCTGTGTTTAATGATTATCTATAAAATATTTTTGTTTTAGTACTTCGTTGTAAATATGGATAATAAATTATGTTGGCATAAGACTATGAGCATGTGTGTGTAATTATTTACTTTATTCATGCAAACATGTGTACATAAACTTCAGTAATCTGTATTTGGCATTATTCTGTAAGAGGTGCATGAATCATGTGATGAACATTCCAAGAGTTGCAAAATAAGTTTAGTTCAGTTGTCCGTGGGTGTGAGGATTTACTTTCAATTCTTGCATAATCTAATGCCTAGAACTTGCCTGAGTCATTGATACGGTCTTCTAGTGGATTCAATAGGATAGGACAACAGGCCTCCTTGTACTTTTATCCCACTTAGCCTAAATAAATAACCCCACCAAAAAGATTTTTATCTCAATTAAACCCATCTTGTGCCTGTAAGACCCTCTTTTTTTTTTGTTTTTTTTCAATTCCAATAACGTTCATTTACTCTCTGTAGGGTGTTAGCATCCCACTCTGTCCTTGGCCCAATATTTGGGTATTGTGCACTTTAACTTAGGCAAAATACCTAAGTTGAGGGTGACTTTTCTCAAGGTGCAAATGCTAAATGGAAGTTGAGTGTAAATTTCAGTCTAAAAGCTTTTTTCTCTGATCAGTTCAAAGATATTGTGCACCTTAAAAAAGGTTTATGTCTGAAGAAGAACTTGTTATTAGAAGTATTAAATGAGTTGATCTGGGTTACAGTAATGCAATGGCAAGGAGATTTAAGTCTTAATGAGTCATTTTATCCAAAAGCATATCCTTACCTAACCTGAAGCCTCATTACAAGCCTTGAAAAGACATGTTTGATCCTAGCGAGTCGACTTTGAGGAGGTGTCGTATGGCTAGGGCAAGACTATGGGTATTTAGGACTATGCTTGTAACTTCTTTGATGGGTGTGAGAGTTTAGATTATGTCCACATCATGTGATGAGTGGTGGATTTCATTGTTGTGAGGGCAACTAGAGTTTCACTGAGTTTTGCTATTCTCTATGGGATGTAACATCCATGTTTGTGTGCTGAATTATAATAAATGTCGGGTGTAGACCCTGATGTATTAAATTCATGTAAGGGAAATGATGGGTGAATAGTTGCATCAAAATGTTTCAGTGGTTAGTTGCAGGTCATTGTATTGTTCATGTTCGCAATAAGGTGCTGAATTGCTTGAGGACAAGAAATTATCTTAAGTTTAGGGTGTTGATGTTTCGGATTTTGACGGAACATTTGGCATCTTCTTGGGGAAATTGTATGTTTTCAAGCAACCAAAGTGGTATTTAATGATTCTTTTTAGTGTTTCAAGGAAAGGAGTGAATCATAGAAGAAACTTGGAAAAAGTAGCAATTAAAGGAATTTGACGGTCAAAATGGTTGACCGTCAGACTTGAGATGGACCACCAGTTGGACCATCAGGACTTATCCAGAACATGACCTTCTGAAGGACTCAGTGATGGACCAAATGGTGGACTGTCAGTATTTCGACGGACCACCAGGTGTGCCGTCAGGCCTTATCCATAAGACACTCTCCGGATGGACTCAGTGACGGACAAAATGGTGGACCGTTAGTTTAATGATGAACCACCAGTTGGATTGTCAGACCTTATCTATAAGCCACTCTCCGGAAGGACTCAGTGATGGACAAAATGGTGGATCGTCAGTCTTATGAAGGACCACCAGTTGGATCGTCACACCTTATCCAGAAATAATTTTTCATAAAGAGTCAATGACGGACCGGATGGTGGACCATTAGATTTTCGACGGACCACCACTTTGGCTGTCAACTTGGATGCGGCTTTTCTGATTTTTAAATTTTAAATTCCTTTTTATCTGGGAACATATAAATACCAAATTTTAGGGTTAGCATTATTATCTTTGACAAATTTATCATCTATTGAAACTCTCTGTAACCTAGTACCTTGGGATTAAAAGATATCTTTGGGGAAGTTAATCATTCAATTCATTATTGAAGATTAAAGAACGGATTCTTGAGATTTTTGTAAGTGAATTCTAAATCTATTTATGAATAATACAAGAATTATTTCTTCTTCTTCTATAGAATTTTCTGGCTAGTTCCCATAACTAGGGTTATGGGATCCTTAATGTGAAAAGCATCTATGGGTTGTGAATCAAATTGAGTTCTATGAATAACAGATATTGTATAAACCTTTCTTCAATTTAATAGCTTTTCTTGATTGCAAACTTGAAAAGTGAGCCTAAGAACATCACTTGTCTTAAAGGAAAGTGTTTGTTGGGAAAAGAAAGTGTTTACTTGAATTCTAAGGCCTTTAACCTTTAGATTAATGGAAAATGACCTAACAGGATTAGCTTACATGAGAAAATGGTTGAAAGAACAATGTATCCTTTGATTTCTAGAGAATTAGAGGATAATCTATCCACTTAGGTTGAGAGACTAAGGGATAAATAATAGGATTCAACCCTTCTTGCAATTGAATTTCCTAAATGGAACTCCTAAGTGATTCGCAACCCTAATTGTGCTAGAATTTTGGTAACCATATCCTTGGTTTGTTTAATCTCATTAAACTACTACTTACAAAGAGAATCATTCGTTGGAATACTTTTGTTAAAATCAATTACTTTATAAGTTACAAATCAAAAAAAACCTTATTCAGGAACCTCTGATCAACAGTCCAATAAGGATTACAATATTTAGTGAGCATAGTATTCCCAATGGAATTCGACACCCAACCTAGTTGGTTCTATATTTGACAGCGACTACTTACACTTTCTAACGAGAGTTGTAATTTAGGCGTATCAGCTACATTGCACAACAAGTAAACATCATGATTCAATTCTAGTTTCATAATTCAAGGGTTTAAAACATGGGTTCACATGAATCTACACATATAATAACTAATTCCAAATAAAATTTATCATCAAACATGGATTAGAATTCAATTGGTCCTTATCAACATGAACAAAAACAAACCCAACATTGAATTCATAAAAATCCATATACTTGAACTTTGAAAAGAGATTATTAGGCTTCATGGACGAAAGGAGTCCATTAATGAACACTATGCATAGCTGAATTAGTGAATTTGGAAGGATTGATGGAGAGTTCTTGTGATTTGGCCCTTGAATTTGAGAGCTAGGGTTCTTGTTCTTGAGAGAGAGAAACTCAATTTGGGAAAAAAAAGAGTGAATAATGATATCCTTAGGTCATATAGGGTTAAACTTCACGTTTAGTGTTGAACTAAAATCATGGGAAAAGACCCATTTAACCCTGGACACATCTTTTTAATTTTTGTGAAAAAATTCCCAACCTGGACCCCTGGCGCAATACGGCGCTATCGCGCCGTGTTACTCGAATTTGACAAATGGGAAATTGGATGATGGTGCGATGTGGGGATATCGCATAGCTTCACTGGATTTTGACAATTGGGATTTGGGAGTCCTCTTCGACACGGTGAAATCACAGAGTCTTATTGGAAATTGACAAATGTTATTTTGGCTTATGAAGTGACACATCACTAACTGAGATGATGGTGTTTACGACTGAAACTTGAATTTCCCACATGACAAAAAGTGAAAATCTTGAAAATACCAATGTATAAAAATTGATTCATCATTAAAACAAGTCTTTGACATCTTTGGGAAGAATTTAAGCTAGATAGAAATACGGGGTATTACAATATCTCCCCCTTGGGAACATTCGTCCTCAAATGAGACTAATTGAGATGGAAGAAATTATAAGTTGAAGTACATACTGATCATAAACAACTGAAACATGACTAAATGACTGACATTTCTGAGATTCACACTGAGCATGCATATCTTATGTATGATTTCATGACTGAGCTGATACATGAATGCATGACTGAGAGTACTAATAATCGTATCACGCATATCTAATACGTGATTACATGACTGAACTAACTCAAGAATACATGACTGATATTTCTACTAACTGGGTCTTCTCATAAGGAGAATGCATGTCTAATACATAAACACATGACTGATCTGATATATGAACATATGATTGAATATGCAATGGTAAATGGATACCAATTTTTAAAGTGGAAATCTGAGCATGAAACTAGTTTGTAACTGAAATCTAAACGTGAAACTAAAAATATTAAGGAGAACTTTTACCTTGAGCTTGATCTGAGTTAGAGGAGAAGAGGTGAGGATACTTGGTACGCATGTCTGCTTCTATTTTCCAAGTAGCTCCCTCAATGGACTAATTCCTCCAAAGGACTTTGACTAGAGGGCCTCCTTTGTTCCTCAGTCTGGAAGTCTTGTAGTCAAGAATTTGACTAGAATTTCCTCATAAAAGAGGTTGTTTCAAAAATCTATGCTCCAAATAGGGACTACAACTATTGGGTCACCTATACACTTCTTGAGCAAAGATACATGGAAGACTAGATGAACTGCGGCTAGATCTGAAGGCAATTCGAGCTCATAAGCTACCTTACCGAAGCGACTGAGAATTTTGAAGGGACCTTCATATGAGGATTGAGCTTTCCCTTCTTGTCAAACCTCTTCACTCCCTTCATGAGAGAGATCTTTAGATAAACATAGTCACCAATCTTGAACTTGAGATCTTTTATGCGTACATCTGTATAATACTTTTGTCGGCTCTGAGCAGCCCAGAGTTTTTCTCTGATTAATTAGACTTTTTCTAAGGCATCGAATACTAAGTCAGGCCCTATAACTGAGGCCTCACTAACTTTGAACCAACTGACTGGAGATGTTCACCTCCTACCACAGAGAGCTTCGAATGGATCCATCTTAATACTGGAATGGTTGTTGTTGTATGCAAACTCAATCAAAGGCAAGTGGTCATCCCAACTATCCTTCAAATCAATTGCACACGCTCGCAGCATATATTCTAAAGTCTGAATAGTCCTTCCTGCTTGTCCATCTATCTGAGGATGGAAGGCTGTACTGAGATGAACTTTGGTACCAAGACCCTTTTGGAATGATTTCCAAAAATAAAAGGTAAATTGGGTACCTCTATTTAAGACAATGGACAACGGAACACTGTGTAATATGACCAACTCCCTGATATAGAGTTTAGCATAATCCTTGGCTAAAATAGAAGGTATGAACTAGGAGAAAATAAGTTGATTTGGTCATTCTATCTACAATGACCCAAAATGAATCATGCTGATGACGAGTTCGAGGCAAAACTGTCAGAAAGTCCATGTTTACTTCTTCCCACTTCCAAGTGGGAATATTGAACTCCTGCATGGACCCACTAGGCTTCTGATGCTCGATATTAACCTGCTGACATGTATAGCACTTAGACACAAACTCTACAATATCTCTCTTCATCCCACTCCACCAATAGATCTCCTGCAAGTCGTTGTACATCTTTGTGGCCACTGGATGAATAGATTAGCGCACACCATGCGCTTCTACAAGAATTTGCTGCCTTAAGTCATCTGCACCTGGAACACACAAAAGACCCTGACAATGCAATACACCATCTCCCCCTTGGGAGAAAACCTCTACTTTTTGATCTTTGACTGACTCTTTTAACTTGACTAGACTGGGATCTCTATCTTGCTTTTCTTTAACCTTGGAAACTAGAGATGATTCTAAACTACTCTGAACCCATACATCACCCTCCTCTATATCGACTAAGCGAATAATTTGTCTACCAAGCTGATAGAATTCCTGAGCTAACTTCTTATTACCATCCTCAACATGAGCAATACTACCCATAGACAGTCTACTGAGAGCGTCGGCCACTATGTTGGCCTTGCCCGGATGATAAAAGACACTCATGTCATAATCTTTCAAGAGCTATAGCCACCATCTCTGATAAAGATTGAGATATTTCTGAGAAAATACATATTGAAGGCTCGTATGATCTGTGAACACATCTACATAAAGTCCATATAGATAATGCCTCTAAATCATTAAGGCAAATACTACAGCTGCCAACTCAAGATCATGAGTACGATAATTCTTCTCATGGGGTTTAAGCTGTCTGGAGGGGTAAGCTATGACCTTACCATGCTGCATGAGGAAATAACCCAATCCCACTCTGGATGCATCACAGTACACCACGAACCCATTTTGACTATCTGGGAGAGTCAAAATTAAAGCTGAAGTGAGTCAAGTCTTCAACTCCTAAAAACTCTTTTTGCAAAGATCTGACCACTGAAACTTGACTTTCTTCTGTGTCAATCAGACATAGGTGATGGAATAGAATAAAATCCCTCAACAAACCATCTATAAAAGCTAGACAAACCCAACAAACTCCTGATATCTGATGGAGAGATGGGTCTGGGCCAATTTCTTAATGCTTCAGTCTTTTGAGGATCTACTCTACTACTATCACCGAAAATAATATGACCAAGGAATGATACTGATGATAACACTCAATGTACAGCTAAAATAAGTGCAAGGAGGTCATTGTCAATATATTTTCCCAACTTCGGAGTCGAGGTAGAATCCACGAGGAACAATGTGACTGGCGATCAAATTAATTTGAAACTACAGCTACAAGTTGAATTTAAACAAATGATAGAAAAAAGATAAAATTGGGGGGTTTTAAATGGTTAAACAAAAGTTGATAAACACTTGGATTTAACAATGTTATGGGACACTAGAGTTATGGTTACTAAGATGCTTACATAGGTTGGGTTGCAAATCACTTTAGAGTTCCAATTGACACTTCAATTGCAAGAAGAGTTGAATTCTATAATTACCCATTTATCACTCAACCTCAGTAGGTAGTGTATCTGTTAATTCTCTCGAACTTAAAAGATGTGTTTGCTATTTAACTATGTTCTCATGTAGGTAAATCCGGTTAAGGCATTTGCCATTAAACTAAAGATTAAAATCTTTCGAGTCCATAAAAACTCTTTCTTTTCCCACATATACTTTCCTCTCGAACAAGTGATGTTCTTGGGCTCACCTTTCAAGTTGCAACTAAGAGAGATCGTTAAATTGATCGACAAGCAGTTTTCTCTTGGATAAGTGATTGTTTCATTGAAGGAACCTAACAAACACTTTCCTCTCGAGCAAGTGATATTTGTAGTGCTGAGTCTATTAAGTTGAAGCCAAGAAAGATCATTAAAATAAAGAAAGGTTTATACAAAATCAATTTATTATGGACATACATTAGATTCACAACCCAAATTAGTATTCACATCAAGGTTACCATAACTCAAGTAAATAAAATTAGCTATTCATGATACAAAGATCAACAATATGTATTGAATTCATAATCAAGAATAAGTAATAAATCATACCCACAATCAATCTTCAAATGGAAGATGTTTACAAGAATGTTAGAAACCCTCAATGAGAGGTTTCTCTCCTTTTTTGCCCCCCTCAATAAAACCCTAAAAGATGCTATTTATACTAAAGCCTGATAAAGGAAATAAAATAACAAAATTAATAAAATTCTCAGAATAGGTGATGCCCTGGATGATGCCACGTCAAGGGTCTGACTCCTTATAACGGATGGCGTCAGATTAGCTCCAGTTGTCTTCAAGTTCTGTCTACAACTAACTATAACTCTGACATCGCATCAAGAATCTGATGGCGTATCACCAATGTTGTAAAATGTCTTCTCCTATTGTTGATTCTCTGTTTAAGGTTGACATCATTCTTGATGCCTTATCACAACTTTGATACCACATCACCAACATCGTCAGAACTGCTTCTCAAACTACAACTCCCTAGTTAAGGCTAATGCCAATGCTGATAGCCTATCACAAGGCTGATGATTTATCACGGTTGTCGCCAGCCATGTTTTAAGCTCTTTTTGCTCATATTTCATCTCTTCTGCTCCATTGTTATTTATTTCCATGCATCTTGACTTTCCTACAAAATCTTAAGAAATAACATCAAAAAGACCAATAATTACTTAAGAACTTACAATTATTTCAAGTTAAAAAGTCTTAAATATGCTACAAAAATCTAGCACATCAACTGACCTTAGCTAAAATTTGTACTTACTAAATTTTGCGAACAACTAATGATTTTTGAAAGTCTGCAATACTATTCTGAGATTGTATGCATGATCATGCTCACTATGGTAATAGACAAGAATATCATATATGAATACTATGCCATACATGTCCAAGTACTGCTTGAACATCTGGTTCATATAGTCTATGAAAGCTGCAGAGGCATTTGTAAGACCAAAGGACATAACTAAGAATTCGAAGTGACCATACCGAGTATCTAAAGCTATTTTTGAAATGTCACATTCTATGCTCTAAGATAATGGTAGCCTGATTGAGATCTATCTTAGAGAAATAGCTGGCACCCTGAAGTTGGAAAATAAGTCATCAATTCTGGGAAGAGGATACTTGTTCTTAACTGTAACTTTATTGAGATGATGGTAATCAATGCATATTCTAAGAGAACCATCTTTCTTTCACACGAATAAGTCTGGTGTGCCCCACGGGGACACATTGGGTCTGATGAATCCCTTATCTAAGAGATCCTCCATCTGCTCTTTCAGTTCTTTGAGTTCTGGTAGTGCCATTTTGTATGGCAGAATAGATATAGGATGAGTATCTGGAAGAAGATCAAAACCAAAGTCTATTCCCTTTTGGGAGAAATTCCTGGAAGATCTTCGAGAAAGACATTTGAATAATCATTCACAACTGGGACTAATTCAGGATTGGGAGTTTTTGACCAAGAGTCCTTAACATAAACAAGATGATAGACACATCCCTTAGATAGTATTTCTATGCCTGAAGGTAGGAAACAAGCTGAACTCTGAAAGCAGATACACTACCCTTCCACTCTAGGATGGGTTCATTCAGAAATTGAAATTGAACTATTTTATTTTTGCAGTCTACTGTGGCATAGCAAGAATGAAGACAATCCATGTCGAGAATGACATCAAAATTAGTCATCTCTAGTTTGACTAAGTCTACTGAGATGACTTTCTAAAATATCATAACCAGGCAGTTCCTGTATACCCGCTGGGCTATGATGGATTTACCCACTGGGGTAGAGATTGAAAAAGGCTCTGCTAGAATTTTGGGACTAACTCCAAAGTCAACATCTATATAAGGAGTAACAAAAGACAAAGAAGCTCCTAGATCTAGCAAAGTATAAACATGCAAGTGAAAGATCTGTAATGTACCAGTAACCACATCAGGAGAATTTTCCTGATCCTGTTGGGATCGAAGAGCATAAAGTATATTTGGGTGTTGCCCACTAGTAGCACTGGAAGAGGCACTCTGCTGATTTGGGCACCAGACTAGGCTGAGGAACGGTTAAGATGACCCTAAGGACCTGGCTGAGGACAATATCTGACTCTGTGGCCTGGCTTACCACATCTAAAACAAATACCATTGCTCACTCTGTAAGTACCCTGATGGTTCTTGCCACATGTCTGACAAAGAGGATAGGTTCGGGCCCTACTAAAATTGCCCTGAGATTTAGAGCCTGGCATCCTATCTCTGTTGTTGTCTCTGAATTTTAGCATTGGAGCACTAGCTGAAGAAGGAGTTGTAATGGATGACTTAGGATGAAACTGAGAATGGTTTTCTCCCTCTGACTTAGGCTGAGTAAAGTTGAAACTACCTATCATTGCTCTCTTATTCTGCTTCTCTCTCATCTTAATCTTTTGCTCTTCTATCTGTTGAGTATGGGCCATAAGCTTGAATATATCCATCTCACTAATCAGCATTGTAGATCTGCACTTATTAACCATACTATCATTTACCCCTGACACAAATTTACTCATCTTGGCTCTGCTATCTTCCACTACATGAGGAGCATATCTGGCTAATTGGGTAAACTTAAGAGAATACTCTTTCACTGTCATATTTCCTTACCTGAGATTGATAAATTCTAACACTTTATCTTCTCTCAGCTCTAGGGGGAAGAATCTATCTAAGAAGATAGTAGCAAACTACTCCCACTCAATAGTCCCTGCATCTACAGCCCTCTCTAACTTCCACTATTTGAACCAAGTGTGAGAAATATCCTACAACTGATATACTGCTAGCTCAATACTCTCACTAGAAGTAACCCCCATGATATCCGTAACCTTCTAAACCTGGTCTAGGAACTCCTGAGGATCCTCTTCTGACTTAGACCCAAAAAAAGATGGAGGATTTATTTGGATGAAGTCCCAAATCCTGGCTACAACTGAATTGGCCACTAGGTTAGCTAGAACAATAGTTTGCCGTTCATTCTTAGCAGTAACTGAATTAGCAAGAGTGGTGAATACAACTCTGAACTCTGCATGCAAAACATGTTTGTCCAAGGGGTCCGCTTGGAAGAGATGTGGGGCTAACTGATTTCTGTTTCTTCTTTTAGGATGAATGTTCTATAGAAGAAAGGGAAAAACAGATTAGACTGGAAGTTAAATTTGAGCTCACGCTCGCTGGCATGACATGAATACAGAAAGAAGAGAAACTGTTCCTAAAACATCTCATATCCTCCTACACATAATTGTGGCGCGTAATACACCCATTCACAAGCCTCAACTAGATATGGCTTTTAGACTTTCTAGGACACTATTGAACCTTAGGCTCTGATACCAAGTTTGTAATGCCCTAAATCTAATACCCAAAATGCTACACGGTGCTCATGACCCTGAAGGACCACAAGCTAGCCCATGACTGATATCTGTACCTGAACACTACAAATATACTGTATAATGTGAAAATAAAGGATATAAGGCCATAAGGTTCAAAATTGATAAGACAAAACATAACATCTGGATAGGGTATAAATACCCAAAACAACTGAAATAAACTGTCTGAAACATGATAGTCTAAAAAGCCTCTAACTGTCTGAATAAGGATTTGATGGAACATGTTCCCAACTAATTCTAACTACTGTAATAGACTAAGTAATGATGAAATAAAGTAATGGTCATGTTCTCGAAAGATGAGGACTCACTGCTAAATCTGGCTGCTGAAATCTAGAATGCTACTGATGCTCTGGAGCTCGTGCTTCTAAGCCTATGGTATAAAACACCATAGCATAAATACATCAATACATTTGAATGTACTGGTATGCATGTGAGGTAGGTTGAACGCAAAGGTTTCATATGCAAGAACTATACTAACTGACTGGATAACATGAACGTGAGAATGCATGCATGATTACATAATAACTGTAACTGAATTAATGATAACATGATTTCAGATACTGAGTACTGATAACACGAGATGCTGATAACTGTATAAATGATATTGAGTGATTTTATCTAACAGTCTAGGTTCTATTGGAACTAGCTGAGTTCCGTACTGTTCTGAGTTGACTATATCTGACAGTCTAGATTCTGATGGAACTAGTTGAGTTCCGTACTATTCTGAGTTGACTATATCTGGCAGTCCTAAATTTAGTAGAACTATCTGAGTTCTATTACTAAAACTGAGACTGATACTATAGGAGTAGTTATCTAACTGACATGCCCCTAATAATCCATTATGTCTGAGTTAGGGTCCAATCTGTAACCCCAATTGGAAGGGTGTCAATACCGCGCCACTGGTATGGACAAACTGTGAGTGACCCTCATATAACAGATTACTCTAATAAGAATAGTGGGACCCTTATATAATAGGTTAAGCCACCTTATCTTCCCTTATATAATAGGTTATGAAGTCTCAACCTATACTGGCTACATAGTTCTGAAGCGCAAAGATTACTTCTAAGAATCACACCCTCTAATAACAGGTGAGTTTCGATCCTTGTGCTCACCCGGTGCTAACTCTTACTCCCATCTGAAGAGACACTGAACATGATTAACTGAACTAAACTGGATTGAGTTCATGGAGTTTTGATGACTGATGAAATACTACTGAGATTACTGAATTACTGAGCTTTCTGAGATTTACTGGGATTACTGAGCTTACTAAATTTTTCCTGAGTCACATGACTAGCTGAATTCTACTGAACATGACATGACTGAGGAAATCGTGAAAACATGACACTACTCTAGGCACACAGCTAAATTGTCAATTATTAAATACCCCCCGGGACTCGATATCATAAAAGTAATTCATGGCATAAATTCTAAAGCACAACAATGGCTACACACATATCCATAATCCATTGACTAAGACATTTCATCAAACACTTGACATGCATGAACTAGTATATGAGTGAGGATTTAATATTATCATACTAGTATGGCACTTTTCCTTCCAATAGGCATTTAATCAAACACATAGTGAGCATAGTATATGTAGGCTACAATGCGAAACAAGTAAACATCATGATTCAATTCTAGTTTCACAATTCAAGGGTTTCAAACATGGGTTCACATGAATCTACACATATAATAACTAATTCCATATAAAATTTATCACCAAACATGGATTATAATTCAATTGGTCATTATCAACATGAACAAAAACAAACCCAACATGGAATTCATAAAAATTCATATTCTTGAACTTTGAAAAGAGATTCTTGGGCTTCATAGACTAAAGGAGTCCATGAATGAACACTATGCATACCTGAGTTAATGAATGTGGAAGGATTGATGGAGAGTTCTTGTGATTTGGCCCTTGAATTTGAGAGCTAGGGTTCTTGTTCTAGAGAGAGAGCAACTTAATTTGGGAAAAAATAATGAATAATGATATCCTTAGGTCATGTAGGGTTAAATTTCGTGTTTAAGGCTAAACTAAAATCATGGGAAAAGACTCATTTAACCCTGGATGTATCTTTTTCATTTTTGTAAAAAATTTCCCGACTTGGACTCCTGGCGTGACGCAAAGCTATTGCGCTGTGTCACTTAAATTTGACAACTGGGAAATTGGACGATGGCACAATGCTGGCATTTCACGGAGCTTCCCTAGATTTTGACAATTGGAATTTGGGAGTCCTGCATAATGCAGTGAAATTATAGAGTCTTACTGGAAATTGACGAATGTCATTTAGGCTTATGGCGTGACGTGCCACTGACTGAGATGATGTTTTCTTACGACTGAAACTTTAATTAGTCATAACTTCTTACCCGATTATCGAATTTAGGTGAATCTTATATCAATGGAAAGCTTATTGAATTTCCCGCATGATAAAAAGTGAAAATCTTGAAAATACCATATGTATAAAAATGGATTCATATTTAAAACAAGTCTTTGACATCTTTGGGATGAATTTAAGCTAGATAGAAATACGGGGTATTACATTCTTACATAAAAATTTATGGTATCTACAGTAGAAAAGGTAAATACAGTGGATGCATGGGGTAATAATTCTAAATATAATGATTCAGATTCTAAAGAAAAGGCTAAACATCTTGATTGAGAGGTGGCAGGTTTAAAAACAAAGGGTTAATGGCCTAATGAAGATAATAGGAGCTCTAGGAAAGGAAATCAAGGTCATAACTACTATGGAGACAACTACAATAGGTCTGGGTATCGAGAAAGAAGTAAGGATGGAGATGGTGATTGGAAGAAGATGATGATTATAAATAAAAATAGCCTTCATGTTCAATTGGGGAACTGTGAAGCTGAGTCTAAAAATTCAAGGATGTAAGCTTTCTTAGTGAAACTAGTTAAGGGGCCAAAGAGCCAAGAAATTGCCTTAAGGATATTAGGGCAGAAATTATATGGATGAATCAAAAATTTGAATTTCATGTGACCTCAATAAAACAACTTGAGCAATAATCTAAGAAGATGTCCACAATATTGAACCAAAATTAATTGGGAAAACTTTTGAGTAACACCATCCAGAATTCTAAGAATGATTGCCACAACATATCCATTACTACTCAATTAGGTAAGACTACTATTCATCCACCTATGTGTATGATTAATGAAAATATGGATGACCCTTTGATCATAGATGATGTGAATGATAATGAAACAGAGAATTTAGTAATCAGGAAGGATGTACATTAAAAGTCTTTAGTTGCCGAAAAAAGGCTAAGGCTGATACATAGAAGGGAAATGAGTCACACCATTATTAAAGCTCATTTAATTACCTCCCCTCCTTTTATTTTTCCCTAAATATTGAAAGAGAAACACGAAGAGGAAAAATATTAAAACTTTATTTCATACTAAAGGAGCTTTCGCCAAACATCACTCATGTGGAGGTTTTAGAGAAAATCTTGGGCTCTATGAAATTTATGAAAAACTTTGCGACAAATAAGAGGATTCTGAACTTTGAGCATGTATACAATATGCACCATTATAGTTCAATAACTTTCCACTCTTTAGTTAAGAAGAAGAAAGACCCAGGAGCTTTTACAATTCCTTGTACTATCAGGTCTTTGAATTTTTAAAGGGCCTTATGTGACTTAGGCAATAGCATTAAATTGATTTTTCTAGTAGTTTACAAGATATTAGGGTTTGTATTACCTAAACCGGCCTCTATGAGACTTCTGGTGGTGGATCACACAAGCCGGTGGGAATCTATGTGATGTGTTGGTAAAGGTAGCATCCTTCATATTTTTAACTAACTTTGTGATTCTTGACTATAATTTTGATTTTGAGGTTTCCATTATTTTAGGATATATTTTTCTCACAACTGGAAGGGCATTGGTTGATATAGAAACTGGTCATAGGAAGTCTCAATTGGATAATAATTATGTTACTTTTAACGTATGTCAGTCCATGAAGTAGCCAAAGGACATGTGTGTGATCTTTGTGATAGATACTATTAATAAGGATGAGTTGGTAGTTCCTATTAAGGCGAGAATCTCTATTAAGGCTCTTGTAGTAGTAATAATGAATTTTCACAGTGATGGTATTGACGAATATGATAAGATGTGAGTGCACTTATTTGTAGGGCGTTCATACACTTATGCTCCAAGGAAATATGAACTTGCTAGACTATCTCTTGAGGAGCCTCCTATTTTAGAGCTTAAGGCCCTTCTTTCTCATCTTTGTTATATATTTTTTAGAGCCATCTACACTTTACTAGTTATTATTGTAACGCCTCAAGTCTGTACCCCCGGACGCTACAGGGTGCTCGTAATCTTGAGGGACCACAAGCTAACCCATGACTGCTACCTGCTGCAATAACTGAACAATAATACTGAATAATATGCAGAATTAGGTGGAAACATGCCATAAGGTTCAATTTGAAAATAATACTAAATAATACTGAATGCAGTATTAAATACCAAAACTGAACAAAGTACTAAAATCAGAATAACTATCTGAAAACACTCTAGTCTAGGAAACCTCTAACTGTCTGAACTGTGTAGTTAATGGGAAAAGTCCCCAACTAACTCCGTCTACTGACATAAACTAAAATATTGTAAGTATTAATCATGTCCTCAAACTAAGAAGACTCACCACTATGCTAAATGCTAAAAGTCTGGTCTACTGAGGGTGCTCTGGAGCTCGTACGCCAGAACCTATGATATAAGACATCATAGCACAAAAGAAAAGCATATGTCAGTACTTTGAATGTACTGGTATGCTCAATGAGGTAGGCTAAAATGCATGGGCTCATATGCATGAACAATAATAACTGGATAACATGAGTATGACTGAATAAGATTAAATGCATAAATACGTATACCATAACTGAAATTGTGATAACACTGAGTCTGAATACTGATCAACCAATTTGCTAGATAACTGATATATACTACGGATAATTGGATGACTGTATCTGATAGTTTTGAATTTTGAGGAACTATACTGAGTTCCATACTGAGCTGAGTTGAGTGACTATATCTGATAATCCTAAATTTGTAGAAATGAACTCAGTTCTATTTTGAGACTGAGACTAAAACTTAGACTGTGAAAGGTAATCATCTAACTGACATGCCCCTCTCTAAACTGATTGGGGTACAACCTGTAACCCCAGTTGGAAGGGCATCAATACTATGCCATGGGTAGAGATAAGTTGTGAGTTAACCCTCTCTGATAGGAAACTCTTTCGTCAACCCTTGTTGATATGAAAAACTCAAATGAGATATATCAACCCTAATAGTATCTAGCAGGAAGATATCTCAACCTACGCTGGCTACGTAGTTCTGTAACACAAGGATTACTTCTAAGTATCACACTCTATACTAGCAAGTGAGTCCCTATCCTTAGATTCTCTCGGTGTTGAATCCTACTCCCAAATGAATAGATGCTGAACTGATTTCTTATCTGTACTAGGCTGGACTGAACGGTTACTGAGATTACTATTTAGTTGAACTGAACAGAGTTCAATGAGTTTTGTTAACTAACAAAATTCTACTGAATTCTATTAACTAATAGAGTTTACTGAGTTCTGAATGAATACTAGGTTAGACTGAACTACTACTGAATCTACTGAGTTTCGTAACTAATTGAGAGTACTATTGATCGTGATGTAACTGATATTATTTTATGACTGACCGTGGTTCTAGGTAATCAGCAAATTTTCGAGTACAAGTACCCCCAGGACTCGATAGCATGAATTAAGAGACATGGCATAAACATGAAACATGTAAACTATAAACTTGATCATCACTTATTCATTAGGGCATTTTAACAAACACTTGCATGGCATGAATTTTAATACATGTTAACATGATATAATTCCACTATTCAACTGACATGCTTAATTCAGCAATCACTTGAAAGGCATAAAATATTCACATAACACCAATCAACATGTGATCATACAATTCCAAATACCAAATTCACAATTTGAAGGGTTTAGCATGATTTCACATGATAACACATATAAATCAATTTACCCCACATGAAACTTATCATAAAGCATGGATTTGAAACTCAATTTGTCATTATATAAACATGAATATTAACAAACCCAACATGGAATTCATGAAATTCATACACTTGAAGTTTAAAAATGGTTTCTTGGACTCCAAGGGTGAATGGAACCCTTGGATGAACAGTTCACATACCTTAGTGCCTGAATTTTAAAAACTTAATGGTGTGTTCTTGAGTTCTTGATTTGAAATTTGAACACCTAGGGTTTTGTTCTTGAGAGATTTTGAGAGAAAGTGAGTATACTTTTGTGAATTAGGGCTGAATTTCATGTTTTTGGGGACTGAAGATTGGGTGAAAAAGACCCAAATACCCCCAAGGATGCGGTATTTTAATGACTAAAAACTAGGCTATTGATGCGCAGGTCGATGCAGCGTGTCAAAGACGTCGTGCGATAGCTAATGCGTTGCACCATGTTTACGTCAATTCACTGGAATTAGATGCTGGTAGCTGGGGAAAATATTAATAAACATGATAGTTGATGCGGCGCGCCAACATCGCATTGATCCACTATTTTAATATTCCAAAGGAGGTTCAACCGAAAACACCTACGGAGATTCCTGATTATGAACCAACCTAAACAATAATATTTAATAGATGTAAAGGTCACAAAATAAGATTTCCAACCTTCGTAAGTTAAAATGACACTAAGCCTGAGTACTTAGCTAAAATATTCTAAGTCTGGGACCCCTTGACAAGCCTAAAGGACCGTATTAAGCTTAGGATTTTGCGGGGTCTTACATTATCTCCCCCCATGGGAACATTCATCATTGAATGAGACTGTTGAGACTGAGAATACTAAGAGACTGACTTACTTACTGACATGAACATCTGGAACATGACTATATGACAGATATTACTGGTATTCTGAATTATCATACTGAACATGCATATCTGATGCATAAGTATAGCTGAACATGATTCATGAATGCTTGACTGGGATTTCTGATAAACTGAATCTATATACTAAACATACATATTTGATGCATGGGTACATGACTGAACTGGCTCATGAACGTATAACTGAACATACAGTGGTAACTAATACCAAGTTTGTAACTGAAATCTGAACATGAAACTGAGTAGGTTCATGGAAAAACTATTACTTAAACTAAAAAAATATTGATGAACCAAAAATCATTATTAGAGTACACATGATCAGGAACATGAGAGCAGGACTGAGACTGGAACATGATACATGAAATAAATATCGTGAACTGAATTGAGCCCCTTGAATACGTGGCTTATGGCAGAGATTAGAACTTGAGGTTAACCTTGTGAGTACCCATTACTCCAAACTAGATTTGTTACATGAAGAGAACTGGGAGATTTAGGACATGAAAGATCGGGGTTATAGTGTATATCCCCCTTGGGACATTCTGTCCCCCAAAGAATACAGACTTGGTTGAGATACTGAGGAAAACTAGGGAGATGTAGAAAGCACCTACAAAATGAATTGTTACTGAATATCTGAGGCCCAAAACTAAGACATGATACATGAACTAGGCTGAACATGCAACTGCCTAGTTGGTTCATCTTAGAATAGTTACATTCATGAGACTTCAGATAGTGTGACTAGATGTAAAGATGGAAAACCAAACCACACGAATGTGTCAGTCTGACTGCTAAACTGAATTACTGGCTTTACGGACTAACTCATTATGAAAACTTATTGTCAACTAGAGATTTTCTCTGACACTCTTTTTATTGAATTGCCAGCAATTTAGGAAGCAAGGAAAGCTTGGAATTGTCTGAATAAGACATCACAACGTGGCTAGAATTCTATAATATGAGACGAGGCCTACAAATCATCATCTAAGATATAATGACTAATACTTATGCACTGCAACTACAAATTTTAAGCCTAGACATATTACTTGAATACTCTCTCAACTATACTCTTCACCTTAATACGACACTTCACTTGGGACTACTAGAAAAAATATTTGTATTAGCTCTGCACACGAATGTATAAGCATACTAACTTGTCTAATGAACTGAATAACTAATAGCTAAATACTGGGTCTGCAAGACTGAACTATACTTAGTCTGAATAACTGGACTGAAACTGTAGATTATTATGCATATGAAGAAGGGACTGACTGAGTAACATGAGATAACTGAGCATAAATTACGTGTCAACTGTATTATTTAAGAATACAAAACCAAGCATATAACGTGATTATAAAATAGTCTGTAAACTGAGGTACTAAAATATTAATAACTGAGTAACTGGTAACTGCACGCTATGGTCAAGCAAACCTGAAACTAAACTAAGTTGCTGATCTAATTTTTGGACTAAGATTGACACTATAACTAAGACTGTGATTGAGACTACGATTCAGATGGTAACTGGGACTGAACATACTATAAGGCATGAGTGTAGAAGTCATGAACTGCATGACCTGAGTTTGGAGCTTTCGTGTTCATGGAACATGATTCGTACTACTAAGTGAACTGGAACTCCTTGTACTAAGAATTGGAAATGCACACTATTCTAAGAAAAGTATATGAATATAAGTTGTGTTCATGGATCTAAGACGTAAAGCATGGACAGATATCATGATGACTAACGTACAAAACTTTGAACTGAGGTAAACACGAGTGGTGCATCATTCGTACCCATTACTTTTCTACACATATTAATATTACTACTAAATCTAGAAGCCCGACTTCCTGAGATAGCATAACTGGACAGTTCCTGTATACCTGTTGGGCTATTATAGACTGAACCACTGGGGTGGAGGCAAAGAAAGGTTTTTTAATATTTGGTCGGACTTTAAAGTTAACTGTTATGCAAAGAGTTACAAAAGACAGAGAAACTCCTAGATCTGATGAGACATAAATAGGTAAATGGGAGGTCTATAACATACTAGTGACCGCATTAGGGGAACTTTCCTGATGTTGCCTGGATTAAAGTACATAAAGCCTATTTGGGTGCTGCCCACTGGCGGTGTTGGAAGTGGCACCTAGTTGACTTGAGCGATAGGACTGAGCTGAAGGATAACTGTCCTAACTTTGAAGACCAGCCTTACGATAGTCGCATACTCTGTGACCTGAATCACCACATCCAAAACACACATCACTACCGGTTCAACACATACCCTTATGATTCTTACCACATTATTCACAAAACTTATTAGTACGAATACTGCTTACACTACTATAGGTTTTAGAGCCTGATGCCCCATCATGACTATCATTCCTGAACCTTGATACTTGTGTACTAGCTGAAGATAGAACTGGGGCTGAAAACTTCTGACTAAACCAAGAATGGTTACCACCCTCTGACCTTGATTGGGCGAAACTAAAGCTACCCATTCTGGGTCACTTATTTTCTCTCTCCTTCTTCTTATGTTTTTGTTCCTCAATCTATTAAGCATGGACCATAAGCCTAGATATGTCCATCTCCCTAATTAAAATTGCAATCCTATACTCCTTAACCACTCTACCAGATACCCCAGACACAAACTTGCTCATTCTGAATTTATTGTCTGCTACTAAATGGGGAGCATACCTGGATAACTGAGAAAACTTGAGGGAATACTCTTTCACACTCATACTTCCTTGCTTGAGATTGATAAACTCTAAAAACTTAGATTCTTTCAACTCTAAGGGAAGGAATCTATCTAAAAATGTTGTAGCAAACTCTTTCCTTCCTATGGGCTCTACATCCGCACTCATGTTTACCTTCCACTACTTAAACCACGTATGGGCTACATCTTGTAGATGATAGGCAGCTAACTCAGCGCTATCAAAAATATTCACCCTTATGATATTGGTAACCTTCTGCACCTGATCAAGAAATTTCTGAGGGTCTTTATATGACTTAGACCCAATAAATAATGGAGGGTTCATTTGGGTGAATGTAATACCCCGCATGTTTCTAAGCTAGGAAGTGAATAAGTATTCCTATGTATGAAATCTCCTATGCTGTGATTCATACTTGAGTACATGACTTACAATGAATATCCTAGTGATAGGATAGCTTATGATGCATTAAGCATGCTCATATGAGTCACTTAAGGTAATACAAGCTAAGAGTTTTTGAATCCATCAAGTTCTAGTGTTTGATTTTGCAAGGGTCATCTTTGAACGACTATAAATCGATGTTAATGTGGTATTTTGGCTGATTTAGACCCACCAAATTGTAGAGAATTGAATTAGCTTTCCAACGATACCAACTTTGCCTTAATCCAATACCTGAATGAAAAGTTATGCCCATTTTCATGAGAGACAGTAAGCATAGGCGATTGGTTAGGCGCCGCCCAACCCAAGCATAGGCGATTGGTTAGGCTCCGCCTAACCTAGCTTAGGAAATCACTTGGGCGCTGCCTAAGTCAATTCCAGGTGCCAAAAACACTTCGTTTTGAGTTATTTTATGGGTAATTAAGTATTTTAACACTCCTTACACTTCCCTAAACTTAACCCTACGAAATATATAGCTTCTAAACATAATACAACCCTATTTACATCTCAAAGCTCATCATTCAAGAGCACTAAAATAGAAAAACAACTAGGGTTGTGTAACTAAGCTTGAAGATCCGATTTCAAGGAAATTCCTCCGTTAATCATCAAGAATCTTTCTTCTAAGGTATGGGTGAGTTGATTTATGGATCTCTTTCATCCATAAAGTTCAAAAACCCTCTTTTTCATTATAAAGTATGATTTCTATATTGTTGGGTATTGATGATCATGTTGTTGATATTGGGTGATTCCCAAGATGGAATCTTTATATGTTTGTTTTGAATTTTATGATATCATATGAGTTGGAAATATGTAAATTGGGTTGTTCATGATGTATGAATTTGATGATTTCACCTATGCTTAAGATGTGCATGTAAAGTGTTTGATAAAATGCCTAAGAATCTAGAAATCATGCAATATAGCTAAATTGTGACTAAGTGAAGGATTCATGATATGGCTTTACGTTCCAATGACTTTTATGTTGTTAATGTACCTTGTAAATGTTGTTGGAATACTCATGAACTATTCCTATGAGATTATGCTATGTTTACTTGCAAATCCTACTTATGAACAAGATGTATGCTAACCATGCAATCCACATGAACTTCCATGCTATTGGTATGTGTTGCCAATATGATTATGCAATGAACATGATATTAAGATTGTGCAAGTACTTCCATGTGATATGAAATACTTTCCATAAAATACATTGTTGATAATCATGCTTAGTATGAGATCCCTACTTATGATATTATAAATTATGGACTCTACTCTTATGAGCAAGTCAGTCATGTGTGTCAGTTTTCTTCCATCAATTCCTGGGGATACTTGTACCTGAAAACTATAGCTGTGTGCCTAGATTCATGTCATGTTTCACGATATCCGAACTCAAGCTATGATTCCATAGACTTTCGTCAGTCATGTGACTCAGGAAAACCTCATGATCTTAGTCAGTTGTCAAATATCAGTAACATTCCGCCAGTCAACAGAATTCAATAAGATTAAGTCATGCACAGTTAGTTATTCATGTCCAGTCCCTCCAGATGGGAGTAGAGGTTAGCACCGAATAAACCCAAGGATGGGAACTCACCCGCCAGTTCAGGGTGTGATTCTTGGTAGTCATCCTTGTGTTCCAGAGCTACGTAGCCATCATAGGTTGAGATATGTTAACCCTTCAGATTAGGGTTGATGAGGTGGCTTAACCCGTCAGTTTAGGGTTCCCACCGTTCTCATTGAGTACCCACCAAATAAGGGTCACTCACAGGCTATCCATACCCATGGCACGATATTGACACCCCTCCAGTCAAGGCAGAGATTAGACCCCAGCTTAGCCATAACGGCATACATGGGGTATGTCGGTTAAACACTACTTCCCATAATTTTAGTATCAGTCTCTGTAGAAGAACTCAGGACGTTCTTTAGATTTCAGTATATACAGGACTGTCAGATACAGTCATCCATGTTATTAGTTTTAGTATCAGTCATGACAGTTATCAGTAAACCATGTATTAGCTTACAGGTCATGCTATCACGTATTCATGGTCCCAACTTCTATATATGTACGTTTGCACTCCCACGTTCATATTAGTCAGTTAGTGTTGTTCATGCATGAAACCCTTTGTGTTCAACCTACCTTCCCCATATACTCAGTACTCCAGTTGTACTGATGCATTTGCGCTATGGTGCTTTTTTTCATGTTACACCATAGGTTCCGAGACACGAGCTCCAATCCAGTAGTAGCGGTAACATTCCAGTCGCAGAGACACAGTGAGTCCTCATTGATTCAAGGACAATATGATTTAATACATTTATTTATTTCTTCAGTTTAGTTTTACAGAGTTAGTTAGAGACATATTCCTTCAACTTCTTATTCAGATAGTTTAGAGGCTTTCAGATTTATGTTCAGATTTACATTCAGATTGAGTTGTTTTGGGTATTTTCACCCACATGATTGTATTCAGTTGAACCTTATGGCCTTATAGTTCTATGTATTCTGCATTATTATATCATGATTTGCAGTATATAGGTATAGATATCAGTCATGGGTTACCTTGTGGTCCCTCGGGGTCATGAGCACCATGTAGCATTTTGGTTCAGCGAATCGGGGTGTTACAAACTTGGTATCAGAGCCTAAGGTTCAATAGATTCCTAGGAAGTCTGAAAGCTGCATTTAGTAGAGTCTTGTACATGGGTGTGTTGCACGCAACATTTATGTGCGGGAGTCTATAAGATATTTAAGGAACAGTCCCCTTTCTTTATTATTCATGTCATGCTAGTGAGCATAATCACAAGTTAAGCTCTCAATCTAATCCATTCTTCTCTTATTCCAGACCATGGCCCCAAAGAGAAGAAACCAGCCAGCTCCTCAGCAAGACTCATGACCCATGCCCAGTAAGTAAAAGAGTAGAATTTTAAGACTAGGGAGAGGCAGAACAAGAGAGCAAGGTCAGGTAATTTCAACTTTGCTCACCCCAATTCAGATGGAGGAAACCGTTCACAGTTTCGCTCCATGCCAGCCATTCTAGCTCCTTCTTCTGCCATCTCTCCAGTGCCAAAGTTCAGAGATGGCAATAGAAAAAAAGCTCCAAGCTCTAAATCTCAGGGAAGTGTTAGCAGTGCCCGAACGAATCCTCTTTGTCAGACTTGTGGTAAGAACCACAAGGGCATTTGCAGAGTCGGTAGTGATGTCTGTTTTTGTTGTGGAAAGCCAGGACACGGGATTAGGGACTGTCTGCAGTCAATCCTTTAGGGTCAGCAAAATTATTCTACAGCACAGTCTAGTCGCCCGAACCAGCAGGGTGCCATTTCCAATGCTACCAGTGGGTAACGCCCAAACAGACTCTATGCTCTTCTGTCCCGGCAGGATCAGGAAAATTCTCCTGATGTCGTTACTGGTACAGTATAGATTTTCCATGTTCATGTTTATGCTTTGCTATACCCAGGTGCATCTTTGTCTTTTGTTACTCTATACATAGCAGGCGATTTCAAAATCAGTCCCAAAGTCCTAAAAGAGCCCTTCTCAGTCTCTACCCCAGTGGGTAAAACCATCATAGCCCGGTGGGTATACATAAACTTCCCAGTTATTATATCTCAAAAATCCACGTCAGCAGATTTAGTGGAGTTAGAGATGACTGATTTTGATGTCATTCTCGGCATGGATTGGCTTCATTCCTGCTATGCCACAGTCGACTACAAAAATAGGATAGTTTAGTTTCAGTTCCCGAATGAGCCCGTCCTAGAGTGGAAGGGTAGCATTTCAGCATTCAGGGGTCAACTGGTTTACTACTTTAGGGCAAGGAAAATGATTTCTAAGGGGTGTGTGCATCATCTCGTGCATGTTAAAGATTCCAGTTCTGAATATCCCAGCGTTGAAACAGTCCCTGTTGTTAATGAATACTCAGATTTCTTTCCCAAAGATCTTTTAGGCATTCCTCCCAAAAGGAAAATAGACTTCGACATAGACCTTCTTCCGGATAATCAACCTATTTCTATTCTGCCATACAGAATGGCACCAGCAGAACTCAAGGAACTGAAAGATCAATTGAAGGATCTCTTAGATAAGGGATTCATCAGACCCAGCATTTCCCCATGGGGTGCGCCAGTATTATTCGTATACAAGAAAGACGATTCTCTCAGGATGTGTATTGATTACCGTCAACTCAACAAGGTCACGATTAATAATAGATATCCTCTTCCTAGGATTGATGATCTATTCGACCATCTTCAGGGTTCCAGTTACTTCTCCAAGATAGACCTCAGATCAGGCTATCATCAGCTCAGAGTTAGAGAATGTGTCATTTCGAAGACAGCTTTCCATACTCGGCATGGTCACTTCGAATTTTTAGTCATGTCATTTGGTCTTACCAATTCCCCTGCAGCTTTTATGGATTTGATGAACCGTGTGTTCAAGCAGTACTTAGACATGTTTTTCATAGTCTTTATAGAAGATATTCTGATCTATTCTCGCACAGAGCGTGATCATGCAGACCATCTCAGGATTGTTTTTCAGACTCTCAGGGATCACCAGTTATTTGCTAAGTTTAGCAAGTGCAAATTTTGTCTAAGATCAGTAGAATTCCTTGGCCGTATTTTTTCGGTGATGGAATTAGAGTAGATCCTCATAAAACTGAGGCAGTAAGAAACTAGACTAGACCTGTATCTCCATCAGATATTAGGAGTTTCTTGGGTTTGACTAGCTATTACAGACGGTTTGTCGGGGGATTTTCTTCTATTGCATCTCCTATGTCCAGATTGACTCAGAAGAAGATTAAGTTTCAGGGGTCAGATTCATGCGAGAAGAGCTTTTAAGAGTTGAAGACTCAACTCACCTCCGCTCTAGTTTTAGCTATTCCAGATGGTTCAGACAGTTTTGTAGTCTATTGTGATGCATCCAGAGTGGGTTTAGGTTGTGTCCTCATGTAGCATGGTAAGGTCATAGCCTACGCCTCTAGACAGTTAAAGACACATGAGAAGAATTATCCTACTCATGATCTTGAGTTAGCATCAGTAGTTTTTGCCTTGAAGATTTGGAGGCAGTATCTTTATAGAGTTCATGTCGATGTCTTCACAGACCATAAAAGCCTCCAGTATGTATTTTCCCAGAAAGATCTCAATCTTCACCAGAGAAGGTGGTTAGAGCTCTTGAAGGATTACGACATGAGTGTTCTTTATCATTCAGGCAAGGCCAATGTTGTAGCCGATGCTCTCAGTCGACTCTCTATGGGTAGTATTTCTCACGTTGAGGATAGTAAGAAAAAAATAGCTCAGGAGATCCATCAGCTTTCTAGACTAGGCATTCGCTTAGTCGATTCTTCAGAGGGTGGTATATGTATTCATAGTAGTTTAGAGTCATCTCTAGTTTCCGAGGTAAAAGAGAAACAAGAAAGGGATCCTAGCCTTTTCAAGCTCAAAGAGTCAGTTCAAAATAAGAAAGATGAGGTTTTCTCCCAAGGGGGAGATGGTGTTCTTCGTTGTCAGGGTCGTCTATGTGTTCCAGGTGTAGATAAATTGAGGCAGCGAATAATTGCAGAAGCTCATGGAGCACGATACTCTATTCATCCAGGGGCCACTAAGATGTACCGCGATATGCGGGAGATCTATTGGTGGAGTGGGATGAAGAGAGATATTGCAGAGTTTGTGGCTAAGTGCTCTACATGTCAGCAGGTTAAGATAGAGCATCAAAAACCTAGTGGTTCCATGCAAGAGTTCACCATTCCTACTTGGAAGTGGGAAGAAGTTAACATAGACTTCGTGACAGGTTTGCCTAGAACACGTCACCAGCATGATTCAGTCTGGGTCATTATAGATAGAATGACCAAGTCAGCTCATTTCCTTTCTGTTCGTACTTCTTATTCCGTCGAGGATTATGCCAAACTCTATATCAGGGAGTTAGTTAGATTACATGGTGTTCCACTATCTATCATCTCAAACAGAGGTACCCAGTTCATTTCTCAATTTTGGAAAGCATTCTAAAAGGGTCTCGGTACCCAAGTCCATCTCAGCACAGCATTTTATCCTCAGACAGATGGTCAAGCAGAGAGGACCATTCAGACTCTTGAAGATATGCCAAGGGCGTGTGCAATTGACTCAAGGGAAGTTGGGACGACCACTTGCCTTTGATTGAGTTTGCATACAACAATAGCTATCATTATAGTATTCAGATGGCTCCATTTGAATCTCTCTATGGTAGGAGATGTAGATCTCTGATTGGTTGGTTTTAAGTTAGTGAGGCCTCAGTCATAGGTCCTGACTTAGTACTCGACGCTTTAGAGAATGTTCAGTTGATCAGAGAGAAACTCTGGGTTGCTCAGAGCTGATAGAAGTCCTATGCAGATGTTCGTAGAAAGGATCTCGAGTTCAAGGTCAATTACTATGTCTATCTTAATATATCTCCCATGAAGGGAGTGAATAGGTTTGGCAAGAAAGGGAAACTCAGTCCCCGGTATTTCGGTCCCTTTAGAATTCTTTGTCGCCTCAACAAGGTAGATTATGAGCTTGAGTTGCCTTCAGATCTAGCCTCAGTCCATCCAGTCTTCCATATCTCCTTGCTAAAGAAGTGCATAGGTGACCCAGCAGTTGTGGTCCCTATTCAGAGCATCGACATTCAGAACAGCCTCTCCTATGAAGAGATTCCAGTCGAAATCTTTGATTATCAGACTCGTAGATTAAGGAACAAAGAAATCCCTCCAGTCAAGGTTCTTTGGCGAAATCAGTCTCACGGGGGAGCTACTTGGGAAGCAAAAAAAGATATGCATACCAAGTATCCTCACCTCTTCCCTGCTAAATCAGATCAAGCTCAAGGTAACAGTTCTCCTTAATCTTATTCAGTTCACGTTCATGTTTCCAGTATAAACTTGGTACCTATTCACCGTTTCATACTCAGTCATGCATTCATGTGTCAGTTGTCCGTGCATCAGATATGCATGAGTTCAGTATGTTTAGCATGTCAGTCATAAGATCAAGTTTTAGTTCTTCATGTTCAGTTCAGGTTCTATTGTCTTGTATCCCTTCTCAGTAAATTCTCATTCGAGGACGAATGTTCCTAAGGGGGAGATATTGTAATATGCCTCATGTTTCTAATCTATGAAGTGAATAAGTATTCCTATGTATGAAATTTCCTATCATATAATTCATACTTGAGTACATGACTTACAATGAATATCCTAGTGATAAGATAGCTTATGATGCATTAAGCATGTTCATATGAGTCACTTAAGGTAATACAAGCTAAGAGTTTTGGAATCCATCAAGTTTTAGTGTTTGATTTTACAAGGGTCATATTTGAACGAGTATAACTCAATGTTAATGTGGTATTTTGGCTGATTAGACCCACCAAATTGTAGAGAATCAAATTAGCTTTCCAACGATACCAATTTTGCCTTAATCCAATACCCGAGCAAAAAGTTATGCCCATTTTCATGAGAGACAGTAAGCATAGGCGATTGATTAGGTGCTGCCCAACCCAAGCATAGGCGATTGGTTAGGCGCCGCCTAACCTAGCTTAGGAAATCACTTGGGCATAGCCTAATTCAATTCCAGGTGCCAAAAACACTCCGTTTTGAGTTATTTTAAGGTTAATTAAGTCTTTTAACACTCCTTACACGTCCCTAAACTTAACCCTACAAAATATATAGCTTCTAAACATATTACAACCCTATTTTCATCTCAAAGCTCATAATCCAAGAGCACTAAAAGAGAAAAACAACTAGGGTTTCGTAACTAAGCTTGAAGATCCGATTTCAAGGAAATTCCTCCGTTAATCATCAAGAATCTTTCTTCTAAGGTATGTGTGATTTGATTTATGGATCCCTTTCATCCATAAAGTTCAAAAACCCTATTTTTCATTATAAAGTATGATTTCTATATTTTTGGGTGTTGATGATCATGTTGTTGATATTGGATGATTCCCAAGATGGAATATTTATATGTTTGTTTTAAATTTCATGATATCATATAATTTGGAAACATATAAATTGGGTTGTTCATGATGTATGAATTTGATGATTTTACCTATGCTTAAGATGTGCATGTAAGGTGTTTGATAAAATGCCTAAGAAACTAGAAATCATGCAATATAGCTAAATTGTGACTAAGTGAAGGATTCATGATATGCCCTTACGTTCCAATGACTTCTATGTTGTTAATGTGCCTTGTAAATGTTGTTGGAATACTCATGAACTATTCCTATGAGATTATGCTATGTTTACTTACAAATCCTACTTATGAACAAGATGTATGATAACCATGCAGTCCACATGAACTTCCATGCTATTGGTATGTGTTGCCAATATGATTATGCAATGAACATAATATTAAGCTTATGCAAGTACTTCCATGTGATATGAAATCCTTTCCATGAAATACATTGTTGATAACCATGCTTAGTATGAGATACCTACTTATGATATTATAAATTATGGACTCTACTCTTATGAGCAAGTCAGTCATGTGTGTCAGTTTCCTTCCATTGAGTCTTGGGGGTTCTTGTACCCAAAAACTATAGTTGTGTGCCTAGATCTATGTCATGTTTCACGATATCTAAACTCAAGCTATGATTCCATAGACTTCAGTTAGTCATGTGACTCAAGAAAACCTCATCATCTTAGTCAGTTGTCAAATATCAGTAACATTTCGCCAGTCAACGAAATTCAGTAAGATTATGTCATGCACAGTCAGTTATTCATGTCCAGTCCCTCCAAATGAGAGTAGAGGTTAGCACCAACTGAATCCAAGGATGGGAACTCACCCGCCAGTTCAGGGTTTGATTCTTAGTAGTCATCCTTGTGTTCCAGAACTACGTAGCCAGTGTAGGTTGAGACATCTTAAACCATCAGATTAGGGTTGATGAGGTGGCTTAACCCGTCAGTTTAGGGTTCCCACCGTTCTCATTGAGTACCCTCCAGATAAGGGTCACTCACAGGCTGTCCTTACCCGTGGCACGGTATTGACACCCCTCCAGTCGGGGCATAGATTGGACCCCAGCTTAGCCATAACGGCATACATGGGGCATGTCGGTTAAACACTACTTCGCACAGTTTCAGTATCAGTCTCAGTAAAAGAACTCAGGGCATTCTTCAGATTTCAGTATATACAGGACTCTCAGATATAGTCATCTATGTTATCAGTTTTAGTATCAGTCATGACAGTTATCAGTAAACCTTGTATTAGCTTACAAGTATTGCTATCACATAATCACGGTCCCAGTTTCTATATATGTGTGTTTGCACTCCCATGTTCATATTAGTCAGTCAGTGTTTTTCATGCATGAAACCCTTTATATTCAGCCTACCTTCCTTGTATACTCAGTACTCCAGTTGTACTTACGCATTTGCGCTATGGTGCTTTCTTTTCATGTTACACCATAGGTTTCGAGACACGAGCTCCAGCCCAGCAGTAGCGGTAGCATTCCAGTCGCAGAGACACAGTGAGTCCTCATTGATTTGAGGACAATATGATTTGATACATTTATTTATTTCTTCAGTTCAGTTTTATGGAGTTAGTTGGAGACATGTTCCTTCAACTCCTTATTCAGATAGTTTAGAGGCTTTCAGATTTATGTTCAGATTGAGTTGTTTTGGGTATTTTCACCCACATGATTGTATTCAGTTGAACCTTATGGCATAATAGTTCTATGTATTATGTATTATTATATCGTGATTTGCAGTATACAGGTACAGATATCAATCATGGGTTAGCTTGTGGTCCCTCGGGGTCATAAGCACCGTCTAGCATTCTGGTTCATGTTACAATGAAGTCATAAATTCTGTAAGCAGCAGTACTAGCCACTGGGTTGGCTGGAATCGTAGTTGGGCATTCATTCTAGGCTTCCAAAAAATGAGCTAGGGTGGTGAAGGCTGCTCTGAACTTCTCGTGGGAGACATGCTCGCCCAAATGATCTGGATAGATGGGCTGAGGGGCTGAATGATCTCCCGTTCCTCTTCCATGATTCCTATTTGGAGGCATTTCTGTAAATAAAAGAAAAACTGGGATTCGAAAGAGAGTGTAACAGGAGCTCATGCTCACTCGCACGACATGAATACTGAAAGAAAGGAAATTATTCCTAAAAAATAGCATAGACTTCTATCCATAAGTGTGGTGTACAACACACCAATACTCTACTAGATACGGCTTCCAGACTTTCTAGGACTCTAAAGAACCTTAGGCTCTGATGCCAAGTATGTAACACCCCGAGTCTGTACCCCGGATGCTACATGGTGCTCATAATCCCGAGGGACCACAAGCTAACCCATGACTAGTACCTGCTGCAATAACTGAACAATAATACTAAATAATATATGAAATTAGGTAGAAACATGCCATAAGGTTCAATCTGAAAATAATACTGAATGTGGTATTAAATACCGAAACTGAGCAAAGTACTGATATCTGAATAACTATCTAAAAACACTCTAGTCAGGGAAGCCTCTAACTGTCTGGACTATGGAGTTGATGGGACAAGTCCCCAACTAACTCCGTCTACTAACGTAAACTAAAATACTATAAGTAGTAATCATGTCCTTGAACTAAGAGGACTCGCCACTACGCTGAATACTGAAAGTTTGGTCTACTGAGGGATCTCTGGAGCTCATGCATCGGAACCTATGATATAAGACATCATAGTACAAAAGAAAAGCATTTGTCAGTACTTTGAATGTACTTTGAGGTAGGTGAAATGCATGGGCTCATATGTATGAACAATAATAAATAGATAACATGAGTATGACTGAATAAGAGTACATGCATGAATACGTATACCATAACTAAAATCATGATAACACTGAACATTAAGTTTGAATACTGATCAACTAATTTACTGGATAACTGATACTGTGCTACGGATAATTGGATGACTGTATCTGACAGTTCTAAATTTTAAGGAACTATACTGAGTTTCGTACTAAGCTGAGTTGAGTAACTATATCTGATAGTCCTGAATTTGTAGAACTGAACTGAGGTCTATTCTGTAACTAAGACTGAAACTGAGACTGTGGTAGGTAATCATCTAACCGACATGCCCCTCTATGAATTTATTAGGGTCCAACTTGTAACCCCAGTTGGAATGGCATCAATACCGTACCACGGGTAGAGACAAGATGTGAGTTAACCATCTCTGATAGGAAAGTCTTCCATCAACCCTTGCTGATAATAAAAACTCAAATGAGATATATCAACCCTAATAGTATCTGGTAGGAAGATATCTCAACCTACGCTTTCTACGTAGTTCTAGAACATAAGGATTACTTCTAAGAAACACACCCAATACTAGCAGGTGAGTCCCCATTCTTAGGTTCTCTCGGTGCTGAATCCTACTTCCAACTGAATAGACACTGAAATAATTTTTAATCTGTACTAGGCTGGAATGAACGGTTACTAATATTACTATTTATTTCAACCAAACTGAGTTCACTGAGTTCTATTAACTGATGGAATTCTACTAAATTCTATTAACTGATAGAGTTTACTGAGGTCTGAACTAAATATTGGGTTAGACTCAACTACTACTGAATATAATGAGTTTTCCTGAGTTTTAAAACTAACTGAGAGTACTAATGATCATGATGTAACTGATACTATTCTATGACTGACCATGGCTCTAGGTAATCAGCTAAATTGTCGGGTCCAAGTACCCCCAGGACTCGATAGCATAAATTAAGAGACATGGCATAAACTGAAATAGGTAAACTATAAACTTGATCATCATTTATTCATTAGGACATTTAAACAAACACTTGCATGTCATGAATTTGAATACACGCTAACATGATATAATTCCACTATTCAACTTACATGCTTAATTCAACAATCACTTGAAAGGCATAAAATATAGACATAACACCAATCAACATGTGAGCATACAATTCCAACTACCAAATTCACAATTTGAAGGCTTTAGCATGATTTCACGTGATAACACATATAAATCAATTTACCCCACATGATACTTATCATGAAGCATGGATTTGAAACTCAATTTGTCATTATAAACATGAATATTATCAAACCCAATATGAAATTCATGAAATTCATACACTTGAAGTTTAAAAATGGTTTCTTGGACTCCAAGGGTGAAAGAAACCCTTGGATGAACAATTCACATACCTTAGTGCCTGAATTCTGAAAACTTGATGGTGTGTTCTTGAGTTCTTGATTTGAAATTTGAACACCTAGGGTTTTGTTCTTGAGAGATTTTGAGAAAAAATGAGTATACTTTTGTGAATTAGGGCTGAATTTCAAGTTTTTGGGGGTTGAAGGTTTGGGGAAAAGACCCAAATACCTCCAAGGACGCGGTCTTTCAATGACTAAAAATTTGGCTACCAACGCGTAGGTCAATGTGATGCGTTAAAGGCATCAACGTGATAGCCAACGTGTCACTCCATGTTTGCGTCAATTCACTAGAATTAGATGCTGGTAGCTGAGAAAAATATTAATCAACACGATAGTCAATGCGGCGCACCAAAATTGTGTTGATCCACTATTTTAAGATTCCAAAAGAGCTTCAAACGAAGTCCGAAAAATCCAAAACTTGTTTGAAAACACCTACGGACATTCCTGATCATGAATCAACCTAAACATCAATATTTAATGGATTTAAAGGTCGTGAAATAAGATTTCCAACCTTCATAGGCTAAAATTACACTATGTCTAAGTACTTAGCTAAAATATTCTAAGTCTGGGACCCCTTGACAATCATAATGGACCGAATTAAGATTAGGATTTTGCAGAGTCTTACAATTATTTCAACAAATTTATTAAAGAGGTGGCTTGAAGCCATAGTATGTAATTTGTAGAGATTCAAATGGGACACTATATGGTCTATTGCTGGCATTATTTGAATTCCACCTGGAATTTACACAAAATCGACCTAGAGGCAAATTTTATACCTTCTATTAGAACTAAGGTAGATTTAATCTTCCCATGCAAGAGGTTATGAAGAAAAAGATCATTAAGTGGTTGTATGCAGGCATAGTTTATCTGATTGTTGCAGCATATAGGTGATCCTAGTCTAATGTGTGCCAAAGAAGGGTGGAATCACTGTGGTTTCCAATAAAAACAATGAGCTCATTCCTATGAAGCTAGAAAGTAGATGGTGAGCTCGCATTGACTATAGGAACCTAAATTCATAGGCCAAGAAAGATCATTTTCCTATGTTTTCATGGACCTGATGTTAGACTGTTCTGCTAGTGGAGAATGATATTTCTTTCAAGATGGTTATTTGGGGTACAATCAGATTTCTATCTCCCTCAAACACTAACAGAAGGCCACTTTCACATGTCCATATAAGAATTTTATATTTAAGAGGATGGGATTTGGTCTATGTAATACTCCCACTGATTTTCAACATTATATGATGTCAATCTTTTCTGACATGGTAGAGGACATTATTGAGGTTTTCACGAATGACTTTTCAATTATTGTTGACTCATCTAACGATTGTGTAGCACATCTTGACAATGTTCTGAGGAGATATGAGGAATGTAACTTGGTGTTGAAATGGGAGAACTATCTCTTCATGGTTAAAGAAGGAATAGTATTTGTTCATACGATTTTTAAAAAGGGGGTTAATGTAGACTATACAAAGATTGAGTAATTGCCTACACTAATTTCTATAAAGAGCATTCATAGGTTTTTAAGGCATGCAGGATTCTATTGAAAAGTCATCAAGGACTTATTGTAAATTACGAATCCATTGTGCAAGTTGTTGGAGAAGTATGTAAATTTTGTGTTTGATGAGGCATGTCTAAAGGAATTCGAGTGTCTGCAAGATAAATTATTTTCATCCCCTATTATTGTGTCCCCAATTGGACCTTGCCCTTTGAGGTTATGTGTGATGCTAGTAGTGTGGAGCTACGTACAATCCTAGGCCAAAGGCGAGAAAAGATCTTACATCCAATCTACTACACTATCAAAGCACTTAACCCTGCTAATAAGAATTGCACGATGGCTAATCAAGAGTTGCTTGTTTTTATGTTTGCATTTAAGAAATTTTTGTCATGCTTTCTTGGCATTAAAGTGATCATACTTTCTGACCATATAACTCTAAGATACCTTATGGAATATATGAAGTTTAGGTTGATTAAATAGGTACTTCCCAGACAAGTAAGTCTTGGCAGCACTAAAAGACTTAATTCCTTTCTTTGTAGACTTTGCCAATTATTTGGCAAGTGAACTAGTTCAAGAAGATATGTCATTTTAATAGAAAAAAAAGCTCATGCAAAAGGTAAGAACTTTTTTTAGGATAAGATATAGTTGGTTTTGGTTTATGCAGATGGTGTGACTTAGAGATATGAACCTGAGGTTGAGATAATTAGTATCTTAGAAGCATATTACTCATCACCTATTGGTGTTTATCATGGAGGTGCAAAGACCACACATATATCTTGCAATGTCATTTCTATTGGCCCAACATTATAAATATGCACATGATTATGCTAGGGCTTGTGACCAATGTCAAAGGAAAGTAAACATCTCATGCATGCATAAACTTGCAATGACGACTATCGTTGAGCTCAAGTTGTTTGATGTTTCGGGTATTGACTTCAAGGTACCCTTTGTGAGCTCACATAAAATAAAATCCGCCACTGAGTATGTTTCCTAATAGGTCTAGGCAATTGTGCTTCCACACAATGAAGGTAAGAGTGTCCCAGCCTTTTTTAAAAAAATCATCTTCTCTAGATTTGGTACACCTCAAGATATCATTAGTGATGGAGGCTCGCACTTTTGCAATTGTCTTTTTAAAACCCTACTTGAAAAATATGGTGTTAAACACAAGGTGGCAATAACTTATGACCCTCAAATAAGAGGCAACTGAGGTCTCAAATTGAGATATCAAGTCTATATTGGTGAAAATTGTGAATGCCACTAGAACAGACTATGCTAGAAGTTTGGGTAATTCAATCTAGGCCTACCAAACAATATTTAAGACCCCTATAGGTGCTTTCCCATATTAGCTTATATATGGCAAGGCATGTCACTTGTGTATCGAACATGAACATAAGGCGTTGTAGGCATTGAAGTTATTAAATTTGATATGGAGTGATTTGTAAAAAAATGAGATTAGAAAAAATAAATGAGAGAATTGAATTCCATCTTTGCACTTTTGAGAGCTCAACCTTGTACTAAGAAAAGATAAAGTTGTATCATGACTAAAAGATGAATGTAGAGATTTACCTAAGAGACTTGGTCTTGTTTTATAATTTGAGGCTTTGCCTTTTTCTTGGAAAGCTGAGGTCTGAATGATCTAGACAATGCACTATGGTAAGGGTTTTTCACATGGTTTAGTTAAGCTAACGGGGATGGGGTGTACCATTTAAGTTAAATGGTAAGCATGTGAAGCATTATATAGGAACTACAAAAGAGATGAGGTCACGTGAAAAATTCAACCTTTTTAAAGTCTAAGTAGTCAAGAGAATCGGTTCATGGTGCGACGTTTAATCAGGAGCTTCATAGAAGGCAACCTATTGTCTAGTTGGTGAATTCATAGTAAATAAATGAACCACATTGTGATGCGACATTAATGAAGCACTTCATGGGAGGCAACCCATGTTTTGTACTTTGTGTTTTATAGGGTAATGTTGTTATTGGTGCAAGGATTGTGAAGGAACGAGGAGATTGTAATACCTCACAAGCTCCTAGTAAATTTTTCAACTATTAATCGTATGTTTAAAGACCCCAAAGTGATATTTTTAAACCATACTTATGTTTCATTCGAATTACCCTTGTGTGTGAATTTTTTTGAATGCGATTATGTTCAAAGAAAGCACTTAGAGAAAAGTTGAGTTTAGAACATTTCTATTGATTGAGTTTTAGTATTTGATCCTACAAGGGTCAAATTTTAATGAGTGTAACTTATAGATTTTATAGGGTTTTAGATATCCATACCCACCAAATGAAATATCTTTGAGTTTTCTTTTCAATGCATCTGATTTCACCTTAATTAGATATTGGAATAGAAAGTTATGCTCATTTTACCTGGGAGTGTCTGTCTACGAGAAGGTGACGACTTGTGTTGACGAGATGTCAACTAGGTTATGAGATGTCAACTTAGTAGTCAACCTTAACCAAGAAAGACCTTAAAAAATTAAGATAAGGTGATGACTGAGTTGACAAGTCATCAACTACTTGACAAGTTGTCAACTAAGTCATCAACCTTAACCAGAAATTGCCCAAATCCAGCAATGATTGATGACTAAATTAACAAGTTTTCAGCAACCTAACAAGCTATCTACTTAGTTGTCAACAAGGAAATTTCCTAAAATTATTTTAAGTTTCCTTAGGGGTAGTTTGGTCTTTTCCTCACCTAAAACTCCTTTCCCACAACATAAATCATCCAACAAGCATTATTTACCCATTATAGTGAGTTTTCAACGCTCATTCTTCTCTCCACTCTCAAGATAAAAGAAGTAGAGTTTCTTTCAAAAGTTCAACTTCGAAGGCTCCAATTTAACTTCCCTTCAAGAGATTTACTAAATTCAGGTATGCGGGGTTTGAACACGGATAACCTTTCATCCTTGTTCCCAAAGCTTTGATTTTACAAGGGAATTTATTAGATTTAATTAAGGTTCATACCCAATTTCCATGTTTTTAAAATTATGACACTATTGTGTTGACACGACTCAACTGGTGGCCTTGTCATAATGGGCATCTCAAGTCTGACCGGGAACGGAGACCACCCCTGTTACCCAACCCGACTTTCAGTTGCCTACCTGATTGGCTTAATTCCAAACATATAACAAGATAGGGTTATTGTTCATATCTAGATTCTAGGATAGGATCACAACTGTGACCGACCTAACCGAGTCCAACCATCCCGTACCAACTGTCCAAACATACCGATCCAAACCAATACAAAAACAAGGGCCATAAACCAGGCCATTACCAAATAAGTTCCAAAACATAATATAATTATTCCCAAAATAAAATATGATGGAACAGTGAGAACTTATGTCTGATGATGCCATCCTCCCAGATTATTCCAATGCCAAGGCTGACACAAATAATGATCCCGCCCAGTCCAACCCATAGCAGTACCAAAAAGCCTCTAACTAAAAGAGTAATAAAATCTGGTTGGGACATGCCCCAACTATGGCCAAAAATAATATACAAAAATAAATAATAATGTATAAAAATATCCATAACATGAAATGGATACTTTCGAAAAGATGGAAGCTTACCACTTCAATGCAAATGTTGTCCCCGAGTCAATCACTAAGTAGGCGTAGTAGAACGGCTAGTTCCTACATAGTGTTGGTATACAACCGCTAATAGACGGGTTAGCGGGTTCACGCTAGCATAATCTCAGGATAAGTATAAAATAGTTCCATTTATAAAAGTCAAGTAAAACCATCCATATTCAAACAACCATGCATATATATATAACCATGCCGGGAAAGGGAAGAAGGTTTTGCATTCCATTAAAACCTTTACCTGGGTTGTGTAGCTTTGTTGTACCAAACCACCCATGGGCTATATAGGTTCAGCTCCCCCTGCTAAGAGGGAGCCAGTGCGCGTAGTTGCATGACTAGAGAAGATACCCTGGGATGACTAGTACATCCCCAAAAATAAAGTATGACATCATGCATACAGTCACCAAGACCAAACCTCATATCAGTAAATATGAGTTTCCAGTTTTGATCCCTCTGGGACCTCCACCTTCCATATCTTAGCTACACATTCTGACATTAATACCCAATTAAAATCATTTTTCCTAATAACCAAGGCCATTTATATTGGTATCGTCATATCAACCCTTACTTACAAGTATCATCCATAGCTAACCATTTATAGGTTTAAAGAGGACTTTCAACTTTCATTTCCAATTACCATATTAAACCTCTTGGGGGAATTTTATGTATCCCTCAAGCATAAATATTTATCCATTTACCTTTCCAAGCCATTTAAACCATGCATAACTCTTTACAAAGTCTTAAAACAAGTAAGAGTTCCATTAATGTACTCAATGCAATGAAAACATCATTATTGGCATTTTGTCAAACACATTGGGAGCATAATATAACCAAAACCAAATCCAATAACCATTAAACCATCCCATACAATACAGTTATCCAAAACCACCATTAATGGGCATACAGCATAAATTAAACCATAAAAAACCATAACCAACCATTTAATATCAAAACCCCCAATTCATATTTGAAAACAAAAATCATACAATCATAAAACCATGAAACCATTATGTAAAACCATTCCTTTAGTTAGAAATAACAATGGGAGAAGATAAAATGCCTTAAACAAAGATAGTGATGGAAAAGAATCAACAGGACAAGCCCCAAATCGATACTCTAGTTGAAACCCTAGGTTTCTTTGACCAAAAGCTCTTGAGAGAATTATAAAGTGTTTAAGAAGAGTTTCTAAGTGTTAATGAATAGATTTTTTGGGTAAATAACCTCCCAAGTGCCTTATAAGTCGTGGGCCCTTATCAGGATAAGTGGGGAAACATCCAGATTGCCCTCACTTAAATCCCCTAAATTCTTTTATAGGGATATGACTGACCCTAACGAGTCGTATCCTCCCTATACAAGTGGTACCCACCACTCGTACTCTTGACCTTAACCCTTAGATCCAACACTGTCCAGTATATGACTCATACAAATCAAGTTGTATCCCAAGCATACAATCTGTGACCATCACCTGTATCCCTGACAGAATCACATAGCGAGAGGATTGAACACTGACCACCATACGAGTCCTAGGTACAACTCATACCCTGGCTTATGACTCCAGGTGATCCACTCGTACTCAGATAAAACCTAAGAAACCAAGTCTAAGATTAAGTTAAGGAACCAAATGATCCATACCAACCAATACGACTCATACCCCAAAGTCGTATCCATTCCAATGAATAAAAGACATCCCACCAACACTGGTCAGCATACTACTGGACCATACCATTCGTACCCTAATGTATGGCTCATACCCCTAAGTTGTATTGGGTCCAGAGACCAGAATTCCAGGAAATTTTCAAAGGTACAGAAATCAGGGTATTTCACTCTCCCAGACTAGGAACATTCATCCTCGAATGACGGACAAGGTAGCAGAAACACTACTTACACCCCTTAGATGTCTCTACTCTTTTCTTAAACAAAGATGCAAGGAAATCATGTATAGTCATTTGCATTATCAAATTACACATCAAGAAAAAGTACCTTCCTGTAACGCCCCGAGTCTGTACCCCGAACGCTACATGGTGCTCATAATCCCAAAGGACCATAAGCTAACCCATGACTGGTACCTGCTGCAATAATTGTGTAATAAGTTCAACCAAACTAGCCAATAGAGCACGACCACATGTTGTCACCACACAATTATAGTAAACTCATTTAGCTATAATAGAATCTACTACTGGAGTTGATAAGGGGTCATCATACTATCTCTGTTTAACTAATACCATGAATGATGACTCAGCAGAATTGAGTACAACAACACCGCCATCTTTGGAATCCATAAGATGAACTCCAAGGCTAGCTAATTTGTGAACAGTTCAGCATGAAGTAGTAAGAGACTGTAATGATTGCGGAAATAGGAGGAAACATATGCCATAAGATTAAAATCTATAAATAAATCTGAATGCGGTATCAAAATACCAAAACTGAATATAAGTACTGAAAAACTAAACAACTGTCTAAAAATAATCTAGTCTGAAAAGCCTCTAAATTGCTTGAACTATGGAGTTGATGGGGCAAGTCCCCAACTAACTCCGACTACTGAAAATAATATTGAAATATTGAAAATCACAAGCATGTCCTCAAACTATGAAGACTCACCACTACTCTAAAAGCTAAAAATCTGAACTACTAAGGGTGCTCTGTATCCCGTACATCTGAACCTATGATATAAGACATCATAGTGCAAAAGAAAAGCATGTGTCAGTACTTTGAATATACTGGTATGCTTAGTGAGGTAGGCTAAAATGCATGGGTTCATATGCATGAACAATACTAACTGAATAACATGAGTATGACTAAATAAAAGTATATGCATAAATACATAGACTGTAACTAAGATCGTAGTAATAGTGAGTACTGAGTTAGAATATTGATAACTGATATCTGAGTTTACTGATACTGTATTACTAATTATTTGAATGACTGTATTTAACAATCCTGAATTTATAGAACTAAATTGATTTTTATTTTGAGACTGATACTAAAATAGAGACTGTGGGAGGTAATCATCTAACCGACATGACCCTCTCTAATTTGTTTGGGTTCTAACCTGTAACCCCAGTTAAAAGGGGGTCAATACCATTCCACGGGTAAGGACAAGCTATGAGTTAACCCTCTCTAATAAGAAGCTCTTCTGTCAACCTTCTCTGGTAGGAAAAATCAAAATGACATATATCAACATTAGTCTTGCAGGAAGGTATCTCAACCTATGCTGACTACATAGTTCTAGAATGCAAGGATTGCTTCTAAGGATCAAACCCTCTTCTAGCAGGTGAGCCCCCATCCATGGGTTCATTCGGTGTTGAATCCTACTCCTAACTAAAATGGACACTAAATTGATTTCCTAGTTTGTACTAGGCTTGACTGAACTGTTACTGATCATACTATTTAACTAAACTAAGTTCACTGAGTTCTGCTGACTGACGGAATACTACTAAATTTTGTTATCTAACAGAATACTACTAAATTCTATAGGCTGACTAAGTTTACTGAGGTCTGAACTGAATACTAAACTAGACTGGATTGATACTGAGTTGACTAAGTTTTCCTGAGTTCTATAACTGACTGAGAATACTACTAATAACGACGTGACTAAGACTATTCTATAACCGACACTGGCTCTAGGTATACAACTAAATTGTTGGGTATTAAATACCCCCAGGACTCGATTGCATGAATAATAATAAAACATGATAATTCTTGGAAACATAACAATAGCCAACTGTACACAATACAATCAATAAAGCATTTCATCAAGCACTTGAAAATCTTGAACTTGTACATGTATAGGAATGCAGACTATCATGTCATAAGAACATTAAACATTTCACATAGACATTCTAACAAACACTTTCAAGGCATAGCTTCAACATGGGAGTCATTTTGAATATGTAGTTCTCGCATGAAGTCATCATAATATCACCTATGGATCACAAGGTAAAATGTATTCGTTTAGGCATTTTGACAAACACATGAGAGGCATGACCTTATGCTTGGGCATTAATAATAAAATAATACATCATGGCTACATTAATCAATTTAATTTCAAGGATTCCAACCCATATGCTAATATAAATTTATGAAATATATTAAAGATCTCAACTTGGAAATCAATCAACAAGATCAACATGAGTACAATACAACCCACAACATGGAAATCATGATTTAAGATTTTAAAAGGGGTTTCTTAATCTCCAAGGGTAAAAGTGACCCTTGGATGAACACTTCACATACCTTGATGCTTGATTTTGAGAAGATTGATGGTAAAATTCTTGACATTTGAATCTTGAATGGAAAATCCTAAGGCTTGTTCTTGAGAGAAAGTATATTTTGGTGAATTAGGGCTGAATTTTGTGTTTATAGGAGAATAAGGGTGGGGAAAATGACCCAATTACCCCCACAACCTGTATCAAAAAATTGTTGAACTGGGCAGACCTCACGTCGCGATGCCTACTTGGGTCAAGTACCCATCGCGATACGAACCCTAGCTAGGTTGACTGTCCCTCGCGATGTGGGGCCATCACGACCCCTCACTATTTTAGGCATCCAAACTCGCCCTTACGCTATATGGAATAATCCGAAACTCGCCTGAGATGACCTACAAGTGACCCTAATTATGAATCAATTTAAAAATTGACAAACTAAGGTCGAGAAGGTCTTGAAATAAGATTACCAACTTGCAAAGGCTAAAATGACTATCTAAGTATGAATACTTAGCTAAATTTTTTTCTAAGTCTGGGACCCTTTAGCAAGCTTTAAACGACTGAGTTAAGCTTAAAATTTTGTGGGGTCTTACAATATCACCCCCTTGGGAACATTCGTCCTTGAATGTGGCAGACTAAGTTGAGATTACTGATGGACTGAATTTACTTACTGGACATGCACATTGAAGCATGATTACATAGTTGGCACTACTAACATACTAAAATTTCATGTTGAGCATGCATATCTGATGCATGATTACATGACTAAATTGATTCATGAATGCATGACTGGGATTTATGATAAACTAGATTTTCTAATATTGGACATGCATATCTGATGCATGATTACATGACTGTACAGGTTTATAAATGCATGACTGAATATGCAATGATAACTGATACCAAGCTTGTAAAGGTAATCTAAACATAGAATTGAGTAAGTTTAAGGAACAACTATTACTTACACTGAAAAATACTGATGGACTCAAGATTATTTTTGGAGTACGCATGAACGGGAACATGAGAACATGACTGAGATTGGAACGTGGTATATGAATTGAATATCGTGTACTGAACTGATCCCCTTGAATACGTGGCTTACGATTGAGATTGGAATTTGAGGGTTAACTTATGAGTATCCACTGCCCCAAAACTAGATTTGTTATGTGAAGAAAACTGGGAGGTTTAGGATATGAAAGCTTGGGGTTATAGTGCATCTCCCCCTTGGTATATTATGTCGCCCAAAGAATGCTGATTTGGCTGAGATACTGAGGAAAACATGAGATGATGCACAAGGAACCTACGAACTAAATCGTGATTGAATATCTGGGGCCTGAAACTGAGATATGATACATGAACTGAGCTGAACACGCAACTACCAGGTTGGTCCATCTTAGAATAGTTACATTCATGAGACTTCCGATAGTGAGACTAGATGGAAAAGTGGAAAACCACACCACACGAACTTGTCCGTCTGACTATTAAACTAAATTATTGGCTTTACGTACTAACTCATACTGAAAACTTATTCTCAACTATACACTCTACCTTAGTACGACACTTCACCTGGCACTACTAAAAATATTCACATAGGCGATGTGCACGAATGCATAAGCATACTACTTATCTTATTAACTGAATGACTAATAGCTTAATGCTGGACCTGTAAGACTGAACTATACTTAGTCTGAATAACTAAGTTGAAACTATAGGGTATTATACATATGAGGTAAGGACTAACTGAGTAACATGAGATAACTGAGCATAAATTGTGTGTCAACTATATTTTTGAGAATGCAAGAGCAAGCATATAACATAGTTCTAAAATATTCCATTAACTAAGGTACTAAAATACTAATAACTGAGTAACTAATAGTTGTACGCTATGGTCGAGCAAACCTGAAATTGTACTGAGTTTCTGATCTGATTATTGGAATGAGACTTACACTATAACTAGTACTATAACTGAGACTACTACTGAGATGGTAACTGGGATTGAACACACTATAAGGCATGGGTGCAGAAGTCATGAACTGCGTGACCTGAGTTTTGGAGTTTTCGTATTCATGGAACATGATTCGTATTACTGAGTGAACTGGAACTCCTCATACTATGGACTGGGAACGCACACGATTCTATGGAAAGTGCGTGAATATAAGTTGTGTTCATGGGGCGGAGATGTAAAGCATGCGTAGGTATCGTGATGACTTAAGTACAAAACTTTGAGCTGAGGTAGGGATGAGTTGGGCATCATTCCCACCCATTTCTTTTCTACACGTACTAAAATTACTACTGAAATCTGGAAGCCTGACTCCCTGAGATATCATAACTAGACAGTTCTTGTATACCACCAGGCTATAATAGACTGACCCACTGGGGTGGAGATTGAGAAAGATTTTGTTAATATTTAGTCTGACTTTAAAGTTAACTGGTATGTAAAGAGTTACAAATGACACAGAAGCTCTTGGAACTAATGAGACATAAACATGTAAATGGAAGGTCTGTAACATACCAGTGACTGCATCTGGAGAAATTTCCCAATCTTCCCTAGACTGAAGTGCATAAAGCCTATTTGGGTGCTGCCCACTGGTGGCACTGGAAGTGGCATCTTGCTGATTCAAGCGACCGTACTAGGCTGAAGGACAACTGTGCTGACTTTGTGGACCAGCCTTAGGATAGTCTTAGACTCTGTGACCTGACTCTCCACATCTAAAACACACATCACTATCGGCTCTACACATACCCTTATGATTTTTTCCATATTCTTTGCAAAGCGGATTAGTATGACCACCGCTTGCACTACTCTGGGTTTTAGAGCATGGCGCCCCATCATGACTGTCATTCCTGAACCTTGGTATTGGTGTACTAGATGAAGATAGAACTGGGGCTGAAAACTTCTGACTAAATTGAGAACGGTTACCACCCTCTGACCTTGGCTGGGTAAAACTAATGCTACCCATTTTGGCTCTCTTATTTTCTCTCTCCTTCTTCTTAAGTTTTTGTTCCTCAATCTATTGAGCATGGACCATAAGCCTAGATATGTCCATATTCTTAATCAACATCGCAGTCCTACACTCCTTAACCACTCTACCCGATACCCCAGACACAAACTTGCTCTTTCCTAATCTATTGTCTACTACTACATGGAGAGCATACCTAGCTAACTGAGTAAACTTGAGTGAATACTCTTTCACACTCATATTGCCTTGCCTGAGATTGATGAACTCTAACACTTTGGCTTCTTTCAGCTCTAAGGGAAAGAATCTATCTAAGAAGGTCGTAGAAAACACTTCACATTCTGTGGGCTCTACATCTGCACCCCTTTCTACCTTTCACTACTTAAACCATGTATGGGATACATCTTGTAGCTGATAGGAGGCTAACTCAACACTCTCACTGTAAGTCACTCCCATGATATCTTTAACTTTCTAAACCTGATCGAGACACTCTTATAGATCCTCTTTAGACTTAGAACCTGAGAATATGGGAGGATTCATTCGGGTAAAGTCTCAAATTCTGGCAGCAATGGTGTTCGCCACTTGGTTAGCCAGAATAGTAGTTGGGTGTTCATTATGGGCTACCATAGAATAAGCTAGGGTGGTGAAAATTGTTCTAAACTTAGAGTAGGAGACATGTTCATCCAGAGGATCTGGCTGGGTAGGCTGAGGTTTTGGCTGGTCTCCTATTCCCTTTCCTTAGTTCTTTTTGGAGGCATGTTTTGTAAATGGAAGAGAAACTTAGATTTAACAGGGAATTTAACTGGAGCACATTCTCACTCACACGACATGAATACTGAAAGAAGGGAAACTATTCCTTAAATATCTCGTAACCTCATGTCCATAAGTGTGGGGTGCAACACAATCATGAACAAAACTCTACTAGATGCAGCTTTCAGACTTCCTAGGCCACTGTTGAACCTTAGGCTATGATACCAATTTTGTAATGCCCTGAGTCTGTACCTTGGATGCTACACGATGCTAAAAATCCCAAAGGACCACAAGCTAACCCATGATTGGTACCTATTGCAATAACTATGTAATAAATACTGTAATAATTGCAGAAATAGGTGGAAACATATTCCATAAAGTTCAAATCTATAAATAAATCTTAATGCGGTATCAAAATACCAAAATTGAATATAAGTACGGAAAAACTAAACAACTTCTGAAAATAATTTAGTCGGAAAAGCCTCTAAACTGCTTGAACTGTGGAGTTGATGTGACAAGTCCCCAACTAACTTCGACTATTGAAAATAATACTAAAATACTGAATATCACAAGCATGTCCTCGAACTATGAAGACTCACCACTACTCTGAAAGCTGAAGATCTAAACTACTAAGGGTGATCTGGAGCCCGTGCATCTAAACCTATGATATAAGACATCATAGCGCAAAATAAAAGCATGTGTCAGTACTTTGAATATACTGGTATACTTAGTGAGGTAAGCTGAAATGCATAGGTTCATATGCATGAATAATATTAACTGAATAACATGAGTTTGACTGAATAAGAGTACATGCATGGATACATAGACTGTAACTGAGATCATGGTTATACTGAGCACTGAGTCTGAATATAGATAATTGATATTTGAGTTTACTAATACTGTATAACTGATTATCTGTATGACTGTATCTGAAAGTCCTGAATCTATAGAACTAAATTGAGTTTTATTCTGAGACTGAGACTAAAACGAAGATTGTGGGAGGTAATCATCTAACCAACATGCCCCTCTCTAATCTGATTGGGGTCCAACCTATAACCCCAGTAGGAAGGATGTTAATACCTTTCCATGGGTAAGGAAAAGTTGTGAGTTAACCCTCTCTGATAGAAAGATCTTCTGTCAACCCTCTCTGGTAGGAAAACTCAAATGAGCTATATTAACCCTGATTTTGCAGGACGGTATCTTAACCTATGATAGCTACGTAGTTCTGGAATGCAATGATTACTTCTAAGGACCACACCCTCTGCTAGCAGGTGAGCCCCCATCCTTGGGTTCACTCGGTGCTGAATCTTACTCCCAACTAAAATGGACACTGAATAGATTTCCTAGTTTGTACTAGGCTTGACTGAACTGTTACTGATCATACTATTTAACTAAACTGAGTTTACTGAGTTCCGCTGACTGACGGAATACTGCTAAATTTTGTTATCTAATAGAATACTACTGAATTCTATAGGCTAACTGAGTTTACTGAGTTCTGAACTGAATACTAAACTAGACTGGATTGATACTGAGTTGACTCAATTTTCCTGAGTTCTGTAACTGACTGAGAGTACTACTGATTATGACGTGACTGATACTATTCTGTAATTGACATTGGCTCTAGGTATACAGCTAAATTGTCGGGTATTAAATACCCCTAAGACTCGATTGCATAAATAATAATAAAACATGATAATTCTTGGAAACATAACAATAGCCAACTATACACAATACAATCAATGAAGCATTTCATCAAGCACTTGAAAATCTTGAACTTGTACATGTATAGGAATGCATACTATCATGCCATAAGTACACTAAACAATTCACATAGACATTCCAACAAACACTTTCAAGGCATAGCTTCAACATGGGAGTCATTTTGAATATGTAGTTCTCGCATGAAGTCATCATAAGATCCCTATGGATCACGAGGCAAAATTTATTCACTTAGGCATTTTGACAAACACATGAGAGGCATGACCTTATGTTTGGGCATGAATAATAAAACAATACATCATGGCTACATTAATCAATTTAATTTCAAGGATTCCAACCCATATGCTTATATAAATTCATGAATAGCATTAAAGATCTCAACTTGGAAATCATTCAACAAGATCAACATGAGTACAATACAACCCACAACATGGAAATCATGATTTAAGATTTTAAAAGGGGTTTCTTAAACTCCAAGGGTGAAAGGCACCCTTGGATGAACACTTCACATACCTTGATGCTTGATTTTGAGAAGATTGATGGTAAAATTCTTGAGATTTAAATCTTGAATGGAAAACTCTAAGTCTTGTTCTTGAGAGAAAGTAAGTATATTTTGTTGAATTAGGGCTGAATTTTGTGTTTATGGGAGAATAAGGGTGGGGAAAATAACCTAATTACCCCCATAACCCGTATCAGAAAAATTGTTGAACTGGCCAGACCTCGCGTCATGAACCCTACTTGGTTCAAGTACCAATCGCTACGCAACCCCTAGCTGGGTTTACTATCCCTTGCGATGCGGGGCCATTGCAACCCCTCACTATTTTAGGCATCCAAACTCGCCCTTATGCTAGTCGAAATAATCCAAAACTTGCCTGAGATGACCTACAAGTGACCCTGATCATGAATCAATTTAAAAATCGACCAACTAAGGTTGGGAAGGTCGTGAAATAAGATTTCCAACCTACAAAGGCTAAAATGACTCTAAGTATGAATACTTATCTTAAAATTTTTCTAAGTCTGGGACCCCTTAGCAAGCTTTTAACGACTGAGTTAAGCTTTAAATTTTGTAGGGTCTTACACTTCTACACAGATATCTGAATCCAAGAACAAATGCGGATACATGGACTTCATGTCCTTCTACGCTTCCCATGTGGCCTCTTCCACCTTGTGGTTCCGCCACAAAACTTTAACCGAAGCCACATCCTTGGTTCGTAACCGACAAACCTGCCAATCCAATATCTCTACCAAAACCTTTTCATAAAATAGAGAGTCCAAAATACCCAAACCATTCAGAGAAAAAAATGAAGAAGGATTATTAAGACACTTCATCAACATGGAAACTTGAAATACAGGATGACTGGATTTCAATCTAGAAGATAACTCCAATTCGTAAGCATCATTACCAACCCTCCGCAAAATCTCATATGGTTCAATATACCGGGGACTGAGCTTCCTATTTTTGTAAAACCACATTACTTCTTTCATGGGAGATACCTTGAGGAATACCTTATTCCCAACCTCAAACTCTCTACGCCTAACATCCACATAGGAGTTTTGGCGACCTTAAGCAGCTTTAAGCCTATCCCAAATCACCTTTACCTTATCCATATCCTGATAGACCAAATCCAGACCAAACATATCCACCTAACCAAGCTCAAACCAACCAATAGAAGATCTACATCTTCTACCTTATAATGCCTCAAAAGGAGCCATACCAATACTAGAATGATAGCTATTATTATAAGAAAACTCTACAAGAGGTAGATGCTCAACCTAATTGCCACCATAATCAATTACACAAGCCTAAAGCATGTCCTCCAATGTCTGAATAGTCCTTTCTATTTTCCCATCCATCTGAGGATAAAAAGCAGTGCTCAGACTCACCGTAGTACCCAGACCTTTCTAAAAAGACCACTAAAAATGAGATGAGAACTGCATACCACAGTCAGAGATAATCAAAATAGGTACCTCATGAAGCTCTCAATCTCATAAAGATACAACTTCGCATAATCCTCTGCTAAAAAGTTAGTTTGTACTGACAAGAAATAACTGGACCATGTCATCCTATCCACGATGACCCAAACCAAATCATATTGATTTCGAGACCGAGGATAACTAGTAACGAAGTCCATATGGATTACCTCTCATTTCCATTCAGGAAACTCAATGTCTTGGTATAAACTACCAGGCCTCATGTGCTCAACCTTAACCTGTTGGCACACCAAGCACTTAGCCGCAATATCAGCCATATCTCTCTTTATATAAACTACCAGGCCTCATGATACATCTTTGTTGAACTAGGATGAACAACATAGTGTGACTCATGCGCCTTAGCCAAAACCCTTTATTGCAATTTGTCGACATCAGGAATGCACAACCTCCCTTGGTACTGTAAAGTACCATCTGACAGAGCCCAAGTGCACACACAAGTATACGTGGTTTACCAAGTAGTAAAATATTTTCAACGAAGACCAAGTATTGATCTCTCAAGGACTTGCGTTCGCCGACTATCTAATTATAGTTTAACCAATTGAAGAGAGTAGCAAATAGAATTTTAGAATAAAAGACAAACTAAACTAATGCAGTAAAGTAATGACTTAGGACAACCAATGGATAGAAGCCCAGGATTAAGGCTTAAGAACAATGATACTATGTTATTTAACTTCTTTCGTTAATCTTTTATCTTGGTTGATGATTCGTAGGGTTAATTGCATGATTATGGTTTTCCAACCTCTATTACTTTACCAAAGTTGAACCTTACAACTACATCGTTAAGCGGGGATGCAATAGTTCACTTATGATCTTTACGAATATCATCCTAATATGAATCAAGTAAGGAATATAAGTACATCCGGTCCTAGATACTAATTTGAATTCCTTATTTCATAAAGAAATACAAATCATAGTTTGTCTATTCCCATGTTCTATAGCCCTACTCGAGTTTACAAGGTTGACAATTGACGTATTCTAAGGATAGCTAATCCTTAAAATAATTAAAACAAGAATAAACAAAGAACCAATGATGATAAGAAAATTAACAAACTTAATTCAAAATAAAAGTAGTCATGATCTTGGCCTTAACCTCGGAAAGGGAGTTTTAGCATTTAATGGACATATCCATCGTCCTATCCCTTGGATTGATGATACAAACCATGAAAGACACTAAAGTAAAGAGATACACACCCTAAGAGAAGTGTAGAGCGGCCCCACAACTAGTCTAAGACGTCCAAAATCATGTAAAAATGTGATACAACATGTATTTATAGTATAAGGGTAAGCCAAATCCGTGTTGGAATCGAATTGGAGTGAAAATCCCAGGGGTGGAGTAGACCATACGTCACACCCTTTATTTATATGGAATGGATCATGCGATGCACGTTGTTTCTTTAATTTACTTCCCGAATTTTGGTCAAGTATTGGTCCTTCCTCCTTTTCTCCCTTGTCTTGTGGTATCTTTCCAATGATTTTCCAGCCTTTATATCATCCATATACATCATATTAATCTCTCAAAGGATCCTACAAGAAAACACCACACGAATTAGAGGTACAAACACAAAGTATCCATTACGATGAATCAAAAAAAAGAGCTTAGACTAGGTTGATTTCCATGATCTTTCACTTGAAGTTTCAACTCTTCCCTTGACTCAATTAAACTTTGTACACTCCTAAGAACTTGTTCCACATACAATAACGCGTGTAAAACCATTTTTAACACATAAAACACAATAGAAGCAAACAAGATAGACTACACAAGCAGCTAGCTCAAGCTAGAAAGACTAATTTTCTCTATTGAACACTAATGGACTCTTTGAAGTACCTACTTGTTTGTAAAACACCATAAACCTTATAAATATATGATTTAACACTTTTATACACATTTATCCCATTATTAACCCATATAGCATAGAATCATCCTCAAAAAAATATGGCTAAAAAGACTAGAATAGTGACGCTAGAATGCATAAATACACCCAACATCACCACCCCACACTTAAAGCCTTGTTTGTTCTCAAACAACTCTTAACTATAATCATCATCAACTACAAATACTCTACACTTCTACTAAATGCAAGACACTCAAGCTAGCACTACAATGAATACATCGAATGCAAGTTACTAAACTAAGCATGTTCTCTACATAATTGAAAGCTAACGAACACTACTCCAAAACATCCTATCCTCAAGAATTGACTCACCTAGTGGCAAACTCATGCATATTGCTCAATCAAGGACATAATACATATCACCCACATTCATCAAACATGTGTTCCTCACAATAAGAGAGTTACCCATAACCACTCACAATAATGAAATTTAGAACATAATGGAACGAACTTTCTAATCCAAGATCCTTATCGGGACCTCCTCATAGGACAATGAATCGAAAATGACAATATTCTCCAAGGTAACAACCAACAAATGATCACCCACGTATTTTCATAACCTGGACGCATAGAACACTGGGTGAATGGAACTCATGCTAGAGGGAAAATCCAATTCATATGCAACATTACCAACCCTTCTCAAAACCAAGTACAGGCCAACATATCAGGGACTAAGCTTCCCCTTCTTCCAAAACCACATTACTCTCTTAATAGGAAACACCTTCAAGAACACCCATTCTCTAACCTCAAACTCTAACTCCCTCCGCCTTATGTACGCATAGGACCTTGAGAGAATCTGGGCGGTGTTAAGCCTATCTCGAATCACCTTCATCTTCTCCATAGCTTGGGAAACCACATCAGGGCCAACTATATTTGCCTCACCAACCTCGAACCATCTAATAGAAGATCTACAAACCTCCTATCATGCAATTTCTCACACTGACATAACCTAAACCAGGTCCTAGTAGTGTTGGATATCTCAAGTCCAACTAGGATCGGAGACTACCCCCAATACCACAACCATTAACCACCCTACACCTCATGTCAGATGAATTTTTAACATATAATAAGATAAGATATTATTAATTTAAAAACATTAAAATGAGTCTTTAACCAAAACCAAACATCTACAATCAAATGACCAACCAATAACATTCCCAATGATAATACCAATACTAATACTAATACCAATACCGACACCTCTCATGCCCATAGTATTCCAACAAAGCCTCACGTCAAAATAAAAAAATATCCAGTCGGGGCATGCCCCTGAGTATAGACAAAACCAAAACCAAGGAAATACTAATGACATAAGGAAATCCATAGAATGAAATGGAGTCTTCCGGAGTATGAAAGCTCACCAATTTAGTCTAACTCAAAAGTTATCCCCAAATCACCAAGTCACTGAGCAGAAGGAGTGGAAGTATGGTTGGTTCTTACATCGCGTGGGGATACATAGCTCGAAGATAATTAATAGGGTGAACACTAGCATGTAACTTAGGGATAAAGATAAAATAATGCCATTAATTCAAAATCAAATCAAATAAATGAAAATAACCATATGCAATTACATATATACATATATACCGTTCCAGGATAGGGAACAAGGTTTAGCATGCAATTTTAAAACTTAACCTAATTTGAGTAGCTTTACCATAATAAATTCACCCACGGGCTACATTGGTCCAGTGTTACACCCTAAACAGGAACCAATGTGTATAGCTGCACGAATCGAAGATATCATAGATGGCCAGGGATTTCCTTATACCCTTCACCCTCCATGATACAGATATACATATATAGGTTTGAGTGATTCCCTTATACCTTACAAGCATATGGTCATCAAGAGCAACCCTTAAGTCGGCAAACATGAGTTTTCAATGTTCGTCCTTCGGACTCACACCTTCACTGCCTAGCTTCATAACCCTCATTATTGCCCAATTAAAAAATTTAACAAACAACCATACAACTAATTCCAGGAGTCAATTGTTAAGGTATTATTAAGTAGTATCGTGATACCGACTATAGCTTGCAATAAATGTCATTATCCTACACTTAGGGGATTCCCATATACCCTGTAGAATCCATTATTAAAATCAGTTGGGGGATTTTTGTGTACCCCACAAGGTTTTCAAAACCATCCTTAACCATTTAACTATTTATACCATGCATTAGTTTCAAGAAATAAGTCGAGCCAAGTGAAAATGCATAAACCAAAATCAATTATATAAGTGGGTTGAGTTCAGTACCAATTTCCATGCCAAAACATTCAATTTGAGGATTCCATTGTACCCCTATTTCCATCCACCATTCCCATTTAATCTAATGAATTTACCAATCATTAATTTAAGCTCAATAATTTCACAAATACCATGAAAAAACATTTAAACAATTTGCATTAAGAACCCTCAACCCATAGTTCAAAATCAAACATCAATGTTCCATGAATAATGCTTTAAATAACATGCTTTTACAAAATTGACAATGAGGGAAGAGTAACATGCCTAAAGTACTAAGAAATTTGGAAAAGATAGCACCCTTAGAACCCTAGATGGTGACCTTCTTTAGAACCCTAGCCTTAACTTCAACAAAAATTTTAAGAGAGAATTTTGGGAGTACTTTATTGGGAAAGATGTGAGGATAAAGTCCCAATGGTGGTTTTAAGACGTGGGGTCCAAGGGGTTAAGGTGGGAAATGTCTAGAGTACCCTCAACTTAAAAGCTGAAAAGGTGTCGCCTTTGACTACGAGTCAACCCTTGACTCCTAATCACTCCTTACGACTCGTGACCATGATTTGTAACCATGAAAGTTACAAAGACCCCTATACACTGTCAACCTTACGACTCGACGACCCAACTCATAACGAAACCCTATGACTCGTAAGGTCTAGTCGTATACAACACAGACCTCAAATGGGTTTGACACTATACAACCTATGACTTTACCTAACGAGTCATAAAATATTATCACGGCTCTTAGTGACCATTTGTACTCAGAGTAGAGTCAAGCCACAAACTTACTGATTTTGTTATGGTTCATTCTAGCGACTCGTCATGAGTCCTTACAAATCGTGTCCCTAAGTCATAACCAAGAAAAAAACCCAAACACCCTCTACTAGATACCTTACAAATAGGATCACTTGACCTATCAAGACACCATACGACTCGTATGATGAGTCATAACCAGAATAGTGAGCTCTAAGCTCAAGAAATTTCCAAGGGGAAAAATTTGAGGTGTTTTGATTCTCCCCCACTTGGATTATTCATCTTTTAATGATGGGACAAGCCATTGACTAGCATTATTAAACCATAAACTTCACTACTCTTACCTATAAGATAGAAAATAAAATACCAAGGAATTTACAATTTTCCTTTAACAAAGATAGAAAATAAAGATGTTAAGAACAACACACACTGTAAGCATGATTTTCTAAAATAGTAAATACGAATGGATACTTGGACTTTATGTCATTTTTGGCTTCCCAAGTAGCCTCTTAAACCTTGTGGTTCCTCCATAAAAACTTTATCGAACTACGTCCTTAGTCTGCAACCAACGAACTTGCTGATCCAAAATTTTAATTGGTACCTACTCATAAGACAAGGATTCTAAAATACCTACCTCCTTCAAGGAACAATCATCTACGAATCACCCACGCACTTTCTCAACATTGAAATAATGAACACCGAGTGAATAGAGCTCAATATAGAAGGCAACTCCAACTCATATGCAACATTACCAACCCTCCTCAAGACCAAGTACGGACAAACATACCGAGGAGTGAGTTTCCCCTTCTTACAAAATTACATCACTCCCTTCATGGGAGATACCTTCAAGGACACCCTATCCCTAAACTCAAACTCTAAATTCTTGTGCCTCAAATTTGCATAGAACTTTTGGTGAATTTAGGCAGATTTAATTCTATATCAAATCATGTTCACCTTCTTCATGGCATGGTTAACCATTTTTGGGCCAAACATTTCCACCTCGCCAACCTCGAACCACCAATAGGAGATCTACGCCTTCTACCATACAAAGCTTTATGGGACTTTTCATAAGTTCATTTGGCATGAAGTATATACTTTTGGCTATAGACTATGTTTCAAAGTGGGTGGAAGAAATTGCGCTTCCTAACAATAAAGCACACAGTGTCACTACATTTTTGAGAAATCTTCATTTCTCAATTAGGCATGCCACGTGTTATTATTAGTGATGGAGGTTCACATTTCTACAATCATCTTCTCAAGAGTACGCTTGAAAAATATAGAATTGAACATAGGATGGCAATACCCTATCACCCACAGACAAACGAACAAGTTAAAGTGTCAAATAGAGTAATTAAGTCCATATTGGTAAAGACTGTGAATACCAATAGGACTAATTGGAAAATAAAGTTAGATAATGGATTATGGTCTTACCGCATATCTTATAAAACCACCATAGGTGCCTCACTTTATCAATTGGTGTATGACAAAGCTTGCCAATTGAGCTTGAGCATAAGGCACTATAGACATTAAAGAATTTGAATCTAGAATGGAAGGACGAAACCAAGTTAACGTTAAGTAATATTAATGAGTTGGATGAATTTTAGCTTCGGGCATATGAAAGTTCAGCACTTTATAATGAAAAGATGAAGTGGCATCACAACCACAAAACTAAGAAGAGAGTATTCGAAAAGGGTGACCAAGTACTGCTCTATAATTCCAAGCTTCATTTGTTTCTAGGTAAGCTAAGTTCAAGGTGGTGTGATCCATTCATGGTAATAAGAGTCTACTCCTATGGTGCATTAGAATTAAAGAGGGATGGTGAGCCCTTATTCAAGGTAAATGATCAAAGAGTGAACCACTACTTGGGAAATATAAAAGATGTGAAAGAAGCAGTTGATATTAACCTTGATAAAGACTGAGTAATCAAGGAAATTGCGTTGAGCCATGATATTAATTCAAGCACTGCGCGGGAGGCAATCCACTGGTTAAGTGGTACAATCTGAGTATCAAACTTATCTGATTCGTGTTGCGACATTATATCAAGCATCACATGGGAGAAAACCCATGTTTTTTGCACTTAATTTGTTTATAGGGTAACATGTTTGTTTAGTGTTTAGGGATAAGGAATGCACAAAATATCCAGAGAAGCTAAAATATTTTGGTCATATGACTTTTTATGAGTCGTACCCAGATGGTACAACCCATAAGTAGGAGTCATATTGACCTGGGACCAAAATCAGAATTAGGTGAAAGTTTTTGGAATGGATACGATTCTTAGAATAAGTTGTTCCATCAAGGAACAACTTGTTTCCCTGAGTCATACCTAGCCTAGAACATAGGTATGTTTCAGGTCTATACGAGTAAAAGAAATAACCCGTAAACCTGGGTACGAGTCGTTTACACAACTCATTACCCATGCTTACCAAGTTAGATCGCGGGTTGACCTGGCCCAACTCTTCAATTAAAAGGAAAATGGACACCCGATCAGGCACCCGATTAACCCAACTTGCACCCACATTATTTTTACCCTAATTTCAAGCATTAATCCACAAAATCAACATATATTCAACTTGATTAAGATTCCAACAACTTTAAATTTTCCACTCTTTGTGATTTAAACTTGAATTTTGGGAAGAAATAGTATTTGAAATTGAGAACTGAGATTCTTCAAGCACCAAGTAAACTCTTCAATGTATTTTTTTATAATTTTTACATTGAAATGAATGGCGTTTGTTACTATGAACTTGGTTTTCAGATTACTCAAATATTGAATTATTGGTAACCTAGCTTAAGTGTTTTTTGTTAGAAATTGGGAATTGGGGTAGATCTAGGGTTTTGGAAATGGATTTGATATTTTTGTGTGGTCTAAAATGATCAATATTGCTGAAACTTATAGTGGGTACTTTAGGAAATTACTTTGGAGTTAAACGTTAAAGTTGGACTTCTATGTTACAGTGGTACGGGAGTCAAATGGGATTCGTACCCACTGACAACATGGAAGTCTAAAAAATTTAAAGTTCTGGAATAGTTATGACTCGACCATATGACTCATACTCTCTTAGTCGTACCCACCTGGGATGATTTATGTTAGCATAAATGTTTTTGATCTGCTTATGATAGTTGGTAACAAGTCGTACCTTTTTGGTATGACCAATTAAGAGAAGTCATAAGCCAAACAATGAACAAGTGGTCATGCACTGAACAAGATATGACTCAGTTATACGAGTTGTACCCACTTGGTACGATTTGTACCCTCTACTCATACCCGAATCAGAGCAAGCACATTAAACTTTAGCTTTAGATTTTTTTTGTTTTCTTTACTTAGTTACTAATGAGGATAAATTTGTCGGAACCATGTCTCCAAAGAATATCTCCTTATCCAAACAAGTTGCTAAGAAGAACAATAAATAACAACCAGCTGATAGTGCGGAATAGAGTGATTAAGACTATAAGACATCATCCACTAGCAATGGTGGGGTGTATGGAGAAACCAACACAAATAAAATTGCACAAAAAGGGAAGGTATCTATGAAAGAAAAAGGGAAGAGAGTGGTCCACAAAGAATCAAAATTACCTCCATAGGTCCAAGGAGAAAAAATCCCTCTACGTCTTTCTCGCATACAATTCCATATTCTAATGATGATAATGATGGTGAAGTTGAATCCAATTCAGAATAAAAAACGTTCTGAGCATGCTAAAAACTCGGGATATATGAATAAGGTAAGACCGATAGCCCGATAGGACCCACAATTAGCACTTACCACTACTCTGGTGCCCATTATTGAATTATGAGGGTACATCAGTATATATAGGAGACATTTAATAGTAGGTTGATCAGACTTTTGGGTGGCAAGATAAAAAGAATACTATATCCAGAGCAATGACTGACTACTACTGGGATGTCAAAATTATAAGGTTTTGAAGAATACTTCAGACAATACGGGTTTTAGTGGATGATGAGAGCACCCAAAAGTATAGTGAAGTCCTTATTTGTGAGTTTTATATAGCATACAAAGGTAAGCTGTAAAGCCAATATCCCTAGGGCCAGTTGTGGAAAAGAGGTAAGCCTATTACTTCCTTTATGATCCGTGGAGTTCGAGTTGATATTTCTTCCTGCTCTATTGGGAGATTCTTGTATGGACCAAAATAACAGGCTCTGATCAAAACAATAGAAATGGAATTTAAAATGAAAGAGATGAGGAGATAACCAAGAAGATGTTGGGCTCTGAAGATAAAATGGTAATTTTAGGTGGATTGCAGAGCGTATTACTTTAAATATTATAAATACATTCTGACTTGTAAAAGGCCCTGGGGTGATCTCACAATAGATAAAGAAGAGTGCCCTCAACTTTGAGAGAAAGGCTTGGTAGACACTAGCCAGACACCATCTGTGACCAACCACATGTGATGATGTTCTGATCCCAGTTTAGAAATCCATGATAGATGGTTTTATGGCCAGTTACGAGTTTGATATTGCTGAATTCCTATCTTGAGATTCTAGGGATTAGCCAGTTAGGGGTCAAAAGAAATTACTGGCCTACCCATGTATGATCACACAGATTTGCTTGGCCACAGGAGTGCTGGAACTCCCTGGGATTAATGAGATGGTTGAGGCTCAAAGGATATTTGACATTGGCCTGATTAGAGATACAGCCACACCTTTAGCTAAACCGGCGAAATAGGCAGCGGATATTTATGCAAGATTGTTCTCCTAGAATGATACTCCCACTACAATAGAGTGTACGGAGGTAGGAGCATAAATAGAGGGCTTCCATACAGTTGTAGTGAGAACTTCTAGTACCCCACCATCAGTATATTCTATGCCACCTAGGCCACAGGGTATGCCTTTCGGTATTATGATGGTTGCCCAATCTGCATAGACCGAGGTTGTAATCAAATTAGCCATACTTGGTGAGAAGTTAACTCACATGGAAGAAGGAGTGAAAAATTAGCTCGACAGAAAGTTTGAAGAGCAGGATAAGAGAGTCCAAGTTTGCTTAGATAATTTTGAGTTGATTGCCAACAGCGCTTATTCACCATCAACACTTCTATATGATATTCGCGCTGAGACTGTCTCTCCCACCAGTCAAGTTAGGGGGTCCCTGAATATTGGGTAGCTGTTGTTAAATCGGGGTGAATACTTTATGAAATGGGTGGAGATCACTCAATAGTTGAGTGGAAAAAAGACGCCCAAGGTTACTAATATCAAAACCAAAGTTGCAAAAAATAAGAAAATGGTCTCAGAGCTTTACGAGAGACCGGTGGTTGTTGAGCCTGTCGTAGAGACAGTGATGTCTACTATTCATGTGCCTAATACTTGGGCAGACCCGGCTGCTGCACCGATTGAGAAAATTAAAGAAAAAACATAAGAGAGGAAGAGAAAGAAGAAAGATAGTTGAGAAGCCAGGAAGAAAGCCAGACAAGATAGTATTTAGGATAAGCGAGACTGGGAAACCAGGGTCCGTGAGATGGCCACTGAAGCTGGTGGTTTAAACCCACCTTTTGTTGATGCTGGGAGGATAGTGCTATGCCTTCAAATGTTGCTTCTTCAGTACTAATAGCTGATGGGATGATCACTGGGAAGAGTGGGACCCAGTCTGAGGGCCCACAAATTGATACTATTGAGCCAGCATCTTGAGTGCTTAGGTATGACCTTTATCCTTACTCTATTTTAATTTTTGTAGCACTAGGGATAGTTAGTTGGGGGTGGGGGTTATTCCAAAAAATCTAGGTGTAGCTAAAAAGTATAAGTCACTAAGCTTAAAAGTTTGTTATGACTTGCAGGTTCGATGCAGGCAGCTGAGATAGGGAGTAAATCAGCGTGCCTATGGAAGCAGACTATTTTAAATTGAGATTTTTGAAGATTTTGAAAAACAAAATTTCATTTGTAATAAAAATTCTATTTTTATGTTTTTGATAATGGTGATTTGACTTTTGGACGTAATGCTGAATTTTATGTTTTAATGAATGTTGTGTTGAAAAATTGACCCCTCAGAAAGTTTTGTGTTTGACTATGTGATTTGTATACTTGTGTGACATGGTTATGAATATGGAAATGGCATTAGGATTAGGGATAGAATAGCTAGGGACAAAGCAGTTGCACAGTTGGATAACTAGTAAATAGCAATGTAGCCTTGTGAAAGTGTGTGTGAGTACCTGGACAGTGCTTGTTCAAGACACATGACTGGTGATAAGAAAAAGTTTCTTTCACTCTCCAAAATAAATAGAGGAGGAGTTTTCTTTGGTGATGGTAAAAAGGGAATCATTACTGGAGTTGGAAAAATTGGCTCAGATTGAACCACAACCTGCTGAGCATTTCACAACTGTGTGATAAAGGTAATAAAGTTATTTTTACTTCTATAGGAGTCAAAGTCAAGAGGATGGACACCAAAGAGATTGTTCTTACTGTAAGGAGATACAGAAATGTATATAAAGCTAACATAACAAAAATACCAGGACCAGAGTTGACTTGTCTGAGTGCAATGGAAAATGATACCCTCCTTCGGCATAGGATACTTGGGCATATAAGTCTGAAACAACTAAACATACTTTCTTCCAAAGATATGGTATTAGGACTGCCCAAGACCAAGTTTAAAGAAGAAAAGTTAAATAGTGCATATGTAAAGGGGAGCAAGTAAGATCTTCTTTTAAGTCAAAGAACCATGTCAGCACTACCAAGTGTCTTGACCAGGTCTATATGGACTTGTGTGGGCCAATGAGACTTTAAAGCAGAGGTGGAAAAAGGAATGTTTTTGGGATTGTTGATGATTATTCCAAATTCACCTGGACATTGTTTCTAGCCTCTAAAGAAAATGCCTTTGATTTCTTTACAATTTTCATTAAGAAAATTGTAAAAAAAACTGGGTACTTCATTAGTTTCCATAAGATCTGACCATGGTACAGAATTTGAGAATGTCAAAATTTTAGAATTTTGTTCAGCAAGTGGTATAGATCATAACTTCTCTGCTCCCAGAACACCACAACAAAGGGGAGTGGTAGAAAGGAAGAATAGAACTTTAGAAGATATGGTTAGAACAATGATTGTCAAAATTTTAGAATTTTGTTCAGCAAGTGGTATAGATCATAACTTCTCTGCTCCCAGAACACCACAACAAAGGGGAGTGGTAGAAAGGAAGAATAGAACTTTAGAAGATATGGTTAGAACAATGATGCTTGCAGCAAATATTGCTAAAAACCTTTGGGATGAGGCAATTAGTACTGCAGCATGTATCATAAATAGATGCATGATCAAACATATTCTAGAGAAGACTCCCTATAAATTACTAAAAGGAAGAAAGCCAAACATTTCTCATTTTAGAACTTTTGGTTGTAAATGTTTTATTCACAATAATGGAAAGGATAATCTAGGAAACTTTGATGCTAAAAGTGATGAGGGAATCTTCTTAGGCTATTAACTTTATAGTAAGGCTTATAGGGTTCTAAACAATAGAACACACTGTGTTGAAGAAAGCATGCATATAGTTTTTGATGAATCATGTGTTAAGACTAATCTGTAGGAAAGAAGTGACTCTGAAGAACAGATTACACAACCTGGTTAATCGACTGGAGATACCAAACATGGAGGTACCTCAACAGGGGGAACTGATTCTAGAGAAATAATGATAGGGAGGACTAAGTCACCAAGTACACCTCCTCAGAACATTTGCAGTGATCCTAGTAGCTCACTAGGTTTGGTCCCAAAAGGTTACAACTATCAAGGATCACATCCTATTAAGAATGCTCTCACTGGTCTTTCTTCTAGGATCACCATAAGATCTGGATTAAGAAGTATATGATTTTCAAGATATTTCTATCAGAAATTGAGCCAAATAAGGTAACTGAAGCACTACTTGATAATGATTATATCATAGCCATGCAGAAAGAGTTAAATCAGTTTGAGAGAAGCAAAGTATGTCACTTAGTTCCTCTCCCAAAAGATAGAATAGTAATTGGGACTAAGTGGGTGTATAGAAATAAATTTTATGAGCATAGAACAGTTACAAGGAACAAGGCAAGATTGGTGGTCAAGGATACAATCAAGAAGAAGGCATAGATTTTGATGAAACATTTGCTCCTATAGCCAGAATTGAAGCTATTAGATTACTTGTTGCCTTTGCTTCCTGTATAGAGTTCATTCTTTATCAATTAGATGTTAAGAGTGTATTCTTGAATGTTATTCTCAAAGAGGAGCTATATGTTGAACAACCTCCAGGATTTGAAAGCAATAAGTTTCTTTATCACGTGTATAAACTGGACAAGGCTTTGTATGGGTTGAAACAAGCTCCAAGAGCTTGGTATGAGAGATTGTCAAAGTTTCTATTGGAGCATGGTCACACTAGAGGTAAAATTGACAACACTCTCTTTTGAAAACTAATGTAAAAGATCTGTTGGTTGTGCAGGTAGATGTAGATGACATTATTTTTAGCTCCACAAACATGAACATGACTCATCATTTTACCAAACTCATGAGTTGTGAATTTGAGATGAGTATGATGGGGAACCTAAATTACTTCTTGGTATTGCAAATCAAACAAACAGTATCTGGAATAATGATCCATCAACAAAATTATGTAAAAGAACTCCTCAAAAGATTTTCCATGGAAGAGACAAAACAGATCAGCACTCCTATAGCCACTTCTACAGAACTTGATTTGGATGAAGCAGGTCCTGATGAGGAGCAAAAGTTGTACAGAGGGATGATAGGGTCATTACTGTATCTCATAAAAAGCAGGCCTAATATTGTGTTCAGTGTAGGATTATGTGCTAGATTTAAAGCAAATCCCAAAGATTCTAATCTAAAATCTATGAAAAGGATCTTTAAATATCTCAAAGGAACCAGTCATCTTATTCTATGGTACCCAAAATTTAGTAACTTCAGCTTGGTTGGATATTCTGATGCTGACTATATAGGATACTTGGTTGACAGAAAGAGCACCACAGGCATGGCATACTTCCTTGGATCATGTTTGATTACCTGGTCCACTAAGAAGCAAAACTCAGTAGCTTTGTCTACTGCTGAAGCTGAATATGTTGCTGCAGGATCTTGTTGTGCTCATTTATTGTGGATTAAGAAACAACGAACTTGTTGTGCTCAGTTGTTGTGGATTAAGCAATAACTCATGGATTTTGGTATATATGTTGGATGTGCTCCTATTTTCTATGATAATAAAAGTGCCATTAATATAGCTAAGAATCTTGTTCAACATAAAAGAACTAAGCATATTGATATTAGACATCACTTTGTTAGAAAGAATGTTGAAAAAGGTCTTACATCAACTATGTTTTGTTCTACTGAGGAATAAATTACTGGCATATTCACTAAGGCTTTAAGTAGAGAACATTTTGAAAAGAATAGGTTAACCTTGGGGATGATTAAAATTACATAAATCTCCCTCAATGATTGACCAGAATAAGTTGCTCTTAAGTGATTGTTGATTAATTCAGTCTTACACATTTAGTTGTGTATCCTAATTCTAAGATTTTAGAGTATATTGACTCATTTATGTGTTGATTTTGTAGAGAGACTAGAACACAGAGGCAATTTTATCCATTTTTTCCTCAAAATTAAGGTATGATTATTGTTTACCTATAGTATCATAAAGAGAAATGGGTTATCTACATGGTCCTTTTCGTTACACTTAAACCGCCAAAAATCCAGAAGTCCTTCTCTTTCAAAAAAAGATGCCAACCCTTTCCCATCAGAACTGTACCTCTTCATCATTACGTTTCCTTCACCAAATATACTTTATTCATGATTCATATTCTCTTTCTCGATCTTAAATACACTTCTTTCTCTTCTCATCATTCCCTACTTAAACAACCATAAACAAATCATTATTTCCCTCTCCTCCACCATGGCATCTTCATCCTCTAACCCATCCACTGACTCTACCACCACTCCCTCAATAGCCATTATCCTTCATCCTGATATTACCTTACCCCTACTCATTCCTTCCCTAATTTTGATCAAACTATGTAATTTTACAATATTCAAGAATCTGAAAAACCTTTTTGCCTAATTTTCTTCCAATCCTTCATCCTCTTCTAAGCCCTCACAACCACCTCTACTCCCTCTTCAAATTATTGATTGAGATGATATTACTATTGAAGACCTAATCCCTCAAAAGTCCAGATCTAAAGCAAAACATAAACCCTCTTTCCTTTTAATTAATGTTAATGACAATATTCCAGCAAAACCTTTCCCTGTTGTCACTACTCCTCGAACACCTCATACTCGAGGTAAAAAGCAATGGGAAGATGTCTCCTTGGCAGAAGCACTTCAATCTAGTAAAAAAATGAGTTTCTACATTTGCTCTTCCTCCTCTTTCTCATACATCCTCTCTTGTATTCTTCTTTACTCAGTATGAAAGAAAAATACAATCATTGGAAAATCTCCCAAACCCTCCTCATCTTGTAAAACATCATCTAATCCCACCCCAAAAGCTTTCTCCTCTTCTAAATCCACCTCTACCTCAAAACTTTTCTTATCCTCCAAACTAACTAAATAAATAGGTCAACAAACCTATTCCTTCTAATTCTTTTGAGTCTGACTCACCTCTAGATGTTGCTGCTGAATTGGACCTAATTTTGAGGTTCAAGAACCATCTTCAAATCAGGACACTCCTGAGAACCACTATATGTATTTTTAAAAGTGTAAGCTAGCTAGAGGGCAGGTTATTAGTAGTTTTGGTAGTGTTAATATGAATACCTTGTTGGTAAAACTAGAGTGTCAAGGATGGTCACACCTATTTCTTTAAGGTGACTTTTAAAGAAGGTTTGCTAACCCTGAAGTGTATGAATTCTATCCTAATGAGGTAGCTATTGGTGAGATGTTCTCTACTACTGTTCGAGGGGTCATCATGAATGTTTATGTTTTAGATATTACTCGTATCCTGCATATTCCTCCTGGAGGCGGGGTCACTATGTCAAGTGCACTTGGCCACCTTTTGATAATCTTGCTTCTGCCCTTAATATCGGTCGTAAGTTTTCTGGCAACCCTCACTTGGTAAATCATCAATGGGTTCTTAAGAGAGAGATGTCCCCACTCTATCAACTTTATTTTAATGTTGTGCACAAGATTCTAATTCCTAGGAAGGAAAAAAGAATAGTGGCTAGCTTTCTTGACCTTACTCGTATGGAGCTATTGGACACTAAGGTAAAGATTAATTTGCCTCGACTCATTCTAAAGCATATACAAAGGGTTCTCCTCAAGTAATTGAATGGACATGAGCTTTCTTATGAATTCTGGCTCACCCTTATGTTTGAGGAGTTTGGAGTGTCTGTCCAAGTGTGGTCTTCACAGACAACCAAAGATATTATAGGGAGTGTGGACCATATGATGCTACCTATTTCTATGAGAAGTGCGGATAACCCTATGCAAAGGTTAAGGAACGCACTTACCTTAAAGAATGTTGAGTTGGAGGTTGTTCAGGCTGCACTAGAAGCTGCTCAAGCTGCCTATGATGATGATAAGATGGCTCTACTTGCTCAAATTGCATCCCTCACAGCTACTTTGGAATGTCAACAATCTGAGTATGCTGATATTATTAGAAAGTTGACCTCCCTCATCCCCTCTTCTTCATCTACTTAGCCCCTCTCTTAGTGCCTTAAGACTGTCTTCCTTGCTTTCTTTTTCCTAGGTCTCTGTTGTCTTTTTTTGTTGTTTTTGGGTGATGATAATTGTATCCTGCCTTTTGAATGAAATGTACCTTATTGCTTATTGTAATCTGCTTCTGTTTTTTCGTACTGCATAATTGTTCTCTTGCTTTGAGTTTTGATTATTTTAGTGATAGCCCCAGTGGCTATGAATTATTAGACGTTTTTCACTTGTTGGGCCAGCTTTTCAATGATGTCAAAAGGGGGAAAAATATATTATGCAATTCTTATAACTCAATGGACTAACCTATTTCATTATGTGTTCTTTTGTTTAAATCCTTTTATTGAGCATGTCAAGATTTGTGATGAATATTGTGCTGTTAAGTTTGTCATCATCATAAAGGGGGAATTTATTAGGGAATGTAAAGTTTTGATGATGGACATGTGAATGAAACAGGTTGTGCAAGCTGTTCCACACAAGTGAAGAAAGAGAAGTTACTAGTTCTCACATGTACTGCATATTAAAGTTGATGCAAGGCTGATAAGATGTTAAGACAAAAGTGGATAAGCGAAGAATCTCAAAATTGTTACTAGTGCATAGAAAAAAAGATTGAGGAGAAGATAAGTGCAACACTTAGAGTTTGAACTGATAAAGGAGTCCAGCTAGACTAAGAGATAAAGCAAAAAGAGTCCTATTCAGTCAAAGAGAGAGACGAAAGTAACAAAGAGTGAAACCACCTAGGAGTCCTATTGAAGATAGAAATGTGCATCAACTAAAGGACTCAATAAGGAGTTGTCTTAAATAATACAAAGGATATTCAAGTGGTATCACTCAAGCACTAACAAGATAATCAACAATCAACAAAATAGTTCACTTACTTGAAGAATAACCTGGTCCCTTACTTAGCCAGTCGTAGACTTTGTAATAGGTAGGTTCTTTGAGTTCTAATGAGTCCTTGTTCTAGTCTTAGTAAAGTATAAACTGAGTTAGGATTCGTTTCTTCAAGTTAGGGAACTCGAAGACTTGGGAACACTTATCTTGGAAAGATTTGTGTTTTTGTAGAAATAGGAGTTAGAAGTTTTAATTCCTAGTTTACAAGAAGCCTTGTAATTTGTTGATTGTGGAGGCTCAAGAGTAATAGTGGAGTTGGGGTTAAATCCTGTAGAGGCACAGGTCATGTTTTTTTTTACACCTTTCTTGAGCCGGGTGTTTTCCACGTAAAAATACAGTGTGAACCACGTTAGCTTACTTGTTCCACAGATAGGCAACGAGTAGAGTATAATATTATAATCAGTAGGTCACGTACTCTAACAAACAAGCATCATCAACAAGTCGAGAACTAAAATATCTAAAAAATACGTGTACTAACAAACTCACAATATTTATTTGAAGATGAAATTGATGACACTTATGTTGATGATTAAAGATTTAATAAATGTATTTGTATTTTTAATTTATAATGATGTTACAACGTAGAAAATTTCATGATTATTCGTATGTACTATTTTAACCAGTGGCAGAGTTAAGATTTTTATTAAGGGGGTTCTCAAGTGAACATACGAACTAACCGAAGGGAGTTCAACATCTACTATATATACATAAAATATAATTTTAATCATGTACATATAATATAATTTTTCATCAAAGGGGGGTCATCCACCCCTGATTTTAACACAATGAAATTGCTAAACATGTATTAAATAAGAATAGAAATTTGATATTTTCATAAAAACTAGTAAAAATTATAGCAAATAAAACTATAATATTACATAATATTCAAAAGAGTCTAATCAACGATATAACATTTTCAAAATAAAAACAAAAGAAAAAAAATAAGTCTAAGACTATTAATAATTTTCTCCTTATCGTTCACTTTTTTCTCTAAAAATATCTTCCATGTATAGCATCCCTTAATAAGGAACTAGATAAACTTCTATCTTCTCAAACTTCATTAAAATTATTGAGTGAAGTAGTTGTATCTCTTTCAATCAAGGACCTTCTATTTGTCAGGAAATTATCTTTCCAAACGAAATTCGGATCTATTATTTATCTAAAAATTAACAAATAAAATTAAAATATGTAAAATTAACATAAGTATCTACTTTTTATCTCTCATAAATTAATACAAAATATTTTTTTTGAGACTAGACATTCTCAAAAATAGACGATTTGAATTTTCAGCGGTCCCTGATCTCCTAAGCCTACAACAATCTTCGCATTAACAAGAATCGGGTTGTATAGAAAACAGTTCGAGCTCAATACGGTCCAAAATATGGACCTAAGTTTTATGAGCACTCCTCTCAATATTATTCGGTGGAAGAATATGAAATGGCATATAGTGGACATATTATTTCGGTGCCTCCCGAAGAATCTTGGGTTGTTCCTGCAGAGATTTTGGGGAGATTAATACCTCCTCCATATATTGACCCAAGCACTACCAAACCGGGAAGAAAGCCATATAAGAAGAGGCGTGGAGTCGGTGAATTATTTCATCAAGAATAAACAAGTACTCCGTACGTAAGCTTGCTAGCCATAAAAGAACTACATGCCCGGATCGTAATCTACCATGATCGTTGTAATTGCAGAAACTTGTGTAGTTGTTTGTTGTGAACTTTTATATATTTAAATCATTGTTGTGAACGTAATTTTATCATTTATTATATATAAAATATCTTTTAATAACTTGTGTATCAATAAAAAGAGGCAAAATATCAACTAAATAATACAGCATACCACAATTATTCTCAATAGATTAACCATCTGTAGCAACAGATGGACATTAGACGGAAGAACACAACGTAGTTCCATCAAATTGGAATATTTTCCTCCAACAGATGACAAATCTGTCAAAACAGATAGATAATTTGTTGACAGAAACCCAACAGATGACTAATCTGTTCCAACACATGGTCCATCTGTTGAAAGAACTCAAAATCCAAAATTGTTATTGCTACTGGATTAAAAATTGCTCCTTACCTCCAATCATCAACATGTTAACATTAATATGTATGTTTAGAAAAAATAGACAGAATGAAAATTGAATAAGAATTAAAAAGCCAAAGTCGACTAAAAATACATTTTTCATTAAACAAAAAATAAAATACATTAGGTATAGATCCGATATAGAAAAATTAAAATACATACGCTAAAAGAAAAAATGCATTCCAATTCTAATTATTATCATCATTATTAATGATAGCCGACCAATCAACTCACAGTCGCAGGGCCCTCATCAGCCTCTGCATCACTCTAAACATCGTCGCTCTCACGGCGACCAACTCCCTCTGCATCTATGTTCTAAATACCTGAGACATGACTAATTTTTAGAAAGTATGGAGTAGTAATATATGCAAAAAATTTAATAAGCAGTATCGATTTTATATGAGAAAATATATAAATTTTAATATCACAATTGCCAATATGATATATCCTTGATGTTATGAAATATAAAAACAAGAACAAAAAAATATAAAAAGAATAGGAATAAATAGAGAGAGAAGAGAGAGTAATTCTTTATTTCTCTTGAGGGATCTTGATGTGTGATTTATAATGAAGAAAACTCTTCTATTTATAGGAGAAATTTACTCCTAGTTTCTCACTAAAAGACAGATACTTCAAATCCTAATAGATATCAACTAGATCTTTTATAGATATTGATAGAAATTCACTATAATGTAAATACATTTATAACACTCCCCCTTGAATGTCTATTTTATAGATAAAGTGCCTTGTTAAAACCTTATTAGAGAAAATTCAGTGAAAAAAAAATCTAGTGAAGAAAAAAGAATACACATTTCTAACAATATGCATATAGGTTGCCTCATTAAAAACCTTATAAGGAAAATCCAGTGGGACAAAACCTCGTGAAAAAAGAGTACAATGTGTATTAACTCTCCCTAATGAGAACATCCTTGAACCTTTGCATCCCGATCTTGTGCACCATCTGCTTGAAAGTTGTAATTGGAGGAGACTTGGTGAATAAATCAGCCACATTGTCACTTGAACAAATCTATTACATGTTAATATCACTATTCTTTTGTAGCTCATATATGTATAAAAGTTTTGATAAAGTATGCTTCGTTCTATCTCCTTTTATGAATCCTCCATTAAGATGTGCTATGCACGTTGCATTATCTATGTATAAAATTATGGGTCTATTGTCACATTTCAAACCACATTTTTCTCGAATAAGATGTATCATGGACCTCAACCACACATATTCTTGGTTCGCTTCATGAATAGCTATTATCTCAGCATGATTCGATGAAGTGGCTACGATAGACTAATTTGTATATCTTCAAGATATGATAGTATCTCCATATGTGAACACATTGCATGTTTAAGATCGATATTTATGCGGGTTAAATAAATCCCCAGCATTAACATAATCAACAAGATCGAGACTGCAACCTTTAGAATAAAATAAACTCATGTATTTTATCCCATTTTGATGTCTCCTAGTAGGAGCAGAAATATACCTTGCAAACGTATTGAATGAAAAGGGCTAACAGGCCTTGTAGTATTTGCAAGATATACTAGTGCACCACTTGTACTAAGATATGGTACTTTAGGACCAATCTAAGTTGGTATATTTCTCTTTTCAGCAAATAATCTATTGCTTTTGAAAACTCTCCAAGAGTTCCAATAATTTTCAAGCTATAAAATTATACAATATAAGGATTTTAAATAAGTTTCCTAGAAAATTTTATATGGTTCAAACATTTTGAATCCTTAGAAAGTTTCATATAAATTTTGTCAAGTGACAATATTCAATATGTCATATGTGACAATCTTCAGGTGTCTGGACTGCAAATCAAACAAGTTTTACACTTATCAAGATGCATCTTTTCATGTCACTTGATAAATATTTCTACATCAACATGCTTAAATAAATGTAGAATTCAGATCCTCATAATCTTTTACAATATTGTGTCAATATTGTATCAAAGATATCATTGATGATATATCATTTTGAATCGGTTCACAGTATGACATAATATTTTGAGATCTCTTAACTTTGTTATTTTCAGGTACCTGAACCTCTCATAAGATTTCATAAAGTGTTATGTCGTAGGCTCTTCAAGAGCACATTTCCTTCTTATTATAATTGTTTGCTCCTTATCTTTTTCAAGAATTATTTTATTTGGAACCGACTGGTCTACCACGCTTCACGCATGCATAAACTTTGTCCTTCATGGACACAAAATAGGAGCACTTGCAGCTTAAATATGAGATGCTTTCGGCATTTAACTTGAATTATCTTTTGAATGAGGATCTGATGATAATTTCTAACATATTTCATAGCTGCTTATAATCTCCCCCTTATGTTAGGAAAACTAACATACATCCTCCATCTTCTTTAAGGAATAGATCTTTATGCATCATGGTATATTCATTAATTGTATACCGCACATCAAAAATATTAGATGGAATAGTTGGTTTCTCACCTTGAATCAATTAAGAGGGAAGAAATAATCATAATTTATTGATCTAATACATATAATTGCTATTGTATGCAACATATCATATTTCAGACCAATACATGAAGCTTTGTTCTCATTAGCAATGGTTTAGCTATTTATCAAAGGCATTTAATGTCAAACCATCATCATCAAGATGAATTGTCTTGATTACACAATCTGAAAAATTATGTTCTTAACTCAATTTTATCGAGCAAGCAACTTTATGAATGTCAAACCCAGGTTGACAATGAATGTACATGTGATCATCTTATATCGATGCATCTTAATAGATCACATGACCGGTGATGGGCCCATATTCACCTTTTATACTTTTTAGATTTTAAGGGATCCAATCTTAAAATTAGTTGGTCCAACCAACTTATCGTGAGAACAAACAACATAAATAATTCTTGAAGAATCTTCTAGTTCTTTAATACATGTCTAATACTCAATATACACATCTTCGAGATGTCACATTCATATCAACTTATGAACTCATTATAGTAGTAAACACAAGTTTACCATGACATGTATTTTTTTTTCTTTAGTAAATTTCAGATTTACTATTACATAAATAAATTTTAAATTTATTACTTCAGAAGTAGATTTCAAAATAACTTTTCTCAGTTATTCAGCCTCTTTTGGAGGTGAGTTATGATATCATCACAATCAAGTATACATTTGCATTAATAAACTTCTCATTTCCCAGGAATGGAATGTAATCATGCCTTAAGCGTATCAAACTATGATAGCTACTACAAAAGCAAATTGAGGCATACATATGATTTATTGCTACCACATTCAATTCAAGTAATGGAGCATATTTAATGGGACATGTTTCACCAAATACTCATAACTTTGTCTTAGCAATCATAATATCATCAATATGGTGCATTGAGATTCAACCCAATATATTATCATCCCTTTTGATAATATTGTTCTTGAGGAATAAATTTAAAACATAAGTGGTTCCAAACCAATTATTTTTCCTTAAATCCAACAATAATTATATTATTAGTAGCAAAATACAGATAACATCAGGAATTACTAACCTTGAAATTATCTTTAGATTTATAATCTCACTTTATTTGGCAGAGTCTAGTTTCGTCCTGATAACGTATTATGAAATATAAAAATAAGAACAAGAAAATATAAACAAGAACAGGAATAAATAAAGAGAGAAGAGAGAGTAATTCTTTATTTCAACTAGATCTTGGTAGACATTTACTATAGTGTAAATACATTTATAACACTTTGTCCATAGTCTATATTTAAGTCGACTACTTAACTTCAAATATTTTGTAACAAATAAGAAAACTTTGCATATAAATGTAGAAGTTGAGGTTCGCTCCCCCAACCTCAACAACATAATGGAACACCAAACCATCGCGCCAAAGAAATCTTCTACCAAGGAGTCGTTTGTTTTACTATATTCTGAATACATAAATATATATATATATATATAAATATATATATATATATATATATATATATATATATATATATATATCAATGAAGCGATTTCATCTGACACCTCTTCGCTCAACTTGGGTTCGCCCGTCATATGAAGGAAGAAAAAAAAATTGAAGTTCAACAAGATGAACTAGAGCGAAAATGAATTCTACCATAAATCAAAGGATCCATATATAACACACTAAGCGAGTCCTTTTAATGGTTAATGATAGTTAATAATGAGTCGTTTAAATAGAGGTTATAACATACTAAATTAGTATGTTATATTTATTTTGGTTCAACTTTAATTTTGTATTCTATTTATTCACTTTTTATGTTTTCCTGTTATTTAGATTCGAACTCTCTTAAATATAAAACAACCGCCTTCACTTTTTCCTTTTATGATTTTCCTATATTTATATATCAATTAAAATAAAACTACTAACATATACATAAGTTTATATTTTATAGTTTAACCATTCCAAAGACACTCTTACATTGTGTACACTCTTACATTGTATGATATTATTCTCTTTGGGTCAAATTTGTATGATTTTTTCAAAACATATCACACCATTAAGTGATCCTACACCTTATATATAATTTTTCAATTTTTGTGAGATTTTAATTCGCATACCCAACATAACTAAATCTATATATAATCTATATCTATATTTCTAATGTATAATCTATAATATATTAAAAGTGCGAAAACCCTTAGAAAAGTGATTTGAACTTTTTTCCCTTCATTAAAACACCCCGCAATAAATAAAATCATCTTTTCACCTTTTTATCAAATAATTATCATTAAATTATTATTCAAATATTTAGAATACAAAAAGGAAAATAAGGAAGAATCACATAACTAAAAGGAATTAAAAGTAATATGACAAATTTTTAATTAGGAGTCCCACACAATTTTTTAGGAAAAAAAACTATCCATGAAAAGGAAAAATAAAAAAATTAAGAACCAAAAGTTATAGTTAAAAAAAAAAGCAGAAAAGAAAAGGTATGAACTTATTAATGAAAAATTTTTAGGAACCGATACATACATTTTAAAAAACATATGTATGGAAGGAATTTTAATTTTTTATTTTTTTTTTGGGGGGGGGGGGGAGGGGGGGGATAAAATGTAAATATTACCATTACCAAGCAAATTTGCATACAACTAAAGAGCACATGACCCATCTATCCCAAGATACAGATAGATAGAATCAAGCCTCAGGAGATTACCACACTGTATTTATAAAGCCTATACACTTCCTAGAAAACTTGATCTCTCTATACATCCTAATCCTTTCTCACACAACTTCCTGTATTTGTTGTATAATGAACTCTATGTTGACACGATGATTTCTAAAATTCTTCCTATTCCTAGCTAGCCACAGACCATGTACCATTGCTCCAAAGATAGTTGCGACAGTTTCCTTATTAAACTTGTTCCATCATTTCTTTCTTATCAACCGGATGGTTTGTTGCACACTGTGATTCTGCAATTTGATCCCCAACTAACTTGTTAATTTGTCCCATATTGTGATTGTTATCTTATAATTTCAGAATAGATGTTTGGCATCCTCAATCTGTTGTTGCTCATAGAGCACACATTCTATACTATCTATGTTGATACTAAGCCTTTGTAGTCTCACTTTAGTAAGAAGTTTATCTTGTACGGACAGCCACATAATAAATTTGTGTTTAGGTAGTAATATCTTACTCCAAATCAGTTCTGAGCCCCTCCACACATTTCTCTCGCCCATAAGCTTTGTGTAGCCCGTAGAGATGAAGTACTGCCTAGATTTGGTTAGCTTGTAGTTATCATGGTTGTCTCATATCTTGTAAGACCCCACAAAGTCCTAATTATTTTAATCCTATGTAGCATGCCAAAAGAGGGTCCCAAACTTAGAGAAATTCAGCTAAGTGTTAAGACTAAGAAGCATTTTTAGCCTTCAAAATTGGATGATCTTATTTTTTATTTTTCTGACCTTAGAATATCGATTTTTAAGTTAATTTATGATCGGGGTGTCAATTGGTCATATTGGGTGAGTTTCAAAATTTTCAGACATCGTTTGGGTCATATTTGGATGGGAAAACTAGCAAGCCAATGCGATCTTGATGCATTATGTTGGCTACCGTATTGCACCTATTGAGGCGATGCATCAGTGATTGCGTTGACCTCATCGATGCGGCGCGTCGGGTATCGCATCGTTGGGCCAGTTTGTGTGTTAAGTTACTGGTTTTTTAGGGCATTTAGGTCTTTTTTTCCTAACCCAATTCAGCTAAACACGTGAGATTTAACTCCCAAAATCGAAAATTACATTCTTTATTCTCAAAATTCTGTCAAGAACAAGCCCTAATTTTATTAAACTCAATAATCAAGTCTCAAAAACTCACCAGAATCTTCACGAAATTAACAATCAAGGTATGTTTGGTGTTCATCCTTGGGTTTCCTTCCACCCTTGGAGTTCAAGAACCCTTTTTCAAAACTTAAATTATGATTTTCATGCTATGAATTGAATTATGCTCATGTTTGTGTTGTTGTATGGATTTTAAGTTAAGATCTTTTATGAGTTCCATGGAATTATGTTAGCATGTGTGTTGAATTATGAATCTCTCATTATAAAATCCTTGAATTTGCAAGATTTCATGTTGATGTTATGATGTCTCATATGTTATTCTTTATGTATCACAATCATGCTCCTCAAGTGTTTGATAGAATGTCCATGTGAATTAAATAGTGAAATCATGACAAGTTAGCATGTATTCCCATTCATGTACAAGTTCATGACCTCCAGATATTTGACTAAATGTCTCAATTAATGAATTGTGAACAATTGACTATTGCTATGCTTTCAAGAATTGTCATGCTTTATTATTGATGTTATCGAGTCCTTGGTATTTATTACCCGAAATCTGGTTGTTTACTTAGTTGCAGTAGTTATAGAATAGTCCCAATAAGGGTAAAAAATAGTAGTACTCAGTCAGTAACATAACTCAGTGAACTTAGTAAAGTTCAGTCAATCAACACGATCAGTGTCAGTTTCAATCTCATTCAGCGTGGATTCAGTTAGGAGTAGGATTCAGCACCAAGCGAACCTAGTGATGTAGGTATTCCTGCCAGTAGAGGGTTTGACTCTTAGTAGCAGTCCCTGCATTACAGAACTATGTAGCCAGCATAGAGCAAGTCATCCTCCTACCAGACTAGGTTTGACGCAATCATATATATTTTTCAGAAGTTTTTCTGCCAGAGCAGTTACAGCTCACTGAGGACATGACCCTAGATAGGAAGATCTGGAGGACGCGAATTAGGGCAGAAGGCTAGTGCCAGTTTGGGTCGCTAGTGTAGGGAATTACTTGGTGGGGGTATTATTCTTGTTATGATACCTTGTTCCATGTTTTATTACGAATATGTTTGCTTTTCTCTGTTTTATTACTTAGGGGTGTCGTATTTATGTTATGACACCTTGTTCTATGCTTGACTATGTATTTGTGTAGTATCTCGTGTCTCGAGCCGGGTTTCTATTGGAAACAGCCTTTCTACTTCTTTAGAGGTAGAGGTATGGACTGCGTACATCTTACCCCCCCCCCCCAGACCCCATTATGTGGGAATACACTGGGTTTGTTGTTATTATAAGTCTTTCTGCCAGATTAAGGTTGACCCAGCATTGTTAGTATCCCTTGGCAGGGTGATAACACCCTTCCAAATGGGGTCTAGGTTAGACCCCAACTCAGTTTATAATCGGGGTATGTCAATTAGATGAACACTCCCACAATTACAGTTTCAGTCTCAGTATTCAGTATAGAACTCAGACAGTTCTACAAAACTATGGCTATCAGTTATCAGTTACTTAGCCATCAAAAATTAGTAATTCAGTATCAGTCTAAACTTTCAGTTATTAGAACTCAGTACCTTAGTTTCAATCTAATTCGGACAGATGTTATATGTACAGTAATGCATATTCAGCATGCTCAGTAGTTATAGTTTTACATGTACTCTCATCCAATTATCATCTCATGCTTATGAAACCATGTATATCAGCCTACCTCACTTAGCATACTAGTGCATTCTATGTACTAACTCATACTCTTTCTTTGTGCTATGATGTCTTATATCATAGGTTCGGACACTCAGGGTCCTGACTGTACTTAACAGCTCTGGCTATCAGTAGCAGATACAGGGTGAGTCCTCATATTTCGAGGACAGAGCTTATCTATTTTAGTATTTCAGTTGTTCAGTAGTTATTTCAGTCAGAGTTAGTTGGGGGTTTGTCCCATCAACTCCATATTCAGACAGTTAGAGGCTTTTAGATTAGCACAGTCAGTTATTCAATTTTTCAAATGTTATTCTCAGTATATTCAATTATTATTTCAATATTTTGAGAACCTTATGGCATTTTAGTTTTACTTTCACATATTTTTTCAGTATTATTCAGTGCTCACAGCAGGTACCAGTCATGGGTTCACTTATGATCCGTCGGGGTCGTAAGCACTATATGACGTCCAGAGTGTAGACTCGATGCATTACAAACTTTGTAAGGTTCCAAAGAGTCCTAGGGAGTCTGAAAGCCTCGTCAAATAAAGTCTTATACATGGGTGTATAGCGCGCCACACTTATGAACAAGGGGCTATGAGACATTTTTAGAAAAAGTTTCCCTTCTTTCAGTATTCACATCATGCGAGTGAGCATGAGCTCAAGTTAAATTCTCTATCTAAACCAATTTTTTCTTTTGTTTACAGAACATACCTCCCAGAAAGACCAACGGAAGAAAAACTGGGAATCAGCCAGCACCTCCGCCCATTCAGTAGATCCCCTAGATCAGTATGTCTCTTACATAGAATTTAGAGCAGCTTTCACCACTCTATCTCATTCTATAGTAGCCTGGACCCAGTGCCCAATACTACTGTAGCTAGAATTCGTCACTTAACCCCAATGAATCCTCCATCATTTTCAGGGTCTAACTCTGAAGAGGACCCATAGAAATTCCTTGACATGGTGCAGAAGGTAACAGATATTATGGGGGTAACCGCTAGTAAGAGTGATGAGTTAGCTGCCTATCAGTTTTAGGACGTGTCTCATACATGGTTTAAGTAGTGGAAGGCAGATAGGGCTCAGATACAGGGCCTACAGAATGGAAAGAGTTTGCTACTGCCTTTCTAGATAGGTTTTTCCCATTGGAATTGAGAGAGTCCAAGGTTTAAGAGTTTATTAACCTGAAGTAGGGCAGCATGACAGTGAAGGAGTATTACCTCAAATATACTCAGTTAGCCAGATATGCTCCTCATATGGCAGCTAATAGTAGATCTAAGATAAGTAAGTTTGTGTTTAGTGTATCTGAAAGTATAGTCAAGGAGTGTAGGGACTTGGCTAGGTTGATACTCCATGCTAAACATATAGAGGAGCAAAAGACTAAGGATAAAAAGAGAGAGAATAAGAGGGCTAGTACAGGTAGCTTCAACTTTACTCAGCCTAAGTCAGAGGGTGGTAATCGTTTTAGTTTTGCCAAAAATATTCAGTTTTGGATCCATCTCAACCAGTGCTCTGGTGCCTAAACTCAAAAATAGTAATAAGGATAGGGAGCTAGGCTCTAAATCTCAAGGTAGTGTTAGCGGTGCCCGAACAAATCCTCTTTGTCAGAAGTATGGCAGAAACCATCAGGGTTTCTGCAGGGCTAGCAGTGATATATGTTTTGGATGTGGCAAGCCAGGCCATAGGGTAAGAGAGTGTCCTCAGGTGGGTTCACAGAGTCAGTATAATCATCCCCTAGCTCAGTTCGGTCGCCCGTTTCAGCAGGGTGCCGCTTCTAGTGCCACCAGTGGGCAACGCCCAAATAGGCTCTATGCACTTTAATCCCGATAGGATCAGAAAATTTCTCCTGATATGGTCATTGGTACGTTACAAGTTTACCATTTACATATTTATGCTTTGCGAGATCCAGGAGATTCTTTGTCCTTTATAACTCTATATACTTGTTGACTTTGGAGTCAGTCCCAAAATCCTACAGAGCCCTTCTTAATCTCTACCCCAGTGGGTAAGTATATCATAGCCCAGCGGGTATACAGGAACTATCCGATTATGGTATCTCAGAAAGTTACTTTAGCAGAGTTAGTAGAGTTAGAGATGATAGATTTTTACGTCATTCTCAGCATAGATTGGCTCTATTCATGCTCTTCTTCAATTAATTATAGAAACAAAGTTATTCATTTTGATGATAGGCGAATTTACACGCCTATATCAATATATTTTGCCCATATTTTAGCCTAGTTTTGAGAACAAACTATATATTTCATGCACTTTTAGTCCTTTTTCCTATAAATGAGCTAACGAACATGATTAGTAAAGTTTCAGGTATAAATGATGCATAATTCAGCATTTTATGGCTTACTTGACGCAAAATAAAGCTCACGAAGGAAGAAAAGGGAGTTTGGACGCCTAAGGACCAAAACTGCTGCATGGAAAATCTGTCCCGGGCTAAAACAGCATTTCTGAAGACTTTGGGGACCTGGACCAAAACTGCTGCATGGAAAATCTGTCCGGGCTAAAACAGCATTTCTGAAGACTTTGGAGACCTGCAGTAACTAATTAGGATTTGGATAATGATACATTAACCTAGTACAATTGGGTTAAGTATTTCATTAGTTTATTTGGATTAGGAGAATATTACATTAACCTAGTACAATTGGGTTAAGTATTTCATTAGCCTAGTAGGATTTGGTTATTTATTTCATTAGCTTAGTAGGAGTAGGATATGGGTATTATAAATACCCTATCATGCTAGAGATTTTTAATTAACTCCTCTCTTAGTGGAGAGAATTCATCCCTCACCACAATACATTCTTTCATCCCTCTCTTCTTCCACCACAACAATTCTACAACTCTTCTAATCTTCCCATTAATTCTATTTTTCTTCTTCTATTCTTCTTCTATTCTTAAATTCCACAACAAGAGAATCGTTACCAAGCCAAGGAAACACGCCACACGCCTATCACTTGATCTACACGCCATTACTCAATATCGTGATATAATAACAATGTCAATCGTGATCTCCTTCGCATTCATGGGTAACTAAACCTCTCTGTTGGGGTTATGGAAGCCGAATGAGATACTATCTATTGTTGTGAGTTTGTGAGTTCATGACACATATATTGCTTATATCATTATTCTCTTCATCTTAATCTACATTCTTTGCGGTTGCAAACGCAAGAATACGCCAGTCTAACATTTAACTTGTTCGAGAGAAAGGTTATTTGTCTGGAAAAGAGATAATGTCAAGGTAGTAGGACACCCTTTCCTATTAAAAAGCTAGTGCCGTAACTGGACTAACCTCTTGGAGAATTCGTACCGTTAGACACGCTTTAAGCTCAAGAGAGTTAAAGTGAAATAGTCCTTGTTGAGGTCGAGAGACGCTTGGATTTACCATAGAATACAATTCTCTATAAGCACATGCATGTCACAATTCTACACACTCATAGGCAATAGAGACGTATACCTCAGAAGGTGGACATAACCCCAACGCTTCAATTCTCATTGTTTACAACTTACGTAACAATCTTTCTCTCTTTACTTTGCTATTTTCAGCTTTTACTTTATTGTTTTCGTTACACATTACAATCCCCCCTTTTACGAGACTTGCACCAAAAGTTTAGTAATTTTGCTTACTTGTTGGCCAAGCTATTCCCTGTGGGATCGACACCCAACCCAGGTTGGGTTCTATATTTGCTAACGACTGCTTTACACTCCTACGAGAGCTGTAGATTGAGCGTTATCACATTTCCAGTTCCCAAATGAACCTATCCTAAAATGGAGGGGTAGTACTTCATACTTAGGGGTTAAATTGTTTCATACCTTAGAGCGAGAAAAATGATATCCAAGGGGTGTGTCTATCATCGTGTTCGAGTTAAAGATTCTAGTTTTGAGACTCCTAATCTTTAGTCAGTTCCAGCAGCAAGTGAATTTCCAGATGTGTTTCCCGAAGATCTTCTTAGAGTTCCTCCCGAAAGGAAAATTGACTTTGAAATAGACCTTCTTTCAGATACTCAGCCCATTTATGTGTGAGCATATGCTAACACATTTGAGGCTTTTAACTCTAAATAATTGCAAGGCCTTGAGCAATATTATATATTTTTTATTAGTTTATGTTTGATTTTGCAGTTTAAGCTGATATGATAGAGAACCAAAATAAAATAAAGTAAAGAAGTTGAAATTTGAAGAAATCTGAAGACAAGTGTGGCTGACGACATTTGTGATAAGTCGTCAGCCCTGTGATAAGCTATTAGATTAGTCTTCATCAGTAGACAAAGAATTTTCCTAAAGTGGAAGTTGTGATGACATTTTGTGATAAGCCGTCAAGGGTCTTAGAAGTTATCATTAAACAGGGAATGAGTTCCAGCTGGTAGAATCAATGACATTTTGTGATAGGCCGTCATAAGGGTGATAAGTCATTTGGAATACCGTCAAACTTAGGCAGGACATGAGAATTGGAGAAAAAGTGTGACTACATTTTTTATAAGTCGTTACAGTCCTAATAATCCGTCAGAAGTTGTCGTCAACCTAAGATAGGACTAGTGCAGATTTGAAGAAGACCTGACGACATTCTTGATAAGTCGTCAGGATCCTGATAAGGTGTCAAAAATAGTCGTCGTCTATTTCAAGAAAAAGCTGTAACCTTGATTTGTTTTCAAATTTAGGGTAAACTATTTAAATCTTTGTTTAGGGTTTTCTAGACATCAATTAAAATTATTATCATTATTTTTTTTGCACAAGGTCGACACCTTGAGTTTTGGACAGCATATTTTGATATTTTCTCTCTTTACTTCTTGAACTGAACAACACAACTATTTTGGAGAGATTATTATCAGTATTGTGGGATTTTTCCTTTGTGATATAATCTACGATTCACTAGTTATTATTCATCTCTGTAAGTTTATCTTTCAAATCATGAATTTAATTATGTGTTTCATTCATAACATAATGAGTGGCTAAACTCAATTCACCTGAGTTATGGGATCTAGGGTTAGGTCTTGATGAGTTGCTAAGTATTCAAGATTCAGAAGGTGGTAAGATTTCTTGATAATTCTGAAGTTTTAACTAACGTCTGTTGGTTGCAAATAGTAGACACGCCTGCTTTGATTTGCTTGAGAAAGAAATCAAATATAGTAGGAAGTAAATTATCAACAGGGACTCGAAAATAATTCTTTTAATAATCAGCATTGTAACAAGGTTGGTTAACCTGAGGTAAAATTTGGGTAGTAAATACAAATTCCCTAAGTCCAAGAGGATTAGGGAATTAAATGCTTAAGTAGGTCGAGAGACATTTAAGCAGAAGATCGATAAAGATAGCTTGTTATCCTACCCACCGTGAGGATCTTGAATCACTTATAGCATCTGTCATGAACCGGAAGCCCTAGTGAACATAATTCTGGTTATTTCATAAACTCTTGATTTACAAACACCGAAATTAAAGTGACAAACAACAACTTATTAAGCCTGAACCCCCCATTTTAGGAAACATTAAACTATCGGTAGATTAAATCACAAACAACATGAGTTGGTACCATATTCCCTGTGGGATTCGACCCCAACCTAGTTGGGTTTTATATTGATAACATCGCTTACACCCATTCAAGAGTGTAATGTGAGCGTTATCAAAAATGGCATCGTTTCTGGAGAATAAGGTTGTAAATTGAAGTTTGTATGCGCTAATTGATTGTTAGTTAAGTTTCCTAGATTTATGTTTATTTGTTGTTTTTGTTTATTTGCAGGATTTTATAGTGTATGCCAAGTACCAAAAGTTCTGTAGAAACATTATTACCACTAAATCCGGAACCACAACGAATAAGAAGAATGGCAGAACAGCAAAATGCTGACAGACTAGTTGCCTAAGCTAGAGCTCAAGTGAATGTGTAAAATATTGGGCAACATGCACGACATCCAAACCCTGAGGATAAAGATTTGGGGGACGAGGATTTATTGAACCCTGGTAACCCAAGGCGTGCAGAGTATATAGCTGCACAAGTGCCACATAATGTTAACTGGAACCGTCCGTTCCAAAGAAGACAAGAATACCAGTCGTTCCAGTATGATCTGAATGATAATGATGATGGTATAGACAGGGCAGGTGAAATGGGTGCAATTATTCCTTTACCATTGGCACCTAGAGCCAAGTTCAACATTATGAGTACTATGATCCAACTCCTCAATCTGAAGGGATTGTTTGGTGGCCTTCCTGGGATTGATCCGACCCTGCATCTAGTGAATTTTGTCACCATTTGCAAATCTTTTGATAACCCAGGAGTGGACCAGAACGCTATCCGTTTGAGGTTGTTCCCGTTGTCTCTGTCTAGGGAGGTAACATTATGGCTGAATGAGCTTACACCTTATTCCATTACCCACTGGAGGCAATTGAAAGAAGCATTCCTAGAATAGTTTTTTCCAACATCCAGGAGGGTACTATTGAGAGACGAAATTAGCAATTTTAGATAGCTTCCTAGTGAAGCTTTGCATGAGACTTAGGAGAGACTCAAAAAGAAACTAACACAGTGTCCAAACCACAATATGACGGACCTATACTTGATGGAGACTTTATATAGGGACCTCAACTCTATAACAAAACCGATTGTAGATAATGTTGTTGGTGGTTCGTTTATTGATCTGTCTTTTTAAGATGCCTCAGATATGCTGAATAGGATGACCAAACAGAGTCGGGCTTGGCATACCAGGGAGTCTGTGGTAGCAAGCCCCACTATTTCTGTTAGTATGTATGTTGAACAATGCAGGAGAGTAGAGGAGCGGGATCAAGACATGGCCCATCTAAAAACTCATATGGACTTGCTCACCAAGCACTTATTATCAGGAAAGACTGAAAAAGTGAAAGCTATAACATCGCAAGATCGAGTGGATATGGAACCTGAAAAAGAGGCAAATTATGTTAGTAATCAGGGGGTTTTCGAGGCAATAGCCAAGGAAATCAAGATTCGAACATTTATCACAAGCCTGGTTACAAAGACAGGGAGCAAGGAAACTGGAGAAGCAATAATGACAGGAATGGTTTATATGTTCCTCCTGGAAATTAGAAAGCTGCTGTAACTGGCTCTGGAAAGATTTCCATGGAGGACATGATAGAAAAATTATTGAGGGAAGTTGAGGCCACCAACTCTAGTGTAACCATCATAAAGACCGATATGAAATCCATCAGTCAGTTGGTGCACTCACACTCCACTTCTATCAAATAATTAGAGTAGCAGATGATCCAACTTTCCGTTGCATTTAACCACAGAAAGAGAAGAACGTTACCAAGCGATACAGTTCAGAATTTGTAAAATGATGGCTCATGTATATAGATTACCACTAGGAGTGGTAAGATATTACCTGGCCCTTTTGTGGGCAAATTTATAGATGGTGAGGTAGTTGTTGATAAATCCAAAGAAAGCAATCTGGTGGTCTGAGAAGCTGGATAGTTCTATTAATTCTTCAGAGAAGAAAAGAAAGAAGGAAGACGAAGTGGATTTGAAAACTATCCCAAGACCACCACCTCCCTTTCCTCAACGATTGAAGAAGAAGTTTGAGGATGCAAAATTCAGCAAATTCCTGGCAATGCTCAAGCAATTGGCAATAAATGTGCCTTTGGTTAAGGCACTTGAGAAAATGACAGGATACGCAAAGTTCATGAAGGAACTTGTGACCAAGAAATGGAATATTATCCATGAGCCAAAGAACAATCTTCTTCATGTGGCGCTATCTCTACAAGGTCTTTAGTGCAGAAAAAGGCAGACCCGGGAGCGTTTACCATTCCGTGTACTATTGGTTACCTGAAATTCACCAAAGTATTATATGATCTGGGAGCTAGTATAAACCTAATGCCACTTGTTGTGTACAAGAAACTGGGTTTGGGGAATCCTACCCCAATAAATATGCGGTTGGTGATGGAAGATAGGTCTGTGAAGCAACCTGTAGGCATATTACACGATGTTTTAGTAAAGGTAGACGATTTTATTCTGCCTGCTATTTTTGTAGTCCTAGATTGCGAGGTGGAATTTGAAGTGCCCATCATCTTGGGTAGACCATTCCTTGCAACCAAGAGAGTGATCATAGACATAGAGCTGAATGACCTGAAGTTTAGGCTAAATGATAAAAAAGCACGCTTTGAGATACACTCATCCATGAATCAACAAAAAGAGATAGGTGCTTTCTCAATTGTTGATATATTCTATAAAGATGATAAAGGGGCATCAACAGGTTGTCTTGGCGAAGTCTGAGTAGTCAAGATAACCAAGTCGTGCCGCAATAGTAAATCAGGCGCTATTGGGAGGCAACCTAAAATTTTATATTCCAGTAAAGTTTTTATTTTTGTAGTTAGGATTTAGTTCACAGAAGGTGGGAACTGATGAAATCAGTAGAAAAGGTCCTGACGGCATTCATGATAAGTCGTCAAAACTGTGATAAGCTATCAGAATTGTTGTCAGAGAGGACAATTTTGAATTGAAGTTCTATTAAGGCTGATGACATCCGTGATAGGTCTTCACACCTGCGACAAACCATCATAAGATGTCGTCAGAAAGTAACTTAACATCCAAATTTGGGCAAATTATAAAGATCTAACCCAGGCCCAGTCGAACCTTTCCACCTTGCCGCTTGTTTTTACTTCCTTTTAAGTTATTTCCCTTCAATATTTAGAGTATTTTATTTCCTTATTCAAATTTTTTTCCAATTAAAACAAAAAGCAAGCTTCCTTATGTGTGGGTTTGCAAGTAAAATCAAGAATTTCTTCCTACTTCCTCTTGTGCGTGTAATCACATTGAAGGCTCCCATCAGGTATGCTCTAAATTTGAATTTTCTTTTCAAGTGGTAAGGGATAGATTCATGACAACCCAAGTTCCCAAGAGACTTGAACCAAGTTCAACTGGAAAAGGGGATGAAATTCGGAACTAGGGTTTGCTGTGCAAGCCTAAAGCTTAAAATTCAGCACACAAATCAGAACTCGAGTGGATTTTGAGAAATAATGGGACCAAAAATTGAGTTAGAATCAAAAGTGAGGTTCTGATAAGAGCTGACGACATTCATGATAATCTATCACAACTGTGATGGCTTATAACAAATATCGTCAAAGGCTACTAAGAATAAAGTGAGTTCTGTTTAGAGCTAACGACATTTGTGATAGGCTTTGTGATGGCTTATCAAAAATGTCATCAGAAGTTGATAAAGTTTCGCAGGTTCTGTCTAAGGCTGACGACAATTATGATAAGCTATCACAGTCGTGATGGCTTATCAAGAAATATCGTCACACCTGGAACCTGAAGCATGAATGAGCCTTTTCAAAGGATGTGAAGCTTAAATGATTAATGTGTTTGTGTTTAGGCTCTTGAGTATTGACTAATGGTTTTTCCATTGCAACAGGAACCCTATAATGGCACCAAATAGAAAGAGATCTATGCTTACAAAGAATGAACAACAGAAGATGTATGCCGGAAGCTCATCGATGAGGAGTCTGATTATGAAAAGTAAGAACCTCTGATACAAGAAGCATAAGGGAAACATGAAACAAACACCAAATCAGTCCACAAGTTTGAAGAACCGAGGACCCCTTTGGTGACCACTCTCAGATTCACACAACAACAATGAAAACACAATAACAACAAGATATTGAAGATGTAAAATACACCAAAACAGCTACAATATGGCGATATGGACAACAATAACAATATAGGAACAACACATAGTTTTACTAACAAGAGATAGAAATGGTTACAAAAACACAAACTACTACAAGATTACAAATAAAGTAAAGGGATAGTTAGATAAACTTAACGAAGGTATAATCTTAAGAACCCAAGAGCATATTCCACTCTTGGACACTTAACACTACACACAACTTTCACCTATCTCTTACAAAGACATAAGGTCAAAATCCATCCCCCAAGCATCATGTTTCTAAGCCATGAGATCAATAAGAGTGATTCCATACTCTCTATGCCTAATTTTGGTTTTGGTGCCTCAAGGAGAGAGGACTTGTGTTTCTTTGTGTTTCAAGACTTAAACATCATGAATAATCTAAGTCTAAAAGCCTACAATGTTCTATTTATACTAGGTTACAAATAAAATACAAAATGTCCAAAATTCCCTTTTAAGAGCTAGGCTCCCTTCAAGTGTATTTAGGGGCTGCCTTGTTGTGTTCCAAGGATCCTCTTTACACTCCAAGTGTGAGATTAGGGTCGTCGGTTTAGTGTGTTTTAATTCCTTCACTCGCACACTCTAAGCCCTGGGTTCATTACATTCTCACATGCGTCCATCTTTGTGGTCGTACTTGTATCATCCTCCCCTCCTTAAAAAGGATTCGACCTTGAATCCATGCCTTGCTAAATCAAAGAGAGATAAAGAAGCACACTTCCTCATGGAATGAGGGTTAGGATTATCAAAATAAACAATAATGGTATGCACTCAAAACACTCAAAATAGCCCACACCAAAAAAAGAAACCGAGGACCCCTTGAGTTCAAGTCTCGGCCAACAACAAGTCTCGATATACCAAGGTGGTTCATATTTGACATATAACCAGGAGTATTTAGTGTTAAACATTATGAATCTATCAAAAAATTCAATAAGGAATTGGCTATGATAAGCACCCAAAATAAATGCACCTAAGCCGAGAGTAACTTTTCCCCACCCTAAGATGGCACTGGATCAAATAGGAAGAGTGCCCATATACACAGGTCTAAACAACACACCCATTTCCCGTAGTCTTTACCACAACCACATGACCTACTCTCTATATTGGCATACATATCATCACAAGTACAGAGAGAGTAGAGAAAGGTGGCATTCAATTCTATTTCCACTTTGGTGTCCTCGAAAAAACCACACAAAGTAGAAAAAAAAAGTAATTTCCAAGACCACACATTCCTTACCCTTAAGAGTACTGTCATCTTCCAAGAAGAAATTTCTATATTTAGGACAAATGTTGTCACACCATAGTGGGTTAGCATATAGTCTATAGCTTCCAAGGCAACCTATACTATTATTTTCACCACTAGGACTATTAGGAGTGTTTAAACTACATTCAAACAAGACATTGTACCTAAAGAGTGAATGATCTAACCCGCGGACAGATTTGTAACTTTCACTCTATAAGGAATCATTACCAAGTTTCAAAGATATGTCAAGCACATGATTAACCCTATGAGCCAAGCAAACATTAGAATCTTTACAACAATATAGGCCCACAGGTTCACTCATTTTTTCTTGACCAACATTTTCAAATTCTTCACTCACTTAATACTCATTAATCACATCACACATATTCTCAAGTGGTGGGCAAGTTTTACACCCAAGTTGGTCAACACAAATTTCACTCGACGATGTACTTTTATTCAACACAATAGCTTCAACACTAGGTGGACACAAATCTATCTTACAAGAAAAGTCGATTCGGTCATCTATAGGATCAACTAGTGTATTCACTCTCACAAAATGTACATCATTCACAAGTGGTAAGGAATCAATATAATCATACGTAGGTAAGCTACTACTCACACTCAACGGCTTATTAGTCACACGTTTGTCATCCACATGTACCAAAGTGTAAGAGATAGCTATTTTACCTTAACGTTCATGAGTACGTTCATCTTTACCTTGGTGTGAAAGTCCTTCACAAGTTTGGGCAACAACTTCCTTTGGGAAGATCTCACCACAAGGTGTTTGGACCTTAGATTTTGGATTTGTTGGGATAAGTATGGATACCAATTTCAATATCCTTTCAATGTGCCATTTGATGTCTTCAATATTTTTGGTGATGCGGTGAAACGTCGCATCGAGATTGGTGGAAGCCATGGTACCTAAGAAAATTCAAAAATGAAAAACAAAACAAAAAAACTTGTTAGCTCAAAAATGCCTTACCACACTCTCACTCTCGATTTTTACCTCACACTTGGTTTCACAAGTGTTGAAAGCTAGCTTGTACTTCATGAGTGATTGAGGGAGGAGTCCACCTTGGTCTAGAATAGATTTTTGTTTGCGTTGACTCAAAGAAAATTTGCTTACAGACTTGAACCAACAAGATACAATGAATTCACAAAAGAGAAAAAGCACAAAAGAAACATAGACATGAATAACGGATTCAAGAACTAAGTGACAACCTAGTATAAGTTTACTAGCTTATTAATTAGTACTAGGATTAATTGAACGAAACTAAGAGACAACAAAATGAAACTAAGAAATCTAAAATTTAATCTAGAAAATATTGAGTGAACAGTAGCAATGATGACGTGGTGGCCATGTATTGATTTGGTTTTATCAAGTGGTTATTCTTAAATGTTCAAGTCTTGGTCAAAAATTAATTTGGATTGGTGGAATTTGTTTTAGGAGGAAAAATAAGTCTTGGAGCCTTTTTTAATTTTCAAGACTTGACTTTTGATTGTACTTCTCCTTAAAACATGGGTCCTTAAATCATGGAAAATTAGTTGAGAAGTGATATAAAGTCTTTTGGTGGTTGAGGGTCTTTCAAGACTAACAAGTACATACACCTTTTTCCTTCACCTTTTAGGATCTAGCACTCACTTTATATTCTAACAATATATGAATGAAGGTGAAGAACTTCAAGAACAACAACAACCACACCAAGAATAATAACAACAATCTCCAAGATCAACTATAATTCCAATGGCCAACTCCAATCCACAACAACAAATGTCCAAGTCTCTTTAGTGTTATGTCTTTGGTTTTAACAAGAGATGAAGGTTGTGAAGAACTTAAAGAACACAACAACATTCACCAATAACTACAACAACAACACTTCTTCCAATACCAACAACCACACATATGGCCAAGTCAAGTTTTTCAACAATAATGTCTACCACACGGTCTTACTTGTTCACGACAACAACAACAAAGCTCAAACTTAAATATGGACTCAAGTGTTAGTAAAGAACAAAGATAACACTATAAACACTCAATACAAACAAAAATATCATCCAAGACACAACAAGAACGCAATTCTCAGCCAAGAACACAACACGGGTAGATTGCACTTTTTTTTCAGCTTTTCAATAATTTATTTTTTTTGAATTTTCTAATCAAGAAAGCCCAAGAGTGATCTTGTAGGAACAAGATCTAGACATGCTTTTATACCAAATGATACAAGAAGAACAAGGGAAACATGAAACAAACACCAAATTAGTCCACAAGTTTGAAGAACCGAGGACCCCTTTGGTGACCACTCTCGGATTCACAACAACAATAATGAAAACACAATAACAACAAGATATTGAAGGTATAAAATACACCAAAACAGCTACAATATGGCTATATGGACAACAATAACAAGATAGGAACAACACATAGTTTTACTAACAAGAAATAAAAATGGTTACAAGAATACAAACTACTACAAGATTACAATAAAAGTAAAGGGATAGATAGATAAACTTAATGAAGGTATAATCTTAAGAACCCAAGATCATATTCCACTCTTGGACCCTTAACACTACACACAACTTTCACCTATATCTTACAAAGACACAAGGTCGGAATCCACCTCCCAAGCATCACGTTTCCAAGCCATGAGATCAATAAGAGTGATTCCATACTCTCTCTACCTAATTTTGGTTATGGTGCCTTAAGGAGAGAGGACTTGCATTTATTTGTGTTTCAAGACTTAAGCATCATGAATAATATCAGTCTAAAAGCCTATAATGTTCTATTTATACTAGGTTACAAATAAAATACAAAATGTCCAAAATGTCATTTTAAGAGCTAGGCTCCCTTCAAGTGTATTTAGGGGCTGCCTTGTTATGTTCCAAGGCTCTTATTTACACTCCAAGTGTAAGATTAGGGTTAGTTTAGAATATTTAAGTCCTTCACTCACACATTCCAAGACCCAAGTTCATTACATTCTCACATACGTCCATCTTCATGGTCGTACTTATATCAACCTCTGCTTAGGAAGCGAAAGAAGAAGCAAAGCCCTAACCAGCCTCTACCACCCCCACTAGTTAAGGTGGAGAATGGTGAGGACACTAAAACAACAACTACTTTTGAGTAGGAGGCATCTAAATATTCTGAACATGAGCAACATGAGTCTGAACATGCTGAATCTGAAGAGGAAGAACATAAAGAGTCTGAGGTGCTTGTGTCTGAGAGAACAGCATCTGAATCCCCTTCCACTGAACAACAAGATAATGAGGAGTCTCCAATTAGGGAAACACTTATCAAATGTAAGAACCCCGAAGTTTGAGACAATGCTAGATGGAAAATTCCCAAGGCAGAGGGCATCTTCACTGTTGGACTCTACAGAACTGATAGAAGAAGGACTAAAAGGACAACTCAAGAAGAAAAAAAGATTATCACCAAAGTTCTACGTAGGTTCCTGAAGTTGAATAGAATTTTCAAGAGTACGGCTTGGGACGGACAACAAAAGGGGGAATCTCATTTTGCCCTACACTGGTCTAAGAGTTTTACGCGAACTACCAGGCTCAGTTGGAAAATATGAGTAGGTCTGGAGAAAGAGTTGTAGACCAGCCCTATTGGAGAGAGTTTAGATAAGGGGCGTAAGGGTTGATATCTCAATCAGAACCATCAATAGTTTCTTGCATGGCCCCAACTTCACTCTTCAGGATACTTCACCGTCGGCCTATGCTCGGATTAAAAATTGGGCAAATCAACATCCGTAGTTGTCCAACATCATATCCGAAGGGGAACCAGCATGGGTGACCAACCCAAATGAGAGAATATATAAGTCCTCTTTGACTCAAGAGGCAAAATTTTGGTAGGGTGTAGTGTGTATCTAGCTGATGCCCACTGATGGAGACAACATTCTAGGTGACGACCGAGCTATCCTAGTAGAAAGTATGGTGCAGCAGCTCCCTTTTAATTTTGGTGAAATCATTACTGATGAGATAAAGATTAGAATATCAATAACCGACACTGCTTATCCTTTTCAGTGTCTTATCACAGAGTTGTGCCGACCTGCTAATGTGCCAGAGATTGCAGGGGTTGATGAAGACATTCTTGCCCGAAAGACCCACAATACCATACAGTATGATGAAAATCAGCCAAGACTTAGACTTTATAGAGGTGTAGAGGTAGCAGCAGACCCTCCAGTTACAGATGTTGGTTCAACACCTAATGTGGAAGTGTAAGATTCTGAGACTGTTCAGCCAACTTTTTCAGCACAAGCAGGTTCAGTGACTGAGAATGAACCCAATCCCTCAGCTACTATAGCATCAGTAGGGTTTGCATTTCATCCGATCAATTTCAGAAAAGTGGCCAAATAAGCCAAATGGTGTGAGGCACAGCTACATGCTTTTGCAAAATAGTTTACCACTACAGTAGACAAGAGAATCAAGGCTTCCCTTGAGCCTTTTGTGACTTTGCCGAGACGGTTTGTAGATTTGGAGAACCGATTTGATGCACGGGCAAAAGAAATATCAGGGGTTGATCTTGCTAAATTCAGAGCGACCTTAAACAAGGTAAAGGAAAATATTGGGGTTTTGTAGCAGCACCAATTTATGGTGCCGACAGATCTGGCTATGCATTATTCTAAGGAAGAAATTCCAATGCTTGACCTCACTAGAGATTCACCAAAGAAAAACAAGTAGAAGGGGGATTAGAAGGGAAAAGATAAGAGAGAATACCCTGACAGCGAGTAAGAAAGAAGAGTGAAAAAAAGAGGCAAAAAAGAAGGATGAAAAAGAGGAGTTGAAGAAAACAAGAATAGAGTCCCTAGCAGACAATGAGAGATGGGAGGAGGCTTTGAAAGCCAGGGCTGCAGGTGCCTCATCTATCAGACCTCCTACCACTATAGGGCCCAAAGCTCCCGATGGAGAGAGGGTAGCAGATGATGTAGCAGCAGGGTCAAAAACCTATGAACCCTAGGATTGATCCATTCCAAGTATACTCTAACCCTTAGTTTAGCTTTATTTTCAATTTTAAGTTGAGGGTGTAGGGTAGGATGTTGTTGTAACAATTTTTGGAAGATAATTAGGAGTAATACAGGTACTTGAGGTAGTTATCTTGTTTTGTGACTTTTGAGCACCTCTCCATTGATCTAAGTTTATAACTGTGTGAATTGCATTCATTTATGACTGCGGTGCATTTTTTTGTGGTATTAGTCTAGCGACTTGATGATTTTTGTTGAACAAATTGCATGAATCGAATAAGCATGATATGCGATGTAGTTATGTGCCATGTATGTGTGAGGTCTTATTCAGCTCTTGATGTGTGCCGAATCTAAAACATGCCCTATTAGTCATCCTAGGTTGTAGGATAGGGGTTAGGAAAGAATTATAGGCCATTTTTTATTGTAACCCACTTTCAGCCTAAATGACCTTCCTAATGAGAATAATATCCTTTGATCCCTGATTTGAGCCTATATACCTATTTTTTCTGTGAAACCTCTCACCTTTCTATTTACCTCACAATGAACCTGTGTTGGCCCTGGTCCTCCTTGGACACTATGCACCTTACTTAGGCAAACAGCCTAAGTTGAGGGTGGCTATCATAGGGGTACGTAATGCAAAATGAGCATGAAGAGGGGTAGAATGAGAGAAAAGAATAAAAAGTTGGATGCGGTAAAAAAAGAATAAGAAAAGAGAAAGTTGTGTTAAAGATAAAGATAATATGATGATTGAAAAGACCCTATCCATCTTGAGCATGTGTGATCAATAAAAGAAGAGGAAGAAAAAAAGGTTGAGATGTGAAACCCTAAGAGTTTAGTGTAGTATCAAGGAGGCATAGTCACACTAAAATATCCATGAATATCATACCAACCCCTAGCCTACATTACAAGCCTAAGAAAATCCCTAAACTGATCCTAACTAACCTACCTGAAGATTTGGGTACTGACTATAAGGGCAAGCCTATGGCATTTGATATGCAGTGTTTGGAACTTCATTCTGAGAGTGATACTTGTGATTATCCCAACGTTTATGTATGTGAATTTTAATATGAGTGAAAAAAGGATTTCTTTATTGTGAGAGCACATTGGGTATGTTACTAAGTCACTGACTTGTTCAGATAGTGTGATCTTAGTATGGCATGATTGTTATTGCTAAATTTTTGTTGTATCTTGATGCTTGTGAGTTACATAGTTGTTCTTCAAAACATCAATAGTGAGTTTTAAAGTGACTGACCTTGGAGATGGTGAAAATATTCTTAACTAATATGAATAGTTACCTGCTAAATTGTACTTTGTATTCTCTTAGTTATGTTTTGGTTGGTTGAGGACAAGCAATTATTTTAAGTTGAGGGTGTTGATATGTGAGCATATGCTAACACATTTGAGGCTTTTAACTCTAAATAATTACAAGGTCTTGAGCAACTTTAGTTATTTTTTATTAGTTTATGTTTAATTTTGCAGTTTAAGTTGATATGATAGAGAACCAACATAAAATGAAGCAAAGAAGTTGAAATTTGAAGAAATCTGAAGACAAGTGTGGCTGACGACATTTGTGATACGTCGTCAGCCTTGTGACAAGCTATCAAATTCGTCATCATCAGTAGACAGAGAATTGGCCTAAAGTGGAAGTTGTGACGACATTTTATGATAAGCCGTCAAGGGTCTAATAAGTTATCAAGTTTGTCGTCAGCCTTAAATAGGGAATGAGTTCCAACTAGTAGAATCAATGACATTTTGTGATAGGCTGTCATAAGGGTGATAAGTCATTAGGAATACCGTCAGACTTAGGCAGGACATGAGAATTGGAGCAAAAGTGTGATGACATTTTTGATAAGTCGTCACAGTCCTGATAAGCCGTGAAAAGTTACCGTCAACCTAAAATAGGAGTATGCAGATTTGAAGAAGACCTGACGACATTCTTGATAAGTCATCAGGATCCTGATAAGGCATCATAAATAGTTGTCGTCTATTCTGAGAAAAAGTTGTAACTTTGATTTTGTTTTCTTATTTAAGGTAAACTATTTAAAGCTTTGTTTTAGGGTCTTCTAGACATCAATTAACATTATTATCATTATTTTTTTTGCACAAGGTCTACACCTTGAGTTTTGGACAGCATATTTTGATATCTTCTCTCTTTGCTTCTTGAACTAAACAACACAACTATTTTGGAGATATTATTATCAGTATTGTGGGATTTTTCCTTTGTGATCTAATCTGCGATTTACTAGTTATTATTCATCTCTGTAAGTTTATCTTTCAAATCATGAATTCAATTATGTGTTTCGTTCGTTACATCATGAGTGGCTAAACTCCATTAACCTGAGTAATAGGATCTAAGTTAGGTCTTGATGAGTTGCTAAGTATTCAAGATTCAGAAAGTGGTAAGATTTCTTGATAATTCTGAAGTTGTAACTAACGTCTGTTGGTTGCAACCAGTAGACACACCTTCTTTGATTTGCTTGAGAAAGAAATCAAATATAGTAGGAAGTGAATTATCAACAGGGAATCAGAAATATTTCGTTTAATAATCAGCTTTGTAACAAAGTCGGTTAACCTGAGGTAAAATTTGGGCAGTAAATAAAAATTCTCTAGGTCCGAGAGGATTAGGGAATTAAATGCTTAAGTAGGTCGAGAGACATTTAAGCATAACATCGATAAAGATAGATTGTTATCCTACCCACCGTGAGGATCTTGAATCACTTGTAGCATCTGTCATGAACCAAAAGCCCTAGTGAACATAATTCTGGTTATTTCATAAACTCTTGATTTACAAACACCGAAAGTAAAGTGACAAACAACAACTTGTTAACCCTAAACCCCCTATTTCAGGAAACATTAAACTATCAGTGGATTAAATCGCAAACAACTTTAGTTCACACCATATTCCCTATGGGATTTGACCCCAACCTAGTTAAATTTTATATTGACAACGATTGCTTACACCCATTCAGGAGTGTAATTTGAGCATTATCACCCATCTTTATTCCGCCATACAAAATGGCTCCAGCTGAACTCAAAGAATTAAAAGAGCATTTAAAAGACCTCCTAGATAAGGGATTCATCAGACCAATATCTCCCTGTGGGGCGTACTAGTTCTATTCATGTGTAAGAAAGATGGTTCTCTTAGAATGTGTATTGAATACTATCAGTTCAACAAAGTCACGTTCAAGAACACGTATCTACTTCCTAGAATTGATAACTTTTTTGACCAACTTCAGGGTGCCAGTTATTTTTCTAAGATAGACCTCATATCAGGCTATCATCAGCTCAGAGTCAGAAAATGTGACATTTTGAAAACAGCTTTTAGAACTTGGTATGGTCACTTCGAATTCCTAGTCATGTCATTTGGTCTTACCAATGCCCCAGCAGCTTTCATGGACTTGATGAACCGCGTGTTTAAGCAGTACTTAGACATGTTCATCATAATTTTCATAGATGACATTCTTGTCTACTCCTACAGTGAAAATGATCACGCAGACCATCTCAGAAGAGTATTACAGACTCTTGAGCCCATCGGTTGTTCTCCAAATTTAGTAAGTATGAATTTTGGCTAATCAGTAGCTTTCCTTGGTAATATTATTTCTGGTGATGGCATTAGAGTTGATTCTCTAAAGACTGAAGTAGTGAGAAACTAGCCAAAACTTATCTCTCCATCAGATATCAAGAGTTTCTTAGGTTTGGCTGGCTATTACTGATGGTTTGTTGAAGGATTTTCATCAATGCATCCCCCATGTCTATATTGACTCAGAAGAAAGTCAAATTCTAGTGGTCAGATTCTTGAGAGAAGAGTTTTCAGGAGTTGAAGACCCGACTCACTATAGCCCCAGTTTTGACTTTGTACAATGGTTCAGATGGGTTTGTTGTGTATTGTGATGCTTCCAGAGTTGGTTTGGGGTGCGTTTTGATGCATAAGGGTAAGGTTGTGGCCTATGCATCTAGACAGCTTAAGCCCTATGAAAAGAATTATCCCACCCATGATCTAGAGTTAGCAGTTATTGTATTTGCCTTAAAGATTGGAGGAACTATTTATATGGGGTGCATGTTGATGTGTTCACAGACCACAAAAGCCTGCAATATATATTTTCTCAAAAAGACTTGAACCTGCATCAGAGAAAGTAGTTAGAGTTGTTGAAAGATTATGACATAAGTGTTTTGTATCACCTAGGCAAGGCCAATATAGTGGTTGATGCCCTCAGTAGGTTGTCCATGGGTAGTGTTTCTCACATTGAGAATGGTAAGAAGAAGTTATTAGGAAGCTCATCAGCTTGCCCGATTAGGTGTCCGTTTGGTTTATTAGGCTGAAGGTAGTGTTTGGGTGTCGGATAGTTCAGAATTGTAACACCCTAGATTCTGAACCCCGGACACTACACGGTGCTCATAATCTCGAAGGACCACAAGCTAACCCATGACTGGTACCTGCTGCAATAACTGAATAATAATACTGTAAAATACAGAATTTTGGCAAAAACTTTCCATAAGGTTCAAAACTGAAATACAATTGTGTAAGGTATAACAATACCAAAACTAAAACAACTGTCTGAAAATATTCTAGTCTGAAAAGCCTCTAATCTGTCTGAACTATGGAGTTGATGGGACAATCCCTCAACTAACTCCATCTACTAAAATACTAAATCTAATGCAATAGTAAAATAAGGAATATTCTCGAATGATGAGGACTCACTGTTAAGTCTACTGTTGCTAGTTGAATCTGAACTGCTAAGAGTGTTCGAGAGCCCGTGCATCTGAACCTATGTTATAAGACACCATAGCATAAAAGAAAAGTATATATCAGTACGTGGGAATATATTGGTATACTAGATGAGGAAAGGCTAAATACAAGGGTTTATATGCATGAATAATAACTAACTAAATGATATGCAAGAGTTGGATTAGCATACATAAAGGATCTATAACTACTGAACATACTGTGCATACTGTGATTGAGTATACTGGAACTAAATCTGATAACTAGTAACTGACTCTACTAGTACTAGATTACTAATGACTGTTGTGGGGTCTATCCTATCTAATGAGTGACCCCTGAGATCAGGCCTATCTAGCGGATGATTTCTAAATCTATTGATACTAATACTGATTGAATGTATCTAATAGTCCTGAATCTGTAGAACTATCTGAGTTATTTACTGAGCTGAGTGACTATATCTGACAGTTCTGATTTCTGAAATTCTGAACTGAGTTCTATTCTGAAGACTGAGACTGAAAATAAAACTGTGAGAAGTAATCCTCTAACCGACATGCCCCAAATCTGAACTAGTGGGGTCCAACCTGTATCAGTACCATGCCATGAATAAAGATATTATTATGGTCAAGCCTATCTAACGGGTGACCCTAAACAGGAAGTCAAGCCTAATCTGATGGGTGACCCCTGGGAGGTAGCCAAGCCTTAATTTGATGGGTGACTCCTCATCCTGTGCTAGCTATGCAGTTCTGGAGTACCGGGACTGCTACTAATAACTCTGCCTAACTAATGGAGAAGCTGTCATCCCTGCTCTCGCTCGGTGCAGAATCCTACTCCCAATGAATAGACATTGAACTAATTCTTAAATTGTACTAGACTGGGCTGAATCTATTACAGATCATGTTACCTAGATGATCTAACTGAGTTTATTGGGTTCCATTAACAGACGAAATACTACTGAATTCTGTTATCTGACTGAATGCCACTGAGTTTCTGAACTGATTACTAAAATTGGATTTGACTGATACTGAGATTTCTGAGTCTTCCTAAGTTCTGTAACTGACGAAATTCTACTGATCATGGCATGACTGAGATTATCTTGAAACTGACACTGGCTCTAGGTTATCAGCTAAATTGTCGGGTATTAAATACCTCCAAGACTGATAGCATAAAAGTAAAGCATAGCATAATCTTGAATAACATAACACTGTTCACTTGTTCATAATTCACTCATTAAGACATGTCAACAACCACTTGTAACGAATTAACTTATACATGAATGGGGAATACATGTTGGCATGCTATAATGGCATTATTTCATTCTCATAGATAATTTATCAAACACTTGTAAGGCATCTACTTGTACATGCTTGGGGTATACATGCTATTATGTTACAATGACACTATTTCCTTCAATAGGCATTTTATCAAACATATGGAGAGCATGAATTATTTCACATAACAATGGCTAACACATGTAATCATGGATACAATACTCAATTTTAATTCTAGGGTTTTAGCATAAAATTCATACAATTCATCATATAACCATTTCAATTCCATGGAACCTTATAATTAAACATGATTTGGAACCCAATTAACATCATGAACATGAATTGAATCTATTTCAAGCATGAAAATCATAAATCATTAATCTTTGTACTTTGGGAAAGGATTCTTGGACTTCATGGGTGAAAGGGACCCATGAATAAATATCTAAAATACCTTAGTTCGATGAGTTCTTGAAGTTCTTGGAGGGATTCTTAAAATTGACCTTGATTTCTTGAGACTAAGGTTTACTAATTTGAGAGGTAATGTTTTTATTCTTGAGGAATAGTGAACATAATGAGCAATTTTGGCTATTAGGGTATAAATCCCGTATTTAGGCTGATTGAGGGCTTTGGGAAATTACCAAATGGTCCCTAAAATTAAATAATGGAACCTGAAAAAAATCCTAGTTTTACATACTGGTGCGACACGGTGAAATTGCGCCAGCTCACTAGAAAGTGAAAGACTGGGAAACTAGTTGGTGGCGCGATGCGGTGGTATCACTTGCCACCTTGGATGCAAATTGGAAGGGCACCGCAATGTGGTGGAATCACATTAGAATAGTGGAAAATAACTATTGCCATGAGCCTTGGTGCGATGCGCAATGATCTCGGAGGCTTACTGGATTTTGACGATTGTCATTTTGTCTGGCTTTGCGACGCGCTGATGGCTCAGGTGGTACACTGTCTTACTAAAATAGCCATAAATCTTTACCCGAGTGTCAGATTTGGGAAAATTTTATATCGATGGAAAGCTTATTCAATGTCCCACATAATGAAAAGTCAAAATCTTGAAAATTACATAGGAATAGAATGATATTAATTTTTAAAGCTAGCTCTTGAAATTTTAGGAGCGAATTTAAACTAGGAAAAAGTATGGGGTGTTACAGGAATCATCTTTAGCTTTCAAGGTGAAAGAAAATAAGGACAAAGATCTCAGTTTAGTTAAGTTGAAAGAGTCATTTAGAGACCAGAAAGTGGAGATTTTATCCCAAGGGGGAGATGGTATTTTGCGTTGCCAGGGTAGACTATGTGTGCCATGTGTGGATGGCGTGAGATAGTGAATTCTTGTAGAAGTGCATGATGCATGTTACTCGATTCATACAGTGGCCATAAAGATGTATCATAACTTGCGAAAAATCTATTAGTGGAGTGGGATGAAAAGAGACATTGCAGAGTTTGTGGCTAAGTTCTCCACGTGTCAGCGGGTTAAGATTGAGCATCAAGACCCTAGTGGGTCTATGCAGGAGTTCAGTATTCCCATATAGAAGTGGCAAGAAGTGAACGTAGACTTCGTGAAGGTTTTTTCTCATACTCATCGTCAGCATGATTCAATTTGGATCACTGTGGACAGGATGACCAAATTAGCCCATTTCTTACCAGTTCATATCTCTTATTCAGTCGAGGACTATGTCAGGCTCTATATCAGAGAGTTGGTTATGGTGCACGGTGTCCCATTATCTATCATTTCAAAAAAAGGTACGCAGTTCACCTCTCATTTTTGGAAAGCCTTCTAAAAAGGTCTTGGTACCCAAGTTTACCTCAGTACAGCCTTTCACCCTCAGATAGGTGGTTAAGCAGAAAAGACTATTCAGATTTTAGAAGATATGATGAGAGCGTGTGTTGTTGACTTTAAGGGCTGTTGGGATTACCACTTACCTTTGATTGAGTTCGCGTATAATAACAGTTATTATTCCAGTATTCAGATGGCTCTATTTGAGGCAATTTATGGGAGAATATGTAGATCTCCCATTGGTTGGTTTGAAGTAGGTGAGGCCGCAGTAGTAGGGCCTAACTTGGTATTTGATACCTTAAAGAAAGTGCAGTTAATCAGAGAGAGGCTTAAGACAACTCAGATCCGACAGAAATCGTATACAGATATGATAATAAAAGATCTCGAGTTTGAGATTGGTGACTTTGTGTATTCTTTGTGTATTTGAAAATCTCTCCCATGAAGGGAGTGAAGAGATTTGGTAAGAAGGGGAAGCTTAGTCCCCGATATATTGGTCCTTATAGGATTCTCAGTTATTTTGGTAAGGTAGCTTATGATCTTGAGTTACCTGCAGAATTAGCGTTAGTGCACCCAGTGTTTCACATTTTCTTACAAAAGAAGTGTATAGGTGACCCAGCAATTATAGTCCCTATAGAGAGTGTAGATATTCATAACAGTCTCTCTTATGAGGAAGTCCCAGTCGAAATCCTTGATCGTCAGATTCGCAATCTAAGGAACAAAGAAGTTCCCTTGGTCAAAGTTCTTTGGCGGAATCATTCTGTTAAGGGAGTTACTTAGGAAGCAGAAGCAGACATGTGAACCAAGTATCCTTACCACTTCTCCAAAAACTCACACTCAGCCTAAGGTAACAGTCTTCCTTAGATTTACTCTATTCCATGAATATTCTCATGTCATTCATGCATTCATGTATTCATGAAATAGTTCAGTCATGTGTCATGTCTCCAGAATTCAGTCATGCTTCAGTTATTCATGTCAGTGTAAGTACAGTTCCTTAGTTCCCCTCAGCTCAATTAGTCTCATTCGAGGACGAATGTCCCCAAGGGGGAGATATTGTAAGACCCCGCAAAGTCCTAATCATTTCAGTCCTATGTAGCATGTCAAAAGGGGGCGCCCAGACTTAGAAAAATTCAGCCAACTGCTAAGGCTTAGAAGCATTTTTAGCCTTTGAAATTGAATGATCTTATTTTCAATCTTTGGGACCTTAGAATGTCGATTTTCAAGTTGATTCATGATCAGGAATGTAAATAGGTCATATTGGGTGAGTTTCAAAATTTTTGGACTTTATTTGGGTCGTGTTTGGATGGGCAAAATAGCAAGCCAACGCGGTCTTAATGTGTCACATTAGCTACCGCATTGAACCTATTGATGCGTCGGTGGTCGCGTCGACCCCATCGATACGCACGTCGGGTATTTCATCGCTAGGCCATTTTTGTGTGTTGAGTTATGGGTTTTTTAGGGCATTTAGGTCCTTTTTCCCTAACCCGATTCAGCTAAAACTCAAGATTTAACTCCTAAAAGGGCAAATTATATTCTTTATTCTCAAAATTCTCTAAAGAACAAGCCTTAGTTTCATCAAGCTCAAGAATAAAGTCTCAAGAACTCACCATAATCTTCACAAAACTAACAATCAAGGTATGTTAGCTGTTTATTCTTGGTTTCCTTTCACCCTTGGAGTTCAAGAACCATTTTCAAAACTTAAATTATGATTTCCATGCTTTGAATTGAATTATGCTCATGTTTGTGTTGTTGTATGGGTTTCAAGTTAAGATATTTTATTAGTTTCCATGAATTATGTTAGCATATGTGTTGAATTATGAATCTCTCATGATAAAAACCTTGAATCCAAGATTTCATGTTGAAGTTATGATGCCCTATATGTTATTCTTTATGTATCACAATCACATTCGTCAAGTGTTTGATAGAATATCCATGTGAATTGAATAGTAAAATCATGACATGTTAGCATGTGTTCCCACTCACGTACAAGTTCATAACCTCCAAATGTTTGACAAAATGTCTCAATGAATGAATTGTGAACAATTGACTATTGTTATGCTTTCAAGAATTGTCATGCTTTATTATTGATTCTATCTAGTCCTGGGGGTATTTATTACCTGAAATCTAGCTGTTTAATTAGTTGCAGTAGTTATAGAATAGTCCCGGTAAGGGTCAAGAATAGTAGTACTCAGTCAGTAATAGAACTCAGTGAACTCAGTCCAGTTCAGTCAGTCAACATGATCAGTGTCAGTTTTAGTCTCATTTAGTGTTGATTTAGTTGGGAGTAGAATTCAGCACCAAGCGAACCCAGGGATTGGGGCATTCCTGCCAGCAGAGGGTTTGACTCTTAGTAGCAATCCTTGCATTACAAAACTACATATCCAGCATAGGGTAAGTCGTCCTCCTGCCAGACTAGAGTTAACGCAATTATATATATATCATAAGTCTTCCAGTCATATTAGGGTTGACCAAGCATTGTTAGTATCCCTTGGCAAGGTGCTAACACCCTTTCAACTAGGGTCACAGGTTGAACCCCAACTCAATTTATAATCGGGGTATGTCGGTTAGATGAACACTTCCACAGTTACAGTTTCAGTCTCAATATTCAGTAAAGAACTCAGACAGTTCTACAGAACTATGGCTATCAGTTATAAGTTACTTAGCCATCAGAAATGAGTACTTCATTATCAGTCTATGTTAACACCTAATTTTTTCCCTCCACGATTAAATTCATTCCTGAGTTTCTTTGATCTTTAATAAAATTAAAATACTTATTTCATCTGAATAAAAATATATATATATATATATTTATACGTAATTTTTTCATTTTTAAGTAGAAATTATATATTTTCGTGTTCAGTTATATGATATTAGATAATTTGATTACTTAAATATTTATTCTATGGAATATCAAATTTTAATTAAGGATTATTTTGAAAATAAAACTAAATGATTAAAAGCTTGATTCAAATATAATTTATTCTCAAGAACAATTTGTTTGGATAAATATGTGTTTGATGTTATTAAACCAATAAGCTCGGGATTAAGTAAGGTATTAATTTGTATCGAATCTCGATTCAATTTAGCCAATCTATTAAATTCGGCTATAATCAAAATCAAATTGGCCCCAATTGCAATGTAATTGGCCAATTGATTCTCAATTTGGCCGAAAATTAAATGAATTTAGCTAACCCCTGATTTAATTGGGGTTATTTTTAAAATAACCCCAAAATTGACCTAATCTACCCATTTATTAATTCCTAATTCCCAACACCATATTAATTTCAGGCCGAATATTTTAAAGCCATTAGCAGGCCCAAATCTGCCTCAACAGTGGCCCAAACAGCCAACCCATCAGCCATAGCCTAATTGCAAAATACGGCCCAACACCACACCAGTTGACCCGGCCCAACTTCCTATTCCTTTTCTTCTTTAATCAATAGCAACAGCCAATAAAACAATGATGATACAACCGCGTACAACATCTTGCAAACATTGAGAAACCAAAATTCGTACAACTACCTCAAACAACAACACACAATCAGCTTTCAACAACCGACCCGGCCGAATTCGTCAGCGTCGACCCGACCTGAGTCAAAAACTGTACCAGCGAACCCAATCCATGTTCGATGCAGCTTCATCGAAGCTTCCTGAAGAGGAATATCTCAACAAAAAAACGTTGCGAATTTGTACAAATTTCATACAATTCTAACTCGGAATCGGATCCCCTTTTCAAAATTTGAATTCCCCCCATTCGAATTCCCAAAATTACCCTCGAAATAGTTGTTCTCACATTAGTGGAATCCAAATAAAAACTCAATTCCTAGTTCCTTCTATATAAAACCCCTTTGTGAGCTAAAAAGGGACAAGTCTTGAAGGGGTGAAAAATCCTTTTTGACCAAAAATCAGTAAAGTTTTCATATGAGTAAAACAAATTTTTGAAGCTGTCGATTTGGTCAGAGCTCTCGAAGGACTATTTTAGCTGGTGGTGGAGTTCAATGTTAGCTCGAGGTTCTGTTTTGCTGCCCCAAAAGAGGTAAACATACACCCGTCCCTTTTAATACCATTGTTTTCTTCTTCATCCCTTTTCTCCATAGAATTAGTTAAACTGTTTAGTAATAATCATAAATGAGGCTGGAATTTGTCTGTTGTAGTTGACTATGATGGCCTTAGGATGTGTTTGTGATTATTGTTATGCTATTTCGCTGGTGTTACGTCGAATATATTGTCTCTTAATTGATTTTGTTGGTTATCTGTAAATTTATAGTTTGTTGGTTATGTTGAATTTATAGCATAAATCGGCATACATATCGTCCAAATTCTGCCTTTCGTTTGCCATTTTAATTCAGCGTTTCCAGTCGTTTGGGCTACTATCCAGCCTTAATTTGGTGTGACGATGCTCGACAAGTTGCTTTGATTTATTATTTTTGATCTCGAGTTTAATGTCTAAATTTTGTAATTCATCTTTTAGTTCTGCTTCAGAAACCATTTTAGCATCAAAACCATGTCATGTTTACATTCGAACATTGCGATCTGACTTGTCATTTTTTTAGCTGAAGATCATGTTTTAGTCTTGGTATGTTGATTTAGTATGGTGCTTCCTTTATTAGGTTTGTTTGTCATTCTTTAAATTTTGTTCTTAAGGTTACTGGTAGCATCTTACTTGATTATATTCATCCGATGCGGGCTACCTCTTGATTTTCTCGACCTTTAAAGTCGATGAAGATAACGGGTGTAGTCCGTAGTAAAGTCGACAATCTTATGGAACCCCAAGGATCTTCCCTTTGACCTTTAAAAGTTTATTTCAATTGTGTCAAGGGGAGGGTGAGGAGGAGTTTGTAGTATATTCCCTAGGATTGTAAGTTGTAATTTTTTGTGTGTTAACAATGTGAAAAATATCGAATAATATTAATTATATATTTCGTACCTGCATAATTATATTAGAAAATGCCCCACCTCCCTTGCTTTATTTCCCTTCCCAATTTGATTACTGTACATATTCTTAATATGCCGGAAGTGTGATGTCCTCTTCTTTTGTTGATTGCTTACTTATCCCTTCATTTGTCTTATCGGCATTGTTAAATTTTATCCTATGAATATGAACTTTGATTCTGTTTATAATGTGATGTGTGCATGTTAAAATGTCGACTAAGTTTGATGGTAGACTCTTGTGTGGTCTATTTGTGACTGTGCAAAAAGAAAGATTTTCAAATCCATTCATTAGGTGTCGATTAAAATGATTGTCCGTTAATATTGTCATCTTGATTGAGTTTTGGCTCATGGGCAAACTCTTAAGGTTTCATAAGGTTGTCTAAGTAAGAAATAATATTCTGTCTTATTTGAAAGGGGAGCGAAATTGTCCAGTTTGAATTTTTTTTATATGTGAATTTTTTTATATGTAAATCTGTGTTTCCTGTTGACCTGAAGTCTATCTTGCCTTTCCATTTTGTTTTGCTAGTGTGTGTTATTAATAGATGTTGATTCCTTTGTATACATATTTGCTTTTGGATATCCACTGCCCGGCTTAATTTTTTTTGGTTAAATATATTTTTTGGCTTCAAAAATTCTGTGTTAGTCGATTATTTTCTAATCTTTGGTGTCAGATACGGTCCTTTTCTTCATGTTAATATTTTGGGTTATTACTTATAAGTTAGATATCCACACTTGAACATATATTAATTGTTATATTTTTTTGTTTTTGCATGTGGATGCATCCGAGTCCTACATGGACTCTTTCCCTTTCTGCATTTCAATTTTGGGACATAGAGGCCATCCTTTCGAGTCAATTCATTTCGAAGGCCCTAAGGAGACATTGATCACATGGAAAATGAATACAACGAATTGAAAGAAGGATGGGTTAAAGTCCTATTTTTGAAGCGGCCAAGAGACTCGAGTCTCATTTTTCATTTTATTTATATATTGTTGTCGTTATTTATTTATTTTACTTGTTCATTCTTTTTAGGCCTCGAAGCCAAAGTTGTAAATTTAATACAGGTGGAGCAAAACTCAAGCCAAAGGCTCGAAAACTAGATTAGGACAGGTGAAATAGGTCAAAAACCCAATTAGACTAGGACAGGTCTCGTTGATTTAGGCTCAATGGCCTAAATCTTTTACTTTCTCCTCCCTTTCCCTTTTTATGTGTTTATTTGCTTATTAGTTTTGTTTAGACTTAGTTAAAATCCCTACTAAGTCGCCTAAATCTATTTTACACAGGTCTTTTCTAAAACTCAATCACTTTTCAACTAATCAATCTTTTTGAAGTTAGTTAAAAGACATTTTCAAACAGTCCGAATAATCGCAAGTTAGCGAGCGTTTTAGGTGCCTAAAACCTTCCTAAACCTAAAACGTTAATAGGAATCACTTACTCAGAATCTTTAAATTTTAAATGATTTTCCTTTTTTGGATCGTTTAAAATATTTTACAAAGGTTTCTTAATTCCTTTTCAAAATTTAGTGGCGACTCTTCAAAAGTCAATTTTTTTGCAAAATAGAAATGGGGACTCTGTTGAGGAATTTAATTAGGTTCTAACCAAATATTTGATTTCGTCTTTTGATAAACTATTTACGTGTTTATATGTTTTGATTTCGCGGTATTTAATTATTGCATCTCATAGCTTTATCCTGCATTGATTAAATTGTTTTGGGGTTTCATGGATGTCTCAGCCCCTGTTGTTCAATTTCAAATAACGTGTTGGAAATACGACAGTTTATTAGCACGTGAGTCGTCTGATGGTTGTTCGTATTTTCAAACCCAAGTCGTCCGTTTGAAAACCTGGTTCAAACCCACTCTAGACACCTAGGATAGATCGAAATCGGCCCAATACCTGGGGGGATATTAGGCCCATTAGAAAACTTGTTCTGCGTCTATTAACCCCGAGTTAATTATAGACGAATCATATTTATGTGTTGAAGAAATATATGTTTATTTAATTCAATCCATTATCCTTTGGGGGTCGGGAAAAGGCTTGCTTACTTTCGTGTAAGGGAGCCTCAATCATACACCAATTGAGAGAGGAATCGAAGCAAGTCAAGCAAGAAATTGATCGATTTGGGCGATTGCATCTAAGGAACAGCTATACAAAAATCACTTGATCATCAACGAATGTCGTCAATGACAAGAAATGGACAAAGCTAATAAGGCGAAGGCCGATAGGAGAAGCATTCAGGAGCTAGTATTTCATATCCCCTACGCAGGACATTATTATGTTTCTCATCTTATTTTACCTTTTCCTAAAGATTGTATCCCTTTTTGTGCAACTTTTGTAGACATTTATGTCATTTATGTATACCTATGAAGGTTTTTGGGGATAATGGATTGGCTTTAAAAAGGCATATATTTTCTTCAAAATTCGCTAGGCCTAAACCCTTGGCTCAAAAGGGTCACCCAATTAAGATGCACGTTTATTACAATATACTTATGTAATATAATTGTTTATGTGCTTATACGTGTTATGTTGATTCGAATCAAAGGTGAATTGATCCAATCCCATTTTCCATAGAACATCTCTAGGTAGAAATAAACCCCACTATACAAAAGTTCGACCAAACGTACTCCAAGTCTCCCAAGTTTCTCAGAAAAGTCCGCAGTCATTCCTAAAACTTCCAAAATGATCGCTACCATTTTAGAGAAGTTGACTTTAGAATCAGAGAAATCCATTATAGTTTGAACTACGTAGGATCTGATTTCTCCCCCCGTGAGTACGTAGGCAGCCTTTCGGCCCGGCTTTTATCTTCAAAAACTTTGTTGTCCTCCACTTTCTTGAAGGAAGAAGACGAGTTGAACCTTTCTGAAAAATTTCACCTATCCATACCATTGAGCAAAATCTTGTTCATTGAAATTCTTGAGTCATCATTACTTCATGGATCAATTTTCATGAGATAAAAAACAACTCTATATGTTTACTTTCTACCTTATCTTCTTGATTTACTTATTACTAATGGAATCTAACACGTCAGCGTTTGAGTTATTTTTACTTTGCAGGTAAAAAAAACTAATCTGTGTTGCACAAAATGACCCTACTTCACCATATCAAAATGAATAAGAAATCCCCTTCTTGACTATAACTTTGTTACAAGAAAAGAAAAATGACTAGTAGTAAAATTGGACTCTACCAATCATTTTTCAAACCTGTAAGTGATGGTCTCGAGGATGGAATAAGGAAAATGTGAGGGAAGAATTTTCCAAGACAACCGGATCATGAAAGATTAATTGGAGAAAACATTGTTGAATTGGACCTCCACTCCACTCATGACTCATCGCTCGTCGTATAACAATAACTTAAAATCTGTCATTGTCATGTCATGTCAAGAACCAAGATAATGATAGCCCTAGAACAGTCAACAGAAGAGTGAAAGAGTTCGAGAAGATAAGAAACCTAATCTAGAAGAAATCGAGGTGGTTAACTAGGAAGGCGGTGACTAAGGGAATTGGACATTTGATCCCTCGTTCTATCAAGACAAACGCAATGAAAACGTCATGTCATCCATAGAAGTGCTTATTTCTATTCTAGTAAGATGGATAAGAGTATTTTAGGGCCATTATGAGTTTATGTACGAACTACGTTTGACCTGAATTCCCAAGAAAGGGATACGTAGGCGGCCTATGTCGGCTTCGATCAACCCCTTAGGAAAATTATCCTTTACTTTTATGTACGAACTACGTTTGACCTGAAATCCCAAGAAAGAGATACATAGCGGTCTATGTCGGCTTCGATCAAACCTTTAGAAAAATTATCCTTTCTTTTTATGTACGAACTACGTTTGACCTGAATTCTCAAGAAAGGAATATGTAGGCGGCCTATGTCGGCTTCAATCAACCCCTTAGGAAAATTATCCTTTCCTTTTATGTACGAACTACGTTTGACCTGAATTCCTGAGAAACGGATACGTAGGCGGCCTATGACGGCTTCGGTTAACCCCTTAGGAAAATTATCATTTTCTTTTATGTACGAACTACGTTTGACCTGAATTCCCAAGAAAGGGATACGTACGCGGCCTATGTCAGCTTCAATCGAACCCTTAGGAAAATTATCCTTTCCTTTTATGTACGAACTACGCTTGACCTGAATTCCTAGAAAGGGATACGTAGGCGGCCTATGTAGGTTTCGGTCAGCCCCTTAGGAAAAATTATCCTTTCCTTTTATGTACGACTACGTCTGACCTAAATTCCCAAAAAAGTGATACGTAGGCGACTTATGTCGGCTTCGGTCAAACCCTTAGGAAAATTATGATTTCCTTTTATATACGAACTATGTTTGACCTGAATTCCCAAAAAAGGGATACGTAGGCGGTCTATGTCGGCTTCGATCAACCCTTTAGGAAAATTATCCTTTCCTTTTATGTACGAACTACGTTTGACCTGAATTTCCAAGAAAGGGATACGTAGGCGACCTATGTCGGCTTCGGTTAACCCCTTAGGAAAATTATCCTTTCCTTTTATGTACGAACTATGTTTGACCTGAATTTCCAAGAAAGGGATACGTAGGCGGCCTATGTCAGTTTCGGTCAACCCCTTAGGAAAATTATTCTTTCCTTTTATGTATGAACTACGTTTGACCTGAATTCCCAAGAAAGGAATACGTAGGCGGCCTATGTCGGCTTCGGTCAACCCCTTAGGAAAATTATCCTTTCATTTTATGTACGAACTACGTTTGACCTGAATTTCAAAGAAATTGATACGTAGGCGGACTATGTCAGTTTCGGTCAACCCCTTAGGAATATTATCCTTTCCTTTTATGTATGAACTACGTTTGACCTGAATTTTTAAGAAAGGGATACGTAGGCGGCCTATGTCGGCTTCAGTTAACCCCTTAAAAAAATTATCCTTTCCTTTTATGTACGAACTAGATTTGACCGGAATTCCCAAGAAAGGGATACGTAAGCGGCCTATGTCGGCTTCGGTAAACTCTTTAGGAGAATTTATCCTTTCCTCTTATGTACGAACTACGTTTGACCTAAATTCCCAAAAAAGGGATACGTAGGCGGACTATGTCAGCTTCGGTCAACCCCTTAGGAAAATTATCCTTTCCTTTTATGTATGAACTATATTTGACCTGAATTCCCAAGAAAGGGATACGTAGGCAACCTATGTCGGCTTAGGTCAGCCCCTTAGGAAAATTATCCTTTCCTTTTATGTATGAACTACGTTTAACCTAAATTCCCAAGAAAGGGATACGTAGGCGGCCTATGTCAGCTTCAATCAACCCCTTAGGAAAATTATCCTTTCCTTTTATGTATGAACTACGTTTGACCTGAATTCCCAAGAAAGGGATACGTAGTCGGTCTATGTCGGCTTTGGTCAACCCCTTAGAAAAAGTTATCCTTTCCTCTTACGTATGAACCATGTAATGACCTAAATTCCCAACAAATGGGATACGTAGGCGGCCTTTGTCGGCTTCGGTCAACCCATTGAATTTTTCTATATATCCATAGCATTGTCCCGAACTACGTTTAACCTGATTTTTGCTTTAACGGGATATGTAGGCACCCCAACGGCTCGGTCATATGACCCCAGAAAATAGAAACTGGGGCTGAATTTATGAGAAGTAATCTCAAAAATTCACAAGAGGAAGATCAACATCCAACAAAAAGAACGAAGATTAACAAAGACTTCGAATCCGCTCGATCTGAGATCATCTCAAACAACATTAAACTGGGGAAAAAAATTTTGAGTAAGGCCTCAAAATTTCCACCAAACACTGGAATATATTTCAAATTCCCCATCACCAGAGGTCATAGTCAAACTTTTGAAGTCACCAGCTGTGACAAAGTCTAGGTAGACTCAATCTTCGACTATGACAGAACTGTTTGAAGAAACCCCCAACAATGATGATGAGTTTTTGAAATCCTCTACCAGATATAGTCAAAATCAAGAGAAAGACGTTTGTTAAGCTACTACATGGCATGGCTGGCAGAGATTTTCTAAAGCTTTTACAGAAACATTCAAAACTATTTTCTAAAAATAAGACTATTTTTAAAAATCCATGCAAATCTTCTTACTTAGTAATTGCCTAAGAATCTATTGAAATGAGGAGTAAAGGTGGAAGTCCCAACACAATGAAGCAGCCAAAAGATGGCGAGGAGCAAACCAAAGATTGAAGGACGTCAACATAGAGTAGTTTCACTCAAATTAATCATTTTTCTGTAGATGCGAGGATCAATGCACAAAAATAAGAGACTCTTTCAAAAATCCACGAACAAGTTGGGAGCCACACCAGAGCATATAATGCTCAAGAACGGTATTTTTAGGTACCCCTAAAAATGGATTCACTTACCCATTTATCGAGGACCTTTTGAATTGTTTATCTCATTTCTTGAGATTATGAAGGACAAACAAAGGCATCTTATCTTTTTTATGAATATTGTATTTAGAATTTTTCTAAAAAAATAGTCGCTAGGAAAAGCGACTTTCTGTCTACTAAATATTTACCTTGAGCGTAGGTTCATTCAAGGGAGTCGGCACAATAAATACAACAATCAACGGATCACTCAATAGGAGAAAGATAAGAAAGTCATCCTCAAAATTAGCCTTGAAGCGAAGCAACGGTATTTAAGTAATCCCCAAACAAGGGTTTTTCCCAATTTACTCGCATCCGGTGGATTGGCTATTTAATCATTTCTTCAAAAAGAGATGATTATTAGCAGAATAAGACATTCAAATTATGATGCTCAGTATTTGTCATTAAACTATCATAAAGCTTGACTTTGGTCGCCAGTGAGAGCTACATTGTGTCTACTAATTTTCTACCTTGAGTGCAGGTACATGTAGAAAGCAAGACACAAACAAAAAAAGATCAGGAGAAACTATTTTCAAATCACTGGAAGAACTATTTCATATGATGTCATTGACGAAAGGGTCATTGTATTTAATATCTGTTGACACGCGAGATATCATACGCTAGCATCGAGGATATCACCATCGTCTAATATTTGTTAACATGTAAGATATCATACGCTGGCGTCAAGGATATCATCATCTAATATCTGTTGACATGGGAGATATCATATGCTGGCATTGAGGATATCATCCTCTAATATCTATTGACACGTGAGATATCATATGCTGGCGTCGAGGATATCATCTGTATTAAATATCTGATGACGCACGAGATATCATATGCTGGCGTTGAGGGTATCATTAGCATTAAATATCTGATAACGCCTGAGATATCATACGCTAGCGTCGAGGTTATCATCTGCATTAAATATCTGATGACGCGTGAGATATCATACGCTGGCATCGAGGGTATCATTTGCAATAAATATCTGATGACGCACGAGATACCATATGCTGGCGTCGAGGGTATCATCTGCATTAAATATCTGATGACGCGCGAGATATCATGTGCTGGCGTCGAGGATATTATCAACATCTAATATCTATTGACATGCAAGACACAAATAATGGCGTCGAGGATATCATCAGTATTCAATATTTGTTGAAACGCGAGACACAAACGTTGGCATCGAGGATATCATCAGCATTCAAATATCTTTTGACACGCGAAATACAAACACGAGCATTAAGGATATCATCAGCATTTAATATATGTTAACATGCGAGACACAAATGCAGGCATCGAGGATATCTCATCATTTTATGAATCAACATTTGAATGCATTAAGAGCATGCTATTTGAAGGGATGCTTTTAAGTCGTTGTATGAAAATGAGTGACACATGAGATTTCCTAGAAATTGATAATTTGAGGGTCATCTGTAAGTCAGATTATTTAAAATAGGACAGCTTACAAGATTACCTATGAATTGATAGCCCATAGGTCATCCGTAAGTCACAATGACATCCTAACCGGATAGTGTGCAAGGTTACCCAAAAGTTGATAGTCCGAAGGTTATCCATAAGTCGCAACTAAATCCTTACCAGAGAATATGTGAGATTATCAAATTGATAAGTCCAAGGGTTCTCTATAAGCCGTGTCATATCCAAGATCAATTATGTGCAGGATTATCCAGGGACTGGTAATTTGAGACATATCTATAAGTTATATTGTATCCAAGGTCGGATGATGTGCAGGAATACCTGAGAGCTAGAGATTGGAGGGATATCCGTAAGTCATCTCTTATCCAAGGTGGGATAATGTGCAGTACTACCTAAAAGATAGCAATTCAAAGGATATCTGTAAGTCGCCTCATATCCAACATCAAATAATGCGCAAGACTATCCAAAGATTGAAATTTTAAGGAAAATTTATAAGTCATATTGATACAAAAGATGCGCAAGACTTACCCGAGGTCACATGAAAAGAATTATTGTCAATAACCAGAAAGGTTATCATAGGCAACCAAAATGCTTTACCTCAGCATAATATTACACGGTTGCAGGGACCGTTCTACATAAAGTGTCATCAGTGTCTAAAAGGGTCACTCCATTTTGAAGACATATTCAATCAACAAAAGAGATAATTATACAACAACCAAGAGGGTTGTTGCATTTGTTAGTGCAATTTATTTCTTTCCAAACAGGTACATGAAATAATGACTTTGCTTTTTAGGCAACAATTCATGTGGAGATATGGCAAAGGACTATATACTTCTTTTGTGAATTATATTTAGCACTAACATTTTTTGTTTGAAACATTATCGAAAACATTCGAGAGGATGAAAATCTCAAATCAAAACCACAGGTGCAGATGACTCCAAATAGGACGCAGCACAACGTGAAACTCTTTTTCAACAGCAAAACGGGACATAGTCTAAAGAGGGACGTCAAACTTTGAACGCGAGCTAAAGGATGATCGCCACCACCATCCAACCACACCCCTATTAGAAGACATGTGGGTATTTTGGGATCTTTTGGTTTCAGCTTCACCTTCGGTATATTTCTAAACTCATATCGAGGGTAAACTTTTCTTTCTTTTAAAACTGAGTGATAGGATACCTAGAGTTTTGGAAATTATGTCCAAGTAAATTCTTACCTATGGATTTGAAGAGCTCCACATTCATGGTTAAGAGGTTACAAGACTCTTTTCCATAACTCAATCAACTTGTCACTCATCCTGAGCCAAAGATCGTCTGAAATAAAGGACTATCTTTTCTACCGATCGAGTTGAACTACAAGCAGTGTAATTCCATGAGTCTTGGGGATATGTAGGTTAGGATCTATGTAAAAAATTCGACTGTATTCCAACCTCCCCCAAATTTCTTTATTCTCTGGCTTTTCAATTTCATTAAAAACTCTAAAACCGATAAAGCAGGTGAATTTTTTTAAAATCGTGCTTTAAATAAAACTTTATGAACTACAAGTGACCTGAATTCTCATGTAATCTAAGATATGTAGGAAACCTGATACCAAGGTCCGGCCATAACTCCATGAAACTTGTGCGAAAGACAACCCCTTTCAAGTTCAAATTTGTGGTCGAACAAAAATTAGGAACGTCAAACTCCTTTTGCTCAGGGTTACTTGCATCCACCCTACCCAAAGGAAGGAGGTAGTTGTTGACACCTAGTTTTTTCCCTCCACGACTAATTTTAATCCTGAGTTTCTTCAATTTTTAATAAAATTAAAATACTTATTTCATTTGAATAAAAAAATTTAAAAATATATTTGTACGTAATTTTGTCATTTTTAAATAGTGATTATATATTATCGTGTTCAATTATACGATATTATATAATTTAATTACTTAAATATTTATTCTATGGAATATCGAATTTTAATTAAGGATTATTTTGAAAATAAAATTAAATGATTAAAATCTTGATCTAATTATAATTTATTCTCCAGAATAATTTGTTTGGATAAATATATGTTTTATTTTACTAAACCAAGAAGTTCGGGATTAAGTAAGGTATTAATTCGTACCGAATTTCGATTCAATTTGGCCAATCTATTAAATTTGGCTATAATCAGAATCAAATTGGCCCCAATTGCAATGTAATTGGCCAATTGATTCTCAATTTAGCCAAAAATTAAATGAATTTAGCTAACCCTGATTTAATTGGGGTTATTTTTAAAATAACCCCGAAATTGACCTAATCTACCCATTTATTAATCCTTAATTTCCAACACCATATTAATTTCAGGCCTAATATTTTAAAGCCATTAGCAGGCCCAAATCTGCCTCAACAGTGGCCTAAACACGCCAACAAATAGGCAACCCATCAGCCATAGCCCAATTGCAAATTACGGCCCAACACCACACCAGTAGACCCGGCCAAACTTCTTATCCCTATTCTTCTTTAATCAACAGCAACAGCCACACTTGTAAACATCGATAAACCAAAATACGTACAACTACCTCAAAAAACAACACACAATCAGCTTCCAACAACCGACCCGCCCTAAATTCGTCAGCATCGACCCGACCTGAGTCAAAAACCGTACCCTCGAACTCGATCCATGCTTGACGCAGCTTTGTCAAAGCTTCCCGAAGAGGGACATCTCAACACAAAACCATTACAAATTTGTTCGAATTTCGTACAATTCTAATTCACAATTGGATTTTCTTTTCAAAATTTGAATTCCCCCCATTCGAATTTCCAAAAATATCCTCGAAATAGTTGTTCCCACATCGGTGGAATCCAAAAAAAAAAACTCAATTCCTAGTTCCTTGTATATAAAAAAACCCTTGTGAGCTAAAAAGGGACAAGTCTTGAAGGGGTGAAAAATCCTTTTTGAGCAAAAAGCAGTAAAGTTTTTATTTGAGTAAAACAAAATTTTTGAAGTTGTCGATTTGGTCGGAGCTCTCGAAGGACTGAATTTTGGTGGTAGTGGAGTTCAACGTTAGCTCGAGATTTTATTTTGCTGCCCTGTAAGAGGTAAACATACTCTCATCCCTTTTAATGCCATCGTTTTTTTCTTCATCCCTTTTTTCCATAGAATTAGTTAACTGTTTAGTAATAATCGTGAATAAGATTGGGATTTGTCTGCTGTAGTTGGCTATGATGGCCTTCGGATGTGTTTGTGATTGTTGTTATGCTATTTTGTTGGTGTTACACCGAATATACTGTCTCTTAACTGATGTTGTTGGTTATCTATAAATTTATAGCTTGTTGGTTATGTGTGAATTTATAGCATGAATCGGCATACATATTGTCCAAATTCCGCCTTTCATTTGCCATTTTAATTCAGCGTTTCCTGTCATTTGGGCTACTATCCAGCCTTAATTTGGTGTGACGATGCTCGACAAGTTGCTTTGATTTATAATTTTTTATCTCGAGTTTAATGTCTAAATTTTGTAATTAGTGTTTTAGTTCTGCTTCAGAAACCATTGTAGAATCAAAACCATGTCATGTTTACATTCGAACATTGCAGTCTGACTTGTCATTTTTTTTTAGCTGAAGATCATGTTTTAGTCTTGGTATGTTGATTTAGTATGGTGCTTCCTTGATTAGGTTCGTTTGTCTTTCTTTAAATTTTGTTCTTAAGGTTACTGGTAGCATCTTACTTGATTATATTCATCCGATGCGGGCTGCTTCTTGATTTTCTCGACCTTTAAAGTCGATGAAGATAACGGGTGTATGTCCGTAGTAAAGTTGACAACCTTATGGAACCCCCAAGGATCTTCCCTTTGACCTTTGAAAGTTCATTTCAATTGTGTCAAGGGGAGGGTGAGGAGGAGTTTGTAGTATATTCCCTAAGATTATAAGTTGTAATTCTTTGTGTGTTAACTATGTGAAAAATATCGAATAAGATTAATTATATGTTTCGCACCTTCATAATTATATTAGAAAATGCCCCACCTCCCTTGCTTTATTTCCCTTCACATTTTGATTGTTGTACATATTCTTAATATGCTAGAAGTGTGATGTCCTCTTCTTTCGTTGATTGCTTACTTATCCCTTCATTTGTCTTATCGGCATTGTTAAATTTTATCCTGTGAATGTGAACTTTGATTCTATTTATAATGTAATGGGTGCATGTTAAAATGTCGACTAAGTTTGATGTTAGGCTCTTGTGTGGTCTATTTGCGACTTTGTGCAAAAAGAAAGATTTTCAAATCCATTCATTGGGTGTCGATCAGAATGATTGTCCGTTAATATTTTCATCTTGATTGAGTTTTGGCTCATGGGCCTAAACTCTTAAGGAAGGCTGTCTAAGTAAGAAATAATATTCTGTCTTATTTTAAAGGGGAGCGAAATTGTCCAGTTTGAATTCTTTTTATATATGTAAATTTGTGTTTCCTGTCGACTTGAAGTCTATCTTGCCTTTTTGTTTTATTTTTCTAGTGTGTGTTTTTAATAGGTGTTGATTCCTTTGTATACATATTTGTTTTTGAATATCCACTGCCCGGCTTAATTTTTTTTGGTTAAATATATCTTTTGGCTTCAAAAATTCTGTGTTAGTCGATTATTTTCTAATCTTTGGTGTCAGATACGGTCCTTTTCTTCATGTTAATATTTTGGGTTATTACTTATAAGTTAGATATTCAGACTTGAACATATATTAATTGTTATATTTTTTTTCTTTGCAGGTGGATGCATCCGAGTCCCACATGGACTCTTTCCCTTTCTGCATTTTGGTTTTGGGCCATTGAGGCCATCCTTTTGAGTCAATTTGTTTCGAAGGCCCTAAGGAAACATCGATCGCATGTCAAAGGAATACAAGGAATCGAAATAAGAAGGACGGGTTAAAGTCCCATCTTTGAAGCAGCCAAGAGACTTGAGAGTCTCGTTTTTCATTTTATTTATTGTTGTCGTTATTTATTTATTTCACTTGTTCATTCATTTTGGGCCTCGAAGCCAATGTTGTAAATTTAATACAGGTGGAGCAAAACTCAAGCCAAAGGCTCGACAACTAGATTAAGACAGGTGAAATGGGTCGAAAGACCAATTAGACTAGGACAGGTCTCGTTGATTTGGGCCCAATGGCCTAAATCTTTTATTTTTTTCCTCCCTCTCCCTTTTTTATGTGTTTATTTGCTTATTAGTTTTGTTTAGACTTAGTTAAAATCCCTACTAAGTTCCCTAAATCTATTTTACATGTCTTTTCTAAAACTCAATCACTTTTCAACTAATCAATCTTTTTGAAGTTAGTCAAAAGACGTTTTCAAACAGTCCAGATAACCGCAAGTTAGCAGACGTTTAGGTGCCTAAAATCTTCCTAGAATGTTTATAGGAATCACTTACTCAGAATTTTTAAATTTTAAACGATTTTTCTGTTTTAGATTGTTTAAAATATTGTACAAAGGTTTCTTAATTTCTTTTCAAAATTACGTGGCGACTCTTCAAAAGTCAAAATTTCTGCAAAACAGTCTAAACTTTCAGTTTAGTACCTCAGTTTTGGTCTAATTCAGACAAACATTATATGCACAGTAATGCATATTCAACATGTTCAGTAGTTATAGTTTTGCATGTACTCTCATCCAGTTACTTCATGATGTTCACTCAGTCAGTTATCATCTCATGCATATGAACTCATGTATATCAGCCTACTTCACTTAGCAACCAGTACATTTCAGGTATTGATGCATAATCCTTCTTTGGGCTATGATGTCTCATATCATAGGTTCGGACGTTCAGGGTCCTGACTGTACTTAGCAGCTCAGGCTATCAGCAACAAATACAATAGTGAGTCCTCATATTTTGAGGATAAAGTTTATCTATTTCAGTATTTCAGCAGCTTAATAGTCATTTCAATCGAAGTTAGTTGGGGTTTTGTCCCATCAACTCCATATTCAGTTAGAGGCTTTCAAACTAGCACAGTCAGTTATTCAGTTTTTCAGATGTTATTATCAGTACATTCACTTATCATTTCAGTATTTTAAGAACCTTATAGAATTTCAGTTTTACTTCTACATATGTTTTCTGTATTATTATTCAGTGCTCGCAGTAGGTATCAGTCGTGGGTTCGCTTGTGATCCTCCGAGGTCGTAAGTACCGTTTGACGTCCAGAGTGTAAACTCGAGGCATTACATATCCGCATCCCAAGCTTTATCTTATTCAATTATTTCCAGTTCCAACTATATTCCTGGGGGGTCCAAAAAAACTCTCCCTCTTTTATATAGATGCTACTTACCTACTGTACTCATAATGCTTCCTTGTTTTGGTGCAGCCACCAGACCAATTTTCCCACTGTTGTAATGTTCCAAATTTTGCAACTTTTGATGTTTAGGCCACCTTGGGTTTTGGAACAACATATTGTGTCCAACTTAACTAAAGCAGCTTTTCTTTTATCATCATTCCCACCCCAAAGGAATTTTCTACATTTAGCATACACTATCTTGACCACACTCTGAGAAAGGATCATTGTTGTACTCCAAAAGTTTTGTAAGGCAAATAAGATTGAGTTTACAATTTACAACCTGCTAGTATATGATAAATGTCTATTGGAAGTGGCTTGTAATTTATTTACAATCTTGTTACTTAATTGATGACAGTCGATCTTGGTCCATTTCTTATGGGAGAGAGGCATTCCAAGATATCTCATAGGAAGCTTTCCTATTTGAAACCCCGTAGTCTGCAGAATTTTCTGTTGAATTTCAACGGTTACTCCAGCTAAGAACACTTTTGATTTTTCATTATTTGCTATTAACCCAGTAGTAGCCAAGAAATATCTCAAAGCTTTCATGATTCTACTCACTGAACCTTCTTGCCCTTTGCAGAAGATCATAAGATCATCTGCGAAGGTTAGGTGTGTTAGTTTCTACTTCTTACACATTGGGTGAAATCTAAAATTTGGGAGCTCACACATTCTGTTGAAGATTCTAGACATATACTCCATGACCAGTACAAACAATAAGGGGGAAATGGGATCCCCTGCCTCAGCTTTCTTCTTCCTGCAAAGAAATCATATTTTTCACCATTTACTTTTTCTGTACCTGGTTGTGGTCCCACACACCATTATCAGTTGTACAAATTTGGGAGGGAAGCGATAGGCCTGCAATATCTCATCAACAAAGCCCCATTGTACCATGTCGTATGTTTTTTTAAGACCGATTTTCATCAAACATCTTGAATTCATTTTTCTGTTATAGTGTCTCATTAGGTCATGACTGATCAATACATTTTGTATTAGTGATCTCCCTTGAACAAAAGCAGCTTGAGTGGGATTAACTAGACTGGTCAGCACCTTCTTCAGCCTCTTACATAACAGTTTAGAAATACACTTATATATTGTATTGCATCAATAGATTAGTCTGAATTAGCTACCATATTCAAGCTTCTCATTCTTAGGAATAACAGAAATCACTATAGTATTCAGCTGTTTTAACAATTTGCTATTCTAAAAGAAATCTTTAATAGCATCACATACTTCAGGTTCCACAATATGCCATGCAGCTCTAAAAAATTCACTCCCATATCTGTCAGGTCTCAGGCTTCTACTGATGTTTATGCTCCATATTATTTTTTAATCTCATCATCTGTGACAGGCTCTAAAAGTTGTATTCGTTGTTCTTCTGTAAGGGTATATCCCTGAGCATACGCTCTCTTACTCGATTTTAGTCTTTCTTTACCAAAGTCACCTAACAAGTTTTGATAGAATTTTACAAAGATCTCTGCGATGCTAGCCTGGTCATGTTGTAGGTTACCAGATTAATCTCTGAGTTATGTGATAGATTGTTGTAATTTCTTTCTCTTTAACACTGAAAAGAAGTAGTTGGTGTTGTCATCTACCAGCCTCAACCATGTGACCTTACTTCTCTGTATCAATACTGACTCAATCAAGAAAAATGATCTCTGAAATTTCTGCCTAAAGCTTCGCTCTTCCTGCTGTACTTGTTTATCCTGAGGTGTCTTCTGGAGTTGGATTTGTATTTGCTTAAGGGCTTCTTTGTCAGTATTAACTTAGTCCTCCAAGTTTGCAAATTGATTCCGATAGAGCATACTTAATCTTTCTTTTAGTTTCTTCAGTTTTGATACCACTTTGAACATATTACAACCTGTGACAGGAACCGTTCATACTTCTCTCACTACTTCTTCGAATGATTGGTGTGAGCTCCAGATGTTAAAATATTAAAAAGTTAGTTTTTTCCTCTTCTCCACTTGTTGTATTTTAGTTAAGATAGGGCAATGGTCACTTACTCCCTCAGGCAGTGAGTAACTTTGAATCTCAGGCATGTTATCTATCCATTCTCCATTTACAAATACCCAATCAATTTTGAGAAAATCCTATTGTTTTGCTGCCTGTCACTCCAAATATATCTACCTTCATTTCCAGGCATTTCTTCAAGAAGACAATCGTCAATACAACTTTGAAATTCAGTCACCTCTACAAGTGTTACTGTATTTCCCTCTAGTCTGTCCTCTTTGCGTAATACAACATTAAAATCTCCTAGAACCATCCATGCTTTAGTGCACATTGGTTGTATTCTCCTCAAGTAATTCCACAACTCAATTCTATTTTCTTTCAAGTTAAAAGCATAAACGAATGTAACCTCAAATTTTAGTTGAAAGGGGATATACATGACTGCACATGTGATGGCTTGTGCACTTTCAGATTTTACTTCAATTATGTACCAGTCCTACCGCCAAACGATCCACACCAGATCATTATAGTGAGCTTCATGGTTACTATAGTTCAACCAACCACTAAACTTCCTATCAGTTGTATCACTTAGCTTAGCAATCTTTAGTCTAGTTTCCAGAAAACATATCAAACTTGCTCCTAACTTACTGCAGAGGAGTTTCACCTCCTTGAGCTTGTTGAGTCCATTTAGGCCTCTAGTGTTCCAACATAATATTTTAACCATTACCCCTTGGGGAAGAAATCTTACCCCCTTCACCAGCTTTAGTGGTTTGTGTCTCCTACAACATAGTGTCTTCTCCGAGTTGCTGAAAACTATTAGAAACAGGAATATTTTGTACCTTCCGTTCAATCTATGGTTTCCCTATGGTTACTCTGTGCTCAACCTTGTTGTTGAGAGTGATTTGCTTGCCCTTCCTTGTCCTGCACATTTGTAGCAATCCCATTTGGTTCCTTGGATTTATTTTTCCTGCACTCAGAAGTAGCATGCCCATATTAATGGTATACATCATATAGACTTGGCTTCCAGTCGTAACTCACTTGTTGTTCTATAATTTCCCCTTTCTCATTTATGAATTGTATTACCTCTGGCAGAGGTCTTCCAATTTAGACTTCAATCAACAATTTTGCAAAGCTACGGCCAATCTTCTGCTCCGTATTCTGATCTACCATTAACGGCTTTCCTATTAAACTGCTTATCTTTTTCTCAAGCTCTTTGCACTCTAATATTTGAACTCCAGGCCTGGTAGTTTCACCCATATAGGAATAGAATACAATTCCTCTTTCGAAAAATCCATTCAGGCACCCATTCCTTCACTGTTAGTGGCTTATTATCGAAATGATAAATCCCACCTTGCAGCACCTCATCTTTACCTTCCTCAGAAGTAAATCTTACCAGCAAAATCTCATTCTTCATCATGGCCACCTTATTAATTCCAAGTTTTCCCCACTTTCTCTGAACAAATCTATTCAGAACATTGAACGGGGGAAAGGCACCCAGTACATAGCACACAATTGTGTTTTTCTAGTACTCTATCTCTGAACTTATGTCATTTTTTTTTATTTCAACCAATTCCATCTCCCCTGTCCTAATTGGTTTTACATAATTGAGCTTGTACCCTGCGTTATTCAGCTTTTTGATATCAAATTTATCCCATATAGAAGCTCTAGGTGTAGTTATTTTTCTTCCAGTTCCATCCCTAGATTTGCTTGCTTTATTTTCTACGTCATCAGCCTATGATTGAGCCGGTGAGGTAATACTTAGCCATTCCTGCATATTTCCCTTTTCAAGTTGAGCCTTCGATTGCTTCTTCTCACCACATGTTCTATTCTGTTCTGTTCCGATACAAGACCCTTGGTGCCTGGGCTGGAGCTCGCATTTCCTGAGCTTGTTAATGCTTCGTTGCTTCTCCCCTTTATCAAATTCGTTTCCATCCTTCCTAGCGGCGGCCATTGTTGGCCGTCACACTCTGCTACTGTTGTACTTCCACTCGGCTTCAATTGGGCTTTCCCACTTTCTTTAACATCACTAACCTTTGCTGTGAGATTCCCTTTTCTATTACCCCCTACAATTGTTGCTGGATTCGAAGTTTTCGCTCGCTGTCCCATGGAGTGCGCACGTTATGGTAACATGCGCCGGGAGAGAAACTTTCCTTCCGTTAAAAAAAATGGAAGAAGCAATGAATGTCTACAATTGAAGCAACGAATTCACATAAGAATTCATAATATTTAACACTTCTAAATCAAAAAGAATTTTAGCTTATATAGAAAAAGAATGTCTACAATTCTATTTAAGTAGTTATTTGATCAAATTTACTAGAAAAATATCTTTTACTCCTATATTTTCTTCTTATTCTTAGTTTTGTTTTTTATTTTGATTGATGATTAATTGAAGTTTTCTTCTTGAATTCTTTAAGTTTTTCTAGCCTTCTTCGTTATATAAAGTTCCTTTTAAATTTTTGCTTATATGAAATTATTTTAATTATAAATAAATCACGAGATTTAGCATATCATCATTATGTTCTTGATATACTTTGATGTTTTTTTTTTTTTTTGGATATAGGCTCCAATTGGTATCACACATACAAAATATGATCAAACGCTCTTTTCAGAGGTGATTTTAGTTTCTATTGTCAATTAAAATAACTTTCTCTAATAAATGATGCTTTGCAACTTACAAGCATGTTTTTCCATTCAAAATTGGGATATACTTCCTTTCTACTATCTGTGTTTTTTTTCTTGTTTTTCTTTATATATAAGCCAAAGTTAAAGTCTTTCCACGAATTTATTTATTTAAATTTAATTGATATTTTTTAATAATTTTATTTTTTTATATTCTTTTATTGATTGACTCAAGATGTCTATGTAGAACACATTTCAAGCATTTAAAAATAAATATTTAATTATGACACTAATATTTACGGCTTATATATACTAAATGTTTTATAGTCATTGTTTACGGAAAGTAAATATATATTTTTGGTACGTAATACCTTTTTAATGTAAAAAGTAAATATATGTAAACATGGCTAATCATAATTATCACTTTTAAATACAGTGAGTTTTACTTATTTTTTTTCTTGTTAATTCAAAAATTGATAACTTATTTAAATACAAAAAGTTGTTGGTTCATGGAATGAAGAAAAGTTGAAGGATCTTGAAAATTTTGAAGAAGCGAAAGATGAGAGGATAATTTAGGATACAGAGCTTTTGTGGCAATGAATAATATTTTTTATGATACTTTTAAAAAAAAATTTAACAAGTTTTGGTTATTTTTTGTAACAAAAGTTTCATTTTTGTTTTTATATAGGTGAAAGCTGAAGCAATCAAGCTTGAAAGATATGATGAATCCATACAAGGTGAAATCCGAAGCAATCAATTATATGAGTTGTTTATTTAAAAAATAAAAATAGCCAAAGAAGGTCATTTTATTTAAATAAAAGATAACACACAAAGTTGAAACAAAAAAAAGTAAAACGCACATGTCTTGAAAAAAAGTAAACAAAAAGATAAAAATTTGTGAGTTTATATTGGAATTCATGTTATTTAGTATTGATATATAATTTATGAAATAAAAATAAAATTCTATCATATTTAGATAATTTCTTTTTTAATGAAAATGTTTTGAACTTCTAAATCAATTAGAATTTTATTTTATATATATATAAAAAGAATTTTTATAATTTTATTTAAATAATATTTTGATCAAACTTTAACATAGAAAAGCCGCCACTTCTTCTAGTATATTTTTTCTCTTATTTTGATTATGATTGAAGTCGTATTCTTTCATTCATTATCATCAGTGATAAATTTAAAGATTGTATATGAATTATATGTAAATAATGTTACCGCCGAATGAAGTAGCTGTAAAAATCAAATGTTTGTCTTACCTATAAATTAAAATTGATATTACGAGAATGATGATTCTCTTTTTTATTGTCACAAGTTTTACTCATTTCAAAGGTATTTCATAGTGACATCTCCTACCACTTTGTTAGGGGTGATTTGTCGTTCCTTTGGTTTGGTTTCCAGATGCTCGCATAGGAGTTGGAATTCCGCCATGTTTTCAGCTTGATCAGTGTTAAGCCGACTCAATTCAAATTATAAGTTTTTTTTGTCTTTTCAGACAAGGTTACAAGTTTGTCTCGAATTTCGAACAGCATGTTGCTTTTTTTCATTTGTGGCATATATATATATATATATATATATATATATATATATATTGGGTTAAAAAGAAAAGAGCACTTTGCGCTCCATTAGATTTTGGAGTCTTTATTTTTTTTGTTATTTAATTTTCAATTTGAACTACATCCAAATCTATCTTGAATTCTTTCTATTTTGAATTATGAATACAAAGATTTCTATCATAACAGTTTGGGGGTGCTCATCAGTTGGTTTATAGTTTGATTTTATGTATTATCGATTCGTTTTATTAGTTTTTAATTTCTAAACATGCTAAATCGATAACCACCACTTGGTGAAAATATACTGAGTATGTTGTTGTTGTACTAAATCGATAATCAAATCAATAAAATATTTCTTATCAATTTGGATCCTTAATGGTTAAATTTTTTAGTTAACCGATAAAAAGGTGCTCATTTATATACAGATATGAAAATGCTTATATAGTTAAAGACTATGGTATTGATTTAAAGGGTGTTTGGATATAATTAAAATCTGGTCAAACTAGATTTTAATCATTTTTTTTAGCTTTTTTAGGTGTTTGGTAAAATTAAAAAGAGCTTAAAAAAAGCTAAAAGTGGATTAAAAAAAGCAAAAATTGAGAAGTTGAATACCCCCAGCTTTTTACTTTTTAGATTAATTTTTTTTTAGATTTGACCAAAACATTTATCTTTTTATCCCTTATATTTTCTTCTAATTTCAATAATACCCTAAACTTTGTAACCCTTATTGATTTTTCTTTCTTTTTCTTTCTGCTGTTTTTTTTCATCTTTTCCCTCTAGTTTTCTCTTCATCTTTCTAATTTATTTTCAGAGAATCCATCATTAAATAAGAAAATACTCAAAAAATTTATCGCCAAATCGAGTTTGTATTAAGTTCTTCTCTATCCGTTCATATATAATCTCTGCGTATTATTTAAATTTTAAAAATGATTCTTTTTAATAGTTTGTTTCATTCCTAAAAATTTTATGTCGTTTACAAGCTTGCAATATTACAATATGATACTATATTTATATAAAAAATATCTTAAATTTTTTTTTAATATTTAAAAATAAAAAAGTAACTTATATTTATAAATTGACCTGGCATAATCACTTTATGTTGAAAGTGTATTTAAATAGAAATTATTTTTGAAGTATTAGAATTAAAAATCATAAATAATTCACGTTATTATGTGTTAACAACTTTAAAGATATTTAAATCATTTTGACAACAAAAAAGTGACTGACAACACTTGTTTATCAAACACATCAACAATTTTTTTTTGTTTCAGCACTTCTATCCAAACACTTATCTGCTTAATTTAAAAAGCACTTATTTTAAACCTTTAATCACTTAAGCTAAAAAATAATTTTTTTAATCTTATTCAAACGGGCTCTTATACGAAAGTAATTTGATATTACGTTTATGCAATATAATTTTATACTATTTTAATTTTTATTTTATAACTTTATTATTAATTAACGTGACACACGTACAAAACATGTATACTTGACTAGTATAAACAAAAGCATAACCTTTCATAAAAAATATTTCTGTACTTAAATATTTACTTATTGCTCAAAATATTTAAATTCTTAACATTCCTAAACACTTTTTTCTTTAATAAAATTAATCAAACACAAATTATTTATGATCTAAGGCAGGTAAGTTTTCAAAAAATATTTTTAATAAATTATTCCTCAAAATAAGATTACTTTTTAAAAGTTTACTCACCTTTTTTCGTTTCAAAAATTACAGGATCACGAAACGACTGGTGCTGTAATAGTAACAGTAACGGCGTGCCGGCAAACAAAGAAATTATTCACTCTCTTCATTTTTCTAATCAACTGAGGGAGCAGTTTTAAAAAAATAATAAATAATTTATTACTAATTTATTTCTATTATATTTTTATTATTAAATACTATTTATTATTTAATATATTTTTAAAAGTATTTAAGTGTGATTTAGGATGTGTTTGATATGATGGAAAATATTTTTCATGAAAAATATTTTTTTGGAAAATGTTTTCCTGGAAAATAAATTGGTTTCCTACTTATTTTCTCATGTTTGGTTGGTGAGTGAAAAATATTTTTCGAAAAATATTTTATGGTGTTAGGTTGGTGAGTAGAAAATATTTTTTAGAAAATACTACTAACTGTTAAATAATATATCAGTGTCTCTAGCAACTCAACAATTTATAAGAACTAATTTAAGCATAACAAATAATATTAATATCAAGTACTAAAATATTACAGTCACTAAATTTGAGAAACTATTAATTAGCAAATATAGGAGACACTGTTGGACAATAAAATTCTCGAGGTCGAAAATAAATAATCGAGACAAGAAAAATATATTGCAACAATCAATTTATTGATTTCAATGCGAGTGTTACAATCTCTATAAATCCTATAATTTGTCTTTTCAAATATAAATTCAAGCGCTTAAAGCTTGATCTTGAATTTGAACTTGATTTGTTGATTTGAGAGACTTGATCTTGACTTGTGCTTGAATTCAAGGGCTTTTGAGCTTGTTCTTGAATATTGCGGTCTTGATCTTGAATCTTGATAACTTGATTTGAATGCTTGAGCTTTTTAGAAAAATTGTGGCTTTGATCCACGAGTTTTCTCTTGCTACTTGTTAGAGATCTGGGGGTCCCCTTTTCTGAATTATGAGACCCCTATTTATGGTCGTAGGAAAGGAAGAGTCATGATGAATATGGACTTTCTTTGACCAATCAGATTTAAGTGATGTGGCGCCTTTTTATGGGCTTTTATTTCATGGGCCTGCTGTATCATTTTGACATATTGCATGGTCCTATTAGCTCCTTCACTTCACTTGGCATGCCACGTCATTTGACACATGGCGCTTATTTGGGCCTCTAGAATATGACAATATTTTGAGCTTATTAAAGCGGGCTCATCATTTGTAGCCCAAATCAATGGGCTAGACCAAAAAAAATGGACTTTAATTAAATTCATATATCTTTGGACTTAAATAATTAATCCAATTATATTAAGTATAAATAACATAAATACCAACTTTTTTGGAAGTAATTACACTCTCTCTCGTTTTTTAAATTACTTTACTCTCTCTCCCTATTAATATACATAACATAACCGACATATACATAGCATTCTGTGTATATGTTGGGATTTTTGGATTATGTTTAGAGAGTTGAAATTTTTTGTAATATTGAAAACATAAGTTGTGTATTTGTGTAATTTTTACTTATATTAATCCGCAATATTTATTTGGGACTAATATATTTTGAATTTAATATAATCTGAATTTTGTACGGATTTAAATCTTCAAAATTGCATCGCCTACAAATGCCCCCTACTTCAAGACTTGTCGAGACATTTAATATTTTGGAGACTAGCCTTGAAGTATGATTATTTAAACATGTTTTCTTCGTGCTTCAATGATTTTCATACTTATGAATACCCCATTCAAAAAAAAAAAAAAAAGCCGAAACATATTGATATTACCTCTCAAAACTCTCTTATTTGTTTTTCACGAATCTCTGTACTTAAGACCCGTTGGTGAGTCATGATATCCAATTTCAAACAGATTTTGGAAGACTTTTTTATCGCCTTACTTAATCAGGAATAAAACTCTTCTGATTTGAACTTAGATTGGAGAAAGAAAGAACCTCCAATTTGAATTTATATGGAAGAAGGAAACAACCTCCAATTTGAATTTTATATGAGAAAAGAAAGTCAACCTCCATTTTGAATTTGTATGGGAGAAGAAAATAACCTTCAATTTGATTTTGTATGGGAGAAGGAAACAATCTCCAATTTGAATTTGTATGGGAGAAGGAAATAACCTCTAATTTGAATTTGTATGGGAGAAGCAAACAATATCCAATTTGAATTTGGAGATAGAAGTTATTCCAATCTGAACTTATATTGGAGAAGGAAACATCCATCCTACAACTCTATAAAAGGAGGTAGTTTCCCACTTTTTCAATATCAATTTTGGGGTTTTCAAGCCATCAACAATACTGAGATAATTTATTTCCCTCCTACTTTTCTCTTATTTTCGTCACTTTTTTTTCAGCACAACATGTTTGTGGTAGAAAATTCATATCTAACTGTAGGAATATTGAAATCATAAACCGTTTAATATTTCAGAAACTAGACTTCGAGATTTATAACATAACCAAAATTCATCTTCAAATTCCTTCAATATAATTCTCGATAATTTTTTGAATTTAGCCCTGAATTTTATCATGCTCGAAATTTCAGATCTGCGAGTCTTCACTAAAACTTACATATCTTGAAGTAGGAAGGATGAAATCACAAACCGCTTGAATTTTGTGAAACTAAACACAAAGATCTATAACATATCCAAAATTCATAATTTAATACAATCGAGATATTTTCAGGTATTATCTCGAAATCAATATTGAGTTTTGATGCATCAACAATTTCAGATTTACGCGACATCACCAAAAAAATTGTATATCAATATGAGAGTATCTAAATTGTGATCCTATCTTATAGATGCCGGAAACATGCACGTATAACATATCCAAAATTTAGATTTTAACACTTTTTGGATTGTTCTAGATGATTTTTTGAAGTCGATCTTATATGCTGGCCGACAGAGGATTTCAGATTTGCATCGCCTCACCAAATAATTTATTTCTTGATGTGGGACCCTCACCACCAAAGGGCGTTTTGATTGCCTCAAAGTAGATTCTGAGGGATTTATTCTCATCAAGGCATCTTGTCTCAATCCAAGTTAGTGATATGCAATTTTCAAAATCGCAACGCTCTGACAGGTAACATCCTTTTTATTTGTGTTTTTACTTTCTTTCTTGTTTCCTCCTTTTTTGTAGGGTTGAAAAAAATGCAACAATCGGCTTAAGGTGAGAGAGTTTAACTTCCCCTCTGTACACTCTAAGACCGACCAATTTGACTTCAAGATGCTAACTTTACAACAATCGGCTTAGGGTGCGAGAGTTTAACTTCGCTTCCGTACACTCTAAGACCGACCAATTTGACTTCAAGATGCTGGCTTTGTAATAATTGAATTAGGGTGCGAGAGTTTAACTTCGCCTCCATACACTCTAAGACTGACCAATTTGACTTCAAGATACTGACTTTGCAACAATCGACTTAGGGTGCGAGAGTTTAACTTCGCCTCCATACACTCTAAGACCGACCAATTTGACTCCAAGATGCTGACTTTACAACAATCTTCTTAGGGTGCGAGAGTTTAACTTCACCTTCGTACACTCTAAGACTGACCAATTTAACTTCAAGATGCTGACTTTGCAACAATCAGCTTAGGGTGCGAGAGTTTAACTTCGCCTCCATACACTCTAAGACCGACCAATTTGACTTCAAGATGCTGACTTTGCAATAATTGACTTAGGGTTCGAGAGTTTAACTTCGCCTCCGTACACTCTAAGACCGAACAATTTGACTTCAAGATGCTGACTTTGCAATAATCGGCTTAGGGCGCGAGAGTTTAACTTCACTTCCGTACACTCTAAGACCGACCAATTTGACTTCAAAACGGTCCCTTTACATAACAAATCCATTAGAATGCAAGCTTAAGGTGCAAAGGGACAAATCTTGTCCACCTTAAGGCATGAAAATTTTTATATCCTTTTAAGAATAAACACGTAAGAGGCCAGCTTAAGGTGCAAAGGGACAAATTTTTTCCACCTTAAGGCATAGAAATTTTGAGATCCTTTTAAGGATAAACCCGTGAGAGGCCAGCTTAAGGTGAAAAGGGATAAATCTTGTCCACCTTAAGGCATGAATTTTTTTATATCTTTTTAAGGATAAACACGTAAGAGGACAGCTTAAGGTGTAAAGGGACAAATCTTGTCCACCTTAAGGCATGAAAATTTTTATATCCTTTTAAGGATAAACACGTAAAAGGCCAGCTTAAGGTGCAAAGGGACAAATTTGTCCACCTTAAGGCAGGAAAATTTTGAGATCCTTTTTAAGGATAAACCCGTGAGAGGCCAGCTTAAGGTGCAAAGGAACAAATCTTGTCCACCTTAAGGCATGGAAATTTTTATATCCTTTTAAGGATAAACACGTAAGAGACCAGCTTAAGGTGCAAAGGGACAAATCTTGTCCACCTTAAGGCATGAAAATTTTTATATCCTTTTAAGGATAAACACGTAAGAGGCCAGCTTAAGGTGCAAAGGGATAAATCTTGTCCACCTTAAGGTATAGAAACTTTTATATCCTTTTAAGGATAAACACGTAAGAGACCAGCTTAAGGTGCAAAGGGACAAATTTTGTCCACCTTAAGGCATGAAACTTTTGAGATCCTTGCAAGGATAAACTCGCGAGAGGTCAGCTTAAGGTGCAAAGGGACAAATTTTATCCACCTTAAGGCATGAAACTTTTGAGATCCTTTTGAGGATAAACCCACGAGAGGCCCGCTTAAGGTGAAAACAAACAAATCTTGTACACCTTAAGGCATGTAAATTTTGAGATCCTTCTAGCTGTAGGCTTGGAGAACTTTGGAATTCCAAATCCCATTGAAGGAACTCTCTTTCTTATCGATGGGTTACCCCCATTGAGTCATAAATATTTATAGTAAGTTCAAAATTTAATTAGAATAGTTTCATACTTGGTATCCATATAGTAGATACTGTAGGAACATATTTTTTTTACACTCATGCAACAGAACTTAGAATGAAATTTCAAGCGCTTACGTACCTCAGTAAAGAGGATCAAGTCACAACGTAATTTTGGGTGAGTGTTTTTTTTTCTTTTTGTTTTGTCCTAACTTTTGCCTAGGCCACCTCTTTCGAGGTTTTCAACCTAGCGAACTTACATTTTTTTTAGTCGTACACAGTTTATACTCTTACGGGCTAGAAATGGACATGCAGTTTATACTCGTGCCTTAAGGAGTGTACATGCAGTTTATACTCGTACCTTAAGGAGTGTACATGCAGTTTATACTCGTACCTTAAGAAGGGTACATACAGTTTATACTCGTGTCTTAAGAAGTGTACATGCAGTTTATATTCGTACCTTAAGGAGTGTACATCCAGTTTATACTCGTGCCTTAAGGAGTGTCATCTTCCTTCAAGGATAGTACTTCTTCAAGAACTTAGCATTGATAGGGCCAACCCTCACACCATCTGCATCGACAAGCTTGTAAGCACCACTTGAATATGTCTCTTGTACAACATATGGTCCATCCCACTTCGAGGTGAATTTACCCCTAGACTTATGAGAAGTGATAATGGACCTTCTTACTGTAAGGACTTGATCTCCAACTTGGAAGCACCTCAAGTAAACCTTTTTTATTGAAAGAACGAGATAGCCAGGCTTAATAGCATTCAAGATTTTGTTGAGCCTCCAGCCTCTTCTCATCAAGAGTTTCTAACTCCGCAAGACGCAACTTAGTATTTTCTTCATCGGTGAGCCCTTCTTGAATAGCCAATCTCAAAGAAGGTATTTGACGCTTAAGTGGCAGGACTTCTTCAACTCCAAAAGCAAGTGAGTATGAGGTTGCTTGCATCGATGTATGGTAAGTTGTCCTATACGCCCACAAAGCTTCTTCCATTCGCTCATGCCAGTCTCTTTTGTATTTGAAGAGAACTTTTTTCAATAAGTTGCACAAAGTTTTATTGAAGGCTTTAGCTAGACCGTTGGAGGCAACATAGTACATAGAAGACTTGCACTGCTTGAAGCCAAAGAGATCACAGATTTTATTCATCAACTTGTTATCAAATGGCTTTTCATTATCAATTATTATGTACTGTGGAATTCCAAAGCGGTAGACGATATTCACTCTGATGAAGTTTGCAATATTTTCTTTCTTTACTTCCTTGAGAGCAACAACTTCGGCCACTTTGAGAAGTAATCTATCAAGGCCAAGATGTATAAGTGTTCACCAGAAGATTTTGGTAGTGGACCAACAACATCCATTCCCCAAGCATTGAATGACCAAGATGTTACAGTTGGGTGTAGTACTTCTGGAGGTTGATGTATGATGTTTGCATGGAATTGACAAGCTTTGAATCTTCTAGCATAGTCCAAGCAATCTTTCACCATCGTTGGCCAATAATATCCCATCCTTTTAATGTGAACATGGAGCTTCGGTCCAGACTGATGCGATCCACAAACTCCTGAGTGTGTTTCTTGCAAAGCTTGAATGGTTTCTTCCTCTCCCAAATACCATAAGAGTACTTATTCAAATGATCTTTGGTACATGTGTCTTTGTAATAAAGGAAGTGAGGTACACAACAACCGATGTCAGTCCTTCTCCTTGAATCTTCTAAAAGTATCCCATAACATAAGTAGTTAATGATAGGTTATCGCCAATCCTCCTTTACAACTTCGGACACAGCGACGAGGTATTCAACCTTGCCTTTTATGTCCCCATCCTCATTTGACGGCGGTACTACCCATTCTTGGCAGATAGTAACTCGTGTCTGATTCAGAAGAGTTAGAGTTGAAGCCAAAGCAGCTGGAGCAACAACTTGCTTATTTTCTTTTCTTGGCACATGCTGGAGGGTTACTTCTCCAAGCCATCCCATTAACTTTTGTGCATAATCATGATATGGTCTTAACTCAGACTTTCATACTTCATAGCTTTTCAAAAGCTGTTTGATCACCAATTGGGAGTCACCAAAAACTTATAACTGTAGTTGTTTTATGTCGAAAAGCATCTCAAGTCTGAGTATGAGCGCTTAATATTCAACAATATTATTGGAGAAACGATTTATCAAGGTAAACGAGTAGGTGATGACCTCTTCTTGTGGAGTGACAAACACTACGCCAGCATCAGCTCCTTCTCGATATGCATCACCATCAAAGTAGATCTTCCATGGGGATCTAACTTCAACAGCCATTGCATCTTTATCAGGAATTTCATCGCTCAATTTCCAGTTATCAGGTATTAGGTGATCTTCCAAGAAGTCAGCCAATTCTTGTGCTTTTACAGCCTTTGGGGGGATGTACACGATCTCAAACTGCTGAAATTGGAGGTACCACCTTGCAAGTCAGTCACTGGGGACTAGTTTCGACATTACAAACTTGATGAGATTTGCTTTGGGACACAAGACGAACAACATGAGCTTTAAAGTAGTGTTTCATTTTTTGGATTGAGAAAGCCAATGCCAAACAGAACTTTTCTATCAGAGAATACTTCAACTCATTTGGCATCATCATTCTGCTCAAATAGTAATGAGAGTTTTCTTTGCCTTCACTATTTTCTTGAGCCAGTAGTGCTCCAACTGACCTCTCTTGTGTAGCGATGTAGAGTATCAATGGTTTCCTAGGTATGAGTGCCGTAAGAACTGGTGGCTTCATTAAGTATGATTTGATACTCTCAAAAGCATTACTACAAGCTTGGTCTCATTCGAAGGGAGTATCCTTCTTCATGAGACGACTAAATGGTTGACATTTCCCAGCCAGGTTTGAGATGAACTTCTTTAAATATGTTAGCCTTCCTTGAAGGCTTTTTAACTCATGAATAATTCGAGGCTCGGGTATCTTCAAAATCACATCAACCTTGTCTTGATCAATTTTAATTCCTCGGTGTAGCACAATGAAGCCAAGAAACTTTCCAGAAGTAACTCCAAAGGCACACTTAATGGATTCATCCTAAGTTGATATATTTGAAGTAACTGGAATAACATTCTTAGGTCTTTTAAGTGGCCGTCTCTCTTTCTTGACTTCACCATTAGATCATCCATATAGCATTCAACATTTTTATGGAGCAGTCCATCAAAGATGTTCTACATAGACCTTTGATAAATGGCACCAACGTTCTTCAAAATAAAAGGCATCACCTTGTAGCAATAAATACCTTTGGGTGTACGAAATGCGGTGAGTTCTTCATCCTTTGGCGCCACATGGATTTGGTTGTAGCCGGATGAACCATCTATGAAGGACATTGCCCCATAACCAGCGGTGGCATCAATCATCAACTCTGGTATGGGGATTGGAAAGTCATCTTTAGGGAAGGCATTGTTGAGATCCCAAAAGTCGACACAAACTTGAATTTGGCCATTCTTCTTCCATACTGGAACAATACTAGAAATCCATGTGGGATATTTGACATTACGAATAAAGCCCGCTTCAATGAGTTTGTTAAATTCATTTTCAATCAAAGGAACCAACTCCGACCTAAAACATCTTTGGGCTTGCTTAACAGGACGGGCACCATTCTTGATCGCCAACTGATGGACCGTTACTTTTAGATCTAAACTAGGTATTTCCTTATATCTCCAAGCGAAGACATCTATATATTCTTTGAGTATGTCCATATAAGCAATTTTCTCCTCCATTTCTAGAAACGCAGTCAGGTAAGTTGGTCTTGGTTCTTCATCGATTCCAAGATTAACTTCCTTCAAGGGATCTATTGTGGCCTTTACTCTTTCTTTAAGTTGCGATGGAACATCTCAAGCATCTTCTTCCTCTAGAGGATCATCATCGTTGATGGATATATAATAACACTAAAAAACATCTTCTATCTCTTCATCATCCTTCATTTGAGATGAGACATCTTTCTCGTTCTGGGTTATAATATGATACGAGAAGCCAACACTCTCTTCATCTTTTTTGCGTTGCTTGGTATAAACCACAGTATGCGCCTTTACTTTTAGAACCTCATTGCATGAAACTACCAGTTCTATCTGTTGCTTCACTTTAGAAAGAATTAAACTTTGGAAATCTTTTTGTATTTTAAGTGAAGAGTGCATCATCGTGATTTGACGACTCCTCTTACACTTGTTGTTTTTCCTCTTATTTAGAGGTCCTAAACTTTTGAACACAGAAGTTCTTGCAGTTGATTCTCTAAGTCGGTCAAAGACAGAAGCCTTTTTGTTGGATGTAGTAGACTTTCTTCTACAGTGATGTAGTTGTTAACCGCCCTTCTTATGGAGATACAATTTAGAGGTGGCTGCGTATATCCTAGGCCTTCACGTGCCTGCCTGGTCGTACCTTCCGACGAAAGTTTTTCTAACCTTGATGGCTCATTTGGATTGTATCCAGCCTTTACAAATAGCTTGTATGCATTTGGATCGAAGCCATCCTTCATACGTTTCGTAGGGAGTGTTATATCTTGTGGCAGATTTTGAGCCACAAACTCTTCAAGAAGTCTTGAGGATGGATTTATTACATCAATCTTCCTGATAGGTAAAGTTAGCCCCTTTAGCACATTATCTTAGGAATTCGATGGGTGATTTTTCTCTTTCCTTACCTTCGGTACCTAACGAAGAACGAGAGTTGCCTTTTTTTGTAGAAGCGACACTTTCTTTATTTGAAGTGGAGAGAGGCTTCTTGGTGGTGACTTTTTCGACAATCACCGTGACCTTCTTAGATGCAAGATCGTCATACTTGGTCTTGGTGACATCTTTTCAACCCTTTTCTCATCCACAACATGTTTTTTTAAGTAGAATTTTGCATCGGCAAAATATGACTCAGCTTTAGTGAATGGCTTGTCATTGGCAACTATCTTTTTTCCACTCCGACTTTGAGGTACTTCAAGTATTAATAGTAAGAGGATGAGATAATTTTGTTCCCGTGCACCCAAGGCCTACCAAGCAATATATTATATAAAGTTTTGGCATTGATCACATGCATCAGTGGGTTTGATTGAAAATCATCCATATGAATCCCCAACTTGATACATCCCATTACCCTTTTCCCCCTTGATTGAAGCCTTGGATCATTATACGGCTTTCATCCAGTTCGCTGGTAGCGATGCCAAGTTCCTTCAACGTGCGGATAGGCAGGATGTTGACTCTAGATTCCTCATCTATCAAGATTATATTGATCTTATTTTCTAGAATTTGGACCACCATGTATAAGGGACGGTTATATAGGGCCTCACCAAGCAGAGGATTGTTATTTGTGAATGTGATTTTTGTATCACACACATGTGCCTCTTCGCCAAGAGTTTCAACAAGCTTTTTGGAAGGTGAAGGAACTTTCATGGGTTGATTCTCACCCTTTGCCCCCTCTTTGGGGGTATTAAAACAAGACGCCTCAAATTTAACTTGGGCAATCTTTACACAAAACCAACTCGGTAAGAATTTCTCTAAAGTCACTGGACACCGAGGTTTTTGGGGGTGAAGATCCATCACCCTCGTCTTCTTTAGGAATTCAACCAACTTCTATTTCCTTGGTTTCTTTATCATTCTCATCCTAGTTGGTTTCTCAACTGACTCCTTTTGTGGACTCGTCTTCTTACGTCTGCGTCTGGTTACTAAAGTCCAACCTTCATCATCGCCTTTATCAACTGAAGATTTGTCAGGCTCTAATATTTTCTCATTATCCTCTTTGACACATATTTGGACAGGATCGAGCGAGCCAAATGTGATGTAGATTTAATGAGAACTGGCTATCTCATCGTCGAAGAAGATCTTCTTCTCTTTTGCCAGTTGCATGACTTTATCTTTAAAGACAAAGCATTTCTCAAGAGGGTGACTTATGAGCCTATGATATTTGCAATAATTAGGGTTATTGGTCCTTCCAGCTTCATTGGGACACTTCATCTCTGGGAGTTCAATGAGCTTATACTCAAGGAGTTCATTAAAAATCTAAGCAACATCAGAATCAAGGAAGGGATATTCCTTTTCTTGCATCTCCTTTAAAGTTTTCTGATTCAGACGTGCTCCAGAATTCGTCTTCATACTTTACTTCTTGCTCACCTTTATGGTGACCTTTACAGGAGACACATCAATATCCATGGACTCCTTGTTGTCATTTTTGAGGACAAACTTGTCCTATCTTTTTGGTTCCTGCTTATCCTTTCCCCTTCGAGGGTCATGGATAGACGTTGATCCTTTTCTAGTAGAAGATATGCTCAACTCCATATCATAAGCACGGGCATCTAGCTCTTCAAAGGATTTAGGCTTAATGCCTTGCAAGATGTAGAGAAGTTCCCAGTGCATTCCTTGGATGCACATCTCTATTACAGAAGCTTCACTGAGCCTATCTTTACAGTTTAGGCTAGTATTTCTCCATCGATTGATGAAGTCAATAACTGGTTCATCCTTTCTTTGCCGAGTATTCGTGAGCTCTACCATGCTCATTGTACGCATTGTGCTATAAAAGCGATTTAGGAACTCGTGCTCCAATTGCTCTCAGTTATCGATGAAATTAGGCTCAAGGTCCATATACCAATGAAAAGCGTTTCCCTTTAGGGAATGAACAAACTATTTGACAAGATAGTCACTATATGTTCCAGCATTGTTACATGTCTCAATAAAGTGTGTGATATGCTGTTTTGGGTTCCCTTTGCCCTCAAATTATTGAAATTTGGGGGGTTGATAGCCGGCAGGCATTTTGAGGCTATCAATACTTGCCGTGTAAGGCTTGGCATAAGCAAGGAAAGACTTAGAAACAACATCATACTTGTCTTTAAGGGTCCCTTCAATGAATTCCCTCAATTTGCCCAATTGGGATCATTCCCTTAGAAGAAACTTGCACCTCTTTAATTGGTGGTGTTTGTTTCACAGGATTTTCTGTCTCATGAACCTCTGGTGATTTTCCAGGTGCATGGCTAGACTCTCCGTCTATTAGACCTTCTACCCTATCTACTATTTTATCAATTTGAGCATCTTGATTTTGAACATATTTGGTAGGCCATCAATTGCCTTTGCCAGATTCGCTAGTTGCTCCTCCATAGATGAGGCATCAGTTACCATCACTTGCATAATCACTGGAGATGTTGGAGAGTAGCACGGATTATCGGACAAGTTGATTTTTGAAGTGCTCAACTTATGCAGTGTGGTCGGAGATGATGAGTTTCTTGAACGATCTTCGCTTTTTGCGCTAGAGTATTTGGAAACGGAATGCTCAAGTAGAGCTAAAGTCTTCTTAAGCGATTCAACCACACTGCTTCCTCCTTTCGAAGCACTTGCATTGGACTTCGTTCCTTTTGGGGTTGAAGATCCAAAAACTGGAGTTGGCGCGGATGACACTGGAAGTGTTTACCATCCTAACAAGCCTGCCTTACTCCTCGTGACAGCTCCTAAGCTTCCGAAAGTAACACCAAGGATGCTTTCTACTTCAACAAAGAACTTTGAATCAACAACTTTAGAAGTAGTTGATTGAGAGTTGACCTTCTTGGAAGTCATTTCAATGTTCTTGAACTTTGCAGTTGGAAAAATTGAGATGAGAGGTAGAGATCGTCCCACTGGGCATTCCAGAATTTGTTGAACAATAAAATTTTCGAGGTCAACAATAAATAATTGAGACAAGAAAAATATATTGCAACAATCAATTTAGTGATTTCAATACGAGTGTTACAATCTCTATAAATCCTCCAATTCGCCTTTTCAAATATAAATTTAAGGGCTTAAAGCTTGATCTTGAATTTGAACTTGATTTGTTGATTTGAGAGACCTGGTCTTGACTTGTGCTTGAATTCAAGGGCTTTTGAGCTTGTTCTTGAATATTGCGGTCTTGATCTTGAAAACTTGATTTGAATGCTTGAACTTTTTACAAAAATTATGGCGTTTGATCCACGAGCTTTCTCTTACTACTTGTTAGAGATCTGGGGGTCCCCTTTTCTGAATTATGAGACCCCTATTTATGGTTGTAGGAAAGGAGGAGTCATGATGAATATGGACTTTCTTTGACCAATCAGATTTAAGTGATGTGACACCTTTTTATGGGCTTTTATTTCATGGCCTGTTGTATTATTTTGACATATGGCATGGTCCTATTGACTCCTTCACTTCACTTGGCATGCCACGTCATTTGACACATGGTGCTTATTCGGGCCTCTAGAATATAACAATATCTTGGGCTTATTAAAGTGGGCTCATTATTTATAGTCTAAATCAATGGGCTAGCCCAAAAAAATGGACTTTAAGTAAATCCATATATGTTTGGACTTAAATAATTAATCCAATTATATTAATCCGCAATATTTATTTGAGACTAATATATTTTGAATTTAATATAATTCGAATTTTGTACGAATTTAAATCTTTAAAATTGCATCACCCACAGACACTTTTCAACATTTTGTCAGCACAATCTCAAGATACTACAAGTAATAAAAATATAACAGAACAATAAGCTTATTCAACCTTGAGAAACAAATTACATCGATGTCAAAATGAAATATGCAATTAGCAAAAGTAACATAGGTAAGTCTCCCTCTATGTATATGAAAATAACAATACATTCAACGAACATTGGAAAAGCAAATAATTTGGGCTTCAGTATTTTTTATTTCAAGCAGTGAAAAATTGAAACAAAGTACAGTGAAAAATATTTTCGAGTAATATAAATTTTTGAGAAATGTGAATTTTTTGAGTCATGTGAATATGAGTGTTGTTGGGATGAGAAAGAGGGGTAGGGGTGGGGGCATAAGTCACATTTGTTATTTTCTGGAAAATGACTTTCCTTGGTACATGAGAAAAGTCATTTTTCCTCAAGTAGAGGAAAATGAGTTATCTTGGAGAATGTTTTCTGTGTTATAAATGTATTTACATTACAGTGAATATCTATCAAGATCTAATAAGATCTAGTTGATATCTATCAGGGATTTGAAGTATTTGTCAGAAACTAGGAGTATTTTCTCCTATAAATAAAGGAGTTTATTCATTGTATTCTCAAACTTATAATTTCTCACCCCTCAAGAGAAGAAATAAGAATCACTCTCTCTATTCTCTCTACTCTTCTTCTTGTTCTTTATTCTTTTATAACACGTTATCAGCAGAGACTCTGCCAAACAATGTGGGATTATAAATCTGAAGGATTTCAAGGTTATTAATTCTTTATGTTATCTTTCTTTTGCTACTACTAATATGATTATTATTGAATTTGAGGAAAAATAATTGGTTTGGAACCATTTATATATTAAATTTATTCCTCAAGAACAATATTATCAAAAATGATGATAATATGTTGGGTTCAAGTCCTATCGATTCATGCCTAAGACGTTTTTATATGGATAAGATGTTGAGTTTGAATCTTAATAAATCATATTGACGATATTATGATGGCTAAGGCAAAATAACAGGTGTTTAGTAGAAAGTCATGAAATTCGACCCAATGAATATGCTCCATTCCATGAAGTGAATGTGGTAGCAATATATGATAAGTCTGAAATATGACAACTTACTTTATTCTTGAGGTGTATGTGGTAGCAGTGCATAATATGTCTGAAAGAAGACAAGTGATTGAATGCACGAATATACACGTGGAGGGACAATATGATAATGATCATAAAAATGATGATATTTTCACACGCTTATATAATTCTAAGATATACTAGACAAAAATTCTCTACATCATATGTATGCCTCAATTTGCTTCTGAAGTAGCAAAATCTTGAAAGAGGTTATAAGCTATCATAATTTGATAAGCTTAAGGCACGATTATATTCCATTTCTGGGGAATGTGAAGATTATTAATGCAAACGTGCACTTGATTGTGATTGTATCACAACTCACCTCCAAAAGAGGTTGAATAATTTTGAAATCTACTTCTGAAGTAGTAAATCTGAAATTTATTCATATAATAGTAAATCTGAAATTTACTAAAAGAAAAACACATATCATGGTAAACTTGGAGTTTACTAGATTAAAAGTTCATAAGTTGACATGAACGATTGTGATATCCTGAAGATGTGCATACTGAGTATTAAACATATATTGAAGAATTAGAAAATTCTTCATAAACTTTAATGTTGCTTGATCTCATGATAAATTGGTTAGACCAATTAATTTTTGGATTGGATCCCTCAAAACCTGAAAAGAATAAAAGGTGAATAAGGGCCCGTTCACCTATCATGTGATATGTTGAAAAGATGCATCAATAAGATGATCACATGTACATTTATGGTCAACCTACGTTTGATATTCATAAAGTTACCTGTTCAATATAAACTGAGCATAATTTTCAGATTGTGTAATTAAGATAATTCATCTTGATGATAATGGTTTAGCATTGAATGCCTTCCATAAATAGTTGAACCATTACTAATGAGAACAAAGTTTCATGTATTGATATGTAATATGATATATTGCATATAATAGCACCTGTATGCATTAGACCAATATATTATGATTATTTCTTCCCTCTCAATTGGTTCAAGGCCACGAACCAACTGTTCCATCTAATAGTTTTGATGTGCAGTATACGATTAATAAATATGCCATGATACACAAAGATGGATTCTTCAAAGAAGATGGAGGATGTATGTTAGTTTTCCTAACATAAGGGGGAGATTATAAGTAGCTATGAAATATATTAGGAATTATCATCAGATCCTCATTTAAAAGATAATTCAAGTCAAATGTCGAAAGCATCTCATATTTAGCTGCAAGTGCTCCTATTTTGTGTCCTTAAAGGATAAAATATATGCATGCATGAAGCATGATAGACCAATTGGTTCCAAATGAAATAATCCTTGAAAAGGATAAGGAGCAAATAATCATGATAAGAAGGCAATGCACTCTTGAAGAGCCTACAACATAACACTTCATGAAACCTTATGAGGGGTTTAGGTACCTGAAAATAATGAAGTGATGAGATCAAAAAATGTTATGTCGCATTATGAACCGATACAGAATAAGAAATCGTCGACGATATCTTTGATACAATATTGTGGCAATATTATAAAAGATTATGAGGATCTGAATTCTACGTTAATTTAAGCATACTGACGTAGAAACATTTATCAAGTGACCTGAAATGATGCATTTTGGTAAGCTTAAAACTTATTTGATTTGCAGTCCAGACACCTGAAGATGTCACACTTGACATGTTGGATATTATTACTTGATAAATATCCATATGAAAATCTCTAAATGGTTCAAAATGCCTGAAGCATATAAAGTTTTTGGAAAACTTTTTATTATACTTATAAGATATAATTTGATGATTTGAGTATCATTGAAACTCTTAGAGAGTTTTCAAAAGTAACAGAGTATTTGCTTAAACGAGAAACATACAAAAATTGAATAAGGATCCATTCCGACCTTAAGAAAAGAATGAGGAACTCCTTGGTTATGAAGTACCATATCTTAGTGCAATTGATGCACTAATGTATCTTGCAAATACTACAAGGCCTGATATAACCTTTTTTTTAGTTAATTTGTTAGCAAGTTTGCAATCCCGATTTTATTGGTCATACTGATTTTGGTTACTTATCTGACCTACATAAAGCTCGGTCTCAAATAGACTATGTGTTCATATGTGGTGGTACTGAAATATCTTGGAGATATACAAAACAGTCTATCGTAGCCACTTCATCGAATCATGCTGAGATAATAGCTATTTATGAAGTAAGACGAGAATGTGTATAGTTGAGGTCCATGATATATCTCATTCGAGAAAAATATGGTGTGAAATATGACAATCTACCCACAATTTTATATGGAGATAATGGATCATGCATAGCACATCTTAACGGAGGATTCATAAAATGAGATAGAACAAAGCACACTTCATCAAAGTTTTTCTACATGAGCTACAAAAGAATGGTGATATCAAAGTGCAACAGATTTGGTCCAGTGAAAATGTGGATAATTTAATCACCAAGTCTTCTCCAATTACAATTTTTCAGAAGATGGTGCACAAGATCGGGATGCAAAGGTTCAAGGATGTTCTTATTATGGGGAGCTAATACGCGTTGTACTCTTTTTTCCTTACAAGGTTTTGTACCACTGGGTTTTCCTTGTAAGGTTTTTAATGAGACAGTCGATATGCGTATTGTTAGAGATGTGTACTCTTTTTTCTTTACTAGATTTTTTTTCCTACTGAGTTTTTCCTGGTAAGGTTTTAACGAGACACATTATCTATCTAAACATTCAAGGAGAGTGTTATAAATGTATTTACATTATAGTGAATGTCTATCAAGATCTAATAAAATCTAATTGATATCTATCAGAGATTTGAAGTATCTATCAGAAACTATGAGTATTTTCCCCTGTAAATAAAGAAGTTTCGTTTATTATATTCTCAATCTTATAATTTCTTATCCCTCAAGAGAAGAAATAAGAATCACTCCCTGTATTCTCTCTACTTTCCTTTGTTGTTTTATAACATTCCTAATATTTTACTATAACCAAAGAAGGGAAAATGAGAAAACATTTTCCATCATAGCAAACACCCCCTTGGTAAAATTATTATATTATTTATCAGGAAAGAGTAAGTGGGTCCCACTTTCGTGCTGTGAAGTTTCCCCCTCTCTCTCTGCAATTACTCATTAAGTCACCATTTTTAGATCTTCACCCGTTGCTCCTTCTCTTCTTCCATTGAGTTAGGCACTCTTCACCGGCAGGATCCGACCCGATTTAAGTCAAGTTTCCTTGACCCGACCCTAGCTCCGATCGATCCAGATTCAGGTAAGTTATCAGTTACCAATTACTTCGCTTACTGCTTTTAGCTCATTGTGAAATGGAAGAGTCAATAGTAGAAAAATGTGTGATCGAGCTCTACGAATTATGTACTGCAGTTGAAGTAAAATGCAGCGTATGCCGGCGACAATTGAGGAACAGTTGTTACTAAAAGCAATTAAAGAAGAATGTTCGTGGGAGAATCTACCCAAGCGGCTTCAAGCTACGTTAAATTCCAAAGAAGAATGGCATAGAAGGTTTGTTTGTTTGTCATGTTTATGGTGGAGCCTACTGCTTTTGTCCATTTTTTTTGTTGGCAGTTACTGGTAATAATTCCATTAATTTGACTAAACATGTTTATGACACTTGGATTCATTTTTGTGTCTCGTGTCGAAGCAAAGGATGAAGATTGCGAGTACATTTATGTTGAATACGTAATTAAGTAAATACATGTGTCGTATCTAATAGTTTAAGCTTTTAGATGAGGTGATCATACTTCAGCGTAGTATTGTAGCAGAGTTTAGGGTTTTAAATCTCACCATCGTACTTTGTCAAAAATAAAAATAAGGACAACTAGCACATGATGGCGTGAGTTGAAAATCTAATTGAGTTAGTAAAAGTGTGTCAACTCTAACCGATTAAGCTTTTAAATGAGGTGGTTATGCTATTCAACAATTTCAATGAAATAAAATATATTTGGAGGGGTGTGGCCCAGTGGTCAACGAAGTGGTTGAGAACCATGAGGTCTCAGGTTCAAATGTCAGGAAAAAAACACTTGCTGATTTCTTTCCATCTGTCCTAGCCTTGGAATTAGTCGAGGTGCATGCAAGCTTGGCCTGGACACCACGGTTACGGTTATTCGAAAAAAAAATGTTCGGAGGGGTGCTTTATGATGATGCAATGCAATCAACTTTCTAGCTTGCTTGAAGTTCAACATCACAAATCTATTTGAACTTCTGTACAATATATTGACTCTTGGTAAAAAAATTTGTACGACTGTCTGCAATTAGGTATGAAGTCAACAAGTGTACACGAGGCTATCATACTCCTGGCCGAACTTGTTATGATGTGTAATACGTTTTGAATAATTTGTTTGCTATGACGGTCTAGGTTCATTGAAAGATGAATGCTAAACAGTTGTGAGTGGTTATACAGTTCATATTCTTGACATAAATGTTTTGATGTTTGGTGCTAGTTTCAGGAGGTCCACCAGCTATAACATTTCATGAATACTGTTTTGAACTTTAAGGATAGAGTTTGATCCCAAGCATGTGCATTTTGTAATCTTTAATCCACTTATATTTTATATTATTGTGGTTTAGCATCGCGGATTCACTATAAGTTGGCTGTTTGTACACTGGACCTTCCGCAACCCTCTTCCTTAATTCTGACTTGAACTGGCTATGTGGCACTCACGCAAGTGAATTCATATAGAAAATTCCTAAGGGGTCGTTTGGTAGAGTGTATAAGAGTAATGCAAAATATGGTGTATTAGTAATGTTTGTATTAGCAATGCTTGTGTTAGCTATGCTTGCATTAGTAATGCTTGTATTTTTCTTATGCAGTGTTTGACTCGATGTATCAAAAATAACATGAATTACATAATTTCTAAAAAAAAAATTTTTTTTTTTTATATAATATCCTCAATATATATGTTGAAAAGGATGCGGAAATTTTTTTGAGGGATAATAGTGTCTTAAGCATGTTAATGCATGCATTAGATCCATTGCATTACTAATCCCATGAATTTTGAGGTATTAATAATACACACCTCAATACACACAATAGAGTGTATAACTAATGCAAGCATTAGTTATACATAGGGTAAAAAGATATACCAAACAAGGTACTACTAATACACATTAAACTAATGCATGCATTAACTATTTAATACACTCAACCAAACGACCCCTAAATGGGTCTGAATAGAGTGGGATATATAGGTGATTCGTATGGCTGCCCCCAGCTAGTTTGGGATTGAGGATTAGTTTAATGATTAATTAATTGGAATTAGCACTGTGACAAGATAAGATACAATACAAAAATATCTTGTTTCATGAAGTTTTGAATTATGTTTAGGTGAGATAAAGAGACACCACTCTAATATCTTGCTGCGTTATGTTTTGAATCCGGTTTAACATTTTTGTTGTGTGCGACGATCAATAAGAATGAACATTTTCTATTTATTAGAATTTGGAATGCATAAAATGATTAATATAATACTTGTAAATATTTCATTATAAATATTTCTTTGCTATTTAGTAATTTACTTTGCTTCTATTTTCTGCTGATGGGGTTTATGCAGGATAATTGAACATTGCATAAAAAAGAGACTCATGTGGAATACTTGCTTTGCTCGTAAAGTGTGTAAAGAAGCTGAATACTATGAAGACATGTTGCGGTATCTCCGAAGGAACTTAGCGGTGTGTATCACGTGGAAATTTTTTCTCATCCCTTGTACTATAAAGTTGTTGATATAGATATTACTCAAAACACAGTCGTTCTTAGAAAAAAATACTGACACTAAGGCCTCATTTGCTTGCACTTAATGGAGGTCTGAATCTGAATGGTTCAGACTTCAGACCATTAAATGCATTTGTTTTTTATTAAGGTTTTAACTCTTAATAGGTCTGAATAGGTCTGAATAGGTTTTAATCATTCAGATCTAGAACCAAGTCTTAATAGGGCTGAAGGGATATTCTGGTGTTGGATAATATTCACCACTCTATTCATAATCAGTAGTTACCACCACTAACCACCTCTGCCACCGTCACCATTGTCAACCAACAACACCACCACCAACCACCTCCACCATCACAATCACCATCGACAAAAAATACCCCCATCAACCACAATTGTCAACCGCTACCACACCTATTACCTCTTTTATTCTAATTATATTCACCACCACCACTGCCGTTAACAACAACACAGTCAACAACCACTAGCGGCCAATCCCTACTACCAACCAACTCAGCTATCACAACTAGCACCACCACTAATACATCACAATCTCTACACATTCTTTGGCCGCCACCAGCATTGTCAATAGTAATGCCACCTCTACCACTACTTCAACCAGTACCTTCGCTACAATTTATCTCTACTAACAACTATCTCCACATCACAACAAATAAAATCTTCAACTAGCACCAACACATCGTCAATCATCATGCATTCATGTTTCAGCCAACACAATCAACACCTTAAACTACTAACATCAAGCAACATCACATCACAACCACCACCACCACCATCAATCGCCACCATCATAACAATCACTACAATACCAACCATCACAATTATCACCACCAACAATATTAATCACTAACATCAATCATTGTCACCGCAACCACCATTATAAGCCATCTCTATTATCACTAACAAACATAAATGTTTTTTTCAATCAAATACTAATAATTTTATTGTATTAAATTACATACACTTATAATATATAATTAATTTTTTATTTGAATTTTATCTTTTATTTTATTATGTATATAAATAAAATTTTTTTTACGCATTCAGATGTTGAAAAACAAATAGTCTTAATCATTCAGTTTTCAGATCTAGTGACAACATCTTAATCATTCAGATGTGCATTCAGCTTCAAACGATGTGCATTCAGCTTCAAACGTCTGAATCTTAAAAAAAACAAATGGAGCCTAAAAGAAGAAAAAAAGACGTTTTAACTACTAATATAGTTTTTTTTCCTTAAAAATTCTTGTTCTATTCAAGAAGAAGACATGTTTTTGGTTTCCTATTCTGATTAATAAGTGGACAGAGTTCCAACTAAAGAAGCTATGCGCTTTTCACACTGCAGTGTTTCAATCAGTTTATTTCTGACATGACATGTTTTGCATTTTGAAATCAATATTCATTTGATTTATCCTCAAATGAGATAATCATATGTTTTTCTTGACTAAAGCCAGGGGTCTATCGGAAACAACCTTTCTACCTCTTTAGAGATAGGGGTATGGACTGCGTACATCTTAACCCCCCCAGACCCCACTAGGTGGGAATACACTGGGTTTGTTGTTGTTGTTGTTGTTGTATATGCTTTTCTTGACTAAAGAATGTGCATTGCTCATAAGTTCTTACCTAGTGAATATTAAAAATGTATTATCATTTTAATCGTAAATTATCTTTTCAATTTTACAACGTATTGGTTTCACAGATACAAATTGCAAGTCATTACAAAGTTAATCGAAGTCATAAAGTAAGCTTGTTTTTGTTGTGACAGATGGTAATCAAAAGATTTAGGCAGAGACAATATTTAGCATATACGAAAGACTTATAAAGTTAGTCTCTTTGCTTGTGTCTTTCGTTTTTCTTCTTCTTTGTCTGTGTTGGGGTGGGTGGGCGGAGGGAACTAAAAAGAATTGTGTGTATTGGAACTTTTGCGCATAGGTAGGACTCTTGCTTTGGGCGTAAGTACATACTTGCCTATGTAGACTTGTTCATCCTTAGATCTTGGTTCTTTTATTTGTTCTCTATTTTGTTTTTGATGTTTAATTTTTATGAAGCATATACACAGTTGGAGCACTTTCTACTAAATTAGTTCTTATTAATTTCCTGATACTAAAGATGACATGTCATTAGTTGGAGAAGTTATCAGTAGAGAGAAGAAATTGGAGTAAAAGGATGTCCAGCTGAAGATAATGAGAACTATAGTCAAATGTTGATTCTTTGTTTCCATCAAGATCTGTGAAAGTTATACCTTGAATATGCACCTTAGGACTAATGCAGAATAATTTAATGTCATTATATTCTATTTGCAGCTTTTTCCATATCACCTAGCGGAGTATGTTTGCCGTGTCATGAGGGTGTCTCCTTTCAGATACTACTGCGACATGATTTTTGAAGTCATGAGAAGTGGTATAGCCTCCTATAATGTTAGTTCAGAATTGACTATTGAGGGTGTATAGAATACTTGGATCTTGTCCTGAATTCTCTTTGCTTAAGATGATTGCACTTTTCAACAAAAAAAATTATATTTTCCCTTTGGGCATTTGTGCAATTCTATATGCAGCTGATATACTTGTCCTGTGAATTACTTATTTGAGGCTAATATTTCTGGAAGAGAACTCTTTGAATGGGCTTAATAGTTCTATTGTGCTTTTGACACTGGATTGACTACTGAACCAAATATTTCAGTAGCATCATCCCTCTCCTCTCCTCTGTCTGACTACTGCAGTATGAGCGTTCCCGTCAGGAATGTTTGTCATTAAAGTCCATTGATGTGTTCCTCTAGTACACATTTTTGGGCAATCTTTTTCAATAAAAGATGGCTGCCCATCTCATTGACACCATTTGATTATTCATGGATTTTTATGATATTAGTTTGACTTGTGCATTATATTAGTAGTAATGGATAACAATATTAAAGCAATGGCTAACAAGTCAGTTAGATGGAGAAAAACATCAGTTTAAATAACTGAGTAGTTAAATATTTAGACTCTTGAAACTTTTGAAAGTTGTAAGATAATATTGTTAGTGGAATAAGTTGACATTTTTGGACATTTCAAAAAAGATGGATGTGATATAAATTGATACGGAGGGAATATGTATCAATTGAAGAATTAGTGTCATATGCTTCCCTATATGATCTCTTTATAAAAATTACTTAACATGTGCCATTGAAGAATTATTTGCTGTCAAATGTTTACTTGTGGGACTTCACTGGGTAAGTGGGTATTTTGTTGTTGTTGTTGTACTGTCAAATGTTTATACCAAGATTTCCTCACAGTTTTCTGCATTTGACTGTTTCTCAATGTCATAATTTCTATGGATTACAAATGTTAATGTGTACTTCTTGCTCCTTACACTTAGATTATCCACAGAAATTTTAGGTTCTTTGCAATTAACCTGTCCAATGGGATTTCTGACTCCCTGTTATGATGAATGTGCAGAGCAACCCTATGACAGCATCCCAAATTTTAGTGCTGCAGATGCCTTACGGCTTACTGGAATTGGAAGAAATGAATTTATTGACATCATGAACAAGTGCAGATCTAAGGTATTGTCAAATAAAAGTTCTCAGTGTTCGAATTTATTGCGAGAGATTTTCATAGAGGTTATGATATTCCATGAAAGCAGGCTTTGTTAAACTTATAATATTCGAGGAGTAGAATAGAATATTAGTACTGCTGGAAGTTGTTCTTTTTGGGAGGGTTTTGTAGGATTTATATTTGGTTTAGAACTGTTTTATTGTGTTTAGAATTAGAGTTATTTGTGATGTCTTACTTTGTCATGATATAAGGGTCTTTGCCGAACAGTTTTGACTCATTATTTTATGTATTATTTTACTTTAGAAAACTGCCATTTTGCACATTATAGATGTTTCAATTGCGCTTAATTTATCTCATTTTTTGTAAAATAGAATCCATCGTTATTTTTCAATCTCCTTTTGCTGTTAGTTTTCTCCACTACTTGCTGTACCAAGTCAACTACCATGCTTGCAATTTGCACTAGCAATTATATTGTCCATGGTTCCAAGGGATCAATTTCACTTGCTGCTGGAAAAGAAAATTCTTTCGCATATTTTTGCACTGCTTCTGGATTACCTACAAGTTCTTCCCTTTGTCCTGGTTTAAATGGCCTAACTAGCCCGGAGCGGAAATTTAATACAAGTGATTAGACTAGTGAAACCCTCCAATGTTGCCCTTTAACTGTAAAAAGGTGATCATCTGCGGTGGACCCACCAACATTAGAAAGTTACCAGCAGTAAGCATTCTTGAGTTCATTTCTGCTAATCCCATACGCAAGTATGCCCACTTGCATGATCTCTTTGTGATAATTGATAAATCAGAATATTATTTTCACCACACCACGAATCCATGATGATGTTAAACCTATGTATCAAGACGCCCTTTGGGCTTCAAGTGACAAAGGTTGAGGGATTTGTGAAATAGGTCATTGGTTCGAGCCTTGAGCCATGCAAATTAAACTTGGTATTTAAGTGGAGAAGGGTGGAGGGATGTACCCATTATCTCAAAGTTCCGAAGGATGCGGTTGGTCCTAAAGGTTGCCCTAGACTGATTTCTCGGTCATAAAAAGAAATGTATGAAAATTGGTTCTGCTACACTTAGCTAACAAATTGTTCCAGTCATTTATACAAGCGGGAATCTTCTCTTTACATGGAAAAGATACATGAAAACAAAAAGTTAACTATATACCAAGTTGCTCGGACTCTTCACTTTCGGTGCTACACCCGTGTCAACACGCCATGGGTGTGGGATCCGTATCCGACTTAGTCTATCAATTTTAGGTACGGAAGAAAGTGGACTACCTGTATATAGAAATTCACATGTCACTCATTTTCCTTTTATCACCTTCCGAGATTCTCCTATTGTCAATATTTTCTCATCAAGTTTTCCACACAATATCTCATAATTTAGGTTTTATAAATCTATTTTTAGATATTTGAATTACTTTTAGCTGAATTCCCGTACCTGTATTCATACCTATATCCATATCCCCGAATCTTAAAATTTAGCTCATGAAAGATATGACCTCCAGATCTGCACCCATATCGGACATCCGCACATGAGTCCGAGCAGCTTAGGCTATATCAATTTTCACTTTAGTGAAACAATTTTCCTTCTTTCATTACAAACTGTCCAAAAAAGACATAACTATATAGTCTATTTCGCTTCCATGAAACAATGTTCTTTCTTTCATTACAAACTGTCCAAAAAAGACATAATGGTATAGTTCTCCCGGCAGCATTCCAGCCCTTCCAGAAGTTTTGCATATCCTCCTGGTTGTTAATGTCTCCTCTTTCTGGGTTATTCAAAAGATGAAATGTTCTTTCTTTCTTACAAGCTGTTCAAAAAACAGATAATGGTGTAGTCTATATCACTTTCATGAAACAATGTTCTTTCTTTCATTACAAACTGTCCAAAAAGATATAAAGGTATATTTCTCCCGGCAGCATTCCAGCCCTTCCAGAAGTTTTGCGTATCCTCCTGCTTGTTAATGTCTCCTCTTTTTGGGGTAAATCAAAAGAGGAAAGTACTGACTACTGAGAGAATATAGTGCACATTTTTTTCTAGAAAGATAAATGAAGGGTGCTGGTTGAATACCTTAGTCCCTTTGCTCAAATTGGTCGGTGTTCAGGCTTTTCTTCTTGTTCGTCTAATTAATTTCAGTTATCTTGGATCTTGGCAGAAAATTATGTGGAAGCTTAACAAATCAATAGCGAAAGAACTATTGCCTACACAGCCAGTGGACTTTGTTATTGAGCCATGGTGGGGAATTTGTCTTGTCAATTTTACTCTAGAAGAATTCAAGGTAAGTTTTCATCTCATTCACTCACTCAAAATTTTTAAAGCTTCTTAACCTTCTATTAGTGAAAAATTAAATTATTTGACGTGCACCCAAGGGTTTGGAGAAAAACCTTACCGGAGGCAAAAATACTGCCTAAGCCTTGGTAGGCAGAGTTACCTAGTACATGTGCTGGTAGGAGATAGCAGGTGTCCGGGGGAATGGGGGAATGGGGGGATGGTTGGGTGTACGCAAGTTGGCCCGTACTCCACATCATAAAAAAGATAAGTTGTTTGAATTTCCGACTTTCCCATTCACGTATGAATTTTGTCCTCCTTTTCATAGAAACTGACTGAAGATGAAGCAGCAACAATAGATAAAATCTGCAAGGAAGAAGCAAACTCTTTCATTCTTTTCGATCCTGAAATTGTAAAGGGGCTTCATCGACGAGGACTAGTCTATTTTGATGTTCCTGTCTATCCCGATGACCGTTTTAAAGGTACTTCGAACATTTAGACATCATTTATGTTTCTTTATTATATTTTGAAATAGATCCATCAATATTTACTTATCTTGGTTAATCTTTCTCCGTTTTGCTTTTTATAATCATCATCTAGTAACTTACATGGGGGGTAAGGGATATTTCACCTCTATTTACTTTCATCTGACCTCTTTCCTAATTCCAACAACCTGCAGAGTGCAGAATAAGAAGTTATCTTTTTGCTTGGATCTAGTTGGTCCTACCCTCAAATGCCCCACAGGCAAATATCTTATGTAGTCTATTTATATTTAGTCTACGGTTAGGTCTGCTTAAACCTTCCAATTATAACCAAACAAAAACTTGTGTCTACCTTCTGCATTTCTCTCCGACTCCAAGTTATGGGAGCTGTGGGTTTCCACTCTGGAAAAAATGTTTACTTAGGCTATTAAGTCCTTTGACAATTAAACTGAAACATTGTTATGAACTAACAGCTTTAATCGCAAATTAAGGGCAAAAAGAAATAAGGCAGTGAAGTTTTTTCGGACAATCTTCCAATTACAGCTAAACGGAATTAAAATAAACATAAAATGGAAAAGTGAATCTCCATTGCTAGCTCGGATCTGCAGAAGAAGAAGAATAGAAGGAGAAAGTTAGGAAAGAAGCTTGGAGAAGAAGAGAAGAAGAGAGAGAAAGGAAATGGGAGAAGTGTGACAATTACCAGAATTTTCGAATGCCTCTCGCTTCTCTGTCAGTCTGTTGATAACAACCTCCAAAATGATCTTAGCTGTTGCTTCTCATTAATCGAAAATAAATCCTGACCCTTTATTTTAAGTTGTGGTTAATACTGTTCACTCCCTCTTCTTTATTTATTTCCTCTTTAACCTCTATACAAAATATTCCCCAGGAATTGAAAACATCCTTGTCCTCAAGGATTAAAATTATGAAATTTGGCCTTAATATAGTCATAATCTTCCCTTGTATCATCCTCAGGGGGAAAGATTAGACCACTGAACAAGGATCTTGACAGCAGCAACATTACCCTTACGCACCATTTGCCTTTGTAGAACTGCCATCGGAGTGACCAAAAACTGACCATCATTTCCAGTAGTTGGTATACAAGTCTGAACCAAGACCTTGGAGCCCATCTTCTTCCTAAGCAAGGATACATGGAATACAGGATGTGCTAGTGAAGTAGGGGGTAGCTCGAGCCTGTATGCAATTGTACCAATCCTCTCCAAAACTTCAAAGGGACCATAGTACTCGGAGCTTGACTTCAAGTTCTTTCTCAATGCCAGGGAAGATTCTATGTAAGGCTACAGCTTGAGGAACACCAAATCTCCCACCTGGAACTCTCTTTCAGACGTGTGTTGATCTGCATATAACTTCATTCTCTCTTGAGCCCTGTTGAGATGGTCTTGAAGTAATTGTTGCATCTGTTGTCTTCTCATAAGGACATCTTCAGCAGCAGGGACTGTTGTTTCAATGGTTGGGCCTAATGATAAGTGGGGAGGGCTATACCCATAAAGAGCCTCAAAGAAGTGCACTGAAGACTTGTGTGAAAATTGGTGTTGTACCACCATTCTGCTAGTGGTAACCATTGCTTCCATTGTTGTGGTCTGTGAGATGTCATGCACCTGAGATAGTTCTCTATACACAGATTAACTCTTTTCGTTTGACCATCACTTCGAGGTTTACCCAGTATTCTGGAAAGGGCTTGCCAGAAATTACTGAGAAACAACCTATTCCTGTCAGTTACAATAGACTCAGGTAAACTCAGGTAAGCCATGTAAGGTATGGACATGTTTGAAGAACTTATAAGCCACAATCATTGTTGTATAAGGATGAGATAGAGTCATGAAGTGAGAAAACTTAGTTCTTCTGTCCACAATAACCAGAATAGTGTTCTTGCCTTGAGATTTAGGCAATCCACCAATAAAGTCCATTGTAATATGCCTCCAAGCTTGATCAGGGATGGGTAGTTGTAAGAGCCCAGGGTAGTGCACATGCTCACGTTTGTTCCTCTGCCAGACTTCATAAGCTGCTACATAGTCATACGATTTGTCTCATTCCTGGCTAACAAAAGACATGAGACAGTCTCTTGAATGTGCCTGCTTGCCCTGAATGACCAATGACCTCCTGCTGGTGAGTCAAGGAAAGTAGAAATCAGCTGCTGCCTCAATTCTCCAGTTGTACCAATAGAAAGCTTCCCTTTCTTTCTTAAAACTCCAGAGGAATAATGATGTAGATGAGGACCTAGTTGGTCAGTTGTAGCTTCAACAATCATTGCCTCAGCTAGTACATCTCCTTCATAGCTGCTACTTATTTCAGTCATCCGCTTAGGTTCTATCACACTGATAGCTTTGAGCTGTCCCTCCTCCATAAGGCTGATCCCTTGCCCTTCATCAACTTCAAATTGACTAGATAAGACAGTAGCTACCCTATTCTCAGCTCCCTTTTTGTACTGCACTGAATAGACTAGGCCAACATCTTTGTGAGACCTTTTTGTTGTATGGCTGTGGTGACCTTTTGCTCCAAAAGAAACTTCAAACTATGATGGTCTGTTCTGGCAGTGATTGAAATGTCTATACTGGAGGTAGTGCCTCCATTTATCCACAACACTTAGAAGAGCCATATACTCTTTCTCATAGATGGATCTACCCATGTTTTAGAGCTAGCACTTTGCTGAAATAGGCAATTAGTCTATCACCTTGCATCAACAATGCACCAATCCCACCTTGTCTGGCATTTGTTTCTATAATGAATTCTCTTAATGCTAGTACAGGGGTGTTGGACATAGAGCCCGTTTGGATAAGCTGAAAAAAAGTGGCTGAAAAAAAGTTCTTTAAAAGTGCTGAAACTGAAAAAAAGTTATTGATATGTTTGGTCAATAATGCTTTTAAGCACTTTTTTTAATCAAAATGACTGAAATACCTTTATTACTGTTAATAATATATAGAGTTGATTATTATTAATTTTTATTTCTAAAATAATTTAAATTAAAATTAATATATATATTTTAAAGAACAAAGGTGACGTACAGAGTTGCAACAACTATAGGGATATTAAGTTGTTGAGTCACACTATGAAGATTTGGGAGAGAGTGGTTTAGCGAAGGTTGAGGAAGATAGTGTCTATTTCGGAGAACTAGTTTGGCTTTATGCCCGGTCGCTCGACGACGGAGGCAATTAACATGGTGCGGAGACTGGTGGAGCAGTATAGGGAAAGGAAGAACGATCTTCACATGGTATTTATCGACTTGGAGAAGTCCTACGACAAAGTCCCTAGGGAGGTTCTTTGGAGATGCTTGGAGGTGAGTCGGGTCCCGGTGGCGTACATCAGATTGATTAAGGATATTTATGAAGGAGCTAAGACAGGTGAGGACGGCGGGAAGAGATTTAGAGCATTTCTCTATCTTGACAGGGTTGCATCAGGGTTCAACTCTTAGCCCTTTTCTACTTGCTTTGGTGATGGATGTTTTAACGCGGCGTATTCAAGGAGAGGTGCCTTGGTGCATGCTTTTTGATGATGATGTAGTATTGATTGATGAGACGCGGAGAGGTGTGAATGATAAATTGGAGGTTTGGAGACAAACCCTTGAGTCTAAAGGGTTTAGGTTGAGTAGGATCAAGATAGTATATGGAATGCAAGTTTAATAACTTGAGGCGGGAGGACAAGGTGGTAGTTAGGTTGGATTCCCAGGTTGTGTGTAGGAGGGATAGTTTTAAGTATCTCGGGTCCATGATTCAGGGAAATAGTGAGATTGATGAGGATATATCACACCGGATTGGGGCAGGTTGGATGAAGTGGAGGCGCGCCTCGAGAGTGTTGTGTAATCAGAAGGTGCTGCTCAAATTTAAAGGAAAATCTTACAGAGTGGCAGTCCATCCGGCCATGCTATATGGAGCGGAGTGTTGGCCAGTGAAGAACGCCCATATCCAACAATTGAAGGTGGCGGATGTTGCGTTGGATGTGTGGGCTTACTAGGAGTGATAGAGTTAGGAATGAGACTATCCGGGAGAAGATTGGAGTGGCTTCGGTGGAGGACAAGATGTGGGAAGTTCGGTTGCAATGGTTTGGGCATGTGAGGAGGAGGAGCACGGATGCCCCAGTTCGTAGGTGCGAGAGACTGGCTTTGGATGGTTTTAGGCAGGGTAGGGGTAGGATGAAGAAATATTGGAGGGAGGTGATTAGACGTGACATGGAGCAATTACGGCTTACTAAGGACATGCCCTAGATAGGAAGGTTTGGAGGACGCGGATAAGGGTAGAAGGTTAGTGCCTGCGGGTGGGCCATAGTCTGTAGCTAGGAGAGCTTTGGGGTGGGTGGGGGTGCCTTTGGATTGTTAGTATAGGGTATTACTGTGTGGGTGCCTCTTCTATATTGTGCCAACTTATTTCATTTTATGTTGTATTATGAATTTGCTTATTATTCTTTGTCCTGAGCCGGGGGTCTATCGGAAACAGCCTTGCTGCCTCTTCGGAGGTAGTGGTATGGACTGCGTACATTTTACCCCCCAGACCCCACTGTGTGGGAATACACTGGGTTTGTTGTTGTTGTTGTATATATAGTAGCATTATATATATATTAAATTATGCATTAGCAAACTTTGTGGAAAGAAAGCACCACCAAATTTTTCTACTGTCCACGTGCTCAATATGGATTAGCATAACCAATAATTACTTGATTAAGGCAAAACCAATAACTAACTTTGACAAGCATAACAAAATCATAAGGGCAACAAGAGGACGATTTTGGAATAAGGAAAAATTATAAGGGCAAAAAAGTCATTTATTTGATCAATGGGGAATAGATTATAAGTTGGAAAAAAATAAGCTCCCATTTGTAGCTTATTGTTTTAGCTTAAAAAAAGCCAAAAATAACTTTTTTAAGCCATTTTTAAGCTAAAAAAAGATTATAATCTATTTTGATCAGATTATAATCTCTTCCAAACAGGCACATAGCCCTCTTTAATGTCTCAAAAGCTCAGGTGGCATCTTCATTCCAATGGAAATAGTCCTTCAGTAACTCAGCAAGAGGCGTGCAGATGCTTCCATATTTCTTCACATACTTTCTATAGTAACCAGTCAAGCCAAGAAAGGCCCTTAATGTTTTGATGGTGGTAGGTCTTGGCGAATCCAGCATGGCTTGAATTTTTCTGGGGTCAGTGGCAACTCCAAAGGCAGATATAATGTGTCATGAGCCGAGACTACCCCTAGTCGTAACACGGTGCTTAGAACCACAAGTGATCCCAAGCTAACCCATGTACTGACATAATGCTTGAGGAACTGATTTAAATCGTATATATAAAAGTTAAGCCGACTGAGTGGAAGAATAGTCATGAGGTAAGCTGTTTCAATACATTTCTATTCAAAGTTTACAACACTGTAATCTGAAAGAATGGGGAACTGAAACTACATACAATGACTCTAACTAACTATCTATGAAGTAGTACAGACTATAGGTAGTCGGGACATGGACCCCAACTATCTCTCAATACATAAGAATAAGAAAATAAAATACAAGAACTGCAACTTACTTGAGTCCTTGAAATATGAGAACTCATCCCCTGCTGGCTGAATGCTATGATTTGCTTGTCTATGATCCTGTAGTAAGCACCTAAATCTACATCACATGAACAATGTAGGCACAAGAGGTATGCTATCAGTACTTTGGAATGTATTGAGTATGTGAGATATGTATTAGTCATGAAAATACTTAAATCGTGCTTTAAAACTGAGGACATTAGCCATTTACTGAAATATGCATTTAAACATGTTTGTACGTAAAAACTATAAGGCGTAGTAAAATTTCTAAATCATGAGTTAAAACATTTTTGTAAATTGGGAAGCGGTAGAAACATGAATACTATATGTAATCTCAAGTTAAAGCTGAATATGCTGTAAAACTATACTAAGGGTCATGTATGAATAACGGGTCTGAAACTATGGGATGTGAATTGATGCAATGACTAAGTATAAACATGTGCCGTATAAAACTGAATAACTGAATACAAATTCATGCATATCTGAACTGAAACATAAGTTGAACATAAACTGAGGACTGTGGGAGCTAACAATAATCTACATACCCCAATCTGAGCAAATCGGGGTCCAACCTGTAATCCCCTTTGGAAGGGTGCTAGTACCTTGTCAAGGATACCAACACTAGCTGGCGTGGATTCACTAAACTGATGTCCCGAAGGACTAGAGTGTCAGTCCTTAACTGGCAGGTGAGCCTTCATTCCTGCGTTCACTCGGTGTTAAGTACTACTCCCAACTAAATGACACTGAAAACTGTATAGCTCATCATAATTACATTCTTAAAATATCTACTAATTCAGTTTCAAAAATCCACAATGAATAATCTGAAGTGCTCAAGACATGTAAACTGATATATGCATGAATCCCTAGGTATCGGGTGTTCATATCCCATCAGCTCTAATTAATGCAACTGAACATGATAATATTAAAGGCTGATCGTAGTAGGGAATTTCATGAATAAAGCCCAAAAATTCAATAACTGATCATAATTTGGAAATTCATGATTCTTGAACATGGGAAGATGCAAATGTTATGGGAAAACATGTATTCATGGTTTAATTACAAAATAAACTCAACAAATTAGGGAAAACTCATATTTGACCTGGAACCCAAAACTTGAAGGGAAATTAAGCCTGAGGTTTAAGAAGTCTTAAATAAATGGGTACATCATTCATGATCATATGCTTTAAATTTGGTGTAATATCATGTAAATCATGCATGGTCACGAGAATAGCATGAATGATATGATATGGGCCTAAGAAATTATGAATAATCACTAAAACATGCTTATGAGTGAAAATTATATATGGGGGATTGAATTTAAGCTTAGAGTAACAATTGGGTAAAACCCTAGTTTATGAAGATCATAAAATTCATGAATAAAATCATAATTTGGGTGTGAGAATGAAAGGAGATCCTCATTGACTACCCACATACTTGATTACTTTCGATTCTTGAATTGAAGTTTTGAGGATTTGGACTTGGAGATGAAAAACCCCAATTTCTTGCTTTGTGAGAAGAGAAAATCGCATGTTTTTGGAGTTTGTGTGTTGTGTTGAGAATGAGGGATTTGGAGTTGTTTAGGCTTTATATTCAGCCTTAGAATATCTTAAACGACGTAGTTTTGGGGTTAAAAAGGTGGGAAAAGACCAAAAAAAAAACCTTAAAAACCGTTTGGAAAACTCCTGGAACCGGTCTCGACGACTTAGGTCACGACTCGTGAGGTCTGGCCCCGAGTCGTGACTTGAGTCTTGGTCAAGATCCCAATTTCAGCCTCTATTGCCCAAATCACGACTCCCTACTAACAATCCGTGATGTTTGATCACGAGTGCTCTGATAATGCTTCAGTAATTTGGCCATAACTTTTTACTCCGATATCGGATTAAGGTGAAATTGGTGGCATTGGAAAGTTAATTCAATTATCTATTTGATGGTGGGTCTTGAGCTAAAAAATTCTTAGTAACCCAAAAGTTATGCTCGTTTGAAGCTGACTGTAGTTATACTCTTCACAAGAATTTAATCGCTAAGGGATGTTTTGACTTGTCTCTAAGCTAGGAGTTATTTGTGACCTTAATATGTGTCTAAATCACTAATAAAACTTTCAAAAAATGATTTTTGATTTTCCATACACTAGCATGATTCTAATATTGTATTGGATTTTCAGGGTGTCACATAATGTGATCAAGATACTTTGTTCTTGTTGCCCAAAGGAACATTTTGATCTTTTGGCAAAGAAAGACTGTTGTCTCAAAATTTTGAATACCTCTCTTAAATGCAACAAATGTTCCTCTAAAGACTTACTATAAATCAATATGTCATCAAAGAAAACCAAAATAAACTTTCTGAGTAGGCTTTGAAATACCTATTCATCAGGGCTTGAGAGCTTGAAAGGTAGCTGGTGCATTGGTCAGCCCAAAGGGCATGACCTTGAACTCATACTGGCCCATATGAGTCCTAAATGCAGTCTTATGAACATGTTCCACCTTCGTCCTAATTTGATGGTATCCAGCTCTCAAGTCCACTTTAATGAAAATTACTGAACCTTGAAGCTCATCCAGTAGGTCATCAATGATGGGAATGGGATATTTGTCCTTAATTGTGACCTCATTAAGACCCTTGTAATTAACAGCGAATCTCCATGTTGCATCATTTTTCTTAACTAGCAAAGCAGGGGATGAGAAGGGTGATTGGCTATGTGGAATAATCCCATTGCTCAACATTTCTGTTACTTGTTTCTCTAGCTCTTCTTTTTGGTAGTAATTGTATCTATAAGGTCTCAGGCTCATAGGTGAAGTTCTTGGTTTGAGGGGAATTCTTTGATTAAACTCTCTTGGTGGGGTTAGGGATTTGGGCTCACTAAACACATCCTCATAGCCAGCCAGTAGCTCAAGGATGGTGTTATCCATCGGTTCTTGCTCATACTCACCACTTGACTCCATAAGGAAGAATTGAGCCAGTACAGTCTGGCCCGCCCTTATCAATTTATCCATTGTGCTCCCACTGATGAGGCTGAGCTGCCTATTCTCAGGGATAGCATGTAGCACCACCTTGTTACCGTTTTTGCCTACTGTAACACACCTTTTTCATGATCAAATTTAGTGGGATTAAACTTCTTTGTCTAATCACTCCCTAAGAAAATGTCACAACCTCCCAGCTAAGAATCCTCAAGTTTTCTTTGAAGGTTTTACCTCCCATCTTCCCAGTAAACCTGGGGCAAGTTGAGCTGATATACATGTAATTGCCATCAGCCACAGCAACTCTGATGGGATTAGAGTAAATAGCCTGATAGCCAGTCTCCACTACAGTTACTTCATTAACAAAACTATGAGTGCTTCCAGAATCAGCTAGCACTGATAGTGACCTCTTCTTAATAACCCCACTGTCCAAGATTGTATTAACCCCATTACTACTGCCTGATAGTGCATTCAAACAGACAGCATCTTGGATCTCCACCTCATCCATAATCTCTGTCAACTGGTTGTGTATCTGAGCCATTAGAGCCTCCCTCCTCATTAGAGTTCAGCTGTTGTTGATCTTGAGGCAACAGTTCACTGGTGCCCACACGTTGCAGTTGCTTCATTTTGCATTTATGACCTGGCAGGTACTTCTCACCACACCTGAAACAAAGGTCATTGGTTTTCCTGTATTCGTAAACCTCAAGACTCAACCTGAGTCGACCAGGTTTGGAATTAACCACCCCTGTAACCCTTGGTACCACAGGATTAACAGCTGGCTAGAGTTCACTACATGCCTCACCACAGTCTTAGCCTTCGTCTGTGCAGCTTCAATAGCCTTCTCTTGCATTCAAGCTTGTTGAATGGCATAGCCTAGTGTAATAGGCTTAAACATTTTACAGCATACCTTATCTCCTCCTTAAGGGCACCCATGAAACTAGACAAAAGATGAGCCTCATGAAGGCTGCATTTTTTTTTAAGATTCAGACGTCTGAATCTGAATGTACGTCTGAATGATTAATATGTTGTCTCTAGATCTGAAAACTGAATGATTAAGACTGTTTGTTTTTTAACATTTGAATGTACAAAAAAAATCTATTTGTACATATAATAAAATAAAAAACTAATTATATATCAGAAAAGTATGTAATTTAATACAACAAAATTATTATTAGATTGAAAAAAAATATTTATGTTTGTTAGTGATAATGGAGATGGTTTATAAGGATGGTTGCGGTGACAATGATTGATGTTAGTGATTAGTAATGTTAGTGGTGATAGTTGTGATGATTGGTATTGTAGTGACCATTATGATGGTGGCGGTTGATAGTGGTGGTGATGGTTGTGATGTGACGTTGCTTGATGTTAGTAGTTGGAGGTGTTGATTATGATGGCTGAAAAATAAATGAATGATGGCTGACGATGTGTTGGTGCTAGTTGGAGATATTGTTAGTTATGGTGGTGGAGATGGTTGTTAGTAGAGATAAATTATAGCGATGATAGTGATTGAAGTGATGGTAGAGGTGGCGTTACTAGGAACAATGGTGGTGCTCGTCGAAGAATGTGTGGAGGTTGTGATGTATTAGTGGTAGTTAGCAGTGGTGCTAGTTGTGATAGATGAGGTCGATGGTAGGGATTGGCCGGTAGTGGTTGATGATGGTGGTGTTGTTGATGGCGGTGGTGGCGTTAAATATAATTAGAATAATAGAGGTAGTAGGTGTGGTAACGGTTTACAATAGTGGTTGGTAGCGATATTTGTTGTCGATGGTGGTTGTGATGGTGAAGGTGGTTGGTGGTGGTTGACAATGATGGTGGGGGCAGAGGTGGTGACGGATGATTATGAGTAGAGTGGCGGTGAATATTATCCAACACCAGAATACCTCTTCAGACCTATTAAGATTTGATTTTAGATCTGAATGATTAAGACCTATTCAGACTAAGAGCTAAAATCTTAATAAAAAACAAATGCATTTAATGGTTTGAAGTCTGAATCATTCTGATTCAGGCCTCCATTAAGTGCAAACAAATGAGCTGTAATGAGCTGTAAGAGTAGGATTCCTGATTAGCAGCTGAGCTTTTAAGTCCTCAATTCAGAAATTCATCTACACTTCTAGTTTGTTCCAGTTTATTGAATTCCTCTACTATAATCCAGCCCAACATCCCCAAACCTCACACACAATTCTTTAAACTTAGGCCAATTGATTGCACCCCTACTCAATACCAGGGAATTATACCATGTTTTAGCTACCCCACTCAAATACAAGGTAGCCTATCCACCTTCATGTGATCTGGCACTCTATAAAGTTGAAAATACCTTTCACACTTGTGAATCCATACCTTGGGTCCTGACCTTCAAATGTTGGCAATTCCCACTTAGGAGGAGGAACAGTCATCTGAGGTCTCTCAGCTCTGCTATCAAGGCCAGCTACTGATAACAACCCATCACCCCTGGAGGAGCACCTTCATACCCCCTAGGTGGTCTTCTCTCCAATTGAGTCAGGCGATCCCAAATCAACTCGAGGGTACCTTGAATCCAGTTTGAGTATTGAGCATACCTCGCTGCGGGTCCACTATTTCATTCGGTAAATTGATCATGTTGCAGTTTTTTATCCATGAATTTTATCCTTGTTCCTTCGGCCATAGTTAACAAGGGTCGCAGAACTAAGGCTCTGATACCAGATTATTATAAATTAACAACTGAGGTCTCCCAGCTCTGCCATCAAGCTCAGATATTGATAACAACCCATCACCCCCTAGAGGAGCACCTTCATACCCCCTAGGTGGTTTTCTCTCCAACTGAGTCAAACGATCCAAGATCAACTCGAGTACCTTGAATCCCAGTTTGAGTATTGAGCATACCTCGTTGCTGGTCCACTATTTCATCCAGTAATTGATCATGTTGTGATACATGAAATAAAGATTGAAATACATATATAGTTGGAAATGAAGATAAAAAGAAGTCAGTCCACCTCAGCAACTGGTTCTGGAAAGTAGTTATAACTGCCAATCAGTTAGGCAGTTTCTACTGTTCAATGTTCATTCTCAAATCTGTTAAAAGTAGTTACAATTGTGTTCATAGTGTATTCCATTTTTAGATAAATATGGAATTTGTACAATACAGAATCATCAATAAGAAATATCAATTTTTCTTCTAAAATTCCCTCTATTCTATTCTTCTCTTTCTCTTCTCTCTTCTCAATTCATCATCTTGAGCTGAAATCTCGAACCCGGTTCCTGAATTAGCCTGCAAATCTCGAGTTATTTCTATAACTCCTATATTTGTGTAACATTGGTATCAGAGCCAGTCGAATTCTTGGCAACCATGACAAAAACAACAAGATCCATTGATAGTTCTCCAGCTGAAATGGGGAAATAAGGGATATGCTACAGAAATTGACAGCGGATATGGGAACTTTGACAGGGGAGGTCACTAGCTTGAAAAGAGTGGATCAAGTAGTGATGGAATTGAAGGAGCAGTTGGTGCAATTAGGAGAAAATAAGAGGGAGAAATCTCCTGTGGATAGAGCAGGTCCCTCTGGACCTCGACATTCAGAAGAAAGAGGTCAAGATAAAAGCCCTGCAAGCTATAACACTCACAACTCCAATTTCTCAAGATGGTCGAGAATGGATTGTTTGAGTTTTTTTGGGGATGATTTACGATCTTGGTTGTTCAAAATTGAACAATTCTTCTCCATGGAAAATGTTGCTAATGAGGATAAGGTTTCGGTTGCAGCTTTGCAGTTGGAGGGAGAGCCATTCAGTGGCATCTATCTTTTATGAGGTATAGGCAATATTTGCAACCGCCTACATAGACTTAGTACGCAATGGCTATGGTGGATAGGTTTGGTACTGACTTTGATGACCCTATGGAGGAGTTGAAAAAGATCAAACAGATGGGGAGCGTGAAAGAATATCAGGCTGTATTTGAGAAGTATTTGACTAGGGTCAAATTGTTAGAAGAAAATGCTATTAGTTGTTACATTGGGGGTTTGAAACCTGAACTGAACATTGTTGTGAAGATTACTTAGCGTACATCACTTTCACAGGTGTATAAGAGTGCAAGAATGCCAGAAGCATATCTTGCCATCAAACCATCCAGTGGATTCCATAGTTTCAGCACATCTACGAGGTCAACTGAGCAGAGGTTGCAGTGTAAACCAGAACTATTACCAACTCCAACTACTGGTTATGCAGGGCCACAAAAAAGTGTTAACAGGAGAACATTGAGTATGGAAAATATGAATGACGGGACTGTTAACAGGAGTATTGAGTTCTCCTGAGTATTGAAGAAAATGTCTTTGTTACTTCTGTGATGAGAGGTACATTTTTGGTCATAAATACAAGACTATTAAGCAGTTGTACTTGCTCGAAATAGAGGAGCGGGATGAGGGTAGTGATGACTAGATTTTGGAAATAGTAGACCCTAAAGAAAGTCAAGAAGTGGAGATGACCAACACAATGGAGCAACTGGAAATTTCTATTCATGCTTTAAATAGTTCCTTAAGATATAGGACCTTGAAAGTGACTGGCTATCACTTTAAAAAGCCTTTACACATCTTGATTGATACTGGTAGTTCAGACAACTTTATTGACCCCGAGTTAGTACAACAATTGGGGTGCCCTATCAGATCAATTCTTCTAGAAAAAGTTGCAGTAGCCAATGGAAATGACATGCAAGTTGACAAGATGTGCACTATATCTTGGTTGTCACAAGGAGCTAAGTTCTCTACTGATTTCTTGTTGTAACCACTAGGTTTTTGTGGGGTGGTTTTAGGGGTTTAATGGCTGCTCACCTTGGGGGATATTAAGATGAATTTTAAGAAATTCACCATGGAATTCTACTACAAAGGGAAGAAACATTGTCTCAGAGGTGTAGGAAGTCAAGTCATTGCCTCAGGAGTTGGAAAAATAGCTAAGTTTTCAGGTAATCAGTCTCAACTATGCATGATCTAAGTAGTTCCTTCTATGAATAGTGATGTACAATGGTATGCCATTGAAACTAAGAACAACCTGAAAAAGATGCAAGGTTATTAAGTCTATTGCTGTAATTTCAACCTTTGTTTACAAAACCTACTCGGTTACCACCTTCTAGAGGTGTTTTTGACCATAGGATTGTGTTACACCATGGTACTGAACCTATAAACAAGAGACCATATAGATATCCATCCGTGAAAAAGAATATCATTGAAGGGTTAATACAACAAATGTTTGATCAAGGGATCATACAACCTAGTTGTAATCTTTTTGCTTCTCCTGTTGTTTTAGTTGGGAAGAAGGATGGTTCTTGGAGGATGTGTGTGGACTATAGAGATTTAAATAAACATATTGTCAAGAACAAGTTCTCAATTCCTATTGTTGAAGACTTGTTAGATGAGTTGGGAGGGTCCAAGATCTTTTCTAAGATTGACCTCAGGTCTGGGTACCATCAGCTGAGAATGGCAGAGGATGATGTGCCTAAAACAACTTTTAGAGCACACTCAGGTCATTTTGAATATTTGGTTATGCCATTTGGTTTATCAAATGCACCAACAACTTTCCAAGGACTTGTGGATTTTGTATTTCAACCTTCATGAGGAAGTTTGTCTTAGTCTTCTTTGATGATATCCTTGTATATAGCAAGAGCTTGGAAGATCACTTGTTGCATGTTACAACTATTTTTGAAGTTATGATGCAGCACTAGTTGTATGCTAAAGAAAGTAAATGTTTCTTTAGGGTGTTGAGAATCGAGTATCTTGGCCATTTTATTACTGAACATGGAGTGTCTTCTAATCCTCAAAAAGTGAATGTTGCGCAGAATTGGACTATTCCTACTACTCTTAAGCAGCTATCTCGAATTAATTCGAACTTATGGCTTTGTCGATGCGGATAAGCTTAACGATTCATACTATATTGTGAACTATAAGACTAATACAGAGAGCACTCCTGATATAGAGTGGAAACCCCCAGAGAACTCAATCTAGCTATTGTTGAGCTCATCCCGCCTATTCTATTCCTAGGTCTCTATTGAATTCAGAGCCACCGGGCATTGATTCATTGAGAGCAGACGATCACTAACCTAACTAGCTGATAGAGCGCCATAAGAAGTCGAATGCAAGGGGGCCAATAAGATCGAAGAGGAGAGATGGTTGATAGCTTAGATTTTGCTCCCTGAGCGAAGTCCCACTAAGAAGTCAAAAGAACTTGGCTTGGGGCGATAAGAAAGCTGCGGATAAAGCTTAGCAGGATTTTTGGGATTAGCCGGATATTATAGGAGGTTCATCCAAGGATTTAGTATAATTGCTAGACCATTAACAGACCTTTTGAAGAGGGACAATTTTAAATGGTCTAATGAAGCAACTGCTGCATTTGCAACTCTTAAGGAAAGATTTACTCAGGCTCTTGTTTTAGCTTTTTAGCTTTACCTGATGCTACTAAGCTCTTTATTGTGGAAACTGACGCAAGTGGGATTAGTATTGGTGTTGTTCTCATGCAAGAGGGCCATCTCATTGCTTTTATTAGCAAAGCTCTTGCCCCTAAACATGCAACCATGTCAGTATATGATAGTGTTATTGGCTATTGTGCAGGCTGTTACCAAATGGTCACAATATCTTCTTGGTCAAAAGTTTGTCCTTAGAAATGATCAGAAAGCTTTGAAGTTTTTAATGGAACAAAAGTTGTATACTAACTCTCAACTCTTATGGTTGACTAAACTAATGCCATTTGACTACACAACTGAATATAAGAGGGACAGAAAACAAAGTAGCTGATGCTTTATCAAGGGTGACAGGTGCTGAACTTATGTCATTAGTGCTATCTACTGTTACTTGTGATCTTTTCCAGGTCATAATTGATAGTTGGTTGGCTGACCATGAGACATAAGCTCTTATTCGTCAACTCCAGGCCTCTCCTGGTACTCTCAAGCAGTATACTTTGTGTAATAATCAGTTAAGGAGGAAAGGAAGACTTGTGGGAAATGACCACCAGCTGAGAATCATCACCTTGTGGCATTTTCCCCACAGGGTGGCCACTCAGGCATAGAAGCCACCTTGAAGAGATTGTTGCCTCTTTTCTACCGGAAAGAGCTCAGATCTGATGTTCAGAAGTTTATTCATGCTTGTGATGTGTGTCAAAAGAACAAAGCAGACTTAGCAGCTTCTCCTGGTTTATTGCAACCGCTGGTCATACCTGATGTAGTTTGGTCTCAAATCAGTATGGATTTTATCACTGGACTTCCTAAATTCTAGAGGTTATGAAGTCATATTGGTGTAGGTTAAGCAAATATGCTCATTTCATGGCTCTTAAACACTCTTAAACTGCTGCATCTGTTGCTCAGGTATTTTTGGATATGGTAGTGAAACTTCATGGTCTTCCCGATGCAATTACTAGTGACAGAGATGCTATTTTCCTCGACACCTTTTGGCAGGAGTTATTCACCTTACAAGAGGTCCATCTACACACATCATCAGCGTACCACCCTAAGTCTGATGACCAGATTGAAGTACTGAACATATGTTTGGAGACATATTTGGGTGTTTCTGTAGTGAAGATGCTTCTAATTGGTCAAATTGTTTAGCTATGGCTGAATACTGGTACAATATATCCTATCATTCAGCTATTCATATGACTCCATATAAAGCATTGTATGGCAGACCTCCCCCTTTGCACCTGCCTTACCTTCCTGGTGAATCAGCTTCAGCTGAAGTTGATAATTCTCTTCTCCACGGAGAAATGATTTTACAACTTCTTAAGCACCATTTGACCGGGGCTCAGCTAGGAATGAAGCAGCAGACCTACATAGGAGTGACAAGTCCTTTGAAGTTGGTGATTGGGTCTACTTTAAGACTCAACCTTACAGACAACAGACTGTTTCTACTCAGTCTCATCACAAATTGTCTGCTAGATACTATGGTCCTTTCCAGATTATCAAGAAGGTTGGGCCAGTAGTATATACTCTTTTGTTTCCTGCTGAAGTCAAGATTCACCCTACTGTACATGTGTCATTGTTGAAGAAGTGTTATGAGCTACCTGCTACTATCTCTTATCCTCCTACCTTGGATATTGCTCATCCTCATTGCCCCTCTCCGGAGAGTATTTTGCAAAGAAAGATGGTGAAGAAGGGCAATAACGCTGTTGCTCAGGTTTTGGTTAAGTGGCAAGGTCTATCGGCTGATGAGGCTACTTGGGAGTTCTACAATGCTTTGTTGACTAGGTTTCCTACTTTTAATCCTTTGGACAAGGATCTGTTGTTGGGGGGAGTGTTGATACATGAAATAAAGATTGAAAGATATATATAGCTGGAAATAAAGATAAAAAGAAGTCAGTCCACCTCAACAACTAGTTCTTGAAAGTAGTTATAACTACCAATCAATTAGGCAGTTTTAAATGGTCAATGTTCATTCTCAAATCTGTTAAAAGTAGTTATAATTGTGTTCATAGTGTATTCCATTTTCAGATAAATAGGGAATTTGTACAATACAGAATCATCAATAAGAAATATCAGTTTTTCTTCTAAAATTCCCTCTATTCTATTCTCCTCTTTCTCTTCTCTCTTCTTCTCAATTCATCATCTTGAGCTGAAATCTCAAACCCGGTTCCTGAATCAGTCTGCAAATCTCGAGTTATTTTCTATAACTCCTACATTTGTGTAACATGTTGCAGTTTTTCATCCATGATTTTTATCCTTGTTCCTTCAACTATATTTAACAAAGGTCACAGAACTGAGGCTCTGATACCAGATTGTTATGAACTAACAACTTTAATTACAAATTAAGGACAAAAAAGAAATAAGACAGTGAAGTTTCTTGGGACAATTTTGTGATTTATCAAAAGGAAATTACAATTACAGCTAAATGGAACTAAAATAAATGTAAAATAGAAAAATGGACCTCCATTGCTAGCTCATCTGCAGGAGGAGAAGGAGAAATGTTAAATTTCTATAGTATTGAGCTGAGAGCTTGAAGAAGAGGAGCAGAAGATTCTAGAAGAAGAGTAGTTTTCATTGATTGATTTTCAGTTCGCTTGTTATGGCACTACAAGTCACATTTATAGAGTTAGTTTGCTCCTTGTGACAGCTGTATAATGATAGCTGTCACACTTAACCAACTCACTCACTCACACATACATCACACACACTAACCTCCTCTAACTAATCATCAACTTGCTAATTACACTTTACAGTATCTTAACAGTCCCCCTCAAGTTGATGGCTTAAAGATGTTCTTCATTCCCAGTTTACTTAGTAGATATTCATGCTGACTCTTTCCTAAGGCTTTTGTGAGAATATCTGTTAGTTGCTCCTTTGTAGGCACATGATTGGTCTTGATCATCTTCTGACTGATTCTTTCTCTTACAAAATGACAATCTATGTCAATGTGTTTTGTCCTTTCATGGAAAATAGTATTGTCACATATCAAGTCTACAGGTTGTTTAATCTGGATTCCTAGCTCTTGAAATAGTCCAATAACCAGGTGATCTCTGCACTACAAGTAGCCATGCTTCTAAACTCTGCTTCTGCAGAGCTCCTGGACACGGTCTCTTGTTTCTTTGATTTCCAAGAGACTAAAGCACCTTCAAATTTTATTACATACCCAGCCACTGATCTTCTAGTTTGTAAGCAAGCACCCCAGTCGGAGTCACAGTAGGTTGTCAACTTGTTAGACACTTCTGCAAGCATAAACAATCCCATGCCGGGATTACCTTTTATGTACCTCACTACTCTCAATGCAGCTTCCATGTGAGATGTCTTTGGAGAGTGCATGTACTGACACAGTACCTGTACTGCAAAGGACAAGTCAGGTTTAGTCATGGTGAGATACAATAGCCTTCCTACTAGTCTTTGATATGTTGTTGGATCCTTCAGAGTTGCATCATTATCTCCTGTTCCATTGGACACATGATTGTCATATTCCACAGATGTTAGTTTCTGATTCATTTCCAGTGGAGTACTAGCAGGTTTTGATCCACTTAGTCCAGCCTCAGATATAAGTTCAAGAGCATACTTTCTTTGATTCAACACTATCCCTTCCTTGGACCTGGCTTACCTCTATGCCCAAGAACTTCAGATCACCAAGATCCTTCATTTTAAACTTTTGTTGCAAATGTGATTTAGCTTGATTAATCAAGGTGAGGTTGTTTCCTGTTATTAACAGATCATCCACATAGACAAGAATAATCACTATTTCATTTGCTGATTTTTTGGTAAACAAGGAGTAAAAATAATAACTATGATTTAACCCCATTTGCGAGAGAGCATCAGTCAATTTCTTATTCCACTGTCTAGGGGCCTGTTTAGACCATACAAGGACGTGTAATTTGCAGACTTTCTGAATCTCCCCTGTCTGCAAAAACCATCAGGAATATGCATGTAGACCTCTTTTGACAATCACCATTAAGAAAAGCATTGTGCACATCCATTTGAAAAATCAACCATTGTCGAGATGCAGTAAGAGCAATAAAGGATCTTACAGTTACCATCTTTGCCATAGGAGAGAGAATATCTGAGTAATCAACCCCATCCTGTTGACTATAGCCCTTAGCTACTAGTTTGGCTTTATACCTTTCTACCTCTCCATTTGCCTTGTACTTTACTTTGTACACCCACCTACAACCAATAGGAACTTTACCAGGTGGCAAGTCAACAATAGACCAAGTATGATTCTCCTCAAGAGCTGCAATCTCCAGCTTCATAGCCTCAACCCAAGAGGGATCTTTGGAGGCTTCAAGAAAAGTGGAGAGTATGTGACATAGAAAGATAATGGATACAAACATTGGTGAGCTGAGACAGGATTGGTAGTGACAAAGTCATGGATCCAAATGAGAGGTTTCTTATGTCTGGTGGATTTTTTGAGAAGAGGAGGGTAAAAATGAGATGCAGAGGGGTGAGTAGGAGCTGAGCAGCTAAGGAGAGACCGGAGAAGAAGTAGAAGAAGGAATGGAGGGGAAAGAGAAAAAAGGAACTGAATGATCAACAGGAGTGGACTGAAGGTCAGGAAACAATTGAGAGTCAGTGATAACTTGGTGAAGGAAAGGAAAAGTGAACTCTTAAAAGCTGACATTTCTACTAGTAAAGAATAGTCTGGTATGAAGATCATATAGTTTGTACCCTTTCTGGGTGGATGAGTAGCCCATAAGGACACAAGGAATTGCTCTAGCAGTAGCAGTAAACTTATCTGTACAATGAGGACTAGAGGCATAGCCTAAACAACCAAAGGCACCTGTTGATTGAGGATTTCATAGGGAGATTTATAGTGAAGTATTTTTGAGGGAATTCTATTAAGCAAATACACAACAGTCTCAACACATTCACCCCAAAGCTTGAGAGGTACACCTGCTTGAAATCTGAGGGATCTTGCAACTCCCAAAATAGTTCTGTGTTTTCTTTCCACCACCCCATTCTGCTGAGGGGTATAGACACAAGAAGTTTGATGCAAAATACCAAGATTAGACATAAGAGATTTAAATTCATGACTGAAGAACTCACAACCATTTTCAGTTCTCAAAATTTTCACAGAAGTAGAAAACAAGTTTTGTATTCTAGTTAGAAAATCTTTGAGTACAACTATCACTTCAGACTTAAACTGGATAAGAAACAACCAAGTGAATCTAGAATGATCATCAACAATGGTAACAAAGAATCTCTTTTTATCATAGGTAGGCACTCTATAAGGTCCCCATATATCACAATGAAGCAGATGAAAGAGAGCCTTAGACACAGAGATGCTATGCTGAAAAGGAAGTTTAGTCAGCTTAGCAAGGGGACACACAGTGCATATGTGATCTTCAAACTTCAAATGACTTAGTTCAGCATGCCTTTTAAGCACCTCAACAGGTGCATGACCCAGTCTTTTGTGCCACAGAACACTGGAATCAGAAAGCAACTTCACATTATTGGCAAGTTGTTTGCACTTGTAGGTTTAGAGGAAGCATTTGGGAGAATGTAAAGCCCTTGATCTTCTTTACCAATCCCCAGCACCATGCTAGTAGAGAGATCCTGGAAGATGCAGAAAAAAATTCACTGAACATTGCAACTCCTTGGTAAGTTTTGATATAGATAGAAGATTATATTTAAACTCAGGCAGATATAAGACATCAGTAATGAGGGAATTGTTGAGTACACCAGAGGTGCCTTTGTGAGAGACTGGAACCTCATCACCTGTTGGAAGATAGACCTTACTTTGTGAAGACTAAGGCATTTTATGATAACTATGCAGCATATCAGGATTGGAAACCATATGATTAGTAGCACCAGTGTCAATAATCCACCTATCACTTGCAGTAGGACTAGTTGGAGCTATCATGATACCTGCATTTGCTGCAGGGGAAATGGAATCCTTGTCCTCCTTCCCTTTGTTGAGCAGCATGACAAGTTGTTGATATTGTTCTGGTGTAAAATGTGGAGTAGGAGTTGAAGTAGTCTGGGATGAACTCGCTTGAGATAGCTTATCACTAGTAGAGTATGTGTCCACAGGGAATGCAGTGTCTACCATATGTGCATACTGTCCTGATCCTTTCTTCTTGGACTTGGGTCAATCTGATGGGTAACCAATCAGCTTGAAACATTGATCCTTAGTATGACCATTATAACCACAGAACTCACAAACCACTGGTGGTCTTTTCTGTGGAGCATTTCTATAGGTGGAAGCTGGTGGTCTTCCCTCATAGATACCTGCAGTCTTAACTGAACTTGTACCTCCTGAACCGCAAGGACCTAGATATCCACCTTTGCCTTTGTAACCCTGGTTTATGGGTAAAGAGAGCTGTTGCATCCAGTGTATCACTAAGATGTCCCACAGAGGAACCAGAAGCTATGGATCTCTGGATCTCTGGCTTTCATGATCCACAATCATGGAGTACACTTTGCTAATGGATGGTACAGGGGTCATTAATAGGATTTGGCTTCTACACTGAAAGTATGTTTCATTTAGACCCATTAGGAACTGTAATACTCTTTGATAATCAAAGTGTTGGGCATAACTTCTAGATTCAGAGCAGCTGCAGCTAGGAGAAGGTATAAGAGCATCAAATTCATCCCAAAGAGTTCTCATTCGAGAAAAATCATCAGCAACTCACAGAGTTCCCTGAAAGAGGGTCACAATTTCTCTATGCAAGTAGAATACTCTAGAGCCATTCACCTTATCAAACTCCTTTAAATCTATCCACACATTATGAGCATTAGGGGCATAGATAATACTACTCAACAGATCCTTTTGTACTGAATTCATAATCCATGACAAAACAACAGCATTAACTCTCTCTCACTGATAATGTACTGATTCATCAAAGTGATTTTTAGGATATCTCCCATTAACAAAGCCTATTTTGTTCTTGCCTATGAGACTCAACGCCATAGATCTACTCCACAGGGCATAATTTTAAGTGCCAGTAAGCTGGATAGAAATAAGAGAGCTACCTGGAGTGTCGTTTGGATGCAAATACAGAGGATGATTTTGGTCAATTTCAATTGTACCAGCTGAAGTAGGTATATTTCCAGGGGCTGCAGTTGTAGTTGAAGGATCTGCAGCTGAGTTTCGAGTAACCACCATTAAAGCTCACTGTAAACAATAGAACAGTAGCTGCTATTCTCACTGATCAGGTGAAATCGATAGTCTCTAGTACCGATTACAGCTAGTGATCAGTAGTGGCTTTGATACCATGTTAAATTTCTATAGTATTGAGCTAAGAGCTTGAAGAAGAGGAGTAGAAGATTCTAGAAGAATCGTAGTTTTCATTGATTGATTTTCAGTTCGCTTGTTATGGCACTACAAGTCACATTTATAGAGTTAGTTTGCTCCTTGTGACAGCTGTATAATGACAGCTGTCACACTTAACCAACTCACTCACTCACACATACATCACACACACTAACCTCCTCTAACTAATCATCAACTTGCTAATTACACTTTACACTATCTTAACAAGAAAAGAAATGGGAGAAGTGTGACAATTACCGGAATTTTCGAATGCCTCTCTCTCCGGTGTCAGTCTGTTGATAGCAACCTCCAAAATGATCTCAGCCATTGCTTCTCATTCATCGGAAATAAATCCTGACCCCTTATTTTAAGTTGCAGTTAATACTGTTCACTGCCTCTTTTTTATCTATCTCCTCTTTAACCTCTATTCATAACAAACATATTACATATAAAAGAACCTTTGCTCGTACATAAGGTGATATTTTTGATTTCCCAAATAGGCTTCTTATACTAATAACAAAGAAGGGAAAAGAGTTCCAAAAATGGAGCCTTGTTCATTCCAAATGAAATTGTTGCTTAATTTATCATGGTGAAGATACTCATATAGATGTCTTCCATGACCTATTGACCGTAATTCAATTTTGTACCATTAGATTTTTAATGCCCTTCCTATAAGCTAAGACATCATGTCTTGCTGAATTAGAAATTGAGCTTTTGCTAGAGATTAAGTCAGGAACAATTAGTTCAATGAAGAGATGACACTCCTGTGGTTTAATTGTTCATTGGTATATGACTATTTGTCAAATTATTTAGCAGATAAATTCTGCTTATGCTTGCACTTTTGTACTATCTGCCGAATCCTTTCATCTGAGATCTTAGGTTGTTCATACACAAAACATTGCAGTTTCAAGGCTCGAAGGATTTGTTTCAAACCGAGAGCAGTCCTATGAAGATCCAATTGAAGAGTAAGGCACTTTCCTTTTAACTCAGGAATCTCATATAATATTTCCATGTGGTATACATCTATATATAATATGTCATCTCTATTATCCAGGTTGTTGTATGCTGTTTTTGTGGTTTCAAGTGAGAATTCAACTGTTGCTGAATTGGCTGCAACATTACAGGCTGATCTTTCTCAACTTCAAGCAGCTGCATCTTTTGCTTGCCGATTAGGATGGGCTGTCAAACTAATTGACCCAGCATCTATTCTGCAAGACCCTAATGTCCCGGGGTCACCTAAGAGCCTTCTGTGTGACAAGGAAGATGGTTCTCATGCTAGCTTGGGCTCTGCAAACGTGTCCACTGATGGCAGTGCTTTTCAGCAAGTAGATATTCCATGGACAGAAAATAATAGCATGAGTTCTGGTTATGCTCGGGTTGCTTTTCTTGTTGATGCTAATATTACTTCTTATCTTATGATGGGATCTGTATCACCAGGTTTCTCTACTCTCAACTATATTTTCGTGTTCCTTGTTCCCATAACTTTGACAAATCCCATAAAATAAATAGGTCCTGGAATGGTGATTCAATTCCATTTGTTATGCCTAATGCATCATAACAAGCAATTTTCAACTGGTGTTTGTAAATGAAGTGGAGTTTTTCTGATACATATGCAGTACACCTATTGAAGTTTCTGTTGTGGATGTTATGGCTGGTGTTATGTCAGCTGCAACTACTCACGTTTGTCGAAGTTCCTAATGAACTGCTACTGAGTTGCTGCCAATGAACAATATAGTTGTATGTGAAAACCAGTTTTCCTGCAAGTTTTAGGAGAAAGCTTAGTTTATTCTTGAGAAACATGGCAGATCTTCCCAAAAAAAGTTTGTCATGCAATTTGAGAGTAGCATCTTTCGCCACAGTTCAAGATTATTTGTTCTGGGTTTAGAGCACCTTTCTTATGCAGCTCAACATCTTTCCCCTGATTAGGTTGTAAGGACCTTATTGTTTGATGTTTTCCGTACTGTATATTCTTGAAGTTATATAACTGTTTCCATATGCTATGTATGATTGTAAATCAAATCTTTACTTTATGTTTCAATTTGATGCTATTGACACGTTTCATGGATGGATTTCAAGTTCATTTGTTTATCCTGATGCATTTCTGTGTTTGCAGTATCATAGTATCATGTTTTTGCTCCGCGATATCTTCTGCTATGCATTTTGAATTCTGCAACTGCCTTGCAGGTCTAAAATCTCATGCGGTGACTTTATATGAAGCGGGAAAACTAGGTCATGCTAGTATTGCAGATCTTTGTAAGGATTTGGGCACACTTGAGGGGGCAAAATTTGAAGGTGAACTGCAAGAGTTTGCGAATCATGCGTTTAGTCTTCGGTGTGTCCTGGAATGTCTAACATCAGGTGGGGTTCCAGCTGAAGAAATAGAAAAGACTGGCATTATGTCTACAATAAGTGAGGATGCTAATTCAGTGACTAAGGATATTTCATTTTCTGAAAGATTGGGAGATACCCATAAAGTTATATCTGATCTAAATAATGAAGATCTGCTAAATTCTGAAACACCCATACCTAAGGAGGAAGAATCTTTATCAGGAAAAAATTCTGAAGAAACAAATCAATCAGACTGGGAGTTAAAGCAGGAGATCAGTTCTGAGACTGATGATAAAGTATCTGCTGACAACTTAGATGCTGATAAAGGGGCGAGGAAACAGATAAAATACCGCGTGGACATACTCCGCTGTGAAAGCTTGGCTGCTCTCGCACCGGCTACTTTAGATCGTCTGTTTCTGCGTGATTATGACATCGTTGTATCGATGGTTCCCCTCCCCCCTTCTTCAGTTTTGCCAGGACCAAAAGGTCCTGTTCATTTTGGACCTCCCTCCCATTCATCTATGACTCCCTGGATGAAATTGGTGCTATACTCTGCAACAGCTTGTGGACCTCTATCAGTTGTTCTGATGAAAGGTCACTTGTTAAGAATGCTTCCTGCGCCATTAGCTGGCTGTGAGAAAGCACTTCTATGGTCATGGGATGGATTTTCTATTGGAGGTTTGGGGGGTAAGTCTGAAGGGAATTTGGTAAAAGGAAGTATGCTTTTACATTGTATAAACTCGCTACTCAAGCATTCTGCTGTCCTTGTGCTTCCCCTCAGCAGATATGATCTGGATGAGGCTGGAAAAGTTGTTACATTGGATATTCCCTTGCCCTTGAAAAACTCTGACGGTTCAACAGCTCAAGTAGTGGAGGAACTAGGACTGTCCTCCAAAGAAACTTTCAATCTGAATTCACTATTAGCTTGTCTGTCTAAGAAACTTAATTTCTGGACCATTGGTTTTATTCGCCTGGTAAGACTTTACAAAGATAGAGTCCAAGAAAATCTTGCTGATGATGAGGAGTACGAATGGGTTCCATTAAGTGTAGAATTTGGTATTCCACTGTTTAGTCCTAAATTGTGCAATCAAATATGTAAGAGATTAGTTTCCTCACAACTCCTCCAAACAGATTTATTTGGGGAGCACCATGATGCAATGCAAGAGTTAAGAAAGAGACTGCGAGATATTTGTGCCGAGTATCAGGCCACAGGTCCAACAGCGAAGTTCCTTTACCAGAAGGAGCAGCCAAAGGAATCATCCCGGCATTTTATGACCTATGCAAGTGGGAGGTGGAACCCCATTGTTGATCCTTCTTCTCCTATTTCTGGTGTCTCTGGCGAACACCACAGACTAAAACTTGCTCGTCGACAGCGATCTCGAACGGAAGTTCTGAGTTTTGATGGCAATATTCTGAGGTGCATTTTGATCTCTCTCTCTCACATTTCACAGATTGGTTATACTTTTCTTACTATATTTTTATATTTAGAATTTCTGACATATTGCACTTAAGCTTTGGTATCTATAATGTATAGTGGACTAATTAAGTGCTGTACTCAAAGGGATTGTGAAGTTAGTTTTCACTTTTGCATTGCATGTCGCACTGAGACTCAGTGGAAGGATAGTTGTAGTACAATTTTGGAAGGGAACCACAAAAGCTTTCTTCTAACCTTCTGTACAAAATCAAAGTGCAACTGGAAAGGCAAAAACAGTTGTATAAAATTGCTTACAAGTAACAAGAGGCTCTTATTTGGTGAAATACTTCAACAAACTTAATTTATTAAACTAAACATTTTAACTAACATAATAATGTGAAAGAAATGAGATTTCTCTGAATAGTCATTTGACTATTGAAATAGGAAATGAACTATCTGAACAATTTTTAGTTTGCTTGCATGCTGCAATGAGTGAAACTAGAACTAGGAGCATAAGACATAGTTGTTGCTAACCATACCTCTTATACCTTGGCCAAAAGGGCCCAGGAGATTGCCAAGGACTTATTTAACATTGTTCCAGATTGCTGGTCCTTTGCCATGTTTTAGTAGTTTGATTTCTCGAGTTTACAGGTAGAATTTTTTTAATTAGCATGAGATCTGGAAAGTAATTCACTTGTGAAACTGATAACCACACCGAATTGCCCATGTGAGACATAAAACTGTGAACTTACTGGTGGTCTTATATTGTTCTACGAGCACTTTCCCGTGGATTTCATCTCATCAGGATAGAAACATCTTAGGAGAAGGATGCCTGGGATAAATTTACGTCCCTAGTTAGGGGGTAGGCATTGTGGAAATACAAATATGTTTTCTTGCTGCTTGTCAAGGACGAAATAAAGAAGGGGTATTTTACTTAGAGTTCCTTGTTAAATTTATTTCTCTTGCTGACTGTGGAGAACAGTAATTGATGATCATTATCGAGTAATACAGCCATCATTAGTGGTGTTTTAAGATGTAAAGTTGCTTGTATAGAACACTTGGGCCGCTTGCAGAGCCGGGGTATTGTGGAAAACATGTTTTCTTGATATATATAAGATGCGAACTCTGCTACCTTTTGTGTTCAACATGCTTAGAGAGAGACAAGAAACTCGGGACATAACTCATTTCGAAGTAACCTGTGTCCTGTGGTAAAATGTTTCTGATGTTGACTTGAAGAATGGAACATTTACTAGACCAGCTATGGAATAGATTACTGATATTCTCTCTCACAATTTGGTTCACGGTGGTTGTCTCTTAAAACAGAATAAATATGAAACAGTTCACTTGCTGCATATGCATTTTCGTTGAGTTGAGACATGATATGTACATCCGAGTCTCTTTTTCTTTCTTATCGTAGGTCTCTGGAAGCCTTTGACGTTTTTGGTCTCTAACAATGTGACATAATGGTATGCAATATAGTCTTTCCAGTTTGATGGCAAAGAAGTATTCAAACTTTTTAACTTGCTCCCGGCATTTAATTTTCAAGGATGCCGGGTAGCTGGCGAAGTTAAAGGACACCTACCTGATTGCATGTGAAATTTATTTTGTTTTAACCTCGAGGCATTTCTTGTGTTGCTTGAACATTTATAAATGACTGCCAAATTTGTAGAAAATACGAGTTAGTATAACATCCCTCACTTGGGATCCTTTTCCTTGTTGATACTTCATGGAAATCTATACTCTGCCAGAAGGCCTCTATAGAATTTGGAGAACTCATTGCACCTGAAAAAAGAGAGGATGGACAACAAAGACTCTTAAAAAAGAACAGTAGTAAAAGAGACTCACATCCAAAATTGAAGGTGGCGGAGATGAGGATGTTGCGGTGGATGTTTGGACTTACTAGGGGTGACATGGTTAGGAATGAGATTATTCGGGAGAAGGTGGGGGTGGCGTCGGTGGAGGACAAGATGCGGGAAGTGAGGTTGAGATGGTTTGGGCATGTGATGAGGAGAGGCATTGCTTCCCCTGTTCGTAGGTGTGAGAGGTTGGCCTTGGATGGTTTCAGGCGGGGTAGGGGTAGGCCAAAGAAATACTGGAGAGAAGTGATTAGACGTGACATGGAGCAGTTACAGCTTATCGAGGACATGTCCCTAGATAGGAAGGTATGGAGGACGCATATTAAGATAGAGGGCTAATATGTGTGGTTGAGTCGTCGTCAGTAGTTAGGAGGACCTTGGGGTAGCGTGCTAGTAGTCGTAGGGCTTTATACATAGGTTGGAGCTTCTAGTTAGGTGGATTGGGGGGAGGTGTGTTTCTTTGGTTTGTTAGTATATAGTATTTCCTTGTGGGTGTTGTATCTCTGTTATTATATCTTGTTTCTTGTTCTATGACGATTTTGTTTACTATCATTGTGTCCTGAGCCGGGGGTCTATCGGAAACAGCCTCTTTACTTCTTCAGAGGTAGTGGTATGAACTACGTACATTCTACCCCCCAGACCCCTCTATGTGGGAATATACTAGGTTTGTTGTTGTTGTTGTTGTAGTAGTAAAACCAATCCATAGAGGATAATGTGCTGTTGTGAACCATTTTAGACGTTTATGTAACTTTGTTTCTGAAGCAAAGTAGAAAAGCATTGCTGGAAATTCCGAATGGCTCATATAGTTTCCTTTTTCTAAGTTTCTCTAATCATGCTTTTCAAATGAATTTGCAGATCATATGCTCTGACTCCTGTTTACGAGGCTGCCACCAGGCCAATTGAGGAATCTCCCTCAGTAACTACTGCTAAGGTTGAAAAAGATGATGCTGAGAATAAAGAAGAGATTTATCCTGGTGTAAACCTTCTATTTGATGGATCTGAGCTGCGGCCATTTGAGATAGGTGCTTGTTTGCAGGCTCGTCAACCTGTGTCTTTAATTGCAGAGGCCTCTGGAACATCTGCTATTTTTTCAGTCAAATAGAGTTAACAAGGGATATCTTCAATGTTTATGTAAGAAAGAAGTGCTCTAATGACCAATTTTTCAAGAGTTCATTGGCTACTGGACCGTGCTTTGCTGCTGCTGGTTCGTTAGGTGGGTTGTCTGTCCTTGCATTGACTTGATGACAACATGGGAAGGTATTGAGGTAACAAAGGAAATTTTGTGAAGTTATTATGTTTTAACTATTGTTTTACTAAAAGGAATCTCAATCGTCTCGAGGTGCTAGCTACTTCTGAATCAAGTATTATAGGTTTAAAAACATGTAATCTCAATAGCCTTGTTATACCAAAGTCTATTTCTCACACTATTTGAACTACAATATCTGTTTTGTTTCCTTGTTGAATCTTTTGATCTTCATGACCTAGAATTTGTTTCAGAGTGCTGTCATTACTTCTCACCAGAGCTAAGAGCAGTCTTACCAAAAAAAGAGAGAATCTCCCCTCACAATTATTGAATACCCCTTCTCAGAGGAGTTCAAACCCTGAGAAGTGTTTATGCTCTTTTTGAGATGAATATGGAGGTTATATGTTCCTTGTTTGAATCACTTCTTTTTTCATGATTATGATTCATCGATTTGTTGAAAGTACATCTGCTGGTACCTTCCATTGACTTTTTGCTAATGTCTCAAACTAGGATCTGACTTCTCATTGTATCAATTGGATGGGGTTTACTGAATGCAGAGTCTGTTTTTCCTTGTAAGTAGCTGTTTTGATTTGGATGCAGTACTATACAGTATATGCTCTAAAATTATGTGCCTTGTATGGCTGTTAGATGTTAAAAAAGTAGGACCTTGTTTTACTTAACAAGTTCAGTGTGCAAATAGTGTCGTTGCGGAATATTTCCTGTTTAGAAGTCGTCTCTTGGCACTTAGTCCCTCTTATTTCACTGGCAGGTGGTGTTTTCTATTTGCAAGAATTTGATGGATGCAGGTGTTACGCTGAGGAATTCTGTTATTATTTAGAAGGGAAGACCACGTGTATTCATAAATGGAGCTATGCTCACAAACTAGTCAAACTACACACCCTTGGATTTCAATTTTGCACATAAAATATGAGTGAAATGAAAGGTTAGAAAAATCAAACGTGTGTATTCTGTACTATGATATTGAGGCTTTTGCATTGTGAGGAACTAATGGAAGATGTTGATGTGCTGCATTTATTTCCACATGTATATCTACTGACTACTGCTATATGTGAACATCTCGTAGCTGATCATTGATGTTTAAAGCTCCATTTTTATTCAAAGGAGCTTGGAGAACTCAGTTTGAATATTTGATATGGTGTAATTTAGAAAAGAAGTTGAACATTCAAAGATTATCAAAACGAGGTTGTGATTGCAAATACTTTTGCTTTTTGCCATTTGATTTGTGTTATGGAAAACTGTGTATATGGTTTTGCGAGAAATTGTTGTGGATGAGTTGTGGTATTTAGTTTTATGGAAAGCGAAACAATTGTTGTCTGAACAGTACATTCATTAATTTGCTGTACTATTGTTTAAACGGTGAACGGGAGCCTTAACTGTTAAGGTTGCTGTGATGTGATTATAAGGTCAGGGGTTTAAGCCATGAAAATAATGACACATGACTGCATGAGTCAGGAGCTTAGTACATCAGACCGTCAACTTTTGTTTAAATGGTCAAACTTCTACATTTTTACACAATCAACTGTGACCATGGTGTTTTTGAGGTTAATTGCATGTTTCATGTAGTTTTCTTAATTTTTCTTGTAAAATAATATCTGTTCCCAAATCTCTGTAATAATAGCTGTGCTGTCCTAAAAAGTTAAGTTGGCTCAATAATTCTTGGCCAAAGACATCGATAGACATTAAAACTTATTGTCAAAATTCACTTAGACACCTAAACTAAGGTTTATTCCTATCAGGCCTCTAAACTCTTCACATTTTGTTTCAATTGGGCATTTTTTTCCCTATCAGCTAAAAGTTAAAGTGTGTGTTACCCACATGTGCTGACGTGGATAAATTAACAAATTAAAAGGTGACACATGACATTAAAATTTAAAAATAATTTAATTTTTTTTATCACTAATTAAATTATAATATAAAAAGAATTATAATATCTTAAAAAAAAAAAAAAAAAAAAAAACCTTGCCCCCCCCCCCTTCTTCTTCTCCAGCCATCCCCCCCCCCCCCCCTTCATCTTCTTCTCCAGTCACCCTTACCCCTCCCCCCACCTTCATCTTCATCTTCAGCCATCCTTATTCTCTATTCCCTTTCTCCTTTAACAAAGTTATCGTCTTCCTTAGAATCAAATGGAATAAGAACCTTGAAACTTCAAGTTCTTTAACAAGAACCTCAAACAAGAACAAGCAAATGGAACAAGTTTCTTTAACATGAAACTTCAACAACCTCGAAACAATTTCATTCCGAAAGAAGAATTCTCTCAAAGTTACAAACTTTATTTTCAAATCCAATCATACACCACACAAATACCAGAAAAAAAAACACATAAACAACGAAAAACTTCAAGAAGCTCCTAACAATTCAATGGAATTAAAAAATTAATTTTTGAAAAGGGAATGAACTTAAAGTTGAAAATTGATCACCTAAGAAATTGATTTTTGAAAAGGAAATTAAAGTAATGTTCCATTGATTTAAGTTTAAGAGAAAAAAAAAAAGAGGAAGAAGATGAAGAGGGGGTATCAGGTAGGAGGGGGGGGGGGGAGGTAATGGTTGAGTTTTTTTTTTTTACAAAATATTTTTGCTTTATTAACGATTTTTGGGTTCCATTGATTTAAGTTTAAGAAGAAAAAAAGGAGAGAGGAAGAAGATGAAGAGGGGTTATCGGGTAGGGGGGAGAGAGGAAATGGTTGAGTTTTTTTTTCTACAAAAAATTTTTGCTTTATTAATGATTTTTGGGCTCCATTAATTTAAGTTTAAGAAGAAAAAAAAAAGGGAAGAAGATGAACAGGGGTATCGGGTGGGGTGGGGTGGGGTGGGGGGGGCGGCGGGGGAAGAGGGAATGGTTTTTTACTTTATTAATGATTTTGGGGCCCATGCCACTTGACATCTTTTTATTTGGAATTTACAAAGAAAAACAACTATTCACGCACCCCTGTGTTTGTACAACACGTGCAGTGCCATGTAGGCAAAAAATGTCCAATTGAAACAAAATGTGGGGGGTTTAGGGTCCTGATAGGAATAGGCCTTAGTTTAGGTGTCTAAGTGAATTTTGGCAATAATTCTTTTGACTTTAACATGGTATGTTTCCCATGCATGTACAACATCCTTTTATTTGGATGATATCCTAACTAAATAAAGCAAATATTTTTGGAACTTTCTTTCCATAGTGTCCGTGCTTGGTGAAAGAAGTACAAGCATACAGTAAACAAAGAGATTATGAGAACTAGCCCATTTGTTCAGGTAATTACAAACACCTCACAGTAAAAAGATAAAGTGAAATCAATTTTTTCGGATTAGTACTTGGTAAAAAGATAAAGTGAAATCAATTTTTTTGGATTAGTACTCGGTTACGTCATCAATTATGTTTTAGTCTCAAATAAGTTGTGTCGGAAGTAATTAGATACATAAAAGATGGTTAAATTGCAGATGGTGGGTGATTTGAGCTAGAGGCGAATATAGGATCTTGAATCAACATGTTCAGAGTAAGTATATTTTTACTAAATGCATTTTACTCGCATAATTTCATTAAAGATCGGGTGGGGTGGGGTGGGGTGGGGGTGCATTTTTATTGTTACTATTGGTAGCTTTTAAAATTCAATCTGTCTGTCTCGGACTCAATCTTGGTAATCAAACAATAACTTATCAAGGTGATGGTCATTTTATATATGTATGTATACTGTCACACCCCTTTTTGGCCTGAAGGGATCGAGGTCTAAGGGTTTTCCCAATTAAAGTGACGGTATTAAATAGGGATTAATTTTTATTATTTTCAGAGTCGCCACTTGAAATTGAGTTATGGTGTTCCAAGTCACCTTTTTGAGTCCCTAATCAAAAGGAAATGACTCTTTTTGTTGGTCTGCGAAAATATAAGACTGGGTAAGGAATTCTATTGACCGAGGGGAAGGTATGAGGCATCCCTCGAGTCCCGTGGTTCAAGTACGGTCGCTTTTATTGACTTATCTTGACTTAAACTATTTTTATAAATTGTGTTAAGGCTCAAATTTGCTCATTTTTATTATACTGAAAACTTGTCTATTATCTTATATTAAATAAATTGGTGAAAAGTTAAATTTGAAAAAATATTTATCAAGGTGCATTATTGCATCCTTGAATTTTAAATGTCTCGAAAAGACGCGTACACCGCATTCTTAACTGAGACGAATATTTTGAACGTGCCTAAAGCTTATCTAGCGTTAAAAAAAGGTGCCTAAAGCTTATCTAGCGCTAAAAAATATTTGTTTCATCTCTTACAAACTCGAGATAATTTTATCTATTTATATTCTCTTTTTCGCTCTTTATTTTTATTATTATTTTTTTTTACAACAAATCTTGGATTATTCCGCAACTCGCCTCACTCCCTTAATGAATTTAAACATGAACATTCAAACATTAAAGTAAGAAACAAGAAAGTCAAATGGTCGGTAACGTAAAGGTTTTTTCCTAAAATAGCATGCTATCAATCATATTTTTGTTAGTTTCATGTCAACTAATTTACCAAGTCACGAAATGCTTATATATGATATCATCAAATAATTTACTAGCAATATGGATACGTTTTAAATCCTATTTTTGTGCAGTATTAAATCTAACAACTCGTTACATGATTAACCTATTTGATTCTCTAATACTTTGACTTCTAATAAAAAATAGTTAATGTTAATATAAAAGTAGAATACTTATTCTTTAGCCTCGATCTACACTCACCACACCCTTATTTATTTAATTATTATTATCATTATTAAGTCAATCCCACAATATTTATCAAATAAATACTACACCTGCACAGTCAATATTATACATACAAATAAATTTTAATTTTCATTTTTCACTAATTCCATGCAATCTTTGCATACCTACTAATACTACTTATGCATCATTTTCATGCAATTCATACTACTATTTATACACCAATACTTAACAGGTTTTACAAATATACATAGAAAGGAAATGTTACTGTGACAAAATATGCACACATATACATTATGAAAACGAGAAAGTTTTAACTAACAGAACACTCACGCATGCACTGTAAAACGATAAGAAGGAAGCATCAAATAAAAATAAAAAAAATAATTAAACTTTTAAGAACTACTTTGAATCAACTAAATACATCATTAAATTTTAAACATTGATTATTAATGACATGTCATCAAATCCGTCACAATATCTAAGCATACAACATATATTAACTACATTGAAATGCTCTCGGATATATATGAATATGATAAAATGAAGTTTACGTCGATATGAAATCATTTAAACAATTTCACTCAAACTCCGATTCATGATAAAACTTATAATATAATAGTACAGAATTGAATAGGAAGCTGTGTAGCAAATTAAACTAAGTATAAAAACGTCGTCTTTGAAAGCTCAAACGGAACCCCAAACTCAACTTCGTTGCTTTTTTTTTTTCTTTCTGTTTTACTCTTAGTTTTTTTCTTTTGATTTTTGCTTTTCCACAAAATGTTATTTTCTTTCTTTTCCTTCTCGTGTGTTTGTGTTCACCTTTTTTATTGTTGTTCTCTTTCTCGTATGGCTGTATCCGTATGTTGTTGTGCGTATATATATAGGGATGTGATTTGGGAGGTTGAGGGAGTTGGAGTAAAATTAAGGGGTGGTTGAGGTAGGGTAGGATAGGATAAGATTTAAATTTTTTTTTACATATAATAATAACAAAATAAATAAATAAAATAATAATAATAATAATAATAACAATACAAATAATATAATAATAACTAATAAATTTTTATATTTAAGAAAATACAATAAAAGTTTTAAAAATAGCCAAAAATAAATATAATTAAGATAGTACTAAAACTACTAACTTATTTATTTAAAAAGAAACATATTTTTTAAAATTTTGTATTATTTTTTTTAAATTGAAATAAAATAAAATAATATCCTAAAATTAACTTCATTTATTTATTTATCTTTTAACTAAAAATTTATTAAAAAAATAATAATTAAAATAATATTGGATCAAATATAAATATTTAATACTAAAAAATGTATATATTACACTCGGGGAGGGTCAAAAATCACATGTCTACATTTTCCTCCACTTTTTTTGATATCTCGAAGAGTTTTCATACAAAGAAGTAGACAAATATATGATTTTTGATCCTCCGATTATTCAAAAAGAATATAAAAAAGAAAAAGGAGATGTGACCGAGTCCTGATTTTGGACTGCCTATATATTCCGGGTTATAAGGGAATCATGTCATGCATATTTCAAAGGTAAATGGTGAGAGAAAGAGTTAGAGATTGAGTGAAGTTCCATCGAGTTTCCGATTGACGACTTCTACTTTTACATTCACATAAATAACAAAATAAAATTAAAGATACAAGTGAAAGATCCAATCTATTCAGCTATTCTGGAATCTTGACTTGAATCTTCATGACTTCTCAAATGGTGAGATAGTTATTATTCTGAGTTGAACTTGAAACATAAAATATTCCACCTCGATTGCTTTTGACATTAAAGAGGAACTTGGCAATTGATTTATTCTTCAGATTTTCTTCTCGTTTGGACTTTAAAATCTTCACCCTATTCTTCAGGCGGGCTCCTGACTTGTAATTGATAATTTTAACCCTATTCTTCAGGTGGGCTACTGGACTTTCTTTTTCTTCACTCTGTTCTTCAGGCGAGCTCCTGGACTTACAATTTCTTCACCTTGTTCTTCAGGCGGTCTCCTGACTTGTTATTTCTTCACCCTGTTCTTCAGGCGGGCTCCTGACATGTTACATCTTCGCCCGGTTCTCCAGGGCTCTTGGACTTTTTTTTTCTTCACCCGATTCTTCAGGTGGGCTCCTGGACTTTTCTTTTCCTTGACCTTGTTCTTTAGGCAAGCTTCTGGACTTTCTCTTTCTTCACCCTGTTCTTCAGGCAGACTTCTGGACTTCAGTTTTTTTTTTTAAAATATGTTCCTGAACTCAAAATAAAAGGTGACACAGAAAAATAACATTCCATTATTTAGGAGGGTCTTGAACACAAAGTAAATTCCCATGCTTCAGGAGGGTCCTGAGCAAAAAGTAAATTCCCATTCTTCAGGAGGGTCCTGTGCAAAAATAAATTCTCATTCTTCAGGAGGGTCCTGTCCCATTATTCAGGAGAGTCCTGTCCCATTCTTCAGGAGGGTCCTGAGCACAAAATAAATTCTCATTCTTCAGGAGAGTCCTGAGCAAAAAGTAAATTCCCATTCTTCAGGAGGGTCATGTCCCATTCTTCAGGAGGGTCCTGAGCATAAAATAAGTTCCCATTCTTTAGGAGGGTCCTGTCCCATTCTTCAGGAGGGTCCTGAGCAGAAAGTAAAATTCAACGAACATGGACAAAATTTTTGCCCAGTTTATTCTTAGAAATGACTCGACTAAAAGGTACGTCTTATAGGAATCAAAGAGGATGATTCGACTAAAAGGTACGTCTTATAGGAATCAAGATTCAAGTTAGGGAGTGTGTTACCTAACGAAATGAAAACTGACTTATTCAGACTAGAAAGTGCGTCTCCTAGAGGTTAAATGAAATGACTCGACTAGAAAGTGCGTCTTCTAGGAGTGAAGGTTCAAGTTAGGAAGTGTGTTACCTAACAAATGAAAAACTGACTTATTCAGACTAGTAAGTGCGTCTCCTAGGGGTCAAATGAAATGACTCGACTAGAAAGTGCGTCTTCTAGGAGTGAATGTTCAAGTTAGAAAGTGTTTCACCTAACAAATGAAAAACTGACTTATTCAGACTAGGAAGTGCGTCTCCTAAGGGTCAAATGAAATGACTCAACTAGAATGTGTGTCTTCTAGGAGTGATGGTTCAAGTTAGGAAGTGCATCACCTAACAAATAAATTTTGAATTATTCGGACTAGGAAGTGCGTCTCCTAGGGGTTAAAATGATGAGTTTTTACCATTATTAATTACCAAATCTGTGTAACAGTATTGCCTCTTGCATTTGCAGAAGTGAGAAATTACAGCTTTTAATAGTTAAACTTTGAAACCTTTGATATGAAGGTAACACATGTTTTTGTTTCATATCAAGAAATTTTTTTTAATTTAATTTAAAAATACGATGGTTGATTTGTGGAATTTGGCTATTGAGACGATCTCTTGTACTTGTCATGCCCAGCTCCATTGTAAATCATTGATAGGTATTATTGACTTGTTGTAGTATTGACCCCAAATTTTGACTACTAAAACATTATGACTCAAATCATATTTCTCTTGCATGATGCCTCGGGATTCAGTTTTAAATATACCTTTTATACTTTTATGAGTCCAAAAACTGTTGGATGACAAGCATTCTCGAGTATTTTACTTTATTTTTGAAACATGTCATCTTTGTGTATTGGTCTTTTGTCTTGCTTTGCACGACTAAAGGAGTTGGTAGCAAGTTTTGAAGCTCTTCCTCACTTATCATGATAAAATTTTGACTAAAAAAAATAAATGAAAGATGACGATAGTGATTTTCTTTTGACCACAAAGACACAAAAATTAAAAATAATAAATAATAAATAAATAAATAAATAAATAAATAACAAAAAGAATAGGAAAGGACAATAGACATCTCTTCTTAAAAAAAAATTCAAAAAGAAAATTTTATTTGGGTGAGGCATTTGATTCTAGTGATTATGACATGCATTTTGAATTAAACAACCCGATCTATCCAAACTAATCACTATCACTTTTTGCCCACTCGTTGAATTTGGAAGGGAGTCATTCTTGAACTTGTTCCCTCTGGATTATAATCCTTCTTAGGCTAGTGACACCTTGATTAGTTTTCGCCAAAGAGCCTATCTCGTTTTTATTTTTTTCTCAATTCACCGTCGCCTTATGGTGTCCATGAGGATTTTCACCAGTAAGACTCTCTCATTTTTATTTTTTTTTCTTTTTTTTTTAAGGACAATACCCAAAGTATGAAATATCATGCATTTAAACATGTTTCGCCTTGACATTCTCAAATATTGATTAGAAGGTCTTTCTTTGGTTGTAACTTGGCTTTTGGACTGAGTTAGAAAGAAAGGTCGGCATGAGGCTCAAAATTTACACAACATTGGGTAAAACATTCAACTTTTGGAATCGATTCTTTTAAGAAAATAAACGTTTGCCCCAATTTTCTTTTATTCTGGGTAATTTGAATTTTCTTTTGGTTAGACAGAACCCCGGAGTAGGGCTGCCTACGTATCTTGTCATAGCAAGAATCAGGTCAAACGTAGTTCAGGCATTTTATTCTTTTATTTTTTGCTCTTTTTTTTATTTGAATCGAACTTTGGCTTTCTTGTTTTTCTTTTCTTTGATTCTTCTCTTTTGGGACTTTTTCCAACTTTAATTTTTTTTTTTTGACATTTTTTTACTCTATTTTTCTTGACACTTTTTTTTTCAACTTTTTCAAATTCTATTTTGATTCCAAAAGAAGGATACGAAAGAAAATAACATTAAAGCTCAAAAAGGATAACAAAGGATGAAACAACATTTTGGTAGTAGAATGAAATGCCTTCGTCATATCAATCCTTAAAAACACAAGTACATAACATGTAGTCTGAGAGTAGAACATAAAGATCATACGCATCTTTTTCAACATTGATCGTGACTAATCTCATGCACTTGCATCACTTCTTTTAAGCTTGTGAACTATACATATCCACTTATATTATATATTTTTTCCCGATGGGTGACTCATGCCCTTTTGGAGCTAACTTTCTTTTGCTTTTGCTTATAGTAGATACTATATATCCTCCGATCGATCCCATTCAAAATTTCGAATTGAATTTTCTAATCGATGATCAAGCTATTTCCTGATTCACAAAGTGATTGCCTCAATACATTCAAGTGAGGTTGTAACAATCTCCCCAAATACCTGAACACTTTATTTATTTTCTTATGTTTTTTTTTCTTTCAACTCTATCTTCTTGGTCAAATGTTTCAGGATTAGATTGGATTTAAAGATCAGTCTGTGAATTCAACATGCATATCACATCACTAGAATCACCATAGAAAAAGCTCTCTAAAGAAAAGAAAGACAATAAAATAATATATAACAAAAAATAAAATAAAAATAAAAAGGACACACATTTGTTGACAGAAAGATAGAAGGATTTGAACAAAAATGATAATAAAATAAGAGAGATAGATTCCGAACTCTAACCTTAAAATAATTCAGGTAGTAGAAAAATAAATAAAACAGACTACCAAAACTATTTCCTTATAGGGAGCGGACTGACTTCTAAATTACCGAACTTAATATTTTAGCCATCGATTTGCACGTCGGCCTTAATGGAGTTTCCACAATCATTGCTACATCATCTGTTTTTTCTTTTTTGGTCCCAACCATTCTGAATTTATCAACATCAAACTCTCTTCAAAGTAAGCTGTCAGCAGTTCCTCTTTTCTCCTACTCCTCTTAATTGATGTCAAAACTTTTTCAAATGACCCAAAGGATCTCTATCCCCTCATTCCTATCCAACTTTGATGTTTTGGATCTTAGAGGCAATTGAACATTGGAAAACATGTACAAATCCTTGTAAGAAATACTTTTTTTCTCTTATAATCTTTGCACATTGTACTCATATTTTGCTCCGAACTTTCACCTTCCTGACCATTTCTTCTTATTCCTTATTTCTAACAGTCTACACCACCTCATCTCAGACCCTATATTATTGTTCGTGGGTTATTTTTCTCTTTTCTTTGAACCTCTGTTGCATGGATGAGAAGTCAACTTAACCACAAACCAACCACCTTAACACTATTTTAATTTTGGTGAAAACTAATGTGTCAGAGATTTTTTTTTTTTAAGACCACCGAATCCATGAAGAACTGCCTACGTATCTCATTAAGATGAGAACCGAGTGTGTGTAATTCTTGAAAATTGGAGATACGAAGAAACATACCCTTTTTTTTTAAATTTATTTGAATAATGAGAAATATTTTTTTTTTATTTATTAACTAATATGTTTTTTTTTCTAACAACAATTTTTTTTTATAGAAGGAAAGACAAACATTTTTTTAAGATCACCGAATTCATTGAGGACTGCCTACGTATCTCATTAAGATGAGAATCAGGTGTGCGTAGTTCTTGAAAATTATGTCGTACAAAACTCAGCCTCAAGACCCCTAAAGGTTCAGGGCTGTTAAGATTTATATATATTTTTTATTTTGTAAAAACTTAGCCTCATGATCCCTAAAGATTCAGGGCTATTAAGATATATAAAAATTGAACTTGAGGATTAGAAAAATAATTATGAAATTAATCATATTTTTAAAATATTCCCCAATAAATCTATGAATAATTTTTCAAAAGATAGGATCATATCCCGAAAAAGGCTTCCTACGTATCTCAATTAAGAGTGAGAATCAGACCCTCGTAGTTCATGAAAATCGTAAAACTATGTTATTATAAATTTAATTTTTTTTTAAAAAAATAAAATTTTCCTTTGAAAAATAATTTACTAAATTTGAGGATAATATAATCTCTTGCATTTTAAAGTTGCCTAAAAGCCAGTCAACAATCAGATAGTCTTCCAAACAAATGTCAAAGAGCATGTAGGATGGACATGTTGGTCTTTATAAAATAGGTCATATGTCCTAGACAGATCGATCCCTGTGCCGAGTCCCGCTAAGTCAAATGCATATGATGTAAATAAAGCGGTACCTAATAGGGATAACCAGATTCTGAGTTTTCAATTTTTCTAAATTTAAACCTAATAGGGATAGGTGTCTAGACTGGCTTACCCGAGCGGACACTCGAGCCGGGGAGGGACAACTTGGTCGGTAGCAGGGCAACACCGCCTTCGTTGTCGATCCAAACCCCGCCTAACATGTGTGACTATATCCTTCACCAGGTGCCTTGACACTCCGGCTATCTCAAAAAGAAGGTGGGATGCATATGTTGCATTCCCTCTATCCTATTTCAGAGACTCAGAGGGGGTACGTAAGAGAAGACAATATATAATACAGTTCAAATAATATCAAAGCGATAAATAAGCGACAAGTAGCACATAAGGCCAATAAACACAATATCAACAATAATTAAAGCAAGTATAAGTCAATATAAAAAGCTCGAATTCTTATTATTCCCCAGCAGAGTCGTCAGAGATGTCACACTCCTTTTTTGTCCGAAGAGATCGAGGTCTAAGGATTTTTCCAATTAAAGTGACGGTATTGAATAGGGATTAATTTTTATTATTTTCAGAGTCGCCACTTGGAATTGAGTTATGGTGTTCCAAGTTACCTTTTTGAATCTCTAATCAAAAGAAAATAACTCTTTTTGTTGGTCTGCAAAAACAGAAGACTAGGTAAGGAATTCTATTGACCGAGGGGAAGGTATAAGGCACTCCTCGAGTACCGTGGTTCAAGTATGGTCTCTTTTATTGACTTATCTTGACTTAAACTATTTTGATAAATTGTTTAAGGCTCAAATTTGCTCATTTTTATTATACCAAAAACTTGTCTATTATCTTATATTAAATAAATCGGTGAAAAGTTAAATTTTGAAAAATATTTGTCAAGGTGCATTATTGCCTCCTTGAATTTTAAATGTCTCGAAAAGACGCGTACGCCGCATTCTTAATTGAGACGAATATTTTGAACGTGCCTAAAGCTTATCTAGCGTTGAAAAAACGTGCCTAAAGCTTATCTAGCGTTAAAAAATATTTGTTTCATCTCTTACAAACTCGAGATAATTTTATCTATTTATATTCTCTTTTTCGCTCTTTATTTTTATTATTATTATTATTTTTACAACAAATCTTGGATTATTCCGCAACTCGTCTCGCTCTCTTAATAAATTTAAACATAAACATTCAAACATTAAAGTAAGAAACAAGTAAGTCAAATAGTCGGTAACTTAAAGGCCTAAAATAGCATGCTATCAATCATATTTTTGTTAGTTCCATGTCAACTAATTTACCAAGTCACGAAATGCTTATATATGATATCATCAAATAATTTACTAGAAATATGGATACGTTTTAAATCCTATTTTTGTGCGGTATTAAATCTAACAACTCGTTACATGATTAACCCATTTGATTCTCTAATACTTTGACTTCTAATAAAAAAATAGTTAATATTAATATAAAAGTAGTATACTTATTCTTTAGCCACAATCTACACTTATCACACCCTTATTTATTTAATTATTATTATCATTATTAAGTCAATCCCACAATATTTATCAAATAAATACTACACCTGCACAGTCAATATTATACATACAAATAAATTTTAATTTTCATTTTTCACTAATTCCATGCAATCTTTGCATACCTACTAATACTACTTATGCATCATTTTCATGCAATTCATACTACTATTTATACACCAATACTTAACAGGTTTTAAAAATATACATAGAAAGGAAATGTTACTGTGACAAAATATGCACACATATACATTATGAAAACGAGAAAGTTTTAACTAACAGAACACTCACGCATGCACTGTAAAACGATAAGAAGGAAGCATCAAATAAAAATAAAAAAAAATTAAAAAAATAATTAAACTTTTAAGAACTACTTTGAATCAACTAAATACATCATTAAATTTTAAACATTGATTATTAATGACATGTCATCAAATCCGTCACAATATCTAAGCATACAACATATATTAACTACATTGAAATGCTCTCGGATATATATGAATATGATAAAATGAAGTTTACGTCGATATGAAATCATTTAAACAATTTCACTCAAACTCCGATTCATGATAAAACTTATAATATAATAGTACAGAATTGAATAGGAAGCTGTGTAGCAAATTAAACTAAGTATAAAAACGTCGTCTTTGAAAGCTCAAACGGAACCCCAAACTCAACTTCGTTGCTTTTTTTTTTTCTTTCTGTTTACTCTTAGTTTTTTTCTTTTGATTTTTGCTTTTCCACAAAATGTTATTTTCTTTCTTTTCCTTCTCGTGTGTTTGTGTTCACCTTTTTTATTGTTGTTCTCTTTCTCGTATGTCTGTATCCATGTGTTGTTGTGTGTATATATATAGGGATGTGATTTGGGAGGTTGAAGGAGTTGGAGTAAAATTAGGGGGTGGTTGGGGTAGGTTAGGATAGGATAAGATTTAAATTTTTTATTTTTTAAAATATAATAATAATAACAAAATAAACCAATAAATAAATAAATAAATAAAATAATAATAATAATAATAATAACAATAAAAATAATATAATAATAACTAATTAATTTTTATATTTAAGAAAATACAATAAAAGTTTTAAAAATAGCCAAAAATAAATATAATTAAGATAGTACTAAAAATACTAACTTATTTATTTAAAAAGAAACATATTCTTTTAAATTTTTGTATTATTTTTTTTTAAATTGAAATAAAATAAAATAATATCCTAAAATTAACTTCATTTAGTTATTTATCTTTTAACTTAAAGTTTATTAAAAAAGTAATAATTAAAATAACATCGTATCAAATATAAATATTTAATACCAAAAAATATATATATTACATTCGGGGAGGATCAAAAATCACGTGTATACGTATACTTCGAGCTTATATAATAAGTTTAATTGATCCACAAAACTCGTGCTAAATCCGCTGATGAGAGAAAAAGGGGACCCAGTAGTGTCATGACATTTGTACTATATGGCTGGTATTGTTTTGGAATGCATGTTAGGATCAATTACAGATTCTCTGATTGCACATGCTTTGCTCATTCTTCTTGTCACTAAACAATGGAGGTGGGAACATGCAAGATGCTGGTGGGGTGTCAACAATATTTATTAATATAGGAGAAAATTATGTATAAGTGCCTTATAAGAAAAGGTTCTTTCTTCACTATATAAATTTTTGAAGTGAGACAATTTGATGGCTGTAATTCGTTTCTGTTAAAGTTATAACCTTAGAGCTAGTTTGGCGGGGTCTAGAGTATAAGTCATATATTAATATGGAAAAAGGACATTGTGTGGCATTTTTAAAAATAAATAGATCAAGTTTGACATTTTTTTAAAAAGTAGTCAGTCAGGGATACTATTTCCACTTTATAGCCATTTCCTAATTTGGGTCATTTTGGTTCATGTAGTTCAGATACAGTCCATATACAATACTGATACAGTCTATATACAATACTGATACAGTTTTCAACTTGAGTCATTCGGCCTTTTTAAAAGTATTTCAGTATTTTTGGGGGCAAATTTCAAAAATGGCATACTTAAGGCCCTAATTATTAGTTTTATAGCAACAGTTTCATAATTATATTTCGTAGCAACTTGTATTTTGTATTTTTTTTAAAAATGTTGCTATAAAAATACATTTACAACTATTTTTACTTCCCTTAAATAACTGAAATTGGTTGAGATAAATATGATATAATTACCAATTAATTAAATTTGTAGATTCCTTTTCCATTAAAACAACTTCAATGACGTGATTTTCGTTATAACTTAACAACAGTAAACAAATTTCAAATTTCAGTTTTATCCATTAACGAGTTCATACGAAAAAAAATAGCAAAATCAAAATCTGTTGTTCGTTTTTTTGAGCAATTTCTTCTAATTCGACAATATCTTCTAATTCTTCAGTTCAATTTGTTCGAATTCAATTATCAGTTGCAAATTCAACCATTATTGTTGTTTAAGGTACGTAATCATTAATGTTTTTCAGTCCGATTTTTTATTTCTACCATTACTGATGCTCCTATCTAGTTTTTGTTGTCGCCGTTAAATTTTTTATGAAAAATTTGTAAACGAAATTCGATTTATAAGCAATGCAGGAGTACATTCAACATACATAACAAAAAACTTCAGAATTCAACTATTTGTTGCAAAATTTCAGTTTAGAATTTATTTCAGGTATTAAAATTTCAGTATTTGACTATTTATTTGAGGATCGTTTGTTGTTATTTTGATCGGTTTAACAATTGAACAAATTGTGAAGCTTTGTAGAATATTTTCACTTTATTGTATAATCGATTATGAACATAATTTAAACAAATTTTGATTTGAATTTTATTCAATTATTTTTTGAAATCCTAGATCTATGAATGATCTAATTCATCTGTTGAATGTGATGAAATTCTATTGACACATATCAAAATACAAATTAGGTATGCTCCAGATGTATTTTTGTTATGTTTAATGTTAACATTGTATGTATATTTTTGATATGCTTAATGTTAACACTGCATATGTATTTTTGTTTCGTTTGTCGGAATTTGAGAGTATAACTGTATATGTAAAAATATATTTTATACATGTTTTACTTTCGTTCGATTCAGTAGTTTCTGAAATTCTATTGACACATATCAAAATATAAATTAGGTATGCTCCAGATGTATTTTTGTTATTTTAATGTTACCACTGCATATGTATTTTTGATATGCTTAATGTTAACACTACATATGTATTTTTGTTTTTCTTGTCGAAATTTGAGAGTATAACTGTATATGTGAAAATATAATTTGTACATGTTTTACTTTCGTTCGATTCAGTAGTTTCTGAAATTCTATTGACCCATATCAAAATACAAATTAGGTATGCTCCAGATGTATTTTTGTTATGTTTAATGTGAACACTGCATATGTATTTTTGATATGCTTAATGTTAACACTGCATATGTATTTTTGTTTTGTTTGTCGGAATTTGAGAGTATATCTGTATATGTGAAAATATATTTTATACATGTTTTACTTCCGTTCGTTTCAGTAGTTCTGTATTTGGTTGAAAACTTTTGTTGTATTTATATTTTAATTTAAATAAATTTTCTTTAAATGTATATTTTGAATGGAGATGTTGGTTGTGTAACTTTGATTGCAATTAAAGCTGAAAAGTGTGTGTTTGAACAAGTTACATTTTGACAAATATGTATATTTATTTATTTTTTGGTTAAATCAAGTAGAAATGGGAAGCATACCAGTCCTTGTGAAGCACTTTGGTCGATGAACGTACGAAAAAACTTTGAAGAATATGTCAATGATGCTATACTGTTGAGCACATTAGCAATATTCGTTGAGCTGCATGATGTTTTGGCATCTCACTTAAGTGTGGATTTAACCATCAAATGTATTCTAGTGGAATATCAAATCACTGCTAATGCAGGGCAGACAGAAATACATAATGATATGGGTTTAAAGGTATTTATTTTTCAGAAAAAACAGATACATGACATGAATTATCTTCCTTTATATGTAAGTATTTTGGAGAAAGTTGTAGGGAACAACGTGGCAAGTTCATCTATATGTGTTGCTGAAAGAATAATTAACTGTGACAACTTACAAATAGTGATAAATACAACAAATGAAAGAGCTTTGGTGGTTTCTGAAGATACACAAGCATTAGATGTATTTGAAATGGATACTGTTGAGGTGATTATCTCTAATACACATCACAAGCATCTTGAGGAAGACCAGGTATACATGAAAATTTTTTTAAAAGTCAGTCATGAAGGACTATTCAATTAGGGAGAAGTTTCAAATGCGAAGTAAAAGGTCAAGTAAGAAAATGTACGTACATTCGATATCACTCTGTTCTTGTTTAATATTAGTTTGGATATGTATTTTGAATGTATTAAATTATGTTGGATGCAGTTAGTTATACATTGTTTTGCAAATCAAGAAACTGCGAGTTTTTAATGCGTGCATCAGGTATGGATAAAACTGAAATGTTTATAATAAGAAAATTCAGTCCTCAACATACTTGCCCGGTGAAGGACAAGATCTATCCAAAGGTGCATGCTACTAGTATGTTGATAGATGGTATTGTTAAACAAAAATTCAAAAATCACAAACGAAAATACAGTATGACGAAAATAAAAACTGACATGAAGGAATATTTTGGTATGAATTTGACATACACTTTATGTTGGAGGGCCAAGGAAAGAGCATTAGAAGAATTGAGAGGTAAGCCATAAGCATCTTACGGTAAACTGCCATCATACTTATATGTACTGACTACTACCTATCCGGAGTCACATATAAGAATGAAGAAGGCAGCTGAGAATGAGTTCTTGTATGTATTTATCGCTCTACATGCATTCATTAAGGGATTCAATCATTGTAGACCAATCGTAGTTGTTGATGTTAGTCATCTGAGAGGAATATATACTGGGGCATTTGTAACTGCATGTACAATGGATGGAGCAGGTTAGTACCATTTTATAATAATTACATTGTATAACTGGTTGTATTTTTTTGTATTTATGCGTCTCACTTGAAAATACATATCTCCACTAGATATATACATATCTGTATAATATTACATATATTTTCAAAGTTTCATGAATGAAACATGTAAAATTGATTATGTTTGATAGTGATGTGAGTCTGCATTTTATTATATGTAATTGATACCATTTCTTTGATTAAATATACAATTTTATTTACCTGTATTTTTAAAAAATACATATACAGTTCCTATATGTATTTATATTTGATTGCGCAAAATTATTTTATATATACAGGTCATATATTTCCTTTGGCATATGGTGTGATTGATTCTGAAAATGATACATCTTGGACGTGGTTCTTTGAGAATCTAAAGGAAGCGTATGGGGAAAGATAAAACATGTGTGTTTGTCTGATCGGAATTCAAGCATCATAAAGATTGTTGGTGATGTGTACAAAGATGTTCCACATTACGCATGTATGTGGCATCTATGAAAAAATGTGAAAAAACTTTACAGAAAATCACACGATGCATTGTCAGAGATCTTTTATACAATGACCATATCATATTCAAAGTTAGAATTCCACATATTAATGAAAAAAGTTGAGGCAGTTGATATTGGGTAAAGAAATATTTGGAATTAGCTGGTCGCGAAAAGTGGGCTAGGTCCTATGCAACAGTTCACCGAGGATGGACTTTGACTTCAAACATTGCGGAGTCAATAAATAAAGTACTTGTATCAGCTGGAGAACTGTCAATTTATGACTTTCTTGAGGAAGTTCATTTATTGTTTACAAAATAAAATTGCGAAAATAGGCAACAAGTTTCATATACCTTCACAACACTCATTGAAAAGTTTAATGACATACTTAAAGAGAACGAGGCTTTGTGTACTCGTATGACGGTATGACCTTTTAGATTTGTGGAATTTATAATTATGAAAACATAAGTATGAAAATACCTTTCATTCAGTTGTAAATTAATGAAAAGATATACAACATAAATAATATGAACATATAAAAATATAATATGTATTCTGCATATGTATTTTTTGTATTGAAAATTGTTATCACTGCATATGTATTTGGATGCTCAGAAAAAATGATGTACTCTGCATTTGTATTTTTATTGCATATATATTTTTCCTGTAAAATGTTGGTGTGCTTACAACATATCATAGAAGATAGAATTCATCTTTTTGTAGCATTGCATTTAACTTTTTATTTTTATATCAGATTATATCAGCCACAGAATATGTGTATACAGTACACGACAAACAAAAGCACTTCATTATTTGCCTCAAGAAAAAAAATGCTCATATAATGCATTTCAACTAGATGAGATACCATGTGCACATGCTTGTGTGGTGTTAGAGAGAAAGAATTTTAAGAAGGGGTTATGTTGTTGTGATTTGTTTAAACCAAAAACTGTTTTGAAGACATATGATGTTCCCATCTACCCGTTGCCACACAAAGATGATTGGATAATTTCAGAGAGTGTACTTGGTGAAATAGTACTGCCTCCAAAATTCAAAACACCTTTAGAAAGACCTGTAAAGAAGGATCGTGGAAAATCAGGCCGGAATATGTTTGGAAAGAAGAACATCAATTCATGCGGTGATTGTGGGGCTAAGGGTCACAATAGGCATTCTTGTAGAAAATATCGCAAATGATACATTTCTTCTTCCGTATTATTGCTTAAAACTTTGTTTTCAATTTTTATAATCATGAACTATTTTTTTTAGTTAATACATTTATGCATCATTTGACAATTGAACACAGTAATATCTGAATACTGCATATGTATATGTTGCAAAATCTGAACACTGTATATGTATTTTGAAGCTACAGTTCATATGTATTTTAAACATTATATATATATATATATATATATATATATTAGGTTAAAGTTGATAACTTTGATTAACCAAACACTTATTTGATTCCTAATTATTCAATGATTTAAATACATATGACATATTCTGTAAATATATGTTAGCACTGTATATGTATTTATATGCTAAATATACATTTGATGTATAATCCATTTGTACTTTTAAGAAGAAAAAAACAATACATATGTATGTTGTAACTAAAATCTCACAATAAATTATGTAACTGCATTAAAACTTTAAACTTATCTTTAATTCAAATTCTCATTTATAATGATATTAAATGAACACATATCAAAATACATATTAGGTATGATCAATATGTATTTTGGAAATGTTTAAGCTTAACACTGCATATGTATTTTTAGGATAAATAATCCATATGTATTTTTAAGAAAAAAATCAACACTGCATATGTATTTCGTCACTAAAATCTCACAATAAATTATGTAACTGCATTAAAACCTCAAACTTATCTTTAATTCGAATTTTCATTTATAATGATATTAAATGAACACATATCAAAATACATATTGATCAAAATACATATTAGGTATGATCAATATGTATTTTGGAAATGCTTAAGCTTAACAGTGCATATTCATTTTTAGGATAAATAATTTATATGTATTTTTTAGCAAAAATATCAACACTGCATATGTATTTTGTAACTAAACTCTCGCAATAAAATGAATAACTGCATAATAAACTCAAGTTTATCTTTAATTCAAATCCTCATTTATAATGATAATTATTGAAAACATAATAGGTATGATTAAGGTGTATCCTTTTGAAATGCATAATCTTAATATTGCATATGTATTTTTAGGTTATATAAATTTGATTTATAATGCATATGTATTTTTTAGCAAAATGCGAACACTGCATATATATTTTGTAATTAAAATCTCACAATAAAAAAAAGAACTGCTTAAAAAATACAAGTTTATATTTAATTCAAATTCGCATTTATATTTATAATAAATCAAAACATATTAAAATACATTTTAGGTATGGTGCAGATGTATTTTTGAAATGCTTAATTGTAACATTGCATATGTATTTTTAAGCTAAAAACACTTGATTTATACTGCATATGTATTTTAAGCATAATATGAACACTACATATGTATTTTTTTTAGCTAAATCACACAGTAAAAGGTGAAATTGCATAAAATACTCAAATTAAACTTCAAAACTGAATTAATTTCATTTAATTAAAAATAAGTACTATTATAACCTATAATTAGAACTACTTCCAAACATCAAAATTAGTTTGTACAATTAGAACCTACATCCATAAATCAGCTTCTAAACTATACAAAGTAATCAATCCATCATCCATCATACATCAAAAACTTCAGTGACACTAGTTATTCTACTTTGCCTTGCAGGCCTCAAAAGTGCTTCAACATCACTATGAGTATTTGCATCTTGTTTTAGGGTCCTATACTCTCACTAAAGTGCAGCATATCTTATATGGAGTGCATTGGGGTCGAACTCATTCGCAAGAACCTTGTGATCATAAAAAAGGCACTCTGCATATGTAACTATAAGAGACCACAATCCCTACAAAAATTAAAAAAAAAAATTATTAATAACTAAAATATATTTTTTACAAACATACAATTTTGTTATATGTAAATTAAATAGCTTACAAGCTTCCACTTGGTTGTTGAGGTAAATTCTCTTAAAATAACACATCAAACATATCTGACGAGTCTTTGTCTTTGTATCTTGGATGATTTTCAACATCAATTCCTTTCTTAACGTAGAAATCAGACTGTTGAAGATACAATGGGATAATCGTAGCTAATTTCTTGATCTCAACAAGAACAGCCGGATAATGACCAGATGATTCATGAGAATCATATAAGAATATACACCTCTCTGAGAAGGATAAAACTGCTAGCACCCAATGATGTTTTTCCTTTTTATTGACTGAAATATGAATGTATTCCACCGTATGCCATGGTACAATAGCATGCATATGAAACCCATTTATGTATTCATTAAGATGGGTTGTCTGTTCTCCCACTGTAAGATTTGCATCATCCACAGAATAAACATCATGAACAGACCTAATTATGTTCATAAAGTTACAATCCACTATGTTGAATTTGTAAGACCTGTTGGGGTCATACTTAGACTTCTTCCTCAAGTAGTAGAAGTAAACATCAATTTGCTGCAATAATTAACACCACAAATTTTAGATTATTCAAATTATTTGTATACTAAATTTAGCATGTGTATGTAATATAAAATACATATGCAATTTAAAATTTAACACATTCTTTGTTAAATAATAAAAAATATAGTAAAAATATATATATGTACCTGCATATGTATTTACAAGTAACATAATATGTATTTTAAGTAGTGCTAAAACTGTAAAGGAAACATTGTCAAAATAATATAAAAAATATATTAAAATACATACGTGCACCTGCATATGTATTTACAAGTAACATAATATGTGTTTTGCGTAGTGCTACAACTGTAAAGAAAATATTGTCAAATTAATATACTAACCGAGTTTGTCCATGACTGATCAAGGAACCCCATTTTGTAGAATCAATTTTTATCTTCAACAGTCTCAACTTCGAAATGCATCATTGGCATGGTTGATTTGTCCCTTTTGTAATGATCCACATTTTCCTTCCTATTTTTTTTGTTAATCGGTATATGTTAAATCATGAAAACATAATGGAATTAAAAAAAAAGTTAAAAAAGTTTAATAGAAATACCTTTTAGCATGAACTTTGAGAAAGTCTTCCGAAATTCAATCCATGAACTTGTTGACAATCTTTGTATCCCCTATCCCATCAATCGAGTGATAAATAAATGAATGTTTCTGAGTGAATATACGTATGTGCTCTGCTGAGCTCTCTATATAGTTACATATTACAAAAATATAATTATTAAAAAGTATTTGCATAACATGTTACATTGTAAACTAAATATATAACTAATTGTACTTATCAGCAGCTGAATCAAATTTCATCGTGTAAGGTGACTCCTTGAATTTGGATGGTCGCCTAATTCGTAATTTTTGAACGGGGGTTTGAAGTTCATGAGAGGGATGAACAATGATGCTTTTACTACTGTAGACATTTAAACTAGGAAACAGCCCATCAGGAATTATGTTTTGTGAATCAGTCAAACTGATTCATCCCTTTGTTCATCCGTGGTTAATTCTTGTATTTTAATAGTTGTCATAATTTGCTCCTCCGTACCAAAATCAACCTCTCCATGCATGTCTGATTTAGAGCTTGATCCAACATTCTCTTTGTTTTCCTTTAAAAAATGGATAAAAAATTATTTTGTTATGTCCAAAATAACACACATAACCTCAAATAGGTTCATAATACATACCTGACAATGATCTTGAACAACAGACTCAGACTTCTTATCATTGAAATGTTCATCGTTGGGTTCTTCTTCACGGGTTGTCAATGAATGTGTCGTGATGCTTTCTCTCCGGTATGTATTAAGACTTGATAATAACTCATCTGGGATTATAAACTACGAATCAGACAAATTTCTTTGATTCATTTTCTCATCACTAATCGGCAATAGAAATGAAAGAAAATATATAATTGTCTTGTGGATTGTTAGGATTGTTACATCACATAAACTAAAGTTCAATTCATTATACATACTCGAACATCATGATGAACAATCTTCTCAGAAAGATTATAATCCAAATTTATGCTTTGGAGAAGCTCATCAGGAATTAAATATTGAGAATTAATTTCAATATTTGATTTATCTGGATGTAAATTAGTGCACCCTTTGCAAACAAGTAAAAAAATATTAAAACAACATCAAACAAAAATTCAGTTAGATATGTTTATACATGTCTATATATAAAATAACATATAACTGCTAAAAAAATCCAATTACATATGTGCATTCAAATGAATAATCATATGTTAGTTATTATTTACCTTTGTAGCATCCTGATTTTCACCTAAATTCTGATCAACAGTAGGATTGAATTGTTGTGGTGATGTTTCGACACCAACATAATCCATCTGTTGAGCTTCAAGATCTGTATCTTCATGTTATTGCTACAAGTATAAGTTCAATAAACTATTAATACTTGATTTCACTGAATATGTATATACCAACCAACTAAAAATACATTTCTAAACACACTGCATATGTATTTTGTATTACATATCATATGTATTTTTGAATGCACTGCATATGTATTTTTTGAATACTATGCATATGTATTTTTAGCAATACACTGCATATGTATTTTTTTGAATAGTTTGCATATGTATTTTTTTAATACTTTGAATATATAATAATAAAAATTTTACCTTGCTTTGAGTATTTTTTGAACTTTGTCTTCACTAATTGACAAATTTCTTTAAACTCTTGACGAACCTGTATTCATACAAAATCAGTAACCACAAATTTTTTTTAATGTAAAATAAATATTTGACAAAAAAAATTACCTCATCGCGGAATGCATCAAAAACTTTCTTAGAAATAAAGACTTCTTTCTCAACATGACTCTCAGGCTTTGACACAGCTACTTTCTCTACATGACTATCTACCTTTGACTGTACCTGAGGAAAAATAACCCTAGCTGTTTGCTTTCCTTTCTTTGTTTTTGAAGAAGCTATCTGTCGTGTTGGAATTGGCTCGAAAACTGGTGTCTTCATTCCAGCAGTCTTTGCAGCATGAGGAGCCGGTGTCCTCATTTGGGTATGCTCGTCAACAATATTGACTTGCTTTTTCCATGAAGGTTTCTTCACTATTGGGGTTGATGAATCAACCTTTTGTTTCTTCTTTGAATGTTCGTTGATCTTTTTTGGTAGTGGATCCTGGAAGTCATCATCAGAATCAACTCAACATTCATCTTCAGTTACATCCTTTTGCGGTATTTCAAGCTTTGCCAATTCCATTTGAGTTGGCTCTATGTTCTTAAATACAACCTACACATATATTAAACAATATGTTAAACAATTGTAAATGGAAAAGAATATATGTAGACTATACAATACATATCAATACATATATATTTATTTACAACAAATCTTTCCATTATCCTTGAACATAGCATTCATCAAAAACTCAAAACGTGAACGAGGTGCAATCGTCTTCCAATTTAATAATCGGGAAATTCGATTATCAACCTTCGATGCAATCTTTGGTGGGACATTTGAACAACACTCATAAAGCCACACTTGATTAGCCAGTGGCATTTCTTGAATCAGATAAAATTTACCACCAACTTTTAACCGATTGTTCAAACTTCTCGCCAGATCTTCAAAAGATAAAGAACCCCAAGGAAAATCCTTACATCTTTCACTATCTACCAAATCTAAATGAAGACGGGGTATAACCACAGTTTCAACATTAGATAAAATAAATGAAGGCAGGAAATACAGAATTGCAAATTTCTCAACATCCTCATCATTGTTCTCTCCCCATACTCTCCGTGAATGCTAGAAATAGTTGTCTTTTCTGTATAATTTCTGCCCCATGAATATACTTCTCAATCATCCTATTTAGTATACCCTCATAAAAAATAAAGTCATACCTATTAGCCACCCAATTCAATCCAGTTATGATAGCAAATTCTCTGGGAATAAAACTAAGAGAAATGTCATTAGCACAAATCAGAATCCCAGAAGAAGAACTACCCTTCACCTCAAGCGTCATAACGCATCTGAACAATTGTGCTTGCACTACACATTGCTTCTTCTTCATAAAATAACCAAAAATGTTATTGTCGCAAAAGTTTTTAAATCATTTCTTATTTAAAATTGTGCGTATACTTCCATAAATATCATTGTCACTATATGAGCACATGTGTGGTGCAAATCTTGGAAGTTTTCTGATAATGAATATTTCATCCCGCATACCTATACAAAGTAAAAATACCTCTTCTTAATCTGTAAAAAAAATTCAAGCAGACAAAAAAAAACATAAAACATGCATATGTATTTCATATGATTAAAATGCATATGTATTTTGATCATATCATAACTGCAACCAACACTGAAAAAAATATATCAAATATAGTAAAAATACATATAGCCAATAGACTGTTATGGAAGTTAAACCAAAATTAACATGCATATGTATTTTGGCCATATCGAAACTACAACCAACACTGAAAAATACAAATCAATTATGCTAAAAAATACATATAGCCAATATACTGTTCATGAGTAGTTAAACTATAAAAAATATTAAAGCAGTCAAAAAATACATATAACATGAATATATATTTTGATCATCCAATACTGAAAAATACATATCAACTATACAAAAAATACATATAGCCAAATACTATTCATGAGTAGTTAATTCAACAACATATTTTCACAATTATACTATCATCTTCACAAATTAGCTTTCTATAATCCCTAAATATCATCATAACATAAAATACATATTAACTACTTGAACACAATACTTTACAGTCAAAAAAATACATTTACAAATAAAAAAATACCTCTTCCTCACTTTCTTCTTCAGATTCATCAACATAAGATTTATCAACATCGTCTTCAATTTCTTTAGATTTTCTTTTCTTCTCGTACCTTTTTTACTTTTTTGCTCCTTTGGAGAAGGAGTTTTCTTCAACCCTTTTTTTTTTTTTTTTCAAAATTTCAGTCATCTTCACTTCTTCGTTGCGAAACTTCAATCTAATCTCATTCGATCTCTCAGATTTCTTCAACTGTAAAGGATTTGAAACAACTTTAACTAAATCTTCTTGAGTTAACCCAAGGCTAAAAGATGATGCATCAAACACTAAATTCATATTCCTTATACCACTGTTTGTAGGTATTTTTGTTGTGTGTTTATCCATTAAAACACAAAACCCTTAAAATCTGAATTTCAAATGAATTAAAGTAGAAAAAAAATAAACCGCTAACATGCAATATGCGATTAATAGTTACCTGAAATAGGGGAAGCAAATCCTTATCACAGATCGTGCAAGAATCGTGCAAAAGGCAATAAAATTGACGCGGGAGTGATGGTTAATGGCGAAAAATAAGGAATAAAAAATTTAAATTAAGGAAAGAGAAAGAAGGAGTGAAAAGGGGGATTTTAGCATAGTAAAATTAATTAGGCAGAAAAAAAGTAGGGGATCACTTAAAATAATGCTACAGATGCTACACAATATAATTAGAAAAAAGTGTTTCTATTTTTCGTAATTTAATACTTAGGTATGCTATCATATGTATTTTTTCCTTTTTTATTTGCTATAATTTTTTTAACTGAAAAAATATTCTATTTTTTTTATGTATATGTATAAAACATATATAAAAAATGTATGAAAGTGTATAAAAATTATATAATTGTTGTATAAAATGTGTAAAAAAAGGTACAATTATTATATAACTTGTGTATCGAAACTGTATAATTTTTGTATAGAATATTTATATATATAAGATATGTATAGAAATTGTACTGAAGGTGTGTAGAAATGACATTGAACAAGCCAGCAAATTAAAATGGCTAAAAAGTAAAATTTAAATTTCATGATTATTTTCGTGAAAAGAGTTTAATTTGAAGTGTCCTTTCTGTCGTTTCCCCTATTAATAAAGTAAAATTTAGTTATTTCATCTTTTAGTCTATTGGAAACAGCATAGGTGAGGTAGAAGTATGGACGACATACACTTTACTTTTTTCAAATTCAATTTTGTGAAAATACATCACGTATATTGTTGTTGTTGTTGTTGTTGTTTTATCTTCTATCTTATATAAAATAATATATAAACTGGCTCATAACTTCAACATATTTTAGTTATGCGGGATTGCAAATGATAACCAAACAGAGCATGTAGAGGCGGAGCCAGAAATTTGATGAAGGGTGTACAAATTTTATTCTCAACTATATTAAGAGTGTGCAAAATTAAATATACACTCATTATGATTAACATTTAACCTCTATTCACCACATAATTTTTCGACGAAGAATGTGCATCTGACCACCCTTCGTTAAAGGTGGCTCTGCCCCTGAAACACAGTAACTAAGGCTACTCTCTCCATTTCAATTTATGTGATATATTTGATTTGACACAAAATTAAGAACGAAAGAAGGATTTTGAAATTTGTAAAATAAAACAAATTTTGAAATTTGTAAAATAAGACACATTTGTGTAGCCATAAATTTATTCATTAGAATGAAAAAAAATTAAGTTAAATTATTTTTAAATATATCGACATCTTTACATTATTTTACCATCAAAATTAAAGATACTTTTGACCATGATTAGCGATGGTTTTATTGAAATTATACTAGTCGTGGTGCCATTAGATATTGGCAAATGAGGCCAACTATGTTTTAGTTGGACAATGTTGGAAAATTATACCTTATTCCATGCGTGATTATTGCCAGTTTTTTCATCTATGTCCTTAGACGTTAAGGGTGTGTTTGGTACGGTGGAAAATATTTTCTTGAAAAAATGTTTAATATTTTTTAAAAAGAATATGTCAACTTTTTATTTATTTTTTTGTGTTCAGTACATCTATAAATATATTATCCTAAAATTATTTGTGCATAATTTAGATAAATAGTATGAAAAATGGGGTTAAGAGGTGGTAAGGGTATGTTGTGGGTGGGACGAGGGATACACGAGTTGGGGTGAGATTAGGTGTGTTTGATGGTAGAAAAGACATACCTAATGTAGAATGTGACTTGTGTATTTTGTTGTTTTTACTTTTAATGAAAGTCATTTTTTTCACTTTTAAGTAACTTATTTTCACAGAAAATGTTAATTATTCAAAAAATTTGATTAATATTTTCCTCCATATTGATCACACCTTAATAGACATCAAATTTTAATTATTACCCAAACATGAGAGTTGTTTGATATCGCATTTGTTACTGCTGTAACTTTTTAAGAAGAATTAATTATTTAATTATTAGAAGAGTCTAATATTTAATTTACTAGAATATTAAGTTCTTAGATACATAACATTATAATACTGGAGTATAATTTTAGGATGAATGAATATTTTCAACCTTATTGATGCTTGCATTTCTTCGAAAAAAATCTTAGCAGGAGTTGTTGAAAAAAAATATTTCCATTTTCTTTTCTAAATGCTACTTAAGAGATATGTGCTTGAAGAAACTGGATAGTACTACTTATTTTTACTAAGAAAAAATACTTTAAACAACTAAAAACGCACAACTGCTAATTAACAAATTATTATGAACCATGTAAAAAATGTACCTTTCGCTATATGTTGTTACAATTAGTAAAGTTTATTTTATAACTACTATACAAGGCATATATCTTTTTCGATAACTAAAAACATCCCTCTTAAATTGAAGATTATGGAATTTCCTGCATGTGTTTGAGATTTTTTTTTTGGTTTCTCACCCGGTAATTCTTATTAGGTTCCCATTTAATTCAGATTCACACTACATAAGACATATTTAAGGATCAAGAGCTTCCTTACATAATTTTTCTATATCTAAATCTCGAACTTAGATCCCTAATTAAGGATGAAGGGATCTTAATCTCACTGCAACCTTTGTTGGTGAGTTTGATAACCTTTTATGTTGAGGTAAAGTCAATCTCAGGTCACACACAAGTTTGATTAAAGAAAAGTTAATGTATAATTGACTACTTGAATAAATGTACATCTAGAACATGAGGGAATTGGGACATATTCAAACTTTCAAAAGTTTTGAAGTAGTACTAGCTAGTTACTTAGAAGCATTCATGAGTTGGTAAAAAAGGTGTCTGTTGTACATTTGACTTTGATGAACAATTAATGGTAGGTAACTTTGTCCCACACGTTAAGCTAATTAAGATTATATTGCCTTGTGGCAATATCAAATTAGTGTAGTTTAATTTCATAATCTAGAACAATATTGTGGTCAAGGTTATGTAATTATGTCAGTAAATAGAGATCTTTATCATATCCCTTTTTAAGGCTCATGCCAAAAGGCCAACTTAAATTGCGTTGTTGGACGGCCTAAGTAATTTCTATTAGTAGCTATTTTATGCTTTTAATACATGTGTCTTTTACTAGCAAATAAGAGGATCATTGGTGTCATGCACTAAAAATTAACTTGCCTTTCAAAAACTTCACAGATGTGACCTAGCAATCCATGAAGTTTCAAAAATAAATTAGTTTTTGGGAATTTGAAATTTTTTGAAGATAAATCTCCAAAATTTATGGTCAAACGTTAGCTTAGTTAATTAAGTTCACCAATATATTAATGTTGGTGGAGCAATAGATATACGATAAAATAATTAAAATGCGTATAAATTGATTAGATAACTGCAAATTTCATCTGACTAGACAAACCCGGCCCCTTAAGTTCATCTAATCTATTTATTGCAATACTGGATATACAAAGACGAAGCAAAAAATTCATCTAATTGAGGAAAATGAAATATATACTAATGTCACATAGGAGTGAAACTTGTTACTTAAGATAATTTTTCTACTCTTTAATTACTACATTAGAATCTTTTCTTACGTTAAAGAGATCCAATAGTTCATGTATAACAAAATAACAAGTATTATTTCTATTTTATTTGTCCAACCACTGATACTGAACTTGTTCGTTTGCATTTTTCACCCTTGTATGTGTTATGTGTTGTGATTGGCATCTTATTCTATTTTATTTTTACGACTTACACCCCAAACCTTTTCATTTTTTCATGAAAAAATAAAATTATCTTCTTCTTCTTATTATTTTCTTTTTCATTTTCACTCACAAAATTGGAAATACAAATAACAAGAAAGAAAAGAAAATAGATAAGAGTTCGGACAAAAAGTAATACTTATCTAGTTTCTTTAGCCTTATTGCTTGGCACACAAATATGTGCAGAGCTCATTTCTTAGTTGCTCTGTTGAAATAAAATAAAAATATTTAGAACTTGGTCATAGATGACAGATTACTATATGACATCTAAGTTTAGGGGGTAAACATGATTGAGACTCTCTCTTTTGTAATTACCCAATTTAATACTCTAGCTAGTTATCATTATAAAGTAGCTGAGACCCATTTTAAATTGAAACAATTCAAGTATTTCAACAGGTTAATTGTATACATACTTTTAGATTACTCACTTCCATTAATTTTGAAACTCATCTCCTACCTTTAATAACTGGGAACAAATAAAATGGGACAGCTTAGACCTATACAATCGATAAGAGTTGAGGTGGAGCGGTAAGTACTTTTTCATTCCTAATTAAAGGTCTCGGATTTAAGAGGAAGGTCTCGGATTCGAGCTTCTCTGAATATGAAGTCGCCTTTGTTAGATAACGCAATTGATGACAGCACACAACTTCAGGAATATAATGGACCATTATTTTCTTAAAAATAAATAAATAAATAAATAAAAGGAGCAACATTTTTATGGAGTTGCGTAGGTTATTTCTCCCTATCAAGCAAACAATATTTGTTGTGTATTGTGATTAACCACGAAACAAGAAATAAAAACAAAGAGACTTTTTGGTTGTTGGATCCTACGCGGTGTACGACGTTACGTTGTTGACCAAACATAGGAAACTTAGTAGAATCATATTTCTCAATCAATCCACATTTGAACTATTGTCTTAATCCAAACACGCATCTCTAATTTCGTATTTATGCGACGTGCAAACTACTCTTCCTTGGATTATTTCCATTGAACAAGGACTAACAACAGTCCAACCCACACGTTGGATCGTTTGGTACGTAGACTAAATTATCTCAAAATTATAGTCCTGAAATTATAATATCTAGAGTGATATAAAATAATTTCAAGTTGGATGTGGAATAAGGTGGATATCCCAAGATTAAGTTTGGTATTAAATCTGCACCATATTTGATTGATGATATAATAGGTACCAAATTTAATCATGAAATATTCTCTTATCTCGCGTACCAAATGACAGTATATATCTTGCTTGTATGGTGTGAAACGAAAAAAACGAAAAAGGAAACACTTTCTTGTGTAACTTTGGCTTATCTTTTCCTTTTCTTGATCTAAGAGGATTTACTTATCGATGAGTATTAAGTAGTTAAAACAGGAAGGTAACTTTGGCTTATCACAATGACACAATGTAAAGAAGGTAAGAAACCACAACGAGATTGATATGAATCTAAGAGGATCAGCTGCGATTGGTAAATACTTATTCGCACCGAATAGTAGCAATAAATATAATTTTGTTATAAAATATAAATAAAGAACAATAAGAATATAACCAAGAACAAAAATAAATAGAGAGAAGAGTGAGGCTTCTTTATTTCTCTTTTAAAGGATGAGACATCATAAGATTCTTGATTATACAATAAACAAAACTTCTTTACTTATAGGAAAAAATACTTCCAGTTTCTGACTAAAAGACAGACACTTCAAATTCTGATAGATATCAACTAGATCTTAGATCTTGATAGACATTCACTATAATGTAAATACATTTATAACACTCCCCCTGAATGTCTAGGTAGATAATGTGCATCGTTAAAACCTTACTCGAAAAACCTCAATGGGAAAAAATCTAGTGAAGGAAAAAGAGTACACATCTCTAACAATACGCATTTTGTCTGCCTCATTAAAAACCTTACAAGGAAAATCCGGTGGGACAAAACCTTGAAAGGAAAAAAGAGTACAACGCGTATTAACTCCCCCTAATGAGAACATCCCTCAACCTTTGCATCCCAATTTTGTGCACCATCTTCTTAAAATTTGCAATTGGAGAAGACTTGGTGAATACATCAGCCACATTTTCACTTGAACGAATCTGTTGCACGTTAATATCAATATTCTTTTATAGATTACGTATGTAGAAAAACTTTGATGAAGTGTGCTTTGTTCTATCTCTTTTTATGAATCCTCTATTAAGATGTGTTATGCATGTTGCATTATCTCCATATAAAATTATGGGTACATTGTCATATTTCACACCATATTTTTCTCGAATGAGATGTATCATGGACCTCAATCATACACATTCTCGGCTTGCTTCATGAATAGCTATTATCTCAGTATGACTCGATGAAGTGGCTACAATAGATTGCTTTGTATATCTCCAAGATATGACAGTGTCTCCACATGTGAACACATTGCATGTTTGAGACCGAGATTTATGCGGGTCAAATAAGTACCCAACATCAGCATGACCAATAAGATCGGGACTGCAATCTTTAGAATAAAATAAGCTCATGTATGTGTTTTATCTCATTCTGATCTCTCTTAGTAGGAGCAGAAATATACATTGCTAACAAATTGACTGAAAAGGTTATATCACGCCTTGTAGTATTTGCAAGATACATGAGTACATCAATTGAGCTAAGATATGGTACTTCACAACCAATCTATTTCGGTATATTTCTCATTTCAGCAAATAATCTATGGCTTTTGAAAACTCTCCAAGAGTTTCAATAATATTCATACCATCAATTTATCCCTTAAAAGGATAATAAACAAGTTTCACATATACTTTATATGCTTCAGGCATTTGACTTCTTTAAGGATTTTCATATGGATTTTTGTCAAGTGACAATATCAATATGTGTGACATCTTCAAGTGTTTGGACTACAAATCAAATAAGTGTTATGCTTACCAAGATACATCCTTTCATGTCACTTGATAAATGTTTCTACGTCAGCATGCTTAAATTAACGTAGAATTTAGATCTTCATAAGCTTTCACAATATTACGTCAATATTGTATCAAAGATATCGTCGACGGTTTCTCATTTTGTATCGATTCGCAATGTGACATAACATTTTGAGATCTCATCACTTCATTATTTTCAGGTACCTGAACCTATCATAAGGTTTCATGAAGTGTTATGTTGTCGGCTCTTCAAGAGCACATTGTCTTCTTATTATGATTACTTGCTCCTTATCCTTTTTGATTTTATTTCATTTAGAACCGATTAGTCTACCATGCTTCACGCATGAATAGACTTTGTCCTTTAGGGACACAAACTAGGAGCACGTGCAGCTTGAACATGAGATGCTTTCGACATTTGACGTGAATTATAAGGATCTGATGATAATTCCTAACATACTTCATAACTGCTTATAATCTCCCCCTTATGTTAGGAAAACTAACATACATCCTCCATATTTTTTGAGAAATCCATCTTTGTACATCATGGTATATTTATTAATCGTATACCACACATCAAAACTATTAGATGGAATAGTTGGTTCCTGACCTTGAACCAATTGAGAGGGAAGAAATAATCATAATATATTGGTCTAATACATACAAGTGCTATTATATGCAATATATCATATTTCATACCAATACATGAAACTTTGTTCTCGTTAGTAATGGTTCAATTATTTATGAAGTCATTCAATGCTAAATCAACATCATCAAGATAATTATCTTGGTTACACAATCTGAAAATTATGCTCAATTTATATTGAACAAGTAACTTTATGAATGTCAAACGTAGGTTGACCATGAATGTACATGTGATCATCTCATTGATGCATCTTTTCAACATATCACATGATAGGTGAACGGACCCTTATTCACCTTTTATTCTTTTCAGATTTTGAGGGATCCAATCCCAAAATTAGTTGGTCCAACCAACTTATCATGAGAACAAGCAACATTAAAGTTCATGGAGAATTTTCTAATTCTTCAATATATGTTCAATACCCAGTATGCACATCTTCGGGATATCACAATAACTTTTAATCTAGTAAACTCCAAGTTTACCGTGATATGTATTTTTGCTTTAGTAAATTTCAGATTTACTATTATATGAATAAATTTCAGATTTACTACCTCAGAAATAGATTTCAAAATTATTTAACCTCTTTCGGAGGTGAATTGTGATACAATCATAATCAAGTGCACGTTTACATTAATAAGTTTCTCATTCCCCAGGAATGAAATATAATCGTGCCTTAAGCCTATCAAATTATGATAGCTTATAACCTCTTTCAAGATTTTGCTACTTCAGAAGCAAATCGAGGCATACAGATGATGTAGAGAATTTTTCTCTAGTATATCTTATAATCATATAAGCGTGTGAAATTATTATCATATTGTCCCTTCACGCGTATATTCGTGCATTCAATCACTTGTCTTCTTTTAAACATATTATGCACTACTATCACATACACCTCAAGAATGAAGTAAGTTGTCATATTTCAGACTTATCATATATTCTACCACATTCACTTCATGGAATGAAGCATATTTAATGGGTTGAATTTCATGACTTTTCATTAAACACCCATTATTTTGTCTTAGCCATCATAATATCATCAATATGGTGTATTAAGATTCAAACTGAACATTTTATCCATATAAAAGCGTCTTAGGCATGAATCGATGAGACTTGAACCCAACATATTATCATCCTTTTTGATAATATTGTTCTTGAAAAATAAATTTAAAATATAAATGATTTCAAACCAATTATTTTTCCTCAAATCCAATAATAATTATATTAGTAGTAGCAAAAGAAAGATAACATAAAAAATTACTAGCCTTGAAATCCTTCAAATTTATAATCTCATCAGATTTATAATCTCACCATGTTTGGCAGAGTCTCGTGCTGATAAAGTGTTATAAAACAATAAAGAACAAAAAATCTTGTTTGACAGAGTCTCGTGCTAATAGCGTGTTATAAAACAATAAAGAAGAGAGAATAGAGAGAGTGATTTTTATTTCTTCTCTTGAGGAATGATTTACAATAAAGGAAGCCTTTCTATTTATAGAGGAAATTTGCCCCTAGTTTCACACTAAAAGACAAATACATTAAATCCTGATAGATATCAAATAGATAGATCTTATTAGATCTTGATAGACATTCTAAATACATTTATAACAAATTTATTATAATTAAGCGCATTCATAAAGTGATAATGCATGATAATTAATTATAGGGAATCCCTAATTATAATTAAGTGCTAGAAGTTTATGCATAACTACATGTTATACATTAATTCATTTCGTGCAAATATCATGTGTAGTAAATTTTTGCTGTTGTACAGTTGTAGGTTCATGTAACCCAAATCATATAATATTCACTGCTGTAAATCTATTATTCGTTTTACATCTCAAGTTATAAATATACATATATGTGTTCACTATATATTAAATTGTAAATTCAACTAGTACGATAACATTAACTTGATATAACTATAGAAATTATTGCAGTAGTGTGGTTGTAGAGTACAAGACAAATACACAAATAATGTTTAGACCCAAAGATTACTTCCAAGAAAATGGAATCAAAATAAAAAGGAAATTGGAAATAAAATGAATGTGATATGGGAAAGGGTGGACAAATTTTAGTACTGCTTACAACTTTGTACTTTAATTTTCTTTCGCTTTACTCCTATGCCTATCCCATAAATAACAGCTGTCCCTCTTTAGCCTGTCTTGTTTTCTTAAAAAGGTTCTGTCTCTGATGTGGACTGACACAAAAATTAATTTAAAATTATTATTTCCGTTATTTTTTACTTCTCCATACAGGATTTGACAGAAATAACAACTTAAAAGATAATTTTATTTTATTGATGCTATTAATTACTATAACTCATCTAAATATTGATAAACTTATAATATGTAAAAGATAAAAGAGACATGATTAACTATTCCTTGATTTTATAAATTAATTTAGTAAAGTTAGACAATCATTTGTAATACATTACTACGTTAAAAAAAAAAGATGGAAAGAGAGAGTATCGTAAAAATCTAGATGTTAAATACAAATTTAAATTACTAATAATTGTAAAAGATTTATATAATCTTTTTATTGATGGAATTTTGTAAATAAATGAACCTTTAAGAAGATTGAATATCATTTCGTTTACGATTTTCTTTAAGCTTCCTTACCATCTAATTTGTGATTTCTGTGAGCAATTCATCATGATTGTGGCAATTCATAATGAGTGCTTCCTGTTCTAACCCAATTTTCTTCCTTTTTCGTAATTCATCACTGATTTTTTAATTATTTTTTATTATTATTGTAGTCGAATCAAGCCAATTTATACATATCTGGATTAATTTCACAGAAATATGGTACTTTTCACTAAAATAAATATCAAGAATGTTGTCTATCAAGATTACTTGAATAAAGAAAGAGAAATCAAATAGTGTTTTTGTGAAATTCAAATCTAAAATCGTATAATTTTTAGTTATTTGATTGATTACTAGGCTACAAATTTAAATAAAATTCCCCGTTCACAAAGTAACTCTTTGAATTTTTTCTTTTTCAAAGACCATTTTCGAATTCTAAAATGCTTAGTTAACTTTAAAAGTTTATGCTAATAATTACTAACCTTTAGTTAGCAAACAATACCCCTTCGTCCATGTTATTTAAAAAAAAAAATCACTTTATTTACTTTTATTTATTCACTATACTTAAAAAATAAAAAATATCAAATAAAAATAGAAAAAATTACAGAAACTAGCATCCTTAAGACTATAATTACAATAAATAGCAATACTTTTTAAAAATCACAACTTAACAATATTTTACCCACTTCATAGTAATGGAAGAATATATATTTTTCAATTGTGCATATGTATTTATGAGTAATACATATATATTTGTATTTATATAGCAATATTTTACTTAAATACAAAATACAATTTGCTACTTTTCGTAATTATGAAACTGTTGCTATAAAAGTTATAATTAAGGCTAAAGAGTTGATATTTCTGAAATTTTCCCATAAAAATATTTTCTTATCACACAAGACTCCGAAGCGGGCCTCTATTTCAGCCATCCTGCACCAATACGATGTGTGACATCCTCGTCAATCTCTCCATTCTCCCAAATCATATGTTCAAAATACTTGAAACTATCTCTCTTCTGAATTGACCTTAATTAGATGGTACCATTTTGAGTTTCTAGTATGAAAACTTTCTCAGTAGGAAACATTTCCTCCAAATAAATCCTATAAAAAGTTCTTAATATAGAGTGTTTCCTTCGATGAATTCTATGTAGCGTGAATTTTAATTGGTCGAGCTCTAACACATACATCATACATCAGACACTGAAAAAAATAATAATTCTAAAGTACAATTTGACATGTTATATTGGCATTACTAGTAATTACACTAGAATTAAATATAAAGAAATACAATAGTAACTTTTAAGTATTTTTTAATTATTATTTAAAAATGTTTACACTGTTGACTATTATTAGCATCCCACCGTTGTATGGTCCCACCAACCAGGTGGCCAACACAAAAACAAAGCTTTTTAATTTCACCTTAGAACGTGCCCATCATAACGGTAACCATTATTGTTTCTAATAATTTAATGAATCAAGCGGTCCATACAAATCTCACCCGTTTAACAAAACTTCCTCCCTTCGATCATCTAACTGTACACGTGTACGCTCCTGATTTCTCAACACGGAAGTAAAAGACGTAAATAGACGAATTCAACTTTTAATTTTCCTTTTATAATTTTATATTCCCACTTCCCCCCTATATATACTCCTTTTCCTGTGTCAAACTTCTTCGTCTCTCTACAACAAACTTCTTCTTCTTCTTTACCACCTATACATACAGATACTTACACTTTCTCTCTCTAAAAACTCATTACCACTTCATACAAAACAGTTAGTTAATTTACAATTTTAGAGAGAGAGAGAGAGAAATGGCTTACTCGAGTATGATTGCTGTGGTGTTTGTCATTGCTTTGGTTACTGGATCTGTTTTTGGTCAGGCACCAGGAGCATCACCAGTGGCTTCACCAAAGGCATCTCCAGTTCCAGTTCCTCCCGTAGCAACACCTCCTACTGCAGTAACAACACCAGTATCTGCACCTGCAGTATCTCCTGCTGCAAGTTCTCCTACTGTTGAGTCTCCGGCTTCATCTCCACCAGCTCCACCAACTGCTGAAACTCCGGCAGGTGCTCCATCTGCTGGGGGTGCTCGTTCTCCATCGTCGATTGGTGCTACTCCTACTGGCTCTCCGGCTGAATCTCCTAACGCTGCTTCGTTGAACAGAGTTGCTGTTGCTGGATCTGCTGTTGTAGCAATCTTTGCTGCATATTTGGTGCTTTAAATCTGAGAGGAGATACTTGGATTTGGATTTGTTGGAGAGATGTTTATGATTTTTTTAGGGTTTTGTTATTTTTTTAGTTCCATCTTTTTTACTCGATGTTTATTCGTTTTGCTTTTACTTTACTCGTGGGACACTGCGTACATGCTATTGATTTGATTTTTACTATGGTTATTGTTTATTATTATTATTATCACCATTGTTATTATGGGTTCTTTGTTATTTATGGTACACTATGAGTTTTACTTTGCATTCTCCAATTTAAGTTTTCATTTCCATATAACTCATGTTCTTAGGAGTTACCTTACTAACAAGAGTTAAACAAATTTACCCCTAGTTCGATAGCAATAGGAAATTTAGCTACTTTGCATAACCCGTGCTTTTTAAAAATATCGATTGAATTCATATTAGATCCTTTTTACGCAATAGACTTTCCAGAAATATCAACGAATTTATATTAGATTTTTTTTTGTAGTTTATTTTTAAAGATTCCGATCAACAATGCCGAAGGACGGTGGTAAAAAAGCATAGGTTGTGGGAATAGGGGATCACATGGTTGGACAGACAGCTGTTTAAAGAACTACTTTAGGTAACAGTAAGCCATGTGCTTCTGGGCCGATATAGTCGGAATCACGTTATACCTAGGAGTAAACTTTTACTTGTTCATTTATTTTTTATTTTTTGTTTCTGCCAAAATGACAGACCGTGTACTATGGTGAATGAGACATTTGGGTAGGAAACTGCTCCCTCCCAGAGTTCACATGACTAGCATCTTTGTTAATTATGGAGTAGTAAATTGATTGACCAAAACTGAAAACTTATTACTGCATCAGCATCTACATTCTATAAAGTTTAAATGTATTATAGCATTGTGTACGATTTTACTTTGAAAAATTCCTCTACTATGAGCTGTTTTGTCCAAAAATAGTGTTTCATTGATCATATTGTGAGATATAATATTTAAATTAAAGTATAAGTAACATCAGTATTAAATGGCAACAAACAACAAGTACCATGTATGCTTTGTACATGGATTATGTCTTGATTTTCTAACGTACCAAAACGATCCAGTGGAAGGATAATTATTGCCTCCCTCTTACGTTTACTGGCAATTTGAGCAGTAAAAATATCAAATACTTAATAGTGTGTGAAAGGAAAATGTTTTCTTAAAAGGTAACTTTTAACTTATTTTCTGGAATTTAATACTAATAGATAAGTATCAGAAAGTATACAATATTTGGGATGTGCTTAATTGGTGCTTTTATCTCCATTTGATTGACTGAGGGTCCTCCAAGGAGACGCATGTATTAATCTGGATGAGAAACATTTGTTTGTTGTAAATAGAGTTCTCGTCTTTACTTGATTGGTAGCTTTTATATGATAACCAAAAAATTGTTATATGATATGGATGTCATGTAACATGTATATGTGTGAAATATTTTCAAATTCAAATTTACTACTAACTATTATCTCTAATATTTCACACATATACATGTCACATGACATCCATATTATATAACACTCTCCTTAGATGTTCATTAATAGATAATGTGTCTCGTTTAGACCTTATTAGAAAAATCCAATGGAAAAAGGCCTCCCTTTGGATGTCCATTAATAGATAATATGTCTCGTTAAAATAAAACCTTACTAGAAAAATTCAATGGGAAGATAATGTGTCTTACTAGGAAAATCTAATGGGAAGATAATGTGTTTCGTTAAAACCTTATTAGGAAAATCCAATGGAAAAAAGCCCAGTAAAGGAAAAAGAGTACACACATCTTGTAATACGCCTTTAGTGTTGCATCATTAAAAATCTTAACAGAAAAATTCGATTGGGACAAAACCTTGGTAGTACAACGCGTATTTTACCCCCTAATGAGAACTTCAATTTAATGACTTGAATCTTCTCATCCCAATCTTGTGCACCATCTTCTTGAAAGTTGCAATAGGTAGAGACTTGATGAATAAATCAATAATTTTTTCACTTGAACTAGTCTGTCGTACATTGAGTATTACACAACATATATATTAAAGAATTAGAAGTTTATATTCTTCGAAAAACATTAGGAGTTCTCAAATGATTTCAGATTTACTACTTTAGAAGTAGATTTCAAAATAACTTTCTTGGTTATTCTGCCTCTGTCGGAGGTGAGTTGTGATATCATCACAATCAAGTGTACATTTGTATTGAAACAATCAAAATCCTCATTCACAAGAATGAAATATAATCGTGCCCCAAGTCTATTAAATTTTGATAGCTTATAACCTCTTTCATGATATTGCTTATTCTGCCTCTGTCAGAGGTGAGTTATGATATCATCACAATCAAGTGCACGTTTGTATTGAAACAATTTCGAAATCCTCATTCACAAGAATGGAATATAATCGTGCCCTAAGTCTATCAAATTTTGATAGCTTATAACCTCTTTCATGATATTGCTATTTTAGGAGTAAATCGAGGCATAAATATGATAGAGAGAATTTCTCTATATTGCTACCATATTCACTTCAAGAATGGAGCAAATTGTCATCTTTCAGACTAGACAAGTTCCATGACTTTTCATCAAAAACACATTATTTTTTCTTAGCCATCATAATATCATCAATACGGTGCATTGAGATTCAAACTCAACATCTTCACCCATATAAAGGCGTCTAAGACATAAATCAATGGGACTTGAACCCAACATATTATCATCCCTTTTGATTATCATATATTGCTACCACATTCACTTCTTGTAATGAAGCATATTCAATGGACAAGTTCCATAACTTTTCATCAAAAACACATTATTTTGCCTTAACCATCATAATATCATCAATATGGTGCATTGAGATTCAAACTCAACGTCTCACCCATATAAAGGCGTCTTAGACATAAATCAATGGGACTTAAACCCAACATATTATTATTTCTTTTTGATAGAAGGTAATTTTTGTCACTAATGGGCATGGTATGAGAGGTCATTGCATACATGATTGTCGTGCGACCTAATTTGATATAGAAGTTTTATAAATCCTCCATTAAAACAAAGGAATATAAAGTGATGGCTCACTTGGCCTTTCAAAGTAATGTTGAGGTCTGTCATGTAAATATATTAAATTTCACAACGTGAGAATGAACTTTTAATGAATATTTATGAAGCATGTACATGTGATTATAATTCATTCCTTGAAGAGAATGAGATTTGTGATAAGCATAGTTGATGCTCGATCATTCTTGAAATGAATGTCTCAAAGATGAGATAAAAATTATGAAAAGGGACATGCTCATGCATGGTTGGATAAATTTCACATCTCACCTCTACCGAAGGTTTGATATTTTTTTTTTGTAAGTGGTCATTGATTGCGTACTTATAGTATTCCATAAATATTTTGATACGTTTATCATGAATTACCAAAGGAATAAAGCAAGAAACAACTCTTGCTTATATAATATTTTATGATTATGACCGTACTTATATGATTTTCTCCTTGAAGGAGATGTTCACCATATGAATAATGTGTGAAAAATATGTAGCACACGAAATTAATTGAGAGCTTCAAAATAGCTTAAGTGTTACTATCTGGAGGAATGAAATTGTTCATAATATTGGAATTGTAGTAAGTCTCGAAAGATACTTATTAAGTTTCAAAGACATTACCAAACATAAATTATATTGAGACTATAAATAATTGAAAGATGTTATATTTTCATATTACTATAATCGACGCGAGTTATAAATATTTATGTAAAGGTTATCCGCATTTTTTCTCTTATTTATGAGCATGATGACAGAATCACATGCAATAATAAATTAAAAATTTACTAAAATAAATATCAATTGGCATGATGGTTGACAATCTCGGTTCAAATGTGATACAAAAATAATTGAGAATCCATGTGGTTATATATTGAAGAAATAAAAAATTCTTCACGAATTCTCTTGTGCTGCTTGTTCTAACAATGAATTAATCATTGTACCAGCTAAGGTTGTGATGTATTCCCTAATTTTTTTGGAACATATAAAAAGGTGAATATGGGCCCTTTTGCCTGCCCTGTGGATCGATTACTATTATATAGTTTAATAGATGCATCTATGATATGGTTACATGTGCTTTTCTATTAACTTGCAATTTGATTTTTGCATAGTTGTTTGCTCAAATTATTAAATTAAGAGCATAGTTCTGAACTATAAATTATGTTGATAGTGCTGGTTGGTTTAGTAGAAATTGTACGCCTCCAATTCTAGCTAAATCATTGATTATGAGAACAAATCTCCCAAAAGAAATTTGGAATGAGATGTGTCATTCAAAACATAACAATATTTATATGCATCAAGCCAACAAGGATCCCCTATCACTATTGGTTCAAGGTCAAAAGCCAAATAATTTTCATTTAAAATTTTTAGTAAACGACATATGATGCAATTACTTCATCACAATGCACAAATATGAATCCCAAGATAAGATTGAGGATAAATGTTAGATTTCCCTACATTAGGGGGAGATTTGATTAACAATTGAAAATTATGCATGAAATGAATTATCTAGATCCTCATAAAAAATATATATGTGAACTTGAAGTTCAAGAGATAATTCATTGCAAAATGTTGCAAACTAATTGTCAGATATTTGCTAATTCTATATGATAATTCAACTGTAAAATGCTCAAATAAAAAGTCTGTAAAAGGACAAAATCTATGACACGCCTGGAGCGTAATAGACCAATCGATTCCTAAGATAAAACTCCTTGAAGAAGGAAAGGAGCAAATAATCAAGATGGTCAAGATAATAAGGCAAGTGCTTTAGATCCGACATAACACCTCGGCAAAGATTCAGGTAACTGAATAGTAATGACTATGAAGAGATCTTTATTAAGTTATGTCTTATTAGAACCAATATCAAACAATCAACGATGATATCTTTGGTGTAATATAGCGCTCAACATTATAAATAATATCGAGGATCTTAGATACAAATTTGTCAAAGAGTATGGATAGATAAATTATTAGCCAAATAAAAGTATGTAATTCAAGTAATTCATTTCACTTGAAAAGTGAATTTTTGGACTCATAATCCAAAGATCAGAGGTATAATGCCAGTATGTCAGTGGGGTACAAATGATTTATTATGCGAGAAGTAAAATTTGTAAGATATAAAATATGACTTGTGCCTTGGGGCATAAAAATTTCACAAAGTTCTTGGCATTATTGTAGGAAAATTGTTCTCCTGAAGCTGTGGTGGATGAAATAAAGTTTGTTTCAGTCTGACAATGATATGGGTACGACCACGAGGATGCACTTATGTGAGAATACATTGGACCTGTCCAATAAAATGCCCAAACGAAGTATGGAGAAGTCCTTGGATCATACTAAAACCGACCATAAACTTGCACTCCAAGGACGCTCTTGGTCACATTGCATTAAAGGGACCTTTTGGTTATTTTACCTATTATTTGAATACACTATAAATAGAATAATGTAGGGTTTTAGTCATTAGTTTTTGATTAATAGAAAAGTGTAACACTTAGAAATATTTCTCTTGAGAGAAACGCCCTCCTTGGCCAAAATTATAACTAAGTTTCAACTTGAGTGTGGAATCACTCGTGTAGGATTCAAGCTTGGAAACGTTGGATGCTTGAGAGACCGAGGTCCCTCTTATGCCAACATAAGAGATAGAAGAATTGTTTTGAGTAGTTTTAAGGGTCCAAGAGTGGAATAAACTCTTGGGTTCTTAAGGTTATGCCTTCATGTAGTCTATCTATCTACCCCCTTTGTCTAGTGTAATCTTTGTTGTTATTTCTTGTGTTCTTGTAACTGTTGTTTATTGTTAGTGTAATCCACTTGTTCTTCATGTGTTGATGCTGATTTGAGTGTTATATACATCACTGAATCTTGTATTCTCCTTGTTGGTAGTGAATCCGAGAGTGGTCTCCAAAATGGACCTCAGATCCTTAAGATTAGTGGACTGATTTGGAGTATGTTTTGATACTTCCTTATTTTTCTTATATCATTTGGTATCAAATAATGGCTTGATCTTGTTCCTAAAAAATCAATCTTGGGCTTGCTTTTTAGAAAATTAAAAAAAAAAGTGTTAAAAACTAAAAATTCCAGAAAAATAGCAATCTGTCCGTGTTTGTGTTCTTGGCCAAAATTATGTTCTTGTTGTGTCTTGGTCGAGATTTGTTTGTTGTGTGTCTAGATCTAGTAGTGTTCTTGTTTGTTTTGTTGTTACTAGTGTTAGTTTTCTTCTCTACTAACACTTTGAGTCTAGATCTAAACTTGAGCTTGAATTTATTGAAAGTTGTTGTGAACATAAACTTGGCCCATTGTTGTTGTTCTTGTTGTTATGGATTTGAAGTTAGCCGTGTGGTTGTTGTTGTAATTCTTGGTGGATGTTGTTGTTGTTATTGAAGCTCATCACAACCTTCATCTCTTGTTAAAACCAAAAACACCATACTAAAGACTTGACCGATAGAATTGTTGTTGTGGGTTGGAGTTGGCCATTGTACGTGTTGTTGTTCTTAGGAGATTATTGTTGGTTGTTTTTTCCTTGAAGTTCTTCACCATATTCATCACCTTGTTAACATTAAAGCGGACCTTAGCTCTATAAAGATGAAGGGAAAAAAGTGAAACTAATTTGTTAGTCTTGAAAGACTTACTATCACTCATCAATTAGTCAATCACATCTTAACCACTATCCAATAACTTTCCATTATTCAAGGACCTTTGTTTTAAGGAGAAGTACAAGTAAAGTCAAAGTCTTGAAACTTTCTATTGAAAAAGGGCTTCAAGACTTGTTTTAATTTCCCTCCTTAAACAAATTTCACCAATCCAAATTAAATTTTTGACCAAGACATGAATATTTGAGAATAACAATTCATTAGAAATACCGCAACCAATACGTGGCTGCCACGTCATCAAGTTACTGTTCACGCATCAAATTTTGGCTCAAATTTTTGATTTCGTAGTTTTCCTTTGTTGTTCCTTAGTTTCAATATTGTTGGTTCCAATACTAATTGGCAAACTAGTACTCATCTACTAGATTGTTAATTGGTCTTTGTGTTCGTTCATTCGTGTTAAACATTTGTTGGGTGCTTTTCTCTTTTATGAATTCGTTGTATCTTGTAGGTTCAAGTCCATAAACAAATTTTCTTTGAGTCAATTCAAATGAAAATCCATTTCGAACAAGAGTAGACTCGACCCTCAATCACTCACGAAGTACAAGCCGACTTTCAACACTTGTGAAACCAAGTGTGAGACGATCAAGTATGCGAGAGTGTGGTGAGGTTGCTTCAAACTAACTTGTGTTTTGTTTTGTAGGTGTGTTCTTTTCTTTTCTTTTTAGGTACAATTACAAGGGAACCCGCAGCTTCCACCTCTCAACCCATGGACAACAATGCCACCATTGTTATTTTGGCCTACCTTTACACTATGTCCCGAGACCTAGCTATGGCAAATGAAAGGTTGGATTGTATGGTAGGTCAAAGGGGGTAATTAGGTTGCCCGAACACACGTCAAGAGGAAGGCCATAGCTTATGTGAGCTACGAGGTAAAAACATTATTCCTTACACTTCTATGAACTTAGAATATTGTGTTGTGGCTAGTAGTGGCCAATTGGATGTAGTAGTGGATTTACCTAGAGTAAAGGTGTTTGAGTCTCCCTATGGTGATACTCTTAGTGATGTTAGGTTACGTGAGGACCAAACTCTTGTTGTAAGTACGCAAGCCCTAGTTGATCCTTTAGATGACGAAATTGATTTTTTTTTGTAAGAATGATTTATGTCCATCTAGTGCTGGCCTTTATAACTTGAACAAGGTTCTATTACCAATTGACAAGAGTACTCACACACTAGTTGACCCTTGTGCGAACCAAGGTGAGTCTACGTTAGTATGTGAGTTGTCAACAACTAGTGAGGATGTGAATGAATATCAACCTACTCATGAATGTATTCCACTACTTGAGCATATATGTGGCATGCTTAAAAAATCTCAAGTTAGTGATGGTGTTTATAGAGTTAATCTTGATGGTGCATGTGACTCTTTGAATATCTTGTGTGGTAAAAGCCTTTCTAGTAGTTTAATTCATAGAGATCATGTGTATGAAAATGTTGTAAATGATGGCATATGTCTTTTTGAAGTAGTACTTCTAGGCCGTGTCTTTCTATTCTTGAATGTTAGTCTTCTCTTAAAGGCAAATATCATGCGTGGTTGTGGGAGTAACATTCTAGGGGAAGGAATTTCTAACCTCAGCTTACACCCTTGGCTACTTCTCCCATTTGACCCCGGTACCCTCCCGAAATATGGGAATTTCTACACTTCCCACTTTATGATTGGTCAAGACGACAAGCAATGTTTGATAGTGGGTGCTAATGAAGGAAAGAAAGGTTCTTCCTTGTCTCTTTTTGCTGATGATTACCTCTTCTTTTGTGCGATTTATACTAAGTTTTTCATGTTCAACACAAAGGACCCGTGAGTATACTCTAAGTTTGTCCCACCTTGGCATGGCATGTGTGTATTTTGCTAATCCTAACCCTCACGTCATGAGAATGTTTTGCTTACTTGTCCTTCTTTGATTTTGCAAGGAGCAGATTCGAGGTCGAATCTTTTTTCAAGAAGAGGAGGATGATATGGGTACGACCACGAGGATGCATGTATGTGAGAATGCGTTGGACCCGTCCAATAAAGCACCGAAGTGAAGTGTGTAGAAGGCCTTAGATCACACCAAAACTGACCTTAAACTTGCACTCTAAGGGCGCCCTTGGTCACATTTCATTAAAGGGACCTTTTGGTCATTTTACCTATTATTTGTAATACACTATGAATAGAATGGTGTAGGGTTTTAGTCATTAGTTTTTGATGAATATGAAAGTGTAACACTTAGAAACATTTCTCTTGAGAGAAAGGTCCTCTTTGGCTAAAATTGTAATTAGGTTTCAACTTGAGTATGGAATCACTCGTGTTATATTCAAGCTTGGAAACGTTGGATGCTTGGGAGATCGATGACCCTCTTGTGCCAACGTAAGAGATAGGTGAATTGTTATGTGTAGTGTTAAGGGCCCAAGAGTAGAATAAGCTCTTGGGTTCTTAAGATTATGCCTTCATATAGTCTATCTATCTACCCCTTCATCTAGTGTAATCTTTGTTGTTGTTTCTTGTGTTTTTGTAACCGTTGTTTATTGTTAGTGTAATCCACTTGTGCTTCAAGTGTTGATGCTGATTTGGGTGTTATATACATCATTGAATCTTGTATTCTTCTTGTTGGTAGCGAATCTGAGAGTGGTCTCCAAAATGATCCTCGGATCCTTAAGATTAGTGGAATGATTTGGAGTGTGTTTTGATACTTCCTTGTTTTCCTTGTATCATTTGGTATCAAATCATGGCTTGATCTTGTTCCTACAAAATCAATCTTGGGCTTGCTTGTTAGAAAATTAAAAAAAAAGGTGTTAAAAACTGAAAATTCCAGAAAAATAGCAATCTGTCCGTGTTTGTGTTCTTGGCAAAAATTGTGTTCTTGTTGTGTCTTGGAACTTGGACCATTGTTGTTCTTGTTGTTATGGATTTGAAGTTGTCTGTGTGGATGTTGTTGTAATTCTTGGTGGATGTTGTTGTTGTTATTGAAGCTCATCACAACCTTCATCTCTTGTTAAAACCAAAAACACCATACTAAAGACTTGACCGATAGAATTGTTGTTGTGGGTTGGAGTTGGCCATTGTACGTGTTGTTGTTCTTAGGAGATTATTGTTGGTTGTTTTTTCCTTGAAGTTCTTCACCATATTCATCACCTTGTTAACATTAAAGCGGACCTTAGCTCTATAAAGATGAAGGGAAAAAAGTGAAACTAATTTGTTAGTCTTGAAAGACTTACTATCACTCATCAATTATTCAATCACATCTTAACCACTATCCAATAACTTTCCATTATTCAAGGACCTTTGTTTTAAGGAGAAGTACAAGTAAAGTCAAAGTCTTGAAACTTTCTATTGAAAAAGGGCTTCAAGACTTGTTTTAATTTCCCTCCTTAAACAAATTTCACCAATCCAAATTAAATTTTTGACCAAGACATGAATATTTGAGAATAACAATTCATTAGAAATACCGCAACCAATACGTGGCTGCCACGTCATCAAGTTACTGTTCACGCATCAAATTTTGGCTCAAATTTTTGATTTTGTAGTTTTCGTTTGTTGTTCCTTAGTTTCAATATTGTTGGTTCCAATACTAATTGGCAAACTAGTACTCATCTACTAGATTGTTAATTGGTCTTTGTGTTCGTTCATTCGTGTTAAACATTTGTTGGGTGCTTTTCTCTTTTATGAATTCGTTGTATCTTGTAGGTTCAAGTCCATAAACAAATTTTCTTTGAGTCAATTCAAATGAAAATCCATTTCGAACAAGAGTAGACTCGACCCTCAATCACTCACGAAGTACAAGCCGACTTTCAACACTTGTGAAACCAAGTGTGAGACGATCAAGTATGCGAGAGTGTGGTGAGGTTGTTTCAAACTAACTTGTGTTTTGTTTTGTAGGTGTGTTCTTTTCTTTTCTTTTTAGGTACAATTACAAGGGAACCCGCAGCTTCCACCTCTCAACCCATGGACAACAATGCCACCATTGTTATTTTGGCCTACCTTTACACTATGTCCCGAGACCTAGTTATGGCAAATGAAAGGTTGGATTGTATGGTAGGTCAAAGGGGGTAATTAGGTTGCCCGAACACACGTCAAGAGGAAGGCCATAGCTTATGTGAGCTACGAGGTAAAAACATTATTCCTTACACTTCTATGAACTTAGAATATTGTGTTGTGGCTAGTAGTGGCCAATTGGATGTAGTAGTGGATTTACCTAGAGTAAAGGTGTTTGAGTCTCCCTATGGTGATACTCTTAGTGATGTTAGGTTACGTGAGGACCAAACTCTTGTTGTAAGTACGCAAGCCCTAGTTGATCCTTTAGATGACGAAATTGATTTTTTTTTGTAAGAATGATTTATGTCCATCTAGTGCTGGCCCTTATAACTTGAACAAGGTTCTATTACCAATTGACAAGAGTACTCACACACTAGTTGACCCTTGTGCGAACCAAGGTGAGTCTACGTTAGTATGTGAGTTGTCAACAACTAGTGAGGATGTGAATGAATATCAACCTACTCATGAATGTATTCCACTACTTGAGCATATATGTGGCATGCTTAAAAAATCTCAAGTTAGTGATGGTGTTTATAGAGTTAATCTTGATGGTGCATGTGACTCTTTGAATATCTTGTGTGGTAAAAGCCTTTCTAGTAGTTTAATTCATAGAGATCATGTGTATGAAAATGTTGTAAATGATGGCATATGTCTTTTTGAAGTAGGACTTCTAGGCCGTGTCTTTCTATTCTTGAATGTTAGTCTTCTCTTAAAGGCAAATATCATGCGTGGTTGTGGGAGTAACATTCTAGGGGAAGGAAGTTCTAACCTCAGCTTACACCCTTGGCTACTTCTCCCATTTGACCCCGGTACCCTCCCGAAATATGGGAATTTCTACACTTCCCACTTTATGATTGGTCAAGACGACAAGCAATGTTTGATAGTGGGTGCTAATGAAGGAAAGAAAGGTTCTTCCTTGTCTCTTTTTGCTGATGATTACCTCTTCTTTTGTGCGATTTATACTAAGTTTTTCATGTTCAACACAAAGGACCCGTGAGTATACTCTAAGTTTGTCCCACCTTGGCATGGCATGTGTGTATTTTGCTAATCCTAACCCTCACGTCATGAGAATATTTTGCTTACTTGTCCTTCTTTGATTTTGCAAGGAGCAGATTCGAGGTCGAATCTTTTTTCAAGAAGAGGAGGATGATATGGGTACGACCACGAGGATGCATGTATGTGAGAATGCGTTGGACCCGTCCAATAAAGCACCGAAGTGAAGTGTGTAGAAGGCCTTAGATCACACCAAAACTGACCTTAAACTTGCACTCTAAGGGCGCCCTTGGTCACATTTCATTAAAGGGACCTTTTGGTCATTTTACCTATTATTTGTAATACACTATGAATAGAATGGTGTAGGGTTTTAGTCATTAGTTTTTGATGAATATGAAAGTGTAACACTTAGAAACATTTCTCTTGAGAGAAAGGTCCTCTTTGGCTAAAATTGTAATTAGGTTTCAACTTGAGTATGGAATCACTCGTGTTATATTCAAGCTTGGAAACGTTGGATGCTTGGGAGATCGATGACCCTCTTGTGCCAACGTAAGAGATAGGTGAATTGTTATGTGTAGTGTTAAGGGCCCAAGAGTAGAATAAGCTCTTGGGTTCTTAAGATTATGCCTTCATATAGTCTATCTATCTACCCCTTCATCTAGTGTAATCTTTGTTGTTGTTTCTTGTGTTTTTGTAACCGTTGTTTATTGTTAGTGTAATCCACTTGTGCTTCAAGTGTTGATGCTGATTTGGGTGTTATATACATCATTGAATCTTGTATTCTTCTTGTTGGTAGCGAATCTGAGAGTGGTCTCCAAAATGATCCTCGGATCCTTAAGATTAGTGGAATGATTTGGAGTGTGTTTTGATACTTCCTTGTTTTCCTTGTATCATTTGGTATCAAATCATGGCTTGATCTTGTTCCTACAAAATCAATCTTGGGCTTGCTTGTTAGAAAATTAAAAAAAAAGGTGTTAAAAACTGAAAATTCCAGAAAAATAGCAATCTGTCCGTGTTTGTGTTCTTGGCAAAAATTGTGTTCTTGTTGTGTCTTGGAACTTGGACCATTGTTGTTCTTGTTGTTATGGATTTGAAGTTGTCTGTGTGGATGTTGTTGTAATTCTTGGTGGATGTTGTTGTTGTTATTGAAGCTCATCACAACCTTCATCTCTTGTTAAAACCAAAAACACCATACTAAAGACTTGACCGATAGAATTGTTGTTGTGGGTTGGAGTTGTCCATTGTACGTGTTGTTGTTCTTAGGAGATTATTGTTGGTTGTTTTTTCCTTGAAGTTCTTCACCATATTCATCACCTTGTTAACATTAAAGCGGACCTTAGCTCTATAAAGATGAAGGGAAAAAAGTGAAACTAATTTGTTAGTCTTGAAAGACTTACTATCACTCATCAATTATTCAATCACATCTTAACCACTATCCAATAACTTTCCATTATTCAAGGACCTTTGTTTTAAGGAGAAGTACAAGTAAAGTCAAAGTCTTGAAACTTTCTATTGAAAAAGGGCTTCAAGACTTGTTTTAATTTCCCTCCTTAAACAAATTTCACCAATCCAAATTAAATTTTTGACCAAGACATGAATATTTGAGAATAACAATTCATTAGAAATACCGCAACCAATACGTGGCTGCCACGTCATCAAGTTACTGTTCACGCATCAAATTTTGGCTCAAATTTTTGATTTTGTAGTTTTCGTTTGTTGTTCCTTAGTTTCAATATTGTTGGTTCCAATACTAATTGGCAAACTAGTACTCATCTACTAGATTGTTAATTGGTCTTTGTGTTCGTTCATTCGTGTTAAACATTTGTTGGGTGCTTTTCTCTTTTATGAATTCGTTGTATCTTGTAGGTTCAAGTCCATAAACAAATTTTCTTTGAGTCAATTCAAATGAAAATCCATTTCGAACAAGAGTAGACTCGACCCTCAATCACTCACGAAGTACAAGCCGACTTTCAACACTTGTGAAACCAAGTGTGAGACGATCAAGTATGCGAGAGTGTGGTGAGGTTGTTTCAAACTAACTTGTGTTTTGTTTTGTAGGTGTGTTCTTTTCTTTTCTTTTTAGGTACAATTACAAGGGAACCCGCAGCTTCCACCTCTCAACCCATGGACAACAATGCCACCATTGTTATTTTGGCCTACCTTTACACTATGTCCCGAGACCTAGCTATGGCAAATGAAAGGTTGGATTGTATGGTAGGTCAAAGGGGGTAATTAGGTTGCCCGAACACACGTCAAGAGGAAGGCCATAGCTTATGTGAGCTACGAGGTAAAAACATTATTCCTTACACTTCTATGAACTTAGAATATTGTGTTGTGGCTAGTAGTGGCCAATTGGATGTAGTAGTGGATTTACCTAGAGTAAAGGTGTTTGAGTCTCCCTATGGTGATACTCTTAGTGATGTTAGGTTACGTGAGGACCAAACTCTTGTTGTAAGTACGCAAGCCCTAGTTGATCCTTTAGATGACGAAATTGATTTTTTTTTGTAAGAATGATTTATGTCCATCTAGTGCTGGCCCTTATAACTTGAACAAGGTTCTATTACCAATTGACAAGAGTACTCACACACTAGTTGACCCTTGTGCGAACCAAGGTGAGTCTACGTTAGTATGTGAGTTGTCAACAACTAGTGAGGATGTGAATGAATATCAACCTACTCATGAATGTATTCCACTACTTGAGCATATATGTGGCATGCTTAAAAAATCTCAAGTTAGTGATGGTGTTTATAGAGTTAATCTTGATGGTGCATGTGACTCTTTGAATATCTTGTGTGGTAAAAGCCTTTCTAGTAGTTTAATTCATAGAGATCATGTGTATGAAAATGTTGTAAATGATGGCATATGTCTTTTTGAAGTAGGACTTCTAGGCCGTGTCTTTCTATTCTTGAATGTTAGTCTTCTCTTAAAGGCAAATATCATGCGTGGTTGTGGGAGTAACATTCTAGGGGAAGGAAGTTCTAACCTCAGCTTACACCCTTGGCTACTTCTCCCATTTGACCCCGGTACCCTCCCGAAATATGGGAATTTCTACACTTCCCACTTTATGATTGGTCAAGACGACAAACAATGTTTGATAGTGGGTGCTAATGAAGGAAAGAAAGGTTCTTCCTTGTCTCTTTTTGCTGATGATTACCTCTTCTTTTGTGCGATTTATACTAAGTTTTTCATGTTCAACACAAAGGACCCGTGAGTATACTCTAAGTTTGTCCCACCTTGGCATGGCATGTGTGTATTTTGCTAATCCTAACCCTCACGTCATGAGAATGTTTTGCTTACTTGTCCTTCTTTGATTTTGCAAGGAGCAGATTCGAGGTCGAATCTTTTTTCAAGAAGAGGAGGATGATATGGGTACGACCACGAGGATGCATGTATGTGAGAATGCGTTGGACCCGTCCAATAAAGCACCGAAGTGAAGTGTGTAGAAGGCCTTAGATCACACCAAAACTGACCTTAAACTTGCACTCTAAGGGCGCCCTTGGTCACATTTCATTAAAGGGACCTTTTGGTCATTTTACCTATTATTTGTAATACACTATGAATAGAATGGTGTAGGGTTTTAGTCATTAGTTTTTGATGAATATGAAAGTGTAACACTTAGAAACATTTCTCTTGAGAGAAAGGTCCTCTTTGGCTAAAATTGTAATTAGGTTTCAACTTGAGTATGGAATCACTCGTGTTATATTCAAGCTTGGAAACGTTGGATGCTTGGGAGATCGATGACCCTCTTGTGCCAACGTAAGAGATAGGTGAATTGTTATGTGTAGTGTTAAGGGCCCAAGAGTAGAATAAGCTCTTGGGTTCTTAAGATTATGCCTTCATATAGTCTATCTATCTACCCCTTCATCTAGTGTAATCTTTGTTGTTGTTTCTTGTGTTTTTGTAACCGTTGTTTATTGTTAGTGTAATCCACTTGTGCTTCAAGTGTTGATGCTGATTTGGGTGTTATATACATCATTGAATCTTGTATTCTTCTTGTTGGTAGCGAATCTGAGAGTGGTCTCCAAAATGGTCCTCGGATCCTTAAGATTAGTGGAATGATTTGGAGTGTGTTTTGATACTTCCTTGTTTTCCTTGTATCATTTGGTATCAAATCATGGCTTGATCTTGTTCCTACAAAATCAATCTTGGGCTTGCTTGTTAGAAAATTAAAAAAAAAGGTGTTAAAAACTGAAAATTCCAGAAAAATAGCAATTTGTCCGTGTTTGTGTTCTTGGCAAAAATTGTGTTCTTGTTGTGTCTTGGAACTTGGACCATTGTTGTTCTTGTTGTTATGGATTTGAAGTTGTCTGTGTGGATGTTGTTGTAATTCTTGGTGGATGTTGTTGTTGTTATTGAAGCTCATCACAACCTTCATCTCTTGTTAAAACCAAAAACACCATACTAAAGACTTGACCGATAGAATTGTTGTTGTGGGTTGGAGTTGGCCATTGTACGTGTTGTTGTTCTTAGGAGATTATTGTTGGTTGTTTTTTCCTTGAAGTTCTTCACCATATTCATCACCTTGTTAACATTAAAGCGGACCTTAGCTCTATAAAGATGAAGGGAAAAAAGTGAAACTAATTTGTTAGTCTTGAAAGACTTACTATCACTCATCAATTAGTCAATCACATCTTAACCACTATCCAATAACTTTCCATTATTCAAGGACCTTTGTTTTAAGGAGAAGTACAAGTAAAGTCAAAGTCTTGAAACTTTCTATTGAAAAAGGGCTTCAAGACTTGTTTTAATTTCCCTCCTTAAACAAATTTCACCAATCCAAATTAAATTTTTGACCAAGACATGAATATTTGAGAATAACAATTCATTAGAAATACCGCAACCAATACGTGGCTGCCACGTCATCAAGTTACTGTTCACGCATCAAATTTTGGCTCAAATTTTTGATTTTGTAGTTTTCGTTTGTTGTTCCTTAGTTTCAATATTGTTGGTTCCAATACTAATTGGCAAACTAGTACTCATCTACTAGATTGTTAATTGGTCTTTGTGTTCGTTCATTCGTGTTAAACATTTGTTGGGTGCTTTTCTCTTTTATGAATTCGTTGTATCTTGTAGGTTCAAGTCCATAAATAAATTTTCTTTGAGTCAATTCAAATGAAAATCCATTTCGAACAAGAATAGACTCGACCCTCAATCACTCACGAAGTACAAGCCGACTTTCAACACTTGTGAAACCAAGTGTGACACGATCAAGTATGCGAGAGTGTGGTGAGGTTGTTTCAAACTAACTTGTGTTTTGTTTTGTAGGTGTGTTCTTTTCTTTCCTTTTTAGGTACAATTACAAGGGAACCCGCAGCTTCCACCTCTCAACCCATGGACAACAATGTCACCAATGTTATTTTGGCCTACCTTTACACTATGTCCCGAGACCTAGCTATGGCAAATGAAAGGTTGGATTGTATGGTAGGTCAAAGGGGGTAATTAGGTTGCCCGAACACACGTCAAGAGGAAGGCCATAGCTTATGTGAGCTACGAGGTAAAAACATTATTCCTTACACTTCTATGAACTTAGAATATTGTGTTGTGGCTAGTAGTGGCCAATTGGATGTAGTAGTGGATTTACCTAGAGTAAAGGTGTTTGAGTCTCCCTATGGTAATACTCTTAGTGATGTTAGGTTACGTGAGGACCAAACTGTTGTTGTAAGTACGCAAGCACTAGTTGATCCTTTAGATGACGAAATTGATTCTTCTTGTAAGAATGATTTATGTCCATCTAGTGCTAGCCCTTATAACTTGAACGAAATTCTATTACCAATTGACAATAGTACTCACACACTAGTTGACCCTTGAGCGAACCAAAGTGAGTCTACGTTGGTATGTGAGTTGCCAACAAATAGTGAGGATGTGAATGAAGATCAACTTACTCATGAATGTATTCCACTACTTGAGCATATGTATGGCGTGCTTAGAAAATCTTAAGTTAGTGATGGTGTTTATAGAGTTAATCTTGATGGTGCACGTGACTCTTTGAATATCTTGTGTGGTAAAAGCCTTGCTAGTATTTTAATTCATAGAGATCATGTGTATGGAAATGTTATAAATAATGGCATATGTCTTTTAGAGGTAGGACTTCTGGGCCGTGTCTCTCTATTCTTGAATGTTAGTCTTTTCTTAAAGGCAAATGTCATGTGTGGTTGTGGGAGTGACATTCTAGGGAAAGGAAAGGCTAACCTCAGCTTAGACCCTTGGCTACTTCTCCCATTTGACCCCGGTACCCTCTCGAAATATGGGAATTTCTACACTTTCCACTTGATGCTTGGTCAAGACGACAAGCAATGTTTGATAGTGGGTGCTAATGAAGGAAGGCAAGGTTCTTCCTTGTCTCTTTGTGTTGATGATGACCTTTTTATTTGTGCCATTTATACTAAGGTTTTCATGTTCAACACAAAGGACCCGTGAGTATACTCCAAGTTTGTCCCACCTTGGCATGACATGTGATGTGTGTTTTTTGCTAATCCTAATCCTCATGCCATGAGGATGTTTTGCTTGTTTTTCCTTCTTTGATTTTGCAAGGAGCATATTCGAGGTCGAATTCTTTTTCAAGAAAAGGTGGATGATACAGGTAAGACCACGAGGATGCGCTATGTGAGAATGCGTTGGACCCGTCCATTAAAGAGCCCAAGTAAAGTGTGTAGAAGGCCGTGGATCACACCAAAACCGACCCTAAACTTGCACTCCAAGGGCGTCCTTGGTCATATTTCATTAAAGGGACCTTTTGGTTATTATACCTATTATTTGTAGTACACTATAAATAGAATAATGTAGGATTTTAGTCATTAGTTTTTGATGAATATGAAAGTTTAACACTTAGAAACATTTCTCTTGAGAGAAAGGCCCTCCTCGGCCAAAATTATAACTAGGTTTCAACTTGAGTGTGGAATCACGTGTTGGATTCAAGCTTAAAAATGTTGGATGCTTGAAAGATCGAGGTCCCTCACGTAAGAGATAAATGAATTGTTGTGTGTAGTGTTGAGGGTTCAAGAGTGGAATAAGCTCTTGGGTTCTTAAGATTATGCCTTCATGTAGTCTATCTATCTACCCCTTTGTCTAGTGTAATCTTTGTTGTTGTTTCTTGTGTTTTTTAACCGTTGTTTATTGTTAGTGTAATTAACTTGTTCTTCAAGTGTTGATGTTGATTTGGGTGTTATATACATCATTGAATCTTGTATTCTCCTTGTTGGTAGAGAATCTGAGAGTGGTCTCCAAAATGGTCCTCGGATCCTTAAGAATAGTGGACTGATTTGGAGTATGTTTTGATACTTCCTTATTTTTCTTGAATCAGACAATATTGATAAGCTTGAATACATATAATAAATTATTGTCATGTCTAGCTAGATGACAAAAATTATATGAAAATTTTTAAAGAATTTAAAATGTTATAAAACGATTCTATCGAATACCCCATGATTATAAAGATCACTTAACTTGAAAACATATCAATTTTGATTTCATGAAAATGATTAGTAAGTACTATGTTTTAGTACAGGTGGTGCACTTATGAATTGCGGAGCATCATTTATAAGAACAAAATAATGTTTTAAACAATGCGATTATAATACGCGCACTTACTCTTTTTTCTTAGCTGAGGTTTTATCCCACAGGGTTTTCCAAGCAAGGTTTTTAATGAGGCAACTAACAATGCGTTCTACTGAATGTATACTCGGAGTGTTTGACAAATAAAATATTTTTCCATCGATGAACATATGTTGTAAAGGTATTTATATCATCCGCATGAAATTCAATCTCAGATGGGCCATTTACTTATGTATAGAGATAAAACTACATCATGGCGTTCGGTGAAGTATACAATAGCTTTCACTTATTAAATCATGTTGAGATAATTGTTATTCATAAAACAAGCCGAGAATGTGTGTGGTTGAGATCCATGATACATCTTATCCGAGAAAAATGTGGTCTGGAATATGATAAAGTGCCTACGATTTTATATATGAAGATAATGCAGTATGCATAGCACAATTAAAGGGAGGATTCATAAAAGGAGACAGAACGAAGCACATATCGCCAAAACTTTTCTACACACACGAGCTCCAGAAAAATGGTGATATCAACGTGCGATAGATTCGTTTAAGTGAAAATATTGCTGATTTATTTATCAAGTCTCTACCAACTGCAACTTTCAATAAGATGGTTGTCACGCCCCAAAATCCCATCGGGCCGGACTGGCACCCGAAGCCGAGAAGGCCCGGGAGAACCCGCTCAAATACCTGTACTTTCACTTACATGTCACCAAAAATTTGGACAGCACTTTGTTGCATATAGAAGGGTCTAATTACCTGTATCAGTACAACACGCACAAATATATATATATAATACTTGGCCGTCGGGGCCACCACATATACAAATATAACATCACTATATAAACTCCCATGACTTTACCCTTCCTTATGTCTACAAAGCCTCTAGGATATACATGACATAACTAGGGTCGGGACAAACCCCCGCCCACACATGACACCTGTACAATAACAAAACATAAGGAACCGACTCGGAAAGCTCCGAAGCAAACTGGAGCTCACCAACAATAGCTGTATGACCTGGCTCCTATCTATGCTGTGAATGAGCTGAAGCACCTGTGCCTGCAGCATGAAATGCAGGTCCCCCGTGAGGGACGTCAGTACGAAATATGTACTGAGTATGTAAAGCTGTAAATAATCATATGTGATATAGGGGATCAAGAAAATCAGACGCAAGTGAATAAATCATAATAGAAGTGAACCACACTTCATAAACACTTTTAGGATCATGTACATTATCATTAATCTGAATTGGGTTCTTGAATTCAAACACATTTGTGGAACGGTATACATTCGTTCATTTCATTCTTTATAATTATCATTCGCCATTACCTCCTCCTCCCGAACCTCCAACCACCTAACAATAATCAATACTGTATCGTACTGTGACCATTAGGGTGCCCCCAGTACATATCAACTGGGATCGACCTATGCTAGGCTTATGCCCCTGGGATACCACCCATAAACACATAAACAGGGATCGACCCATGCTAGGCTTATGCCCCTCGGATACCACCCACACATATATCAAGTAACACACATAAGAGATCTTTCCAATAACTTAGTTCAAAAGCTTTTGAGATTATTACATTAGTGTTCATGCCAATATAGTACCTTTGGAACAATGATACATCAATAGGAATCAAGTAATAGACCTTCTATACAATAACAATGTCATAAAGACTCATTGGTATATCAACAATGTGTTTCAGAATCATCAATATCACAATAATGAAATAGGAGCCTTTTGGTATATCAATGAAACATTTTGACACTTTATAGAATGGAAACAACTTCGTTGGTAATGTAGAACAATACATGTTTTTGAACAACCTCGGAATCTTACTTGACGGAACATTGGTGTTTTCATGCCAAAGAACATCGTTAGAGTATGCTTTACATACCTCGTTGTAAATTCGGATACCAATTCAACACAACTTTCCGCCTTTACAAATCACTTATCTACAATGAAATGTTTGGCATCTAGTATTAGCAACCCAACACCACAATTCTCTTCCATAATTCCATACAACCAATATTTGCAAAACATTCCAAAAACCAACTTGAACCATAGGTTTATGTGTATATATGTATATATAATCATCATTTCAATACCACATCATCAATACCACATCATCACACCAAATCCCTTCACAATTCAACATAATCCAACATCATTTCCCAATCATCTTTCAACAACAATCACATAACATACTTCTTATGCTCATATGCATATATATATATATATATATATATATATATATATATATATACATATCCATATAAATAACACCAACATAATTTACATCCTTACCATAAAATGGCTCTTTTGATTTCGAAGTCCTGTAGGAACAAATAAGGGGTGCTTCTCGAAGCCCTCGAGACGGTGAACACAACTATGGAATCAATTTGGATTTTCTATGGTTGAATCACAAGATAATTGGAGTTGAAATTAGGCTAGGATTTCTTATTTTCAATAATTTGATGATAATTGATGGATATGAGACTAATTATATGTATATAATGACCAATTTTCGTCCATGAGGTGATGGAAAATGACCATATTGCCCTTAAAAATTTAAGTAAATCCGAATCTGTCCATGGTGGACTGTTTTGACAGGCTAAAGTAAATCGGCCATAACTATTTGCTCCGATATCGGATTTGGGTGAAATTGATATAGTTGGATAGATAATTCAAAGGGCTTTCATTTCATATAAAGTAGGCCACCCAGTTCGTCCTGTACAAGGAGTTATGATCATTTAAAGTTGATCCTAAAAATCTGTTTTGAGAGGCTGAAGTAAAACGAGTATAACTCCTTACTCAGATGTTGGATTTGGATGAAACCAATTTCATTGGAAATAGGACTCAAAGATCTTTCTTTTGATAGGTCGCAGCTCTCCCAGTTCATTATATTGAGGGAGTTATGATCGTTCAAAGTTGACCCAAAAAAACTGGCAGACCTCAGTAGTTTGTGTGCAGGAAATTTTCCTGCACATTTACTGTTCACAACATCCCGGCCACCGTTTTATAGTTTCGAACGTGCTCGATTATATCCGAAACTTATCCGTTTTTGGAAATCTTTATATCGTTGGAAAGTTTATTCAATAACCTTCGTATGGAACCATCGACGGGCAAATTCCGATATAAATAAAATAAAAAATTAATTCCATATAAATAAGACCAATACACGTACTTGAATACGCCAATACATGTACTTGAATACGGGGTGTTACAATGGTGCACAATATTGGGATGAGAAGATTCAAGTCATTAAATTGAAGTTTTCATCAGGGGGAGTAAAATACGCATTGTACTCTTTTTTCCTTAACCAAGATTTTGTTCAAGTCGGGTTTTCCTGGTAAAGTTTTTAATGAGGCAACACTAAAGGCGTATTACAAGATGTGTGTACTATTTTTTCTTCACTAGGCTTTTTCCCATTGAGTTTTTCTAGTAAGGTTTTAACGAGACACATTATCTATTAATGGACATCCAAGGGGGAGTGTTATATAATATGGATGTCATGTGACATGTATATGTGTGAAATATTAGAGATAATAGTTAGTAGTCAATTTGGATTTGAAGACCAAAATATTTCTTGTTCAATTTGGATTTGAATACCTCAATAGTTGGCCAACTTGCCAACTTAAAGTTAAGTTTGGCAAGCTTAGAAGCTAAATTTGGTGTCTCTAAATAGCCACCATTTGTACATTTTATTGACACATCCAAGTAGTAACAAAAGCATTACTAAAATTCTCTAGCTCTCTCATTTCTTTAAGTTTGATATTGATGTTTTATCTTTATTTTATAACAAAAATTTTCATATGCGATAATGCTGTATTTGATTGGACTAAACATGTTTGAATACATGAAATGCTTAAATGGGCCTTTATTTTGACTAGGACACAATCTTTGGACTTGGATTTTACTTGACAATGTTATGTCTCTCGATACATGGCTTGAACTTGGGCTTCGGACTATGGGCTTATTTTGTGCTGGCTGGCTTTTGACTAGATCTTGTAGTCAGTTTTGGATGATATATTATTGCCAATATTATTGAGCCACAAATTTGATTTTGGCTGATAATATATTGAATAACTTAGTAATAAAATTTGTAAGATTTAATTCAATGAAGCTGAAGTGTCTAGCTACAAGCCTACAATAATAGTCCGTGGGCTAGCCTCGTCAATCGTCATTGCAGAAGTGAGGCTTGCCCAAGCAACCAAGAACAATGTCATGTACATGTGTTGTGACTATTGTAAAAGTAAATTTTTGAGATTGTCATGGCGCAGAATCAGATATGATCCGATATTTCCTTGTTCCTTGTATTAGTTATGTTCTTTATATCTCGTCTATCAGAAACTAATTGAACTCTGCTTGATCTCTGAGAAAGGTTAATTCAATTCTCGATGAAAACGGAATTTTGCGAATTCTTTCCCAAACTAGTAGATCTTTTGAAATCTTCGAACATATTCGAGGGTTCAATGTTATTATTGTAACTTTAGCCATTCAAAGATAGTTGTTAAGGAAGAGATTTCTAATTACGAGTTCGGTCCATTTTCAAGCTAACTGAATTTATTTTATTAATTTACTTGCGCTTTACATGTATCATTTAGATATAATGTTACTCTTACCATTAGTAATTCTCAGATATGCTTTGCGTCAAAATTGATTCAGTGGGATCCACTCTCCCTAATGTCTATAGTTTATACGCGTCATTGCATTTATTTGTCGGGGTCTATCAGAAACAACCTTGCTACTTCTCCGGAGGTAGTGGTATGGACTACATATATCTTACCCTTCCCAGACCTCACTATATGGAAATAAACTGGGTTTGTTATTGTTGTTGCCGTTGTCATTGCATTTATTTTTATATATATATATATATACGTTATACAGTTCCAGATTATCAATTTATGTTAAACTCAAGACGGTATTATGTAAAAAATCTTTACGCTCTGACCAAAGTTAACTACGGAGTATATAAAAATTACTCCTAAATCATTAGATATAATGGTGAAATTAAAATGGACCACTACCAAATGCTAGCTAGGAATTCAACAAAGTCGTAATCATAATCATGCCCATGCACCAAGCATTTTACCAAATTAATCATCATGACAAGCCAAGAAATTAATCACAAAGGGTTCCAATCACAAATCAAACTACTTTTCTTTGTTTCAACGTGTTAGTTACTTGATTTTCACTCGATATGAAATTTATCAAAATAAAAAATATTTTTTTAAAACTAAATATACGCCATGAAAATAGTTTTTGACAAAAATGCAAGATAAGAGTGCATACAATAGATCTTTAAAATGTCCAAACCTTTCTCGGACCAGCACATAACGTAATTTTAATGCATCGGGCTACCCTTTTTATATATTGAATGTATTGAATATCCATTAATTTAATAGTCTTGTACAGACAGTGTCAAAGAGGAAAGAAATATTCTTTTTAAAACACAATAAAGAGAAAAATACTAATACAAATAAATTAAAACGGAGAGAGTAGTACATTTATCAACACAACCACTTTCAAAAAGCAAAGAAATAGAAATTAAAAAGCAGAAAATTCAAGAAAGCAAGAGGGACTTGTTCTACTAGGCACTGCCTCTATCCTGGCCAAGCTTATTAAACAACAAAATAGTAACTAAACATTCCAACAACTCCACAAATCAACAAAGTCATAAATGGTGACAATGTTACTGCTCCCGATGGATGTTTCGTCGTAGTAGTACTAGTAGTGTCAGGTTTCGCAGTTGTTGGGGTCCCTGTTGTTGGTGTGGTGGTGTCAGGTGCTGGCGTGGTCGCACCACCACCTCCACCACCACTGCTAGCAGCGGCGGCTACGGTGACTGAGAGCTTCATGCCGCCGCTGCAATGGCCCATTACTCCACAAATGAAGTAATGAGCACCAGGGGTCTTGAGAGGGATAGTGGTGGCACCACTACTGTCAGTTGATAGGGAATTGCTAGTACTGCATGAAGCATAATCACTTGAACTTACTTCATCTACTGTGTGGCCACTTGGATAGTTGAAAACTGCAAAAAATTTAAAAAAAAATTTTAAAAAAAATTATTTACTATTACAAGTTTAATTTCTATGTTAAAAGAAGTTTTTATCATATAATTACAAATAACTGTTTATTATAAGTGACACTAATAACATGCATGATGAAAGAGTAAGTAATCTATTGTAACATGTTAAATTATTTTCATAGTATAAGCATTTTTAATAATGTATACTGTGAGTTAGTCTCTTTGTCCTCTATACAAACTTTCCTCTTTAGTATGTAAAAAAAAATATAGCATCTTTTTATGTATAAAAGTAACTTAATTAACTTTAAATTTCTTATTTTAATTTTATTCGGTAAGGTATAGCCACATAACTTAATCACATCTGATCAAATCCGTGAAAAAAAGGAGATTTCTAGTGATGTTTAGACGGAATGGGCTGTTTATTTCTAGAAGCATGTCTAAGATTTATTTTAAATCGCAGTTTTAAAACTTTATAATTTCTTTTTTGAAACTTTGTGAACTGTCAAATAGCGTCATATAAATTGGAACATATAGGGAGGGCTATTCTTTCTTAATATTTTCATGTATAAAGATAATTTCTTGATTTTCTAAGTGTTTTTTTTTTTAGAAAAAAGTGTATAGATGGAGGAGAATTAAAACTTACCAAGTGAATCACCAACTTTAAAAGTTTTTCCACTTGCCCAAGTACCATAATCTACACTAAGTCCCCACCCAGATGAGTCTCCAACAGTATGAACTGTGGCCAAACTTGGAACAACACAACACATGAACAAAAAAATCCCAGCCAAATATTTTCCCATCCTGTTTTGTAATTTCTTTTTTTTTTTTTTTTTTTTTTTTTTTTTTGTTGATGGAGAGTTGGTTTTCTTTAATTGTGAGGTTTAATTTTTAGTGAAGAAGCCTATAGTTGGATTCCTTATATAATGAAAAGGAAATGGAGTAGGTCACTTAATATTTTTGTAATGGGGTACCGTGCATATATAGTTGTAAAGGAGATGTCACATTATTTCAATTTGACACACATATACCTAATGCCTAAGAAAAAGTGGTCTCTTTTAGTCTTTGTATTGTAGCCTTGAAGAATTAGGTTGGTGAAATAATCATGTTGTTAAGATATTCTTGTTTGCATGATGAAAATATGAGGGTTCAAACATTATATGATGTGAAATGCGTAGAGAACAAGTCATGGAGAATTATATATATGTTTGACCATTTTCACTCTAATGTGTTAGTTTTACATTACTTTGCACTCCAATTCCTACCCCCCACCCCCACATTATGTTATGACTGTCCTTGACTTAAGGCTTTTACGCTATTTCTTTTGTGATGTGGGCGGTTTAATGAGTAATTGATCTGTGAATTCAACAAAGCCAATGAAGATCAAATTCACCATGGCCTGAGTAGTGTCTTATCCTAAAGTTATCTCTATTCCATCATGCACACACTCTAAAGTCCCAACGCTTAAAATAAAAAGAGTTAATATCACGAAGAGAAAATAAATATAAGTGTGATAGAAATATTCTCCTTATTTACTACTATTAGTTTGTTTGATTAAACTTTTAAAATCTATTTATTAAATTTGTTTTTCAGCAGTACTTTTTGGGAGTAGGAAGATCACTATTCGAACAATTTCATTGAATTGGATATATAAAGTATGTAAGAACTCTCTTTATGTTAGGAGTAATGATAGATAAAGAGATTGTGGATAATATATATATATATATAGTATTTAGATTGGTCTCATAATTAGCTAGAATAAAGTGACACTATAGTCTATTAATAATTCTAAAAGAATTTTGTAGAAGTACCAAAGACATGTAAAGGTCCCCCAAATGACCAATTAGGAGAGGACAGTTATCGAGTTCATTTGAATATCGTACTTTAAACGTAGAGCATCTACTAAAAAAATAATTTATAATTACAATAAATAATAGTAAATACAAACTTTAAACCCCAAACCCCCACCACCACTACCCAAAAAAAAATAATGAGTAGACTTCTTTCTGCAAATATGGAAAATTGACACTCTGTTTGGCTTTGATGGATCGTCTTTATCGGATAAACTTACAAAATAGAGAAAATACATAGTTACCTCCTTATTTTGTTCGAGATTTGTAAAATAATATCTAAACTTTCACTTCGATCTATTATTTCATAATTCTTCTTTATTTCGTTACAAACACATCATTTATAATTGATATATAATTATATTCTTTTTTAAAAAATATTTATTTATTTTTTAAAATTATCCCTACCCCTCTCTGCCCCCCTCCCCCGCAATCCATCCACCCTTTCTTCTTCAACTCAATTCCACCATTAAAGCTCCTCCATTGAAGTTTATTTTTTTTATTCTTTTTAAAAAAAATCATTCATTAAAGCTTCATTTTACAATTAAATCATATCATTTAACTACCCACCACTTCTTCAACACAATGTCTTCTTACACACCATTAAAGCCATTCAACACAATGTCACCATTAAACTCCCCCATTGAAGCTTTCTTTTTTTAAAAAAAAAAATCATATCATTAAAGCTCCATTTTCAGTTAAATCATATCATTTAACTATTTTTAAAACTCAATTCAATCATAAAACTCACAATTCAATCATAAAACTATTTTTTAAACTGATTTGAACCAAAAAAAACAAAATGAACGAAAATGTTGATGGAGTGGGGGGTTAGGGGGAGATGCTGATGGGGTGTTGTATGGGGGTGAGGGTGCTGAAGGGGGTGGGGGGTAGAGGGGAGTTGCTGGACGTGGGGAGGGGGGAGGGCAGTTGCTGGATGGGTGTGGGGTGGAGGGGGAGGGGGAGGGATGGGATGTTAAATTAAATAAAAAAGAAAAATTTATTAAAAAATATGAAATTAAACGTATTTAACACGTGGAGTACCTGATTGGTGCGTGTGTTCACTCTTTTTGTTGTGTCTGAGATTCAGCAAAAAATAATATATTTACAACGAAATAAAAAAAAATTATGGATAATAGATCGAGTAAAAGTTTAGATATTTTTTTTTTTTTTTTTTTTTGCAAAACTCGGCCAATATCAGGAAGTTATTTATTTACTCTACAAAATATTCACCCAACAATTCATCAAAATGGTGTAAAGGTGGAGTTGGAGGTCCCACCACATGCCTACCTCAATAAAAGTGTCAATCATTTTTTTTTTCTCTTCCTTATATATTTTTTTATCTTGCGAAAATTAGTTTTCAATCCTCCTATGATTTCAGAAATTTGCATATTTTTTTGCGTACGTGTTAACTTTTGTTTATACGAAAATAGTCTAATACAATTCTAAGAACGTTTAATCTCACTAACAGGGAAATGTTCAGTGTGTATTTGATCTACCCATAATTTTTCACACTAACAATCAAGGAAAAGAAATTTCACTGACGGTAAGTCTGTGAATTTAGTAACTCATACTACTCCCTCCATTCGGTTTTACTAGTCATATTTTGATTTGACACATCAATTAAAAAAAATAATTAATAACATAACTATTTTATCATAATATCCTTATTAAATGATATTTATATTGTGCTTTGAAATTAGTTTATAAAAAAACAATTAACGCTAAGGACAAAATAGAAAAAAAGAAGTTATCTTTTTTTGATATGTCAAAAAATGACTAGTAAAAATAGAAATTCAATGAGTACAGTAGTGACAAGTAAAAATAAAGTGCTAAAAAAATTTCTGTTATACACCAGCATTAATTGCTTATTTTTAAAATTATTCTCATGACAAATAGTACTACTAAACATTAATTAATAGGGTACTATGGCAAAATAATCTTATCAATGATTATTTTTTAATGAATATGCTAAGTCAAAATATAACAAGTAAAAATGAAAGGAGAGAGTATTACAATTCAAATTATATCTATGAATACCAGGAAGCCAAATGTACAACGTTACCAAGAATTACCATGAAAACTATGATAGTAGTTCTCATACAACGACCCACGATTGAGACAATCTAACAACTGTTTTAGATGTCAAATTCTCATATTGTTATAATTGGAATGTTTATTTCAAATTTTAATCATTTCTTATGGTGAGGTCTTTACTTTATTTTACCTTCAATTCGACTTCCGCTAGAAACCATTATTTTTCATTTGAATCACAAATAGTTCATACCAACTTATTTGTGATTTTGAGTCTTCAAACTGAGCATTACATTGCTACAAATGGGCGTTTAAACATTGATTGATTGATACTTGGAAGAAGTTAAGTTGAAAACGCGTATTTGAAAGTTGGATGTTTTGTGAATGAAAACGTAAAAGAACTCTTAAAACTTGTCTTCATCTTAAATTTCATATTTCAAATTTGAAGTTGATAATAGTGCAAATTGGTTTAAAAAAAAACATTTATTTGATTAGAAAACTAATTTTGGTGGGGACGTTAGGCTGCAGAGGGTTGGGCGAACTGCTCCCCCTCCTGCGCCTGCTCCTTTAGTTGCCCTAGTTCCAACTTGATCATTTGACAGCAGTGGCGGACCCAGAATTTAGGATCGTGGATGTCTCAGGGAGGTTCAAATATATATATTGATGTTCAAAGCTTTAAGTTTTCGTTTGAAAATTAAAATACCTAGCTATCTTATTGGCTTTCTGGGTGCTCTTTCGACTCTTGTACCAATTTTTATATATTTCTTATATAATTATACCTAATCTGTGTCAGATTTAACAGGTGCCGAAGCACCACAGGTCCGCCCCAATTTGTCAGGGAAGTAATAACATAAGATGGATCGTCGAAGATTGTGCTGGAATGAATATGATCCATCCCTTCTTAATTCTTATCTATCCCTTGTTTATTCAACGTATCGGGTTCGAGTTTGAGAGTGAAAAACAATCTTGTTAGGGAACGCTTCTTCTTAAATGGGCCTTACGGTGAAAATACGAATAAGTTGGGGTCTTAATGCAGGTCTGGGTTGTAGTAAAGATCAGAATTAACTAAAAGGAAGAATTCTCTGACATGGGATTCGGAGATTTGGCTAATGATAGTAATGATATCAATTCAAATGTTACATCTTACCTGAAATTCTGGTAGCACTTCAACATCACTCTAGTTTAGTGGATTTACTTTTTTGCTTTTTTTGATGACTACCTTCTTTAACATATCTTAAGCTCTGACTTTTATCAGGCTTAAAAAGTAACCGTCAAAACTAAAAGGCGAATTCATGATGTGAAGTTTATGAGTTCGGATAGCAACCTCAAGTTAATATACAAAAATAACCAGGTGCACAATCACGTAATCACAGATATTTAATGGGTCTCAGCAAATGCAATTTAATACACGTGAACCCATATGTTACACTGTATAACCATATAGGTAAAACTTAAAAGGTGCCCCACACTCCAAAACACACTCTAATAAATAAAGAATGCAAATATGTGAAATGGCGGAAACCATAGACTAAATGAAAATAATTCAAGATGAGTTGAACAGTGGTAAATAAGAAAAGTGATGTTGCACCAAACGGCTTGATATAGGTGATTTCTGTAGAAATGTACTGTTCAATGAGTTCATAAACCCAAGTATTCACTTCTGAAACCTACCTTAAAACAAAAAGTTTATAACTACTTTTCATCTTCTTAAAGCAATGAACTCCTAAAAGGATCAATCAGGCAGTTTGATACATGGACAAGACAATAGTTCATAAGCCAGCCCCCTTTTTTCTGCTTATAGCATCGGCTTCCATTGCCAAAACTATGAACTTTCCATTTCTCTATTGGAAGCCCTTGGTCAGAAGAGAATGATACTGCAGGGAAGAAGGGAAAGAATAAGAAAGGAAAAGAAACAACTCAGTTAGTGAATTTTACGTAGAGAGGAGGGGAAGCAGGACTAAAGGAAACGATAACAGGAATGATTAGAGCTAGACCAAAAAAAAAGTATTTGAAATAATTTAAAAGAAAGGAATTGTAGCTGCCAGGGGATGGGGAAAACTGGCATCAGCAGACTACCGTAGCCATTCTACACAGCCTCATTTTAAAATCCACGCCAATCAAACAGGAGGATTGAATTTGGAGCAGGAAGTATAGTTTTGGAAAGTAATAGCAGAGATTATGTTATAGTTCAGGACCTATACTCGGTGATGTGTGAGGTGGTACTACGTGGCTAATATAAAATTTTATTAAAAATATTAGGGTTCAAATACTATGGAGAATGAAAGAATAATAAAGGAACTGCTGTTTATATAAAAGCAGAAACAAGTACGAGCACAGCTGGAGGTGGAGAAGGTTTCACTCATGTCCTTACAAGTTAGTACAAATCATGGTGCACTCATGATGATACAGTATCAAGTATTGTGATGTGTGAGGAAGTCCCAGATCGGTGGTTATGGAATGGGTCTTGGGTGATCCTTCCTCTTGAGCTATCTAGCTTTTCGGTTGAGGTAGGCCCAAAATCCATTCTTTAGCGCCAAGTGTTCTTTTCTCGAGCACAGTAGAAGACTTCTGTCACTTGCTGGAGCCCTGCTGATACAATCCAAAATGCCTTAGGACCTTGACGACCCCTTATTGCAATCAAAAGGGTGCCATGAGATGGTGATTACATCCAAGAAGGGTCAAGGTGCCTTGGAGAGGTCAAAAGGAGGCAAAGAAGAACTTGGAGAAGCACAGGGGGCACCTGCGAAGCCACCTGCGTGCGCAGGTGAATGAGATGCATCCGCAGATGACTTTCCAGAGGCTCCTGCGAAGCCACATGCGTGGGCAGATGCTTGGTCTGCGTGGGCATGTGCCCAATTTGCTGAAATGGGTCACTTTTGGGCACATAATTGTAATAATTAGCACTTGGCTATAAATAATAGTTTCTCTTTCATTTTTAGACAAACTTTGATGCTAATGAACAATTACACTCTTGTGAGTGTGAGTGAGCTTGGATTAGCTTACGTTGAACAATCGTTTGAAAATGTTGGTTGCTTGGGAGTTCGATTTCCTTGTGGTTTATGTAAGATTTAGGTGCTTTGTAGGATTATTGGATTGAGGATTTAGGGTTTAATATACCCTTTATTTGCTTTTCAATTCCTTCTTTGTGTCTATCTATTTGCTTGCTTTATCTATCCTTTTATCTTCGATCCTTCGTTATCGTAGTTTATTGTCGTTTTCGTAGTTTACTCTTATCTTCCAGATTATTCAAAACAAACAGGATACTCTCAGTTGGGCAGCAACTAGACGAGAGTTTCTTTGTCAGCAACTGCCATAGTTTACAAATGAAGCAAGTTGATAATGGGATGATAACTGCTTTGGAAGCCGATTTGGAAGATTAAGGCAGGTTCAAGGCATCATGGTTTGGGTGGGTTGCCTCTTGGGCAGCCTGCCTAACTCAAAACAACTTGCAGAAAAGAGGATTCCTATTGTGCAATAGAAGCTATTTATGTTACAATGACCAAAAAACAGTAGATCACCTCCTCCTACTCTGCAAACTAACTAGACTATGCTAGGATTTGTTCCTAAATATATATGGAATCTATTGGGTAATGCCACTGAAGGTAAGAGATTTGATGGAATGTTGGCAACATCAGAGGACTCCAAGAGCATTGAAGCAGATCTCGAGGACCATCTCTATATGTATATTCTGGACTATTTGGCTAGAGAGGAACAAGACATGTTTTGAAATTTGGAACAATTGCATCTCCAGAATCAAGAATAAATGCCTCCAAAATTTATATTTCTGGAGTAAGTTGTATCATGTATGGTGGATAGTCTTAGCCAATATATGGATTTTCTAGATTTACTTGGGAGATGGAGGTTCTGGATAATGGTTTTGCAAGTGAGATAACGGCTCTCTCTCTCTCTCTCCCCGGTCCCCGTCGCCGTCCCGACCCGACCCGACCTCCGGTTCCAATCCCCCCCCCCTCTCTGTTCATACCCCCCCCCTTCCGGCTCCGGCTCCGGTTCCGGTTCCAATCCCCTACCCCCCCCCCCCTCGGTCTCCAGCCGCAGCTCCGTCTACACCCGCCGCTCGGTCGCCAGCAGCCGCAGCACCCAAACGACGACCAGTTCCCTCGGTCTCCAGCAGCCGCAGCTCCATCTCAGCACCGGAACCCGGTCTACGCTGGGTTTTGGTTTCCGGCTTGGTCTACAAGTGTAACCCGGTGACTTCTAACCTTTGTTATTTCATTTCTCGTATTATGCTAGTATTATCCCCTGTACCTTGACTTGTGTTTGATTTGTTGATATTGTCTGTTGTCTGCTGTTGCTGTGGTCGTTTCTTGCACTGCTTTTGATTGGGTTATCGGCTTGGGGCTCTATTTTTGGGGCTGTGGGTGTTGAGTCCAGTGGTGTTTGCTCTCTATTTGAGTTTAGTTTTGTTCCTTGATTGTTTCTTTGATTTTGTATGAGCCTTGTATTTCTTGCTGCTGCTTTGCTACTACTATCGTTTATATTTTTATATTTTCTTATATTTTCTTGTAGTAGTGGCTGTGGGCGGTAATGGTTGGATAGGGTCATGTTCGAGGGGGTTGGGGCGTGGGGCCGTTGTGGGGGCGGGGGATGAGGAAAGGGCGAGAGTGGGAGGGAGGCCAAGGTTTGGCCGCGGGGGTGGTAGAGGAGAGCGTGTGGATAGTGATGGTAGGCTGAGGGTTGGGTCTTGAAATATAGGGACCCTTCAGGGTAAGTCCATAGAGCTTATGAAGATTCTTAGGAAGAGGAGGATCAATATTGCGTGTGTTCAAGAGACCAAGTGGGTAGGGTCTAAGGCTAGGGATGTGGATGGTTACAAGCTGTGGTACTCTGGGAGCGAAAGGCGTGGGTATGGAGTTGGCATCTTAGTAGATGAAGAGCTTAGAGGTCAGGTAGTAGAGGTGAAGAGGATCAACGATAGGTTGATGACTATTAAGTTGGACATGCGGGGGTTTACCCTGAACGTGTGTAGTGCTTATGCGCCGCAAGTGGGCTCGGAGGGGGAGGAGAAGATGCGGTTTTGGGAGTCTTTGGAGGAGGTGGTGAGAGGCGTGCCGAGCTCGGAGAAGATTGTTGTAGCAGGAGATTTCAATGGGCACATCGGGGCGTTACCGGGAGGCTTTGGTGATGTGCATGGTGGTTTTGGTTTTGGGGAGAGAAATGAAGAGGGGGCTACTCTATTGGAGTTTACGAGGTCCTTTGGGCTGGTGGTGGTGAACTCGGACTTCCCGAAGGAGGACGATCACCTGATCACCTTTCGAAGCGCGATAGCCAGGACCCAGATTGACTTTTTGTTGCTTAGGAAAGGGGATAGGGTGTTGTGTAAGGACTGTAAGGTCATCCCGAGTGAGAATCTTTCGACCCAATATAGACTCTTGGTTATGGAGTTGGGTATAAAGAAGAATAGAAAGAGGAGGAGTAAGGAGTGTAGACCTAGAATTAAGTGGGGCGGCTTGACGCCAGTGAATGCGTGGGAGATAGGGGAGAAGTTGGCGGGAATGGGGGTGTGGGAGTGTAGGGGGGACGTGGATAGTATGTGGGATAGGGCGGCGAGGTGCATCAGGGAGAATGCAAGTGAGGTGTTGCGTGTCTCTAGGGGCCAGGCCGGGCATCATCGGGGGGATTGGTGGTGGAATGAAGAGGTGTAGAAGAAAGTGGGGACCAAGAAAGGGGCGTATGCTAAGTTGGTGGAGAGTAAGGACGAAGAAGAGAAGCGGGTAAACAGGAAAGAGTACAAGCTAGCTAGGAAGGAGGCTAAGTCAGCAGTCACGACAGCTAAGACGGCCGCTTTTGAGAGCTTGTATGCAGGGTTATAGGGGAAAGGAGGGGAGAAAAAGTTGTTTAGACTCGCTAAGGCTAGGGAGAGGAAGGGACGTGACCTCGACCAGGTGAGGTGCATTAAGGGGGAGGACGGTAGAGTGTTGGTGGAGGACGGCCACATTAGGAATAGATGGCAGTCGTACTTTCATAGGCTCTTGAATGACGAAGGGGATAGAGCTATTGTGTTAGGGGAACTGGAGCACTCAGAGGAGTGTCGGGATTTTAGTTATTGTAGACGTTTTAAGGTAGAAGAGGTTAGAGAGGCTGTTCGCAGGATGCGAAGGGGCAGGGCGACGGGGCCGGATGAGATACCGGTGGAGTTTTGGAAGTTCGTTGGAGAGGCTGGTGTAAGGTGGTTGACTGAATTATTTAACGAAATCTTCAAGACGGCAAAGATGCCCGAGGCTTGGAGGTGGAGTACCATGATCCCTCTCTATAAGAATAAGGGTGACATCCAGAGTTGCAATAACTATAGGGGGATTAAGTTATTGAGTCACTCTATGAAGATTTGGGAGAGAGTGGTCGAGGTGAGGCTGAGACGGATAGTGTCTATTTCGGAAAACCAGTTTGGATTTCTGCCTGGCCGCTCAACGACGGAGGCAATTCACCTGGTACGAAGGTTGGTGGAACAGTATGGGAAAGGAAGAAGGACCTGCACATGGTGTTTATCGACCTGGAGAAGGCATACGACAAAGTCCCCAGGGAGGTGCTATGGAGATGCTTGGAGATGAGTGGAGTCCCGCTGGCATATATCAGAGCAATTAAGGACATGTATGATGGAGCGAAAACTCAGGTGAGGACAGCGGGAGGAGACTCAGAGCATTTCACTGTCTTGACAGGATTGCATCAGGGATCTACTCTTAGTCCCTTTTTGTTTGCTTTGGTGATGGATGTGTTGACGCGGCGTATTCAAGGGGAGGTGCCTTGGTGTATGCTTTTTGCAGACGATGTAGTTCTGATTGATGAGACTCGAGGGGGTGTGAATGACAAGTTAGAGGTGTGGAGACAAACTCTTGAGTCTAAAGGGTTCAGGTTGAGCAGAAGTAAGACAGAATATTTGAAATGCAAGTTTAATGACGTGAGGCTGGAGAATGAGGTGGTAGTAAAGCTGGAATCATAGAAGGTATGTAAGAGGGATAGTTTCAAGTATCTCGGGTCCGTGATCCAGGGTAACGGTGAGATTGACGAGGATGTCTCGCACCGTATTGGGGCAGGATGGATGAAGTGGAAGCTAGTGTCGGGGGTGTTGTGTGATAAGAAGGTGCCGCCCAAGCTTAAAGGCAAATTCTACAGGGTGGTAGTCCGTCCGGCCATGTTGTATGGAGCGGAGTGTTGGCCAGTTAAGAACTCCCACTCCAAAAAATGAAGTGGCAGAAATGCGGATGTTGTGCTGGATGTGTGGGCTGACTAGAGGGGATAGAGTTCGGAATGAGACTATCAGGGAGAAGGTTGGTGTGACTCCAGTAGAGTGCAAGATGCGGGAAGTCCGATTGAGATGGTTCGAACACGTGAAGAGGAGGGGCATGGACGCCCCGGTTCGTAGGTGTGAGAGGCTAGCGTTGAATGGTTTTAGGCGGGGTAGGGGTAGGCCGAAGAAGTACTGGGGTGAGGTGATTAGGCGGGACATGGAGCAGTTACAGCTCACCGAGGACATGACCCTAGATAGGAAGGTCTGGAGGACACGAATTAGGGTAGAAGACTAGGGCCAGTTTGGGTCGCTAGTGTAGGGAATTACTTGGTGGGGGTATTATTCTTGTTATGATTCCGTGTTCCATGTTTTATTACGAATCTGGGTGCTTTCCTCTGTTTTCTATTACTTATGGGTGCCGTATTTATGTTATGAAATCTTGTTCTGTGCTTTACTATGTATTTGTGTGGTATCTCGTGTCTTGAGCCGGGGGTCTATCGGAAACAGCCTTTCTACTTCCTTAGAGGTAGAGGTATGGACTGCGTACATCTTACCCCCCAGACCCCACTAGGTGGGAATACACTGGGTTTGTTGTTGTTGACTTGGGAGATGGATGTAACTGATTGCATGGCCATTCCCTGCAGGTCTTTTGTATCTTTTTAGTACCATCATGGTAACTTAAAAATAATCGTTAACTTATCCCAAAAATAATAATTAAAAAAAGATGCACATACGTTTTAAGTGATTTCTTAATTGTTGATTGAAGACATAGGTGCTAAGAACTTAAATCAGACAAAAAAACTGTCATGATAAAAAGCAGATGACAAAGCAAGTGATAATGCAAATAAGTTGAAAATGAAATGTAATAGAGAGAATGACACACCTTACATACTTATGAATTGTTAAGTTAGTATGAGGAAATAGGAGCAAATGCAGGCTAGAGCATGAACGGAGACAAAGTAAGGTAATCAAGGGTATTGGGATGTTACTTCCGGATAGATAAGCAAATGGGTCACCTAAATTAAGTAGGGTAAATGCAAGAAGGCCATTTGACAATTAACTGTGACTCCAAATTAAATGCTTGTTCATAATATTAAGGAGATGAGTGTATATGTCGGAAAAATGGGCAAAATGAAGACAATTAGATGTTAATGATAAAATAATACACAGGGGAAGAAACAGATAGCTGTGATCCTACTCCATCGTGCTACCCCAGCATCTTATATTTGCTAAAATATTGAACTGTTACAGCAAGTTATATGAGCTAATGAATTGACTCTTAATGGCAAGGCGGCAAATTGAGTATGGCTCTCATCAGAAAGTATATATCTGTTGTTCATGGGCTGAAATAAAAATGAATTACCAGCATGCTGCTTCCAGAAACCAAAGTAGAGAATCAACAGAATATGCAGCTTGAAGAAACTTAGTAATTTAGACAGCTAATAACCCCTAAGTCGCAATTCAAATTGTTTTGGTCGTTGAATGCAAAATTAGGCAGCTGGTGAGGTCAACATCTGAGGATCTCTAAGTTGAACAATGAATTGATTTAATCAACTTTCTAAACCAAAAGGACAACAAGTTGATAAAATTTTAACATATCAAATGTTGGGAAGTCTGTAATGATTCATAATTTGCCAGAACAAATATTGTTTCATTGCAACTAACCACAGGACCAATACGTCACCAGAATGCATTTTCATATATATGGGTAGACCAAGAATTACTGCATTCAATTATAATAGAGAATATGCCTACCATTAGTGATTCTCTTGCAATACCAATTTGGAGGAGATGCCACCACTGGACTAACATTTCTCTAAAAAATTATACGTGACTAAACATATTTTCCTCACATCTAAACAAAAAAAAGAGATAGAAAACAGAAGGTAATCAGGATAATAGAGGAAATCAATGAAACAGGGAATGTACATGAAGCTATATAAAAAGTTCTGACAAAATTTTTGAAGATGTCTGCCCGGATTCTACTATACAAACAAAGAGTCATAGAAACTCACTTCCTCGTAGGATTAACTTTCAAATTTCAGCAACATTAGCTCATTCTGCCACAGAGACCAATTCAGATGGTTGTTCTTGGGACTGGATGGTCTTTTTTGTCTCTGCTCTCAGAAATCTTTTACTATGTGCCACCCTTATAGCTCTCCCCATAAATTCCTATGGATAAAGATATAATCAAATCAAGTTTTTGACATTAACCAGATCCAAAGTTCAAGTCCACGAAAAAAGAGTAAATAAACTATAAGAACCGCTATGAACATTCAAAAAATGGGAACTGAAATTCATCAGAACAAGCACCCAAACCCATAATTACCTTTCCATTAACGGAGGATAATGCTGCGTCAGCTTCCGCCTTCGTGGTAAATGAAACAAATCCATATCCTGCAGATCGTCTGGGATTATCATTGAATATGACTTCAGCAGAAACAACATTAGCCCCATTAGCCTTAAAGAATTCCAGCAGGTCTTTGGACCTTGCTTCGAAATGCAAATTAGCCACAAAGAGATTGTGTACAGGCAACGGCTTGGATCGCGGAGGAGAAGAGGGTTTCTTAGTCTTTGGCTTAGCCCATGCAAGTCTCAAAGGTCTACCCTCAAGTTCCTGTCAAATGTCAACAACCAATAATGTAATCCAAACTCAGCTCAAAAAAGTCAAATACTGACAGAATTTTCAGAGTTAACATTCGAAATCCTTACATACGCTTCAAGATTTTCAAGAACTGCTTTAGCTTCCTCATGTGAACCCATTGTGACAAAGACTAAACCCCTGCTTCTTGTCTTGTTATACATTGCAACCTTGAGAACAAACAGCAGATGACAAACCCATCTCAGAAAAACTTAAAGTATAATCAAACCTTAAAGAAACATAACGAGTTCAGGCAAGTTTGGTACGGCAAAAATATTTTCCACCTAAAACCATTTTTTAGTATTTGGTTATAAGATAATTTCCTTTAAAAGATGCTTCATCAAAAGGAAAAAGTGACTTCCTTAACTTATGGTTTGAAGTCATTTTCCTCTCCAACTATCATAATTCTTAATTCATAAAACCAACATTACAACAATGCTTCCAACCTTTAATACAAAAAATTATCACCAAAACTCTATCATCATACCTTATACTTCACCTAGTATATCATTATCATGTCACCCACTTTATACTCAACCAAATATTATCTTATGTCATCTACTTTGCAGTATTTGATTACAAAGAAAATTTCTCCATCAAAAGTAGAGTTCTTTCACCTATGGAAGTGAGACAGTTTCCTTTCCCACTTTCTTATCCATAACACTAAGTTCTTCCCCGGACTACAAGGGTCTATTATACACAGTCTTACCCTGCATTTCTGCAGGAGGCTGTTTCCACAGCTCGAGACCATGGCGCCCTATTCACATGAAGCACCTTTATCAGTTACGCCAAGGCCCCCCTTCAACTTTTCAACTTCCAATACTACTAAGAAATCGTAGCTAGCCTGTCTACCCCACAAAGACGGGGTAAAAATCCATATACATTCTACCCTCCCCAAACTTGAGACCCCAGACCCCACTTGTGGAACTACAGGGATATATTGTTGTAGTACTAAAAAATCAAAGCTAAAAGCTTTATACTCATATCCTATCCTGCACCCATGTATTATTATTGTATGCCACATGCTCAACCAAACACTAGGCAATGGTACACAAGTTACAAGCATTTTCGGCCGAAAACATTACTCCCTCCATTCACTTTTACTTATCCACTCTACTTTACTTTATCAATTAGTTCCTAATTTTCCTTTATTACCAACTGTAGTCATTTTCCAAAACATTTTATTTATTATACTGAAAGGCTGATATAGTAAAAATGGACTGGTGTTTGAAAAAGCAGAAATTTTGAGAAAAGGAGCAGACCTCAATATCTTCAACAGTGCCGTATTTCTGAAAGAGAGGGCGAAGGTCATCAGCTGTATAGGCCCAAGGAGTATTCTGAGCAAGAATTCTTGTATTCAAACTTTCATCTTCTTCTGATTCATTTTCAGTTTGTGGAGTTTGGGTGGAAGAAGAGCAATGGGAGATGTAAAGGTAAGGTGTTTGGGGTTTGATGGAGATTATTAATGGGGATAAAAAAGGAGTAGTAGTAGTAGAATGCAAAGAATAGATGGAAGTAGCAGAATGGGGAGGAAAGAAAGTGGGTGAAGATGAAGGAGGGAAGTGGGTGGAAGAGGGAAATAGGGATGGAGAACATAGTAGGCGAAGTAACGCCATTGATGGCCAATTCCAAAGGCTGCTGCAGTTGGGATTGGGGGATAGTTTGGAATTAAGGACACGACTGGATAAGGCTCCTAAACTCCAATGGAATTTCCACTTTTTATTACGGATACCTCGTTTTTGTTTTAGTTCTTACTTTTTAAAATGTTTGTTTCAATTTATGGTAAAATTAAGAGTATTTTATTCTATTTTTTTAATATCATTCTTAATATTAAGTGATTAAATAAAGTATATTTATTTAAATTTATATTTTTAAAATATAATTAATAAGACTAATACTGTAAAATAAATCTTTAATAAATATCTTTTTAAGAAAAATATTAAGTCAAAAAGATTAACTATTTTGAATCGGAGAAAGTATTATTACTACATGGATAATTGAGTTTTTCTTTTCCAAATCCCCAAATAACCAGCAATTGCTAAAATCTCTGTTACAAATTTATGCTCTTTGGATGGGCACTTTGTGCATACCAAGTAAATCCCTTATTGTGTAATAACTTGCACACTACACGAATATAAATCATATTAGGCAAGTCATATGCATCAGATTCAACTCTGAAAGTATTGCGATGTATTCGAACCCGTCATTCATGTGAACCACCCTCCAAACCAACTGAGTCATCTCAAGTGATAAAAAAGTTATTTCTATTCTCAACGAAGTATTATCTAGAGCTTTTTTTTTCTCTGCCACCTTCCATCAACAACAAGGATCAAGTAACATTGTTTACTAAGATTAGAATAGATGAGAAGAAATCAGCTAGTGTGACCTGACGTTCATCACACTTCATCAAATCAAATTAGTAGGTCACACCCATAGATGCTAGAGTATATCTTTATAGGCAAAATATTATAGACTACCTCTTAAATTTGTCAATAAAATCTCATCTAAACACCCTGTGTTGTTGTATGTTCCAATAGAATATCTAAAACACATTACGTTCTTTATGCTTAAATTTTGAAAAAGCTTTTGGGAGTATTTTCAGTGTCCATCGCATAGTAAATTAATCAAATAAGATTTAAAATCAATATCTAAGGCTGCAAATAATAATCCATCCATAGAAATAGAAGAGCCAAATCTATGGTTATGGATGTAATGATATTTTCTTCAAAAGACGAGCTCTGTGACCAATTTTCTAGAAACAAAAACCAAGAACTCAACAACAATATGCTAAGTATAAATTTACGTGGAGTTTGTGGGAGGTGATGTATACTCCTCAAATATAAGGGCGAGCCAGAATTCATAAGGGAGGGAATGTCCATTGACTTCCTTGAGGAGAACCCTTTGCATATACTTCAGCATTAGTCGAGGAAGATAATGAAGTAGAAGATGATGATAATAAAGCAGAAGATGATGAATAAAGCAGCAGCAAATAGTAAATCATACATTACTTTAAGTAAATAAGATAAGATAACTGAGTTGAGGTCCAACACGTGACCCTAGTTGGAAGGGTGTCAGTACCGTCCCACGGGTAAAGACACTGAAGAGTTACCCTCATCTAGTAGGTACTCTAATGAGAATGGTGGAATGTCACGGCCCAAAATCCCATCGGGACGGACTGGCACCCGAAGCCGAGAAGGCCCGGGAGAACCCGTTCAAATACCTGTACTTTCACTTACATGTCACCAAAAATTTGGGCAGCACTTCGCTGCATATAAAAGAGTCTAATTACCTGTATCAGCACAACACGCACAAATATATATATATAAATATATAATACTTGGCCGTCGGGGCCACCCCATATATGAATATAACATTACTATATAAACTTCCATGACTTTACCCTTCCTTATGTCTACAAAGCCTCTAGGATATACATGACATAACAAGGGTCGGGACGAACCCCCGCCCACACATGACTCCTGTACAATAACAAAATATAAGAAACCAACTCGGAAAGCTCCGAAGCAAACTGGAGCTCACCAACAGTAGCTGTATGACCTGGCTCCTATCTATGCTGTGAATGAGCTGAAGTACCTGATCCTGCAGCATGAAATGCAGGTCCCCCGTGAGGGACGTCAGTACGAAATATGTACTGAGTATGTAAAGCTGTAAATAATCATATGTGATATGGGGGTCAAGAAAATCATACACATGTGAATAAATCATAATAGAAGTGAACCACACTTCATAAACACTTTTAGGATCATGTACATTATTATTAATCTGAATTGAGTTCTTGAATACAAACACATTTGTGGAACTGTATACATTCGTTCATTTCATTCTTTACAATTATTATTCGCCATTACCTCCTCCTCCCGAACCTCCAACCACCTAACAATAATCAATACTGTACCGTACTGTGACCATTAGGCTGCCCCCAGTACATATCAATTGGGATCGACCCATGCTAGGCTTATGCCCCTGGGATACCACCCACACGTATATCAAGTAACACATAAGAGATTTTTCCAATAACTTAGTTCAAAAGCTTTTGAGATTATTACATTAGTGTTCATGCCAATATAGCACCTTTGGAACAATGATACATCAATAGGAATCAAGTAATAGACCTTCTATACAATAACGATGTAATAAGGACTCATTGGTACATCAACAGTATGTTTCAGAATCATCAATATCACAACAATGAAATAGGAGCCTCTTGGTATATCAATGAAACATTTTGACACTTTATAGAATGGAAACAACTTCATTGGTAATGTAGAACAATACATGTGTTTGGATAACCCCGGAATCTTACTTGATGGAACATTGGTGTTTTCATGCCAAAGAACATCGTTAGAGTATGCTTTACATACCTCGTTGTAGATTCGGATACCAATTCAACACAACTTCCCGCCTTTACAATTCACTTATCTACAATGAAATATTTGGCATCTAGTATTAGCAACCCAACACCACAATTCTCTTCCATAATTACATACAACCAATATTTGCAAAGCATTCCAAAAACCAACTTGAACAATAGGTTTATGTGTATATATATATATAATCATCATTTCAATACCATATCATCAATACCACATCATCCCTTCACAATTCAACATAATCCAACCATGCACAAGAATGATCCAACATCATTTCCAATCATCTTTCAACAACAATCAAATAACATACTTCTTATGCTCACATGCATATATATATATATATATATACATATCCATATAAATAACACCAACATAATTTACATCCTTACCATAGAATGGCCCTTTGGTTTTTGAAGTCCTGTTGGGACAAATAAAGGGTGCTTCTCGAAGCCCTTGAGATGATAAACACAACTACGGAATCAATTTGGACCTTCCACGGTTGAATCACAACATATTTGAGGTTGAAATTAGCTAGGGTTTTTCACCTTTCCTAAAACTTGGGTAAAATCTGATAAAATTGAAGCTAATTGCAGGTTTTTAAGACAAGTTTTCGTCCAAAGGTAATAGAAAATGACCATTGTGCCCAAAAAAATTTAAATAATGTCAAATATGTCCTCCGGTGGACTGTTTTGACAAGTTGAAGTAAATAGACCACAACTCTTTGCTCCGATATCAGATTTGGGTGAAATTGGTATCATTGGAAAGATAATTCAAAGGTCTTTCATTTCATATAAATTATACCACCCAGTTCGTCCTGTAAAAGGAGTTATAATCGTTTGAAGTTGACCCTAAAAATCTGTTTTGAGAGGCTGAAGTAAAACGCGTATAACTCCTTACGCAGATGTTCAATTTGGATGAAACCAATTGCATTGGAAAGAAGAATCAAATATATTTCTTTTGATATATGGTATCTCTCCCAGTTCATTATATTGAGGGAGTTATGATCGTTCAAAGTTGACCCAAAAAACTGGCAGGCCTCAGTATTTTCCTGCTAATTTACTGTTCACAAAAATCTGTTTTGAGAGGCTGAAATAGAACGAGTATAACTCCTTACTCAGATGTTGGATTTGGATGAAACCAATTTCATTAGAAAGAATACTGAAAGATCTTTCTTTTGATATGTGGTAGCTCGCCCAGTTCATTATATTGAGGGAGTTATGATCGTTCAAAGTTGACCCAAAAAACTGGAAATTTTCCTGCAATTTTACTGTTCACATAAATCTGTTTTGAGAGGCTGAAATAGAACGAGTATAACTCCTTACTCAGATGTTGGATTTGGATGAAACCAATTTCATTAGAAAGAATACTCAAAGATCTTTCTTTTGATATGTGGTAGCTCGCCCAGTTCATTATATTGAGGGAGTTATGATTGCCCAAATTTTTGGTGACATGTAAGTGAAAGTACAGGTATTTGAACGGGTTCTCCCGGGCCTTCTCGGCTTCGGGTGCCAGTCCGGCCCGATGGGATTTTGGGCCGTGACATGGAACCCTCATCTGTCAGGTTAAAACACCTCATCAACCCTCAACTAACAGTTTTGATAACTCAATGTACGCTGACTACATAGTTCTGGAATGCAAGAATTGCTTTTAGAAATCACACCCTCTACTGGCAGGTGATCCCCCATCCTTGGGTTCACTCGGTGCTGAATCCTCCTCCCAACTAAAAGACACTGAACTAAGTATACTGAACTACACTGGACTGATACAGAGCTTACTGAGTTTTTCTGAGTTCGGTAACTGACTGAGTTTTGTAACTGACAGAGAGTACTACTGATCGTGACATGACTAAGATTCTATAACTGACATTGGCTCTAGGTACACAGCTAAATTGTCGGGTAATAAATACCCCAGGACTCGATAGCATGAAAGATAAAGCATAATATACTCTTAAAAATCATAACAATGTAACTTATCCATAGTTCACTCATAGAGACATTTAATCAAACACTTGTAATGCATCTACTTATACATGAATGGGGAATACATGCTATCATGTTATAATGGAACTATTTCATTCACATAGGCATTTTATCGAACACATGGGGAGCATGCTTAGGTTATACAATAATCAAAACATATAGTTATCATGGCTACATCAATCAACTTGAAAATTGAAGGGTTTATCATGAAGATCATGTAATTCAACACATACAATGATTTATTTCATAAAAGCATGTAATTTAATCATGGACTAAAATCCAACAATAACATGAACATGAATTTTAATTCAATTCTACCATGGAATTCATAATTCAACAATCTTGTATTTTGAAAACGGATTCGTGGACTCTATTGGTGAAAGGAACCCATAGATGAACACCTAACATACCTTGGGTTATTAGTTCCTAAAGGTGCTTGAAGAAATTCTTGAGTTTTGACCTTGATTCTTAAGGCTAGGATTTTGTATTTTAGAGAGAAAGCTTTTATTTCTTGAGATAAGTGAGCAAATAATGGGACAATAGGCTATTTAGGGTTTTAATTTCGTGTTTAGGCTGACTGGAATGAGGGGAAAAGACCTAAAAGCCCTTGGAAATGAAATCTCTGAATTAACTGAAATTTCCCCATTTTTACCCTTGGCGCGACGTGGCACTATCACGCAGTGTCTTTAGAAATTACCAAATGAGAAAATACATGGTGGAACGATGCGGTGGTATCGCATTGCCACCTTGGATAAGACCTGAAAGCTTGGCGCGATGCGGTACAATCGTATTGCTTTACTGGCAATTGACAATTTTGAACTGGGTCCTTAGCGCGACGCGTCACAATCTCGCTAGGCCATTGGAAATTGACTATTGGAAAATTGGGGTCCTCTGTGATGCGCCACTATCGTGGAGTTCCACTGGAATTTGACAATTATTACATAGACCCTCTTTGTGACGCGCCAAACACTAAAATGATGGTGTTTTACGACTAGAACTTAGATTAGCCATAACTTCTTGCCCGATTATCGGATTTGGGCAGATCTTATATCGTTGGAAAGCTAATTAAATTTCCCACATGATAAAAATTTAAAATTAGGGAAACTCCATATGGTTTAAATGTTAATCACTTAGGAAATCATTTCTTAACCCTCTAGAGACAAAATTATGCTTAAGAAAAAGTTTGGGGTATTAAAATATCTAACCCCATAAATGGGTCCTAGTGCATGTAGCCGCACAGATACCATAAGAGTAGGGAATTTCAGAGTACCCTTCCCTCTCTATGATACATATGTAAAGTGTTCTTAGAGGATTCCTGTGTACCTTATAAGTATCATATGTGGTAGCCATGACCAACCCTCATGTCGGTAAACATGAGTTCTCAGTGTTCTTCCCTTGGACTCCTACCTTCACGGTTAGCTATCCCAACCAGCCATTATTGACCAACTAAAATCATTACAATTCAACCAAACCATTATTCCATTATTATCAACCAAGTCTATTACAAATGGTATCGTCATACCGACTATAACTTGCAAGCAATGTCCTTAGCCAACCTTAGGGGAATCCCTTGTAACCCATAGGTTGCGTTATTAAGTTTAATTGGGTGATTCTCATGTACCCCGCAAGTACATCATTATTAAGCTTTTTCAGGGTATACCCCACAAGTATTTCATTATTAAACTTTGTTTGGGGGATTTCCTTGTACCCCACAAGTATTTCATTATTAAACTTTGTTTGGGGGATTTCCTTGTACCCCACAAGACATTCAACATTCAACCAATTTTCACAATTTTGTTCTCTTGGGGGATGTTCGTGTACCCAGTAAGGTTTTCATTCAAATCAGTTTCATAGAAATCAAGGCTTTACCATTTAATCACTCCAAACCATTCACACTATTCATACCATTTAAAACCATTCTAAAACCTTTAAACCATTCAAACCTAACATGACCTAGACTCGGGCCTTGTTGTAATAGGCATCTCAAGTCCAACCAGGACTGGGGACCGCCTACTGTTACCCAACCCAACTACCTATATCCTGCCTTAGATGGAATGAATTTTGAATATTTAACAAGATAGCATAGATGTTCTTATTTAGACTATCGAATAGGGTTACAACCGTGATCGACCCAACCGAGTTCAACTGTACCACACTAACCGCCCAACCATACCAAACAAAACCATAGGCCATAACCAAATAGGAATACCAAAGCATAATATGATAATCAATCACAAAATGTAATATGACAGAACAGTGAGAAATTATGTCTGATGATGCCAGCCTCCCATCCTATTCCAATGCTAAGGCAGACACCAATACCGATCCCGCCCATACCAACCCCCAAAAGTACCACAAAGACTCTATTCAAAAAAGTAAACAGATTCGGTTGGGACATGCCCCCAACCATGGCCAAAATCAATATCCAAAATAAAATAAAAGCGTCTAACATTATTCACAACATGAAATGATGCCTTCCAAAAGGATGAAAAATCACCACTTCAGTCCAAATGCCGGTATCAGATCCACATGCTAAACAGGAGGAGTAGATTAGCTGGTTCCCGCATAGCGTAGGTAAACAGTTGCCAGTAGATGGGGTTAGCGAGTGATCGCTAGCATGAATCTCAAGGACAAAATAATGTCAGTTATAAACCAAGTAAAACCACCCATAATGCATACAACCATACATATATAAGTGCCAAAAAAGGGAACCGGGTTTAGTATGCATTTAAACCTTTACCTAGGCTATGTAGCTTCGATGTCCTACACCACCCACGGGCTATATAGGTTCAGCTCCCCCTGGTGAAAGGGCCTAGTGCGTGTAGCCGCACGACCAAGGAATTATCCTATGGGATGACTAGTACATTCTTAAATAGTGTGACATCATGCATACGGTCCACTAAGACCAATCCTCATATCAGCAAATATGAGTTTCCAGTTTTTTTCCCCACGGAACTTCCACCTTCCATGACTTTACTATACACCCTGCCATTAATGCTCAATTAAAACCGTTTCCAAATAACCAAACCATTATCCATTAATTTACGAAGGCCAATATTAGTGGTATCATCATACCACTCCTTACTTGCAGGTAATATCCATAGCCAAACGATTTAGGTTAATGGGACTTTCAAGTGCCCTTCCAAATACCATATTAAACCACTTGAGAAACTTTTATGTTCTACACAAGAATAACTATTTAGCCTTTGTCCTTTCCAAACCATTTAAACCATGTATAATTCCTTACCAAGTTTAAAACATGCAAGATTTCTATTAAAAGAATTCAATGTAATAAACATATCTTTATAAATATTTGATCAAATACCTTGGGGGTATAATATAACGAAAAACAATTTCAAAGACCATTAAACCATTAATATGCAATCCACTTTTCCAAAACCATCATTGATGCATATAAAAGAATAATTAAAACCATGGAAAACCATAGCCAAGCATTTAATACCAAAAACCCCAAACAATAGTTGAAAACCATAATTAAGAGATAGTAAAACCATGAAATCAATCATATAAATCATACCTTTAATTGAAATTACAATGAGGGAAGAGAATTATAACTTATACCAAAGAATTGATGGAAAAAAATCAGCAAGACAAGCCGCAAAACAATCCTCAAGATGAAACCCTAGTCTTCTTTTCCCAAAATATCATGAGAGAATTATGGAGTGTTTCAGAATAGTTATTAAGTGTTAATGAATATGATAATAGGGTAAATAACCTCGTAAGTGTATTAGAAGTAGTGGTTCCTAGTTAGGGTAAGTAGGGAAATGTCCAGAATACTCCTACTTAAATACCTTAAAAACCCATCACAGGGATACGATAGACCTATATGAGTCGTACCCTCCTATACGATTGGTACCTACCACTCGTATCCAAGCCTTAGCCCTTGGATCAAACACTGTCCAATATATGACTCATTTAACCAAGTCGTAACCACAACATACAATCCATATCCACAACCCGTATCCCTAGTAGAATGAAATACCAGGAGGATCAAACACTGCCTACCATTCGAGTCCCTAATATGACTCATACCAAGCCTTACGACTCATACCCCTAAGTCATACCTATTTCTGTGATCAAAACAATCCCACCAACTAACACTGGTCAGCATACGACACGACCAAAACACTTGTACACCAACATACGTCTCGTACCCATAAGTCATATTAGATTTAGAGAACAAAAATTCCAGGAAATTTTCTAAGGGTCGAAACCAAGATGTTTTAGTTTCTCACACTAGGAACATTTGTCCCCGAATGATGGATAAGGTAGGGGTAACCACACACAGAGTCATTTGCATTATCAAATATTCATTTAACAAAGTTTGAAAATAAAGAGGCAAAGATGTTAATCTTTTCTTTAACAAACTCATAAAATAAAGATGTGTTGAAGATGCATACCTTCCGCATGAATCCTAGGAGCATAAAAATGATGCGGATACTTAGACTTCATGTCCTCTTCTGCTTCCCAAGTAGCCTCTTCCACCTTATGGTTCTTCCATAAAACTTTACCCAATGCCACACCTTGGTCCGCAGTCGACGAACTTGCCTATCTAATATGTTAACCGGGACCTCTTCATAAGACAGAGAATCCAAAATACTCAATCTTTCCAAAGGAACAACCAAAGAAGGATCACAAAACACTTACTCAACATGGAAACATGAAATATGGATGAGCCAAACTTAAGCTATATGGAAACTCCAACTCATAAGCAACATTGCTAATTTTCTGCAAAATCACATAAGGACCAATGAATTGAGGACTGAGTTTCCCCTTTTTACCAAACTGCGCTACTCTCTTCATGGGAGACAACTTGAGGAACACCCTATCCCCAATCTTAAACTCCAAGTCTCTATGCCTAACATAAGTATATGACTTTTGGCGACTTTGTACAACTTTAAGCCTATCTCGAATTAGCTTGACCTTCTCTATTGCTTGATAAACAAAATCCGAGCCAAACATGTCTGCTTCCCTAAGCTCAAACCAACCAATAGAAGATCTACACCTCCTACCATATAATGCCTCAAAAGGAGCCATACCAATACTCGAATGATAGTTAATGTTGTAAGAAAACTTCACCAAAGGTAGATGCTCAATCCAATTGTCACCATAGTCAATCACACAGGCCAAAAATATATTCTCTAATATATAAATAGTTCTCTCTGCTTTCCCATCCGACTGTGGATAAAAAGCAGTACTCAGACTAACCTTAGTCACCAACCCTTTCTGGAAAGACCTCTAGAAATGAGATGTAAACTGTGGACCACGATCAGAAATAATAGAGACAGGTACCCCGTGCAGCTTTACAATCTCCTGAAGATGCAGCTTCATATAATCCTTTGTCGAAAAGGTAGTCTGTACTAGAAAGACGTGCGTAGACCTATTCATCCTATCCACAATAACCCAAATCAAATCATACTAATTTTGAGATCGATGAAAACCAGTAATAAAATCCATATTGATTATCTCTACCTTCCATTCGAGCAACTTTATTTCTTGATACAACCCTCATGGCCTCATGTTCTCAACCTTAACCTATTAACACACTATGCACTAGGCCATAAAATCAACCATATCCCTATTCATGCCAGTCCACTAATAGATCTCCTTGAGATCATGATATATCTTAATAGAGCTGGGATGAACAACATAGCGTGACTCATGTGCCTCATCCAAAATCCTTTTCCATAACCCATCGACATCAGAAACATACAACCTTGCTTAATTCAATTGCAAGAAGATAACTTTATGAATATAGAATAATTGTTGTATCTCTGCGGGAGTAGTAGCTGCAATATTCAATAGATAGAAGATTTGAGGTCGGAAGACCAAGAATATAAAATGTGAAGGTTATTCGAGATAGGATTAAAGCTTCCCAAAGTCATCAAAAGTCCTATACAGTTATAAGGCATAGAGACTTGGAGTTTGAGGTTGGGGATATGGTATTCTTAGATATATCTCCCATGAAAGAAGTAATGCAGTTTTGTAAAAAGAGGAAGCTAAGTCCTCAGTATATTGGTCGTTATGTGGTTCTGTGAAGGGTTGGTACTGTAGCCTATGAATTGGAGTTTCCCTCTTAATTTATCTTGGTTCAGTTGGTATTTCATGTTTTTATGTTAAGAAAGTGAATTGGTGATCCTTCATTGATTGCTTCCTTGGAAGGGTTGGGTACCTCAGACTCTTTGTCTTATGAAGAGGTCCAAGTTAAGATCTTTGATAGGGAGGTTCATCGGTTGCGGACCAAGGATGTGGCTTCGATTAAGATTCTTTAGCGGAACCATAAGTTGGAAAAAGCTACAAGGGAAGCGGGGGAGGACATAAAGTCCAAGTATCCGTACCTCTTATCTGCTCATAAGTTTTATGCAGAAGGTATATATTCTTTAACACAACTTTAATTTTTGAGTTTTTTATGGGAAAGATTAATATCTTTGTATCTTTGTTTTTAAACTTTGTTAAATAATGGGAATATATTTTATAATGCAAATGACTCGTACATGTGGTTACCCCTAACTTATCCGTCATTTGGGGATGAATGTTCCTATTGGGCGAGACTGAAATACCTTGGTTTCTACACCTTAGAAAATTTCCTTGATTTCTAATTTCTAGACAATATATGACTTATGGGAATGAGTCATACACTTGGGTATGGGTGGTATGATCAAGTCATAGGCTGACTAATGTTGGTTAGTAGGATGGATGTAGTTACTAAAATTGATACGATTTGGGTGGTACGACTTATATAGTTGGGTATGGGTTGTTTGATTATTTTACTTAATCTTATACTTGGTAAATTAAGTTACATCTGCGTACGAGTGGATCACCATGATTCATAAGCCATGGTACAAATTGTACCATGGACTCGTATGGTGGCCAATGTTCAAACCTTCTTGGTTTCTATTTTGCAAAGGGTACGGTTTATGGGTACTATCATATACTTTGATATAACTTGGTTTTAGGTGTGTTATACCTTGGATAGTGTTAGATCCAAAGGGGAAAACCTAGGGTACAAGAAGTGGGTACCACTCGTACAGGATGGGTATGACTCGTAAGGGTCAGTCGTACCCTATGACGGGAATTAAGTTCAGTTTTAGTAAGGGAAATTTGGACATTTCCCCTCTTAGCCTAATAAGGTCCCATTACATATATTCCTATTGGAAGGTATTTTACCATATTATTCTATTTTTAATCACCTAGAAAACACTCTTAAATCCTCTCTAGAGTTTTGGGCAAAGGAAGTTAGGGTTTCATCTATAGGAGAATATTGGGGCTTCTCTTGGTGATTTCTCTCCATTATCATCTTGGTTTAAGGCATGTTCTCTTCTCTCATTGTTAGTTCCAAACAAGGGCATAGTTTTATACAATGTTGTCATGATTTGAATGTTATATGATTTTGGGTTTTCAAATATAATTTGGGATTTTGTTATAAATGCTTAGATATGGTTTTCCCATGCTTTTATATGCATTAATGGTGGAATTAAATAATTGGTAGCATTGGAATGGTTGTTTGGTAAATTACCCTTGGTTTTTGAAATTCTATGCCTCTAATGTATTTGATAAAATGTTTATAACAATGTTTTCACCATATTATTGGGTTTTCAATGTGACATATGCATGGTTTAAACTTGGTAATGGAACTGTAAATGATATGAATAGTTTAAATGGTTTTAGAATGATTTGGCTTAATAAACATACTTTTGGGGTATATGGGAATCCCCCAAGTGAATTGGATACTATGATCATGGGTACATGGGAATCCCTTGATATAAAAATTGTTTACCAAAGAAAAATACATACAAGTTATAGTCAGTATGACGATACAACTACTAATGGCCTTGGTTAATAATAAATGGATAATGGTTTGGTTGTTTGGTAATGGTCTTAATTATGTTTAAAGGGGGTGTGTAGGAAAGTCGTAAAAGGTAGAGGTCCCAGAGGGATAGAAACTTGTAACTGATATTTGCCGATGTGAGGTATGGTCCTAGTGACTGTATGCATGATGTCATACTTTATATTTTGGGGGATGTACTAGTCATCCTAGGTTCTTTTCTCTTGTCATGTGACTTCACGCATTAGGGCCCTTTTAGTAGTGAGAGATTAATCCATATATCCCATGGGTAATTTTAGAACGGTAAAGCTACACAGCCCAGGTAAATGTTTTAATAGCATGATAATCCCGGTTCCCTTTCCCGACATTGTTATATATATTTATATGTATGGTTTGTGTGCATATGGGTTGTTTTACATGGTTTTATAATTGGCATTATTTTATCCATATCTTGAGTTCATGGTAGAGTTCACCCAACCCATCTTCGGGCGGCTGTATCCCCACGCAATACAGGAACTGGATGTTCTACTCCTCCTACTTAACATTCAGACATTTAGTGGTCAACTTTGGATTGAAGTGGTGAGCTTTAATTTTTCTAGAAGGCTCTATTTTATAGATGTTATTTCATATATTGGATTGTTTATGGATATTGGTTTTGGCTATGGTTGGGGGCAGGTCCCAACCAAATATTTGTATTCTTTTGGTTCAAGACTTTTAAGGAACTACTATGGGTTGGTATGGGTGGAATCGGTATTGGTGTCAGCCATAACATTGTTATTGGTATTGGGGTTGATACCCATTGACGATATTGGTGTTGTTCTATCATATTTAATTTATTAATTATATAACTAATTATTAATAGAACTTATTTGATTATGGTTGGATTATGTTTTGGTTTTTTATGGTTATCGGATGATTGGAATGGGATGGTTGGACTCGGTTGGGTCAACCACGATTGTGATCCTATCCCAGAGTCTTCATGTAAGCAGATATGATGTCTTATAATATTCTTGAAATTTAGCCAACTCAGGGCAGAGAGTTGGAGGTTGGGTTGGGTAGCGGAGGTGGTCTTTGGTCCCTGTTAGACTTGGGATGCCCATTACGACAAGTCTCCAGTTTGGATTGTGTCATGTGGACTTCCCCAAATTTTTTTAATGAACAAAGAGGGTAGTGGAATTCCCCAAAGATGATGTAATGTAATTAAAAATGGCATGAGTATAAGCTTGTAAGCTTAAGGGTATGACGATACCTATGATGTGCCATAATATGTATTTCCATGGATTAATAAATGGGTTCTATGAAACTTGTTTTAAATTGGCCATATTAGGGGTTATGTGTTGCACCAGAATCCACTATCCATTCTTGTGTCATCTGATAAAATAGTGAACAAACAACTTTACCTACCATGTTGCTGTAGTTGGTATCAGGTGTGTCCTTATTCAGCATGTCCATGATTTGTTTATACTCCCCATCAGTGAATGTTTGCCCCTTAGGTAGAATTGCATTGTGAACTTCCTTGTTGTCTTCATGACTAGTTGAAGCAACTTGTCCTGCACCTCCATAGACCTTATCACCAGTCACATTGTTGGTGAAATGCTGAGCATGCATCTGTCATCCGTATTGATGTCCATTACGACTATATCCACTATGTTTTCCATAGAATTGAGTATTTTCTCCTCCAGAATTAGAGCCTTGATGCGATCCTTATGGTCCACCACTATAGCCTCCTCTTTTATTTTGCCTCCAATCATTAGGATAGCCTATAAACTTATAGCAATTATCTCTGGTTTGACCACTAAAATGTCAGTAATCACATGTTTTTCCTCTGTTGTTTTGTGCTCCACAGTTGCTTACTGAACTTCTACTCACTTTCATTGTGATTGATTAGTCTTTTCTCCAATGACATTTGCATAGGCCAGTTGCTGAATCTCATCCTCAGTTATTATTGCATAAGCTTGTTTAAGTGTAGGTGTGATCCCTTTAAACAAGATCTGTCTTCTTGCTTGATCATATGACTCATTCAGCCCACTCAAAATCTGTATCAGTCTTAATTTAGATAAGTGATCGGCATAGTCTTTGCACAAGGTGTTGATCTCTCTATGTAGTTGATACAACCTCATTCTATTCAACTTATCAAACCTTTCTTTCAGGTCTTTCCATACCTCAGATGCATTTGTTGCATAAACGATCCCACTGAGCAGCTCTGTACTCACAAAACTCATAATCCACGATAGTACTATAGCATTACATGTTTTCCATTGATCATGTAACTCTTCTCTGTATGTATCTTTGCTATATATTCCTGTCACAAATCCATATTTCCTCTTAACTAAAAGTCTAATTCTCATTGACCTACTCCACACTCCATAGTTATCAAATCCTACAAGTTTGATTGGTATTAACGCAGCACCAGATACATTTGATGCTTCTATGAACAGGGGATCACTAGGATCTATCTTAGGTGCCATTTTCAAATTTCAACAAAACTTCAGCAATTAAGTATCTATAGGAACAAAAACTCACTGTCTTACTTCTCTAGAGCTATCAACAATGAAATTACAAATCCAAAAATTACTTAAATACTTCAGAATCTAAGAAGGACGAACTTAGAACATTACTCGAAATAAGAAAAGAACTTCTACCACAGATGTTAGCTGAGAACTGGGATCGAAGAAAGCTTCTATCACCTTTGATCGAAGGAGCTTATTGCTACAATGGAGATCTAAGCTCCAGCTCCCATGGTCATCTCGTGGACCCTTGCCTCGCAATTCTTCTCATCCTGAATACTCTCAGCACGGGCCTTCTTCTTTCTCTTCCTCTTTTTTTTTCCTCTGTCTCCTCAATTCTCATCTCTGGAATGGCCTAAATATTTAGTACATGGACTGTAGGCATCACTGTCTCAACCACCAATTCTGGAATCACTGGTCTATTGTATAGCTCATGCACTATTTTTTTATTCTCTGTCATCTCTATCTTTAAATTCATAAAATCAAGCGGCTGCCTTTTTCTCAACTGTCAAGTCATCCTCAACTCAAAAGCATCAAATCTGGTCTAGACTTGCCTATCCTGCTGCTCAAGCTGAGAGTCAATCCATGGCCACACACCACCCTCTATATGACCTACTTTGGCCTCAAATATGGATAGCCTCATCATAACATTTATCCAGAGAGACTGTCAAATAAGCATAACATCGGGTGGTATATATGTTTGGCTATGTATGGTTTGGTCTTGGTGACCGTGTGCATGATGTCACACTTTATATTAGGGGATGTACTAGTCATCCCAGGTTTTCTTTCCTGATCATGTGGCTACACACACTGGTGCCCTTTCAGCAGGGAAAGCTAAACCCATATAGCCTGTGGGTGGTTTAGGACGACAAAGCTACACAACCCAGGTAAATTTTTAAATACATGCTAAACTTGATCCCCTTTCCCGATATGGTTATATATATATGTATGGTTGTGTGCATATGGATGGTTTTACTTGGCTTTATAAATGACATTATTATATCCTTATCCCGAGATATGCTAAAATTTACCCGCTAACTCGTCTATGGGTGTCTGTATACCCATGTTATGTAGGAACCGACCGTTCTACTCTTCATACATAGTGATTGACTCGGAGATCAGTATTTGGACTGAAGTGGTGAGCTTCCATCTTTTCGAAAGGCTATATTTCATGTTATGGATATTTCTAGACACTTTGATTTTATTTTGGATATTAGTTTTGACCATGGTTGGGGGCATGTACCAACCAAATTTTATTACTCTTTTGGTTAGAGGCTTTGTGGTACTGTTATGGGTTGGAATATGAGAGATCGGTATTGGTGTTTTACTTGGCATTGGTATTGGTGTTGGGGCTTACACCCTTGGATGATATTATTGGTTGTTCCATCATATTTTATTTTGGGATTAATTATATTATGTTTTGGAACTTATTTGGTTATGTCCTGGTTTATGGCCTTGATTTTGGTGTTAGTGTGGTTTGGTTGTTATGGTTGGATTCGGTTGGGTCTGTCACAGTCGTGATCCTATTCCAGAGATTTCATGTGAGCTATTACACTATCTTGTGATATGCTTAAAATTTAGCCAACTCAGGGTAGGTGATTGGAGGTTGGATTGGGTAATGGAGGTTGGGTTAAGTAAATAGATAGTAGAAGCATACATCAATTTGTTGCATTATGAATAAAAATCATACTTAATAGTAAATAACCAAATTAAGACACAAAGAATCCAACACTACATATGTAAATATCATGTACATATAACTGGAATGTAACATACTTCATATGTATATATAAATATACATTTTCAACTATAACAATATAAGCACTTACAAATATTCATATGTAACACAGAAATAATATTTATTTCAATATACAACTTATCAATATAATAATACATTACTTATCTCATTTGACCATGTCTGGCTAGGAGTACCCATAACGTAGAATCAATTCTTGTCTTCAACAGATAAAATTTTAAAATTGATAACTGGTATTCTAGACTTGCTCTTCAAATAATGTTCTTTTTTGTTGTTTCTGTTTATTCATTATACATATTCATTTACATAATCTTAAATTTCAAAACTTAGTACAATTAAGTTGTAACCTATTACCTCTTCGAATGATATTTAAGAAGATCCAATGAAAGCCACGTCATGAACTTGTTGGTGACCTTGGTGTCTTCTATATGATTAATTGGATGAGACATGAACAGATGCTTCTGATTGAATGTTCTCTGTTGCGCTTTTGTGCTTCTTTTATTATTAAAACATGCAAAGTATGTAAATATAATTAATTACATAAGATGATGTAGTAGAAATAAGTATACTGCTGAAATAAAAATACAATTATATGTCTTAAAACTGTCACATATGTATTTATGAAATACAATTAACAAATATATTTTTTACTACTTCAGTGTTACATATCTAAGCCATCAAACTTCAAAATACAAAAATTGTCATCAAAATACAATCATATCTCATTAAAAACAAATACAGCTGATTCAAAAATACAATTGAACATCAAAATACAAATTCATATTTCATTATCCATTGCAAAAAAAATATTTTTAATATATAAAGTAAACAAATTTGTTAACTAAAAAAATTATGTTAAGAGTACTAACCATCTGTTGAACAAAAATTCATTGTGAATGGTGACTCCTTGTATCTAGATAGTCGCCTAATCCTTGAAACATGCATTGGCGTTTATTGTGCTTTATTTGTCGATGAATGTACAATTATACTTTGTTCAAGATTGACATACGCATTACGACTGGGAAGAAGCTCATCAGGAATAGTGATCTGAGAGTCAGGCAAATCTTGATCAACCTTGCATTCATCATTTACTCCCTCATGAATGTGGACTGGAGTCTTATGTTGTTGATCTAACTTTGATTTATCTATATCATCTACCTATGACTCATCTTCTGCTGGTTTAATTACATTCATCTCAACAACACCTTCTTTGTTCTGTATAAATTGTATAAAGATCTAGTAAGGTTGGATTTTCAAACAAATAAATAAAATCAAACAATGCACGTATTCAACATATCTTGAACTCATCTTCGACTTCAACATTGGGTTTTTTTATGAAGTCAAGATCAATGCTTCTAAGGACCTCATCTGAAAATGTGAATTGAGATTCTGATATTTGTGTTTCACCAATACTTTCATCAATCGATTTTGTGTTCTACACAACATGTTCATACAAATTAAATAAAATAATATTTTTCAATAGCTAAAAACTTAACCTAGATATATTCAGCATACCGGAGAGACACATACATCTCTTGCTTCATGTACATCTATATCGATTTTTTCCTTTAAAAAACACAATAAAAAATTAAAACTATTAATATTCATCAATATAAGTATACCTAACAAAAAAAATGCTCTACTAGAACATCGTCATTATCCTCATTATACCCATCAATCTCATTATACACATCAATCATACTGTTGCTTTGATATTCTGCCATCTCTTCGATAACCTGTTTTAATATTATCTTTTGTAATGATAAATTCGAATTGTATATAGAAAATAAGTTGCATATAAATGTACGCAATTTACTTATCAATGTGCCTTTAGGATTTTTATTAAAATCATGAACAAACTTTGGAGTCACTTGATGGGGTGGTGTATTCTTAATATTTTCATCCGTTGGTGGCTGATCAAATTCTCTGTCTTTTGCTTGCTTCTTCGCGTTTAAAACAACTAATGGAACTTTAACGTATATTCCTTAATAGTCATTCTCCATTGCTTGAGATTCACAAACTCCTCTATCTTTGCTTCCTTCAGCTCTTGAAGAAAGAAATGATCCAAGAAGGCATTAGAAAAGGCCTCCTACAAAACTGATTCCACTACATCACCTCTATCTTTGTCCCACTCTTCATACCACTAGTATGCAACATCTTTGAGTTGATAAGCTACAAAGTGTACACCTTCCATATTAGCAGCCTACATTACCTGAAATATCTTTTCTATTTCATCCAAGAAAGCTTGAGGATCTTCCCCACCTTTACGCCAGTGAAAATAAGAGGACTCATCTTCATGAATTGGCCAACCCTTTATGGTCTAGTAGACAACCCACCAGATATATTCCTCTAAGCCTGAGCAACAACCAACTGAGCAACAATATGCGTAGACTTGCAAAACTTTGCATTAGTCACGTCGCCTTAGGAAGGATTAGTAGCAACCGACGAGACTCCAGAACCATCAAGGATAGGACCCATGGAGCAAAGATGAACTCCAAATATAGGACGTACCCCATCAATATTTTCCTTGAATGGGACAAAAGAGTTTCCTTATGCTCCAGATCTACGAGGCATGATCTGAAAGACGAACAAACAAGGATTAAAAAAGATTTTAGGACTTTGATTCCCAGCTTGAAAGTAGAATATCAAGAAAGTAAAACATTTCTAAATGCCTTTTTGCCTCTCTCTTATGAGTGTGGTGCGCTACACACCCCAAAAAGAGACTGTACTAGAAACGACTTTGTAGACTCCCCAGTTGACCATGAACCTAAAGCTCTAATACTAAATTAATGTGACCCAAACCTGGGCCTTGTCATAATGGGAATCCCATGTCTAACCAGGACTGGAGACCACCCCTTATTACCCAACCTAACCAATATGCGTATACTATGAGTCAGATGAATTCCAAACATTTAACAAGATAGTGTAATAGATCATATGAAGACTCTGGGATAGGATCACAATCGTGACCGACCTAACCGAGTCCAATCATCCCAAACCAACCATCCAACAATACAAAACCAAACCAAAACCAAGGACCATAAACTAGGCCATAACTAAATGAGTATCAAGATGTAATATAATTAATCCCAAAGTAAAATACGATGGAACAACCAACAATATTGTCCAAGGGTGGAAGCCCCAACACCAATGCCAATTCTAAGGATGGCACCTATACCGATCCTACCCATACCAACCCATAGCAGTACCACAAAGTCGCTAACAAGAAAAGTAAGAATATCCAATTGGGACATGCCCCCAACCATATCCAAAATCAATATCCAAAATATAGTCAAAGTGTGAAGGAATATCCCTAACATAAAATGGAGCCTTTCAAAAATATAAAAGCGCACCACTTTAATCCAAATACTAATACTGAAGTTTGAATGTTAAACAGGAAAAGTGGAATGACCGGTTCTTAGATATAGTGGGTATACATCCACCCAAAAATAGGTTAGTGAGTGATCGCTAGAATGAACTCAGAATAAGGATAAAATAATACCATTTGATAAACCAAGTAAATTAACCATATGCATAAAACCATGAATATATATATATATATATATATAATCGTGCCGGGAAAGGGAACCGGGTTTAGTATGCACTTTAAAAACCTTTACCTGGGCTATATTGCTTTGCTGTCCTAAGTCACCCACGAGCTATATGGGTTCAGCTCCCCCTGCTGAAAGGGCCCCAGTGCGTGAAGCTGCACGACCAGAGAAAATAACCTGGGATGATTAATACATCCCCCAATATAGAGTGTGACATCATGCACATGGTCAGTAAGAACAAATCTCACATCGGCAAAGATGAGTTTCTAGTTTTGGTCCCCCCGGGACCTCTATCTTCCACAGCTTTGCTACACCTCCCCCTTTAAGCCTAATTAAAACCATTTTCAACCAACCAAACCATTATCCATTTATTAACCAAGGCCATTAGTAGTGGTATACAGACTATAACTTGCAAATAATGTCCATAGCCAACTATGTATGGATTAAGGAATTCCTATTTACCTTTCATTTATTATATTAAACCACTTGGGGGATTCCCATATAACCCACAAGAATTACCATTTAGACTTTAACCTTTCAAAGACATTTAAACTATTTTAGTAACTTTACCAAGTTAAAACAAGGAAAAGTTCCATTATAAATACATCAATGCAATGAAAATATTCTTATAAGTATTTTGTCAAACCCCTTGGGGGCATAACATAACCAAAACCAATTCCAATTACCATTAAACCTTTCCCAGGCAAACAAGTATTCAAAACCACCATTAATGCAAATAAAAATATAATTAAAACCATGGGAAACCATTACCAATCATTTATGACCAAAACCCCCAAATCATATTTGAAAATCAAAATCATACAATAATGAAATCATAAAAACATTACATAAAACCATGCCTTTAGTTAGAACTAACAACGAGGGAGGAGTCATACTATAGGGCTTAGAAAAGTCAATATTATTCTTTGCAGCCTTAGCAGACTCAATAACATAGTGCTTATTAGACTTCACAAAACTTACCAAATGACGGGATAATTACACCAAGGTTTACACCTGGGCAATATGATCAAATTTGCAAAATGCTAGAATAACATAATTAAGTTTCAGCATCTATGCCCTCTACTACTACAGTAAACATGATAGGTATTGGTGGTACCCTATTGTTCAGTAATAAACCACATGAGTGGATTATTGATATAGGTGCTACAAATCACATGACAACAGACATTGAACTTCTAAATAAAGGTTCAATATCTAAGTCAGTGTATCCACAAAAAGTAACATTACCTAATGGTGATATGTCACTTATTACACACACTGGATCTAGTATTTCTGATAATAACACTATACAAAATGTGTTCTATTTACCCCAATTCAAATATAACTTATTATCGGTTTCACAGGATACTAAACAACTTAATTGTTCTGCAACTTTCTTTCCTACGTTTTGTGTGTTTCAGGATCTTTGGAGTGGGAAAGTGAAAGAGATTGGTAGAGAAAAGAATGGACTATACTTTCTACTGAGACAAAAGCTACTAGGACATAGCAGAGTAGCTGATTGTGTGCTCAATACTGAGATAACAGATAACACAAATCTTCAATTGTGGCGTAAGAGGCTTGGACATGTTCCAACTAGGATCGCTCCCGATGCCCAACCCAACCAACTAACCTATATACCTTGGTTCGGATGAACTCCAAACATATAACAAGATAGCATAATACCATGTAATTACTTTGGGAAAAGCCTATATTCGAGGCCAACCCAACCAAGTCAATCATCCAATAACCATACAAAAACCATGAACCAAAACAAAACCAATAACCGTCTGTGTGTATATATATATAACATGATAAATTCATACCCAAGTCCACATTTGTCCATACAAAGCCTCGAAACCAAAACCAAAGAGTATTAAGTCAGTACATGCCCCCGACAATAGCCAAGAACCTAAAGTCTATGAGAAGACAAAAGAATATGTGTAAAGTAATCAATGCAACGATATGGACGTCTTCCAAACTATATTAGCTCACCATTTCAATACAACGCCGACTATCCCCGATCAATGAGCTAAAGGAGTAGTATGGCCGATTCTTGAATAGCATGGCGATACAGCTGACCAAAGATAAGTTAGCAGGTGAACGCTATCAGGCACTTAGGATAAGGATAAAATAATGCCAACCTTTAAAACCAAGTAAACCATCCACATGCATACACACCATACATACATATATATATATATATATAAATATATAACCATGCCGGGAAATGGAGTTGGGTTTATCATGCCTTTAAAATCATTAACCTGGGCATGTGTAGCTTAACCGTCCTAGAACCACCTACGATCTATATAGGTCCAGTGTAACCCTCTAAACGGGCCCCGATGCATGTAGTCGCACGAACCAGAGATACCATGAGAGTAGGGGATTCTCGAGTAACCTTCGCACTCCACGATACATATGTACGTGTACTTAAAGGATTCCCATATACGTCATAATATCATATATGGTCGCTATGATCAACCCTCATGTTGGAAAACATGAGTTTTCAATGTTCATCCATTGGACTCATACCTTCACGGTTAGCTATCACATCCCGCCATTATTTCCCAATTAAAACAATTACCATCCAAAAAAACCATTATTTCATTTATTATCAATCAAGGCTATTACAAGTGGTATCGTCATACTGACTATAGCTTGCAAGAAATTTCCTTAGCCAACCTTAGGGATTACCATGTACCCCATAGGTTACATTATTTTGTTTACTTAGGGGATTCCCATGTACCCCGCAAGTACATCATTATTACGCTTACCTGGGGGATTCCCATGTACCCCACAAGTATTTTATTATTAAGATTTGTTTGGGGGAGTACCTTGTACTCCAAAAGACATTCAACTTTCAAACCAATTCCATTGTTTCATTAACTCGGGGGATGCCCATATTCCCCACAAGGTTTTCATACAATTAGATTTCATAACCACCATGATATTACTATTTAACCTTTCCAAACAGATCTTACCATCCAAACCATTAAAAATCATTCCGAACCATTTAAAACATTTATACCATTTAAAGCCATTTAAACCAATGCAAAACTATCCAAATCCATTGAGTGTTCCATTACCAAACCATACCATGAAATAGTCCCAATGAAAGTTCAACAATAAATAAAAATATTCTCTTAGCTATTTTATCAATCATGTTGAGAGAATACCTTTTGCAAGACAAAAACCAAGGCATAAACCATCAATATAAGGGTTACCCCTGATCCATTTGTTAAACTATAACCAACGAGTACCAGCATATGCAAACCATCACAAAAAACATGTTAAAACATAGTTCAAACCAATACCCAACAATATGCACCAAAACCCTCAGCATAAGTTTCCAAATCCCTAAATATGATTCATTATCAATGTTTAAAATACATTAAAACATGCCTTTAGCTGGAAATAACAATGAGGGGAGGAGTACATGCCTTATACAAGAAGATTTCGGAGAGAAACTTGACTCTTGAGTCTTTTGAAGAACACTTGTAGAAACCCTAGCCTCCAATCTTCAAGAGTGAGCTTAAGAGAGCATTTTAAAGTGTTTTTATTCTTCAAAGTTTGTTATGATAGGACACCAAGAGTTTTGTAATGTGGGGACATAAGTGTTTGATGAGGGAAACGTCCAGACAACCTTGAGTTTAAAAGATGAAAGCTAAGTCCCAAGAGAATACGATCCAACCCCCTTACCGTACCCTAGGGTACAAGTGGTACCCCCACTCGTACCTTAGACCTCACCATGGTCCCCTATACTGACCATCATATGACTACCTAGGTCTAAGTTGTACCTTAGGGTATGAATAGTACAAACAAAATGTATCTTGGATAGATTCAACTAGACTAGTCCATAAGCTTCATACGACTTTGCATCATACACATCGTATCCTTCAGTATGAGTAGTATGATATTGAGTCATACCTTGGGCTAAATCCAACCCAAAACACGCTGCCTAACTATGAGAGAGGCATCCCAAATAGTATCTTAGGGTATGATTTGTACCTCTGAGTAGTACTTTGCCAAGATTGTCCAAAACTAATGAAATTTTGCGAAAGTCAAAGTTTCGGGTGTTTCATACTTGATAACGCTCAATCTACAGCTCTCGTAGGAGTGTAAAGTGGTCGTTAGCAAATATAGAACCCAACTGGGTTGGGTATCGATCCCACAGGGAACAGATTGGTCAACAAGTAAGCAACGATTACTAGACTTTTAGTGCAAGTCTCGTAAAAAGGGGGGATTGTAATGTGTAACCAAAATATTAAAGTAAAAACTGAAAATAGCAAAGTAAAAAGAAAGAATGTTTAGTAGGTTGTGAAACAATGAGAATTGAAGAGTTGGGGTTATGTCCACCTTCTGAGTTATACGTCTCTATTGGCTATGAGTGTGTTGAATTCCGACATGCATGTGCTTATAGAGAATTGTATTCGATAGTAAATCCAGGCGTCTTTCGACCTATTCGAGGATTATTTCACTTTAACTCTTTCGAGCTTAAAGCGTATCTAACGGTACGAATTCTCCAAGAGGTTAATCCAGTTACGGCACTAACTGTTTAATAAGGGATGGGACCCTACTACCTTGACACTATCTCTTTTCCAGACAGATAACCTTTCTTTCGAACAAGTTAAATGTTATATTGGCGTATTCTTGTGTTTGCAACCACAAAGAATTTAGATTAAGATGAAGACAATAATGATATAAGCAGCATACGTGTCACGAACTCACACACTCATAATAATAGATAGTACCTCATTCGGCTTCCATAACCCCAACAGAGAAGTTTAGTTACCCATGAGTGCGAAGGAGATCACGATTGACATTGTTATTATACCACAATAATGATTAATTTTGTGTAGCACAAGAGTGGTAGGCGTTTAGGCATGAATTCCTAGACAAAGTAATGATTCTCTTGTTGTGGAATTTAAGAATAGATGAATAGAAGAAGAATTAGAAGTACAATGTATCTCTCCACTAAGGGAGGAATCCCTTAAAATCTCTAGCAAGATAGGGTATTTATAATACCCATATCCTATTCCTACTAAGCTAATGAAATACTTAACCAAATCCTACTAAGCTAATGAAATACTTAACCCAATTGTACTAGGTTAATGTAACATTATCCAAATCCAAATAGACTAATGAAATACTTAACCCAATTGTACTAGGTTAATGTATTATTATCCTAATCCAAATAAGTTACTGCAAGTCCCCAAAGTCTTCAGAAATGCTGTTTTAGCCCGGGACAGATTTTCCATTCATCACTTTTGGTCCTTGGCGTCCAAGATTGGCTTTTCTCCTTTCGTGAAGCTTTCTTTGGCGTCAAGTAATCCATAAAATGCTGAATTCTGCATCATTTACACCTGAAACTTTGCTAATCATGTTCGTTAGCTCACTTACAGGAAAAAGGACTAAAAGTGCATGAAATATATAATTTGTTCTCAAAACTTAGCTAAAATATGGGTAAAATATAGCACTATAGGCGTGTAAATTCGCCTATCATCAACACCCCACACTTAAAGCTTTGTTCGTCCTCGAACAAAATATTATGTCCCTCTAAACATTACTTTAGGTTTCGCAGCAACAACACAAAATATTCGTCAAGACAAGCATAGCAATCATTAACAAAGAGTAGTTTTCTGAGCATTAGTAGAAACAATTCAACCTCCAACATAGACTCGTGCTGGTGATCAACTCATATTCAAAAGTTAAGGCACAAGGAATCATATACAACTACCCAAAACTCATCAACCATGTGTGTCTCACAATATATTACCCACAATCACTCACAAGTATAGCATATTTTTTCAAACATGGGTATCAAAGTATCCTTGCTCTCGCTCTCACAAAGAATTCATATGTAGCAACTGATGACCATAGGCTTGCCCTTAGTGTAATGCTCCACTAAATGTCAGAATGCTAAGCTTAGGATCAAATAGGTCTTCTACAGGTTGTAATGTAGGCTAAGGGACGGGTAGGACTATTTTGGCCAGAAATAGTGACTATGTTCCTAAGCGCTTTAATACATCACAATATATCTTTGACACTTTTCTTTCAAACAACCTTTCTACTTTCTTTTATTCTACCACCCCTTTTCTCCTCTTTTGTTTTTCAATTTTAAACATAACTAACTTTTCAGTTTTCCTTTCCTTTTTCTTTTCATAACACACCTCTTATGATAGCAATTCTTTTTCATAACGATTTCAAGAACCATTACATTCTAAAGCATCACACTCACCCAATTTCCTCTTATTTTGTCACATGACTTTACACTTTAAAGCACTTAGGAATTTGGATCAAATTATGGTCTTGAAAAAATAGATTAGGCTTACATATGAGATTGTCAAAGAAATAGGCTAAAGGCTCAAAAGGGTTTAACTAGGATGATGTCCATGGGTAGGTAAAATGAAGGTAAACATGTATAGGTTGCCAAAGAAATGCCTAAATCATCTCCTAAACTTACATTCCTTATTTTTGCTTTGCATACATACCAGGCAAGTTCTAGCATCAGCAACAAACATAGAATATACTATTATCTCACTCACACAAGGCACATGGTCGACTTTATTGGAAGTAGTATAGACTCTCGACCCAACAAGTGAAGGAATTGAGCCACACAATATCACATAATGAGTCACAATTAGAGCCTAAACGTCTCAATAGTCATGATGTTAGCACGTACTCTTGTTATAATCTCATGCTGCCTATTAGAATAATTTCATGCGAAGCTAAGTAAAAAAATATTACTACTAAAAAACTTAACTTAAACTAAAAAAAACACACACAAAAAAAAAACGAAACAAATAAAACAAAGTAAACAAACATAGATGCGGTAGAGAAGTATAGCATGCAATACCGCCACCCCACACTTAAATTGGACACTGCCCTCAGTGGAAAGTAAATACGAAGAACCTGGTCAGTCGGACTCTTCCTCAATGTCGGGGGTCATACCCCCTTCGTCGGAATCATCATGGGAGTCGTCATCAGAGTTCTCCTCCACGTCGGAATCTGGCAAGCGTCGATCATCATCGGTCGGCACATCATCGTCTAGAGGTTCCTCAAAATATGTGCCTACTCCACACATCTCCCATGCATGCATATTCATTGGATAGTCATGGTCCAGCTGTTGGAGCTCTGCAGCAGTTGGAACACGACCTCCACTCATCATTGTGAACCGTGTCATGCCATAAAGATGACGGAAGAAACTCTCATCTCGAGCATGTCTCTCCGCAGTAGTAAGGTTGACACCATGTGTTGTTTCAGCATCTTTGACCTTGGTGAGGTCAACCTTCTTCGGGTTATGTGGGAGTTTGTGATCAGCTAGTTCCTCTTCGATATCCTCTTTCCGCAAGATTGCTGTCAACAGATTACCAAAAGTGAAGTGGGACCTTTTGTGAAGTCTGGCCTTCCGCATTGTAGAGCGAATGATTGCCCCAAAGTTGATAGGGACATTCGTCATCAAAGCATAGACCAAACACACTCTATCTCTTGATATTTTGGTGTATTGAGTCCCAGGAATAAGGCATGAGTTGAAAATACGCAACCAGATTCTTTCTTCCCTATTCAATGGAGCGTAGGGGAAGGTGTTGTGTCATCCGGTGTCTCGGTGTCTGCTCCACATTTCCATGGATCTACTTCCACAAAGTGTGTGTCGAATTGCTCTATAAGGAGGTCTGATGTACAGCTCTTTGAATGGTGCTGGATCGACCGAAGGTAAGCCAAGAAAGGAATTGATCAAATCCGCGTTGAGCTGTAGCACTTGGCCCCGAATCTTGACTTCGCTGCCCGTGGTTTTCGGCGACCAGTTGGCATAAAATTCCCTTGTTAAATCGAGATTACATTCTCCCATGTCGCGAAAGATGAAATCCAGATTCACCGCCATTATTTTCGCCAACATACGCGGCTCTTTCTTTGCTAAAGTGGCCTTGTTGATTAAGTCGACGTGAACATATTTTCTTTCCTTGTTGTTCTTGTACCATTCTTTGGCTTCCTCCTCAAGAACCCATTTTATTCCAAACATTCGGCGGGGTAGTTGTGTTGAGGATGATTCTCCTTGGTCCTTGCGACCTCTCTTCTTGCCCTTTTGGGAAGTGGTAGCCTTATCTTGTCGCGCTTTAGGTGCCATTGTTCCTGAGATTTAAACAATATTCATGTTAGCATCAATTCCAAGGAAACAATCTATAAACAAGCCATATGGGTACCACCACACACTTAGGTTCGTTGATACAAAACAGTGAAGTGAATGTAGTCGATTACTTAGACTTCGTCGACATATGTTTTAGGATCTATATTCCGACAACAAAATCAGCGATGCATCACTACTTGCAGTCATTGCACTACTTTCATGTTAGGTATAACAACACTACTACATAGGGGTTACATCAAGGTATAGTTATTTTCAACAATCACAACCTTCTATGTCGGTAGGCAACTATACGTCTTATCCCGATGAACGGGATAGTCTAACATGTAAGTATCCAAGTAACAAGCTTAAACAATGTTTCATAACCATAGCAATTCAGCAAATAGTATAACAATGCTATTACAACCAAATTCAAGTCGGAAACAAGTCAAGATTATCCTAACGTATATGTTTACTCAATGGTTTTGTATCAACAATCCAAACACATTAACATCACCAATAATCTTTCAAGATGTAGCAATTCATAATAGACATAGCAACGTAGTACTTTTGAGAAATAGATGAAGAATAAAAGAGTACTTACGTGATTGAAGCCTTTAGAGATGGTCTTGTGAATTGGAAGAGCAAAGAAAAGAAAAATATGAGATGATTTGGGTGGATGTGCGGCGCCTTTAGGTCAAGTTTCAATGTGTTTATGTTTCAAGACTAAGTCCCCTTTATATAGGAAAAGAATGGGTCGGGTTTTGACCCATTTACAAATGGTTTTGGAGACAAAAATAACCTTTATGCGACGCATAGTGCTTTGCATAATCATGGTATAGGCGGCGCATAGTGTAGTGCATTTAGGGATATATGCGGCGCATAGTGTATGGCATTTAGGGACATATGCGCCGCATAGTGTATAGCATTTGAGATACTGAGACCTAATGCTATATCATAGGCGGCGCATAGTGTATTGCACACTTAAGCATGGGCGGCGCCTATGTCTTTGCACACTAGATTCCGAGACCTTAGGCTATAGTATAGGTTTTGCATTGTTCGTGGCCTAGTTTTACCTAGGCCTAGCCTTCCTCGATGTCTATTTTGGCATGAGCAATGCTCAAGCCATAGCCTTATGCATCCTTATTCCTAACTTACCACCTTTACCATACAATATGTCCAAATCGTCATTTGAAACCAATCTCCTCGTTGAATACTTCTCGCACCTATATTTGCTCAAAACCAATGAAAACGATTAGTAAGATGGGTTGCCTCCCACCAAGCGCCTTAGTTTTGGTCGTGGCACGACTCTTATTTTTGGATTTCCTCTTATCAAAAGCAAAACAAGTACTAGAACAAAAAAAACAAAACGATAAACGATAAACGATGGGTTGCCTCCCATCTAGCGCCTTATTTATTGTCGTGGCTCGAGATAGTTACCTCGAGTACTTAGACTTCATCGAGATAAGTGATGGCCATATAATTCATCGAGTCAAGAGGACCGATATAAGGTTTAACACGTTGGCCATTCACTTTGAAGACAACACCATTATTGTCTTCTAATTCGACTACTCCAGACGAGTAGACTTGGATAACTTTGTATGGACCAGACCATTTAGATTTTAACTTACCTGGGAAGAGCTTCAATCTGGAGTTGAAGAGAAGTACCATATCACCCCTTTGGAAGTTTCGTCGAATAATCCGCTGATCATGATACTTTTTCATCCGCTCCTTGTATATGTCCGATCTTTCATATTCATGAAGACGGAACTCATCTAATTCGTTCAGCTGCTCCAACCTCAGATTCTTAGCATCATCCCAATTCAAATTCAATTTCTTCAATGCCCACAATGCCTTATGCTCGAGCTCGATGGGTAAGTGACAAGCCTTCCCATAAACTAGTTGATAAGGAGACATGCCAATGAGTGTTTTGAATGCAGTCCTATACGCCCATAGTGCATCATCTAGCTTCCGAGACCAATCTTTCCTATTCGCATTAACCATCTTCGCAAGGATTTGCTTGATCTCGTGATTGGAAACTTCTACTTATCCACTAGTTTGGGGATGATAAGGCGTAGCTACCTTATGATGCTTGACACCATACTTGGCCAAAACTGATTTGAATAGCTTGTTGCAAAAGTGAGATCCTCCATCACTTATGATAGTACGAGGTACTCTAAAACGAGAGAAGATATTCTTCTTTAAAAATGCTACAACACGCTTTCCTTCATTGTCGGCCAATGCTACAGCTTCCACCCATTTTGAAACATAATCTACAGTAACCAAGATGTACTTCATTCCAAACGAATTCACGAATGGACCCATGAAATCAATACCCCATACATCAAAGAGTTCTACTTCAAGAATTTTGGACATAGGCATTTCATGGTGCTTTGAAATAGCACCTTGACGCTGGCATTGGTCGCACCTTCTAACATAGTCATAGGCATCTCTAAATATCGAAGGCCAATAGTAACCACCTTGCAATACTTTTCTTGCCGTCCGATTGCCTGGATGATGTCCTCCAACTGGGGAAGTGTGGCATGCTTCCAAAATATTAGGCACCTCTACATGGGATATACATCGTCGAATAATTCCATCCGTACATCGTCGAAACAAATATGGCTCATCCCAATAGTAGTGTTGTACGTCATGCATAAACTTCCTCCTTTGGTGGTAAGATAAATTGGCAGGTATCACATTACTCACCACGAAATTTGCAAAGTCGGCATACCATGGTAATTTTTCCATTGTTGTCGCTAATATCTCCTCGTCAGGGAATGCATCATCAATCTGAATTTCAGGTTGCGCCACATGCTCATTCTCAAGTCTAGATAGGTGGTCGGCCACTTGGTTCTCGCAACCTCTTCTATCTTTGACCTTGAAATCAAACTCTTGCAGCAACAATACCCTTCGAATTAATCTTGGTTTTGCATCCTTCTTTGTCATTAGATACCTAAGAGCTGCATGGTCTGTATGAACGATCACCTTAGTACCCAATAGATAGGCACGAAACTTCTCAAACGCATACACAACTGCTAGGAGCTCTTGTTCTATCACAGTGTAGTTCCTTTGGGCTTCAGTTAGGACCTTACTCGCATAGTAGATAGGATGAAATAGCTTCTCCTTTCTCTGTCCAACCATAGCTCCAATGGCTACACCACTAGCATCATACATGACTTCGAACGGGAGAGACCAATCTGGTGCTACCATGATAGGGGCTTCAATGAGTTTTCCTTTGAGGCATTCGAATGCCTTTAGGCAATCGTCATTGAAGTCAAACTTCGCATCTTTCTCCAAGAGTTTGCACAATGGACTAGCAATTTTGGAGAAGTCTTTGATGAATCGACGATAGAAACCTGCATGGCCGAGAAAACTACGAACTCTCTTCACCGAAATTGGAGGCGGTAGCTTCTCAATAACCTCTATTTTTGCTCGATCAACTTCAATTCCTCTTTTGGAGATTTTGTGCCCAAGAACGATTCCTTCTTTTACCATGAAGTGGCACTTCTCCCAATTCAGCACTAGGTTGAATTCTACACATCTTTGCAATGCCATGCTCAAGTTTGCCAAACACGCTTCAAAAGACTCACCAACAACTGAAAATTAGTCCATAAATACCTCCAAAGTGTCCTCAACCATATCAGAAAAAATAGACATCATACAACGTTGAAAGGTGGCTGGTGTGTTACATAACCCGAATGGCATACGTTTGAAGGCAAACGTTCCATATGGGCAGGTAAATGTTGTTTTCTCTTGGTCTTCGAGGGCAATACAAATCTGATTGTAGCCTGAATAACCGTCCAAGAAGCAAAACCATCCTTTCCCCGCTAATCGATCTAGCATTTGGTCCATAAATGGCATTGGGAAGTGATCTTTGAGTGTCCAAGAATTCAGCTTTCGGTAGTCCATGCATACTCTCCATCCAGTGACGGGTCTGAGTGGAATGAGTTCATTCTTTGCATTCGCGACCACCGTCATGCCTCCTTTCTTGGGAACACATTGTACCGGGCTTACCCATGTACTATCAGAGATAGGATACACAACCCCCGCATCTAACCACTTGATGATTTCTTTCTTTACCACTTCTTGCATAGGTGGGTTTAGATGTCTTTGATGCTCAATGGTGGGTGTGCAATTTTCTTGAAGCTGAATTTTATGTGTGCAAATTCCAGGTGGATTACCAATAATATCCGCAATGGTCCATCCAATGGCTCTAATATACTTGCGTAGAATAGCAATAAGAGCAGCAACTTGTTGCTCACCCAAATCGGCTGCCACAATGACTGGAAGTGTGTTTCCGCTTCCTAAGAATGCGTACTTTAGATGTCTTGGCAGCTCCTTCAATTCTAACGTGGGTGGCTCTTCAATAGATGGCTTAGCTGGTGGTGTGGGTCAATTTTTGAGATCAAGGTCCAGCTTCTTGGGAGCATAGCGATATGTCCCTAATCCTGATAGAGCACAAATAGCTTCGTCACAATTTTCAGCATCCTCTTTCTCTTCATTCATGAGCACAACCGCTAAAGGGTCATCAATAATTTGCTCTTCTTCAAGTAATTCTTTTTCATCATCAAAGAAAACATCAGCCACCGAAAATACACTCAGATCTTTGGGTTGCTTCATTGATTTGCACACATCAAAACGAACCACTTCATCATTTATTCGAAATGAAAGCTCATTAGCTCTCAAATCAATGAGCACACTTCCTGTAGCAAGGAAAGGGCGTCCCAAGATTATGGGAACTTCTGAGTCTGCCTCACAATCCAAAATAACAAAGTCTGCCAGAAAGATGAATAAAGAAACCTTTACCAATACATCACATAGAATACCAATAGGTCGTTTTACCGACCTATCCGCCATAACGAGCCTCATATTGGTTGGAGTAGGATCACCCAACCCCAACTTCTTGTAGATCGATAATGGCATCAAATTGATGTTGGCTCCTAAGTCACATAATGCTTTGGCAAAATTCAAAGATCCAACGGTGCAAGGAATAGTGAAAGCTCCGGGGTCGGCCTTCTTCTGAACTATCGATCGGGTAGCAATTGCACTACAATGATGCACATCTTCTTTCAACTCATAACTTGCTTCCCGCTTCTTAGTCAAAAGATCCTTCATAAATTTCGCATACCCAGGCATTTGTTCAAGTGCCTCCACCAATGGAACATTAATGGTCAGCTGCTTTAGCATAGTCATAAATTTGCTGAACTTTGTGTCATCCGCCACCTTCTTTAATCTTTGGGGAAAAGGTGGTGGTGGGTATGAAATTGTTCTCTCCACGGTTTTCTTCTCCTCTTGCTTCCGTTTTTCAGATTTTTCAGGTTGCACATCACTGGGTAAGGCATCCTTGACATCAGGAGTAGGTGCTGCGGCATCTTCTCCTTTTGCATTGATATCCATGTCTGCCACCTCGTCGACCACTTGCTTGCCTTTTGCTGAAGTTTCCAGCACCTTACCACTTCTGGTAGTGATGGCCATGCATGTCCCATCATTCCTTGGGTTTTGCACAGTATCGCTAGGTAAAGTGCCGGCCTTTCTTTGATTGAGTGTTGCTGAAAGTTGGCTCAATTGCTGCTCTATTTGTTTGAATGAAGTGGAATGTGAATCAACTAATTGTTTCATGGAGGACAAATCATTAATTACCTCCGTAACTCCCGCGTTTGTTGCTTCCACTCCTTTCAATAATTTAGCCATCATGTCTTCCATACTTCCAGAATTAGATGTGGTGGTGTCACGTCTACCAGGGGGAACGTACAAATCACTCTTTTCATTCTTGTTCTTCCAACTACCTTGGTCTTTGTTTCCAGATTTATCATAATAGTTCTGACCTTGGTTTCCTTGGGTATTCCCGCAGAAACCCCCCTGATTGTTCAAGTAGTTGGCCTACTCTTCCGAATCAGATTCGTCTCTTCTTTTTGACGCAATAGCTTTGATTTTTTCGGTCTTCCCTGATAATAAATGCTTTGTAAGAAGATCCATTTGTGTTTTCATGTGCGTCATATCTTGATCACGTTCTTCTTCTCTTCTTCTTTGGTCTGCAGTCATGACAATAGATAAAGTGGGGCTTGCTACCTCAGAATCCCTGGTATGCCAAGCTCCACTTTGCTTTGTCATACGATCTAGCATATTTCTTGCTTGACCAAAGGTGAGGTCCATAAAAGATCCTCCAGCTGCATTATCCACCACTGGTTTAGTTATTGAATTCAAGGCTCTATATAATATCTCCATTAGGTGAACATTAGTCATATGATGGTTTGGGCATCTCGCTAGCTTTGTCTTGAACCTCTCCCATGTTTCGTGAAGAGCTTCAGTGGGAAGCTGACGAAAGCTGCTGATTTCATCTCTCAATTGTGCTCTTTTGGATGGCGGAAAGAATCTTTCTAGGAAAGCGTCTCTCAATTGCCTCCAATTTGTAATTGAATAAGGAGTCAGCCCATTTAACCATAGAGTTGCCTCCCCAGACAGAGACAATGGAAATAGACGTAATCGAATTGCATTCTGACCAACACCAGGATTGTCAAACAACTTGTAAGTAGAAATAAAGTTGATGAGATACATATTCGGATCATCGTCTGCTAGTCCACCAAATAATCCCTTGAGTTGCAATAACTGAATCATAGTGCTAATGATGTTGAACTTGGCTCCGGGCGCTAATGGTGGAGGAATAATGGCTCCTGTAGCTCCGGCTCCATCAAGATCATCATCATCATCGTCGAAAGCTGGTTGCTTGGGTTGGCGATCATACCTAAACCGAGCTTGACGACCTCTTCTGTTGGCAGGTGTTATGATTTCAGCATCACGCCTTGGGTTTAGTAGCTCGTCATCACCTAAATCCTCATCGTCAGGATTTGTTGCTCGCCTAGGGTTATCAATGTTTTGTTGGTGTACTTGGGCGGCGGCATGAGCAGCTAATCTCGCCTGTTCCTGTTGAGCAGCCATCCTTTTGATTTCAGCTTGTGCTTCCATTCTGCCAATACGTTGTGGTTCAGGATTGATAGGTAGTAACGGTTGACCAGAACTTCGAGTATGGGGCATGCACTGAATAAAAACCTGCAGAGAACAAAAACAAAAACTAAAAGTAAAAGTACGAGAATCTCTGACCAAAGGGTCTAGTAATTATCACAAACTTAATTGACACTCGTATTCCCCGGCAACGACGCCAATTTTTGATAACGCTCAATCTACAGCTCTCGTAGGAGTGTAAAGCGGTCGTTAGCAAATATAGAACCCAACTGGGTTGGGTATCGATCCCACAGGGAATAGCTTGGTCAACTAGTAAGCGACGATTACTAGATTTTTAGTACAAGTCTCGTAAAAAGGGGGGATTGTAATGTGTAACCAAAATATTAAAGTAAAAACTGAAAATAGCAAAGTAAAAAGAAAGAATGTTTAGTAGGTTGTGAAACAATGAGAATTGAAGAGTTGGGGTTATGTCCACCTTCTGAGTTATACGTCTCTATTGGCTATGAGTGTGTTGAATTCCGACATGCATGTGCTTATAGAGAATTGTATTCGATGGTAAATCCAGGCGTATTTCGACCTATTCGAGGATTATTTCACTTTAACTCTTTCGAGCTTAAAGCGTGTCTAACGGTACGAATTCTCCAAGAGGTTAATCCAGTTACGGCACTAACTGTTTAATAGGGGATGGGACCCTACTACCTTGACACTATCTCTTTTCCAGACAGATAACCTTTCTTTCGAACAAGTTAAATGTTATATTAGCGTATTCTTGTGTTTGCAACCACAAAGAATTTAGATTAAGATGAAGAGAATAATGATATAAGCAGCATACGTGTCACGAACTCACACGCTCATAGTAATAGATAGTACCTCATTCGGCTTCCATAACCCCAACAGAGAAGTTTAGTTACCCATGAGTGCGAAGGAGATCACGATTGACATTGTTATTATACCACAATAATGATTAATTTCGTGTAGCACAAGAGTGGTAGGCGTTTAGGCGTGAATTCCTAGGCAAAGTAACGATTCTCTTGTTGTGGAATTTAAGAATAGATGAATAGAAGAAGAATTAGAAGTAGAATGTATCTCTCCACTAAGGGAGGAATCCCTTAAAATCTCTAGCAAGATAAGGTATTTATAATACCCATATCCTAATCCTATTAAGCTAATGAAATACTTAACCAAATCCTACTAAGCTAATGAAATACTTAACCCAATTGTACTAGGTTAATGTAACATTATCCAAATCCAAATAGACTAATGAAATACTTAACCCAATTGTACTAGGTTAATGTATTATTATCCTAATCCAAATAAGTTACTGCAAGTCCCCAAAGTCTTCAGAAATGCTGTTTTAGCCCGGGACAGATTTTCCATTCATCACTTTTGGTCCTTGGCGTCCAAGATTGGCTTTTCTCCTTTCGTGAAGCTTTCTTTGGCGTCAAGTAATCCATAAAATGCTGAATTCTGCATCATTTACACCTGAAACTTTGCTAATCATGTTCGTTAGCTCACTTACAGGAAAAAGGACTAAAAGTGCATGAAATATATAATTTGTTCTCAAAACTTAGCTAAAATATGGGTAAAATATAGCACTATAGGCGTGTAAATTCGCCTATCATCAATACTCCCCTGCTAGGATCTTTCGTTCACAAATGACGGTAAGGGAGAGAATAAGCACGAGATAATAGGAGGCATAGTGAATCTGGATTGTCTTGTCCCAGATTAACTATTACCTTTTGAGTCTCTAGTTAATTAAATGAAGATAATTATCTTAAGTAGATGAGGATGATTAACTTACATTGACAATTAACTCCAAATTATTTTTGTGTATCTTTTTTTCCTACTCTCTACCTCTCTTGTGAAACAAGTAGTGAATATAGGTGGGATACTAACTTTTGCAACCACTAAGAAATCTAAACTCAAGATGATCACAATACATGTAAGAATATCAGTTTGAGCCAACGTTGCGCTTCCTCTACTTTCTTAATCCGACAAGGTTTCCAAAAACCCTAGCTAAGGGATTTAGCCGCTCATCATTGTGAAACAATCAATGAAATTCATAATTTAAAGCATTAATTCAATCTCACAAGAATTTATGATGAAAACCCAAAGTCTCAGATTTATAACTCAACCAAAACTAAAAACACAAGAATCCCAAGATCAAAATTGAATCTCGGTATCAAATATTTATTTGTAGTAATAAGAGTGCATAAACTAACTAAAAATATCAAAAGGATATTTATATAATACAAGGAAACCCTAGAAAACTAATTCCAAACAAAAGAGAATAATCGAAGTTGGTAGATACCTTCTGGGCCACTTACGGGCCGTAGGTAGCACCTACCGATCATAAGTGGTCCCATATAGGTGCCAGTGTCCAAAATACTGCAAAATCTCTTAGGAACTCCATGTATTCCAACACCGAAGGGGTATAGGTACTACCTACAACCCGTAGGTAGTCCAACGTAGGTGGCAGGCAAAAATTCTTCAGTTTCTGAATCTCTGGACTTCAACTTTCCAGAACATATTTTGACACCTTCTCCATGTAGGTAGTACCTATGGGCTGTAGGTACCCACATAGGTATCCAAAATCTTAAATTTTCACATCTTTTCTCCTATTCAACTCCAAAACTTGGTTTTCTACAAAACACAACTCAAAACACATCATATCTAACAAAAAGACCTGAGTAACTTGCATATTTTCCTCTCTTTAAGCATCGAAAGTGCTATGAAACCATATCACATCAACACCCTCAACTTAGAACGTTTGTATGTCCTCAAGTAACACAACATAACTAAATAAAACAACAATGCTCAACTAGGATAAAGCTAAGCTATCTACGTCACTCAATCATCAACTTTAAGCTTAACATTACCCCATTCCAACTTTACCACTTAAAACCAACTGTGTGTATCAATGAAGCGCAGTAATGTAACACAAGGGAATTAATATGGTGTTACATTAACAACAAACAACCATGCCTATGCACAAGTTACACTACCCAAATAAGTAAGTAGCTAGCAAAACAACTCATACACTCTCACATCAAAGAAGTCCCAATCACTCATATTGAAACATACATATCAATGTAGGGATAATCAAGAGACACTTACATTCACAAAAGAAGTTCCAATCAATGTGCATCAAATGCCTTAGGCTTGCTCTTATTCTTCTTACCTTAGCTTTTAGACAGTTGGGTTAGAATCTTGATAGGACTTTACTCAGCTTATAATATAGGCTTGGGGGCTGGTATGGTACATGTGGGAATTTTTAGTGACTAAGCCTCCTTTGTACTACACTTATGTTGGGGTTCACTCATCAACCAACTCTCTTTGTTTCCACCCTTATTGCTTCCTTTTTAATCTTTTATTGCACATTCAGGTTGGGTGTGGTTTCTTTGGTGCCTACATTATGTGGGAATACAGCATTCGGAGATAGTTAGTGGGGTGAATACTAGCATGTAACTCAAGGACAGCGAACAAAATAATGTATAGTCAAACCATTTCAAATATTATATAAACCACATCACAATACATATTTAAATAATATGTTCGAATAGGGAACAAGATTTAGCATGAAATAAAACATTATCCTGGACTATGTATCTCAACCATTATACTAGGCACCCTTGAGTATATGGTTCAGCTCCCCTGCTAAAAAAGGCCACAATATGTGTTTGCCACACAAATCAAAGAAATTCCGATGGAAAGCTAACTATCAAAGCAACTAGTTGTCCCAAAAATACATCGTGTGAAATATGCACACAGGTCATCAAGACAAAACCTCATGCTAGCAAACATGAGTTTCTAGTATAAGTCGTCCAAGACCCACAAATTCACAGCTTTGCTACATAACCCCAATTAAGACCAATTTAAAGCTAGTTTCACATAACTTACTCTACCGTGAAAATGAAGAGGTTGTTTCCGATAAACCCTCGAAACTATGTAAAAGTAAATACATAGAAAACAATAGCAATAAACAAATAATACGATGACCGACGCTACGGAGACTATAAAATCCACGGTAAGAAAAAACATTCTCACAGTTCCGCACATTTAACAATTCGACAAGAAGGCTTTTCTGTACTCAGTTCCATAGCAAATGATCAGTTGAATTTTGAGCAAGAACATCAACACGTTAGGATAATCATGGCCATTTGACTTATTAGAAAGATCCCTTGCAGTCACTAGATTCATCCATATAAAGCATAAGGCAGTAACAAAAACTTCCCTACTTTGCAATATAACACAAGCAAAATATATCACCCATAATGCGCTCACTAGGACTAAATTGGTAGCAGATTAACAGTAATTTCCTTACAACAACGAAAAACAACCAAATTCTTCAAGGCAATTTGGGGAAGATGAGAATGTAGATGTTGCTTTTTACAGTTACCGAGAATTGTAACAACCCATTCAAATGCAAGAATTGCCTGAAATGATTAACAGAAATTGCAGCTGGTCAGGGAAAGGGGAGAGGGAGCTTCTCCTGCTGCTTCTTGAATATTCTATATTCAGGCGAGTTTTCCCGTAATGGTGATAAAGGCTGCCTCAATGAATCAACCTCGCTGAAATCAAGTTTTCCCTCCACTGGACTGCTTATCTTGGGGCTTGATTTCCTTTTGTTGCCCTGTGAGCACTGGTTAAAAGGTTTAACACTTTAACTATGACCGCATAGAGAGGAAACAAAAGATCAGGCTAAAAGAAACTCTTATAAGCTCACCTTGCCAGAAGAAGGTTTTCCACCAGAACCTGGTGTGTGTTTCTCTTTCTGGTACAGCCTTATCAGTCTTTTATTCGCCTCCTCCAAAACATTGTTTTGTTCAAACAATACATTCACCTAAAACCAGAAAATTACCCATTTTTCCTTAGCTCACTAGGCTGACAGGAGATCAAACACTTTCTTGCTCTTTAAATCTGCTCACCTCGTCTTCAGCTTTATGGAGGTTTATCCTCAAATGTTCCTTGTCTTTCTGTAGAGTATTAACCTCAGCAACCAGAGAAATAACCTGCTGTGTTGATGGCCTCAATCTATCAAAGCAAAAGGTCCAGAAGTTGCAAAATTGGTTTTAAACAAATTGCAAAATTGTAGACATTTGGTCAAACAGAAGTTGAACTCACCGCTTCCACTTTGTCAACAACCTTTGACAAACTTCTATTCCACTATATCCCTCCAGAAATGCATAAGCTGTTGATGCAGCATCATCTCTATCAATCACAGTTTCCAGCAAATTGGCAAGCAGATTCTGTTCCACCGAAGCATCATCTGTGGCTGTGTCATCCTTCAAGCATAAGCAAAGTAACCTTATAATTAGCCTCGAGATGAAAGATTTTACTTCTAGCAATCTAGAGATGTGTCAAATAGTAGGATCTATAACTAACTAATTGCCACACTACATTGACCATGTTATTTTCCAAGCAGCCAATTAGCTAGGTTCCACTAATCAGCAGGCTAACTACATATCCTCCGATGAAGGATCTAATTATATGAACGACCATTACACATGAAAAAGCACAACTGAATCCTGGGAAAGAGAAAGGAAGCTATTCATGAAGCAATTACCAGTTCTTCTACTAATATCAAGGGGATATAAAATTAGACCAATAAGCTCTCCCTTTCTCATAACCACAGAAGTCTGGACAGGAGTTTCAGTACCTTAATATTACGTTACCATTTGAATATCCAAACAATGGATCTAGGTGTTAGATTCATAAATCAGTCTAGAAAAGCTTGAGTCGAAATAAATATCATTTGTTTAGTTAAGTATATATATTTTATAAGGATTTATCTATTATGCTATTTAGTTTGTTCTACACTAGTACATCAGACAATAACACAAACAAAAACAAACATAAGAAGGCCAATAAGGAGCAGTAGGTAAGTGTAATGGAAAAAGGGGCCTAATAGACCAAACCTACCACATCAGATCAGACATTGGAAGTAGAAAGGAAACCCAATATTGTTCCAGAAATGAAAAATGTAAGTTACTCCATATTGGAAACTGGACAGCGATAACAATTCCACTGGCACGCCGATGTTGTGTCATGTCAATACCGGTCAACAACAACATGGGAGATTTCACATAACATTGATCTTATGCCTAAAATCCTAAAATTAAGACATTGACACAACAGAAGGTTTGAGAGACCTGCCTAATGAACGCTAACCATTGAAGAACTTCAGCCACTTTAAAACTCACGGTTAAAGAATGAGACAATCAACAAAGTTAAACCCCTCATATTATGCACATAAAACAGCTCTATACCGCTTGGGTCGAATTTCTCACGTGAAAGCCAATATAAAAAATAATGAAGGAAAAAACAGGAATAGAGCAATAATAATATTCATTTGCTTCCCAGTATCATAGAAGACATGCGTATCCCAAAATGGAGTCCTTAAGTCAAAACTCCCAAAATTGTGACATTGGTTAAGCTTTAGAGACCTCGGGCCTAATCTATGCTGCTACCCGAGACACTTTTTTGACTTCATAACTCATACTTCAAGAATAAGGCAAATGGAGACATATTAGTACAAAGAATGACCTCAAATCTAAATGTACTCTACCATCAAAGATACATTAATTACATGATAACTCATAGTTGAATAAGGCGATAACCAAAGTACATAGACCTAATGCTGAAAACCTAAAAGTGGAGACCTTATGGCTAAAACCCTAAAATGTAGACTGGTACGACAGCTTAATGTATGCTACCACCAGAGTTATTTAACCACATGACAACCCATGGTTGAAAAATTGGGGATCAATTGCAGAGTTATTTAACCACATCATAACCCATGGTTGAAAAATTGGGGAATCAACAAAGTAGTGAGCTTCATAATATCTAGATACAACAGCTCTATGGAGATTTTTGGGTCGGAAACCTCTTCCATGTCAGATGAGATATCAAAACCCCAATGTGATTATCAAATACTACATACTGCCTTGAGAAGAGGCATGTTAAGTGGATTTTCTGATGAATCCAACTACTTTATGGAGGTGTAACGTATATAATTAATACAAGAGAACAATACCTCACATCAATCTAGCCAAAGCCAATCCATTTATGCATTCAGCAACATTGAATCTTTTGAAAATACACTGGGATGCAAATTTAGAAACTTTCCTAACAACATATTTGAAGTACCTTTTCCAGGCAAAGTTGAGAGCATCCACTGATTGGTAAGGTTTATCAGAGAATGTGAGAGAAACTAGCTCCTTGGAAGAAGCAATATAATGGCTATAAGATGACAAGACCTATTAATTGTGTGCTTCATGACATACCTACATACATCATAGTATTACATCTCATCCCAACATACACCCACTACAAAACAAGATAATTTTTTTTTAAAAAAAAACTGAGAGATAGAAATATTAAAAGAAGGATAACACAATGCATGAGATGAAATGATCTACCATGGAAAAAGTATGGATAGACAGATGGAAAAAGTAACACTTTCTCCAACTCAATTATAATACTCTTTCACTTAATTGACATATCAAACAATTATATCTACCAATCTAAATATGACAAGTTCTTCTAACATTCTTCCTGTCAACCTTGCATGTGAGTGAATCAGTGATATCATCTAATGTGTATCTAATGAAATACAATCCACAGAGCACAAAATAAATGACAAATACAATCTAATGGGTATCTAATGAAATACAATCTATAGAGAATCACATTATAATAATTACATTACTTTGATGCAGCAGATTAAGAGTAACATAATTACCAATTAAGAATGATTAGAACCATTCTGTCAAATTCTCAAAAACTTTCACTTTATCTTGATGGCACTGTTGCTAGATTATCAAAAGACAGTATACTTGAAACAAATTTTTAAGGTACTTCTCAAAATGTGTCAGGAGAAGCTTCTCAGACTGGACATTGTAATTTAGGCTCCCTAATGTTTCTTGACAGCTTCTATTCCTACTTAGTTCGTTCCAAATTTTATGCAATAAATCGTTTTGTTTCCATGTTGAGCAAGTTAAAAGTACTTAGATTCTAAACTTAAACAACATTTGGAGACTTATGTTAATACATTCAACACAATACCATATTTTAAAAGTGAGAGAAAATTGCCCCAGATAAATGACCTATAAGCAATTCAACAATGAACAACACATAACATCGAATAAAACAGAAATTTAAACATGGAAGAGAAACAAGAGAAAAGGGGAATTACATACCACTTGGGTCTCATATTGACACTTGTAGAAATGCAGGTCTTCAGATAGCTTCCGAACCTCTTCCTCTAAGTCATGAACACGAATCTCAGCTTCCTTTGCTCTTTCATCAGCCTCATTCCCAAAATCCATTAACGCCTCACGGTCATGGTCATACAAAGAACACTCTTTCTCCCACCTCTTACACTGTGCCAACAAATTCGAACACTCTACCGCCAATCTCTGATTTTCCTCCACAAACTTCTTCAATGCTGATGCATTCATACTTGACTCAGCCTAACAAGTAACAACACTAACAATTAGGGCTCATTTGGTAGGGTGTATTAGAGAAACTAAGAAACTAATACTTGTACAACCCGTGGTATTATTTAATCTTTAGTTTGGTAGGATTTTCAAACTTTGTATAACTAATACATGTATTATAAGGTACATAACTTAACAAGCCATGGTATTAGCAATATAAGGGGCAAACCATGGTATAAGCAATATAAGAGTAATTAATACTAACTCTGTTTCATTTTACTTGACCCCTATACTAAAAAGAGATGTTTCAATTCACTTGTACATTATAGCAAACCAAGATAGTCTTATTGCCTTTTTTCCCCTAATGCCCTTAGTATTTAAACTATATAAAGTAGTAATAGCCAAATTTATAGTTGCAGAGCATCATTAAAAAGTTAGTTTAGTAAAAAACTGCCTCTAATTAATATTTTCTTACAGGATGTGTTAAGTCAATAGGGCCAAGTAATATAAAACAGAGGGAGAACATAGACAACCATGAGTAAAGATAGAAATGTCCTTAAATAAGGGGTCATTTGGTTGGGAAATAAACTATCCCCGGATTAGTTATCCCAACCTCAAGGTGGGATAAAATATCACTACAATCCCGGAATAACTCTTCCTTGGATAAGTTATCCATCCATTTCCCGACTTTAGTCCCTTATCCTTTGTACCAAACGAGCCCTAAATCAAACGATGGATAACAAATGAATTTCAACATAACCAATCTCAGTATTACTAATACCCCACCCCTGTTCAACACTATTCTTATACAATCTACCAAATAAAATCTTAAAATCTTAATATAAGCATATAAAAGATCATCAACATTTAACAAACATATACTATTATTTTACTCAAATTAAATCAAAGAAGAGAGTATAAGGTAAAAAGTATAAACCCTGGTGCGCTCAATTGTTTCATCTTTCTCTTTCAATTTGGCGTGTAGAGCAAGATACTGATTCCGAATACGAATAAGCGATTCTTCCGATGCTTTAAGCTTTAACTGAAGCGTTTGTGTCGAAACGGGTAGACCAAGAGAATACTCGATCGATTCACGAATGTAATCTTCCGTCTCTGGCGAAAGATCCATTAAAAAAAACCCTAAAAATTCACCAAGTTTTAATTAATTTTCCGGCGATCGGAAAAGGAAAATCGATTTTCCGATGATTAATATTATCGGAATTTGATCGGAGAATTTTGCGAAGAGCAGAAGAGCAGTTGCTGTCTGAAAATGTGAAGGGTTTTGGGGGGTCTGAATAATGTGTATATATAGTTTTTTCTATTTTTGATTATTGTTTGAGATTTTGAATTGGGAAGTGGAAGATCTAGCCGTTACAGATTCTGCTTGTGTATTTAAACAAGCGGGCCTAATATTGTAAAAACCAAAATTGTTTTGGGAAAAACATAAAAATAATGCCTAAAATTAAAATAATTTTATAAAATTACCACCTAAATTTAAAACTTCAGAAAATAGCCACCAAGGACCATGTTTCCTTTAGCCGTTGTCTTTGCTAGGTTGTGCGATCCAGTAAGAGCGTATGAAGTTTTAAACTCTTGAGTAGCATGATTTTTTTTGGCAGATCTAACAATCATGTCCCTCATAAAACACATGTTTCAGAGTACTAATGAAAAAACCATTGTCTTAAAATCAGATTTTTGTTCTTTTTAAACAACTGAGTAATTATTTTTTTTCAGATTATTTTGCATTCACCAATATTATTAAAATAACATACTATTTGTTTTGTTTTGTTTTACTTATTTATACAATAAAATATAATATCATATACCTTTAATATAATACAATTGTTAAAGATATATATCTATATATAATAATGATACAGTTTTTATATATACACATATTCTATATAATAATTATAGCATTTTTATACAATTTTTAACTACAATTATTATTTAGATACATATTTTATACGACTCTATATAGTTTCTACATGCATTCTAAAAATGTATTAATCTAGTATAAGAGACTATCAATTGAGTATATGGACACTGCAAGTATATCAATGTAGTATAAAAGTGTATTAATGTGGTATAAAAGAGTATCAATTGGATGTAGGAACTGCATGTGCTTGCATAAAATTTCCCTTTTCTTTTTTAAAAAGTGTATCAATATAGTATAAAAGTATATCAATTTGGTATAAAAGTGTATTAATTGAGTATAGAGACTGCATGTGACCAATTGGGTCAAATGGCTAAAAAAGAATTAGTTTACTCGACTAGACAACACATGTCCACCTTTTCAAACATATATACACAAGGTAACTTTACCTTATTACATAAAATCTCATATTGGAAAAGAAATTACAAAAATCTCAAAATAATTACTTAAATCCCTTAAATTTACTCTTTCTCTCTCATCCCCCTCATACATATCAAAATACCATTTTTTACTCCTATTTTAGTGCATCGATTTTTGCTCCATATTTGTGCTCCTTCATTTACACTTAAAATCAAGCTAACGTGATCTGAGGAATTTAAAATTGTTCAGTTATCAATCATTAACTGAACAAAGTTCACCTCTTCCTTCTTATTTTCTTAAAAAAAAAAAAACTCAGTTCAACAAAAATCAAAGAATGACTAGAAAATAATTGTCAAGAATCTATTGGCAAAAATATATTTACTTTGAAATCAACACCACGTTTTGCTGCCTCTTTATTTGAGCTTTAGTTTTCACCATTGTTAATGGCGTATGAAGGTTAGTAGGGTTTTGAGTTTAACGGCAAGATGTCAAAAAAAAAAACATTAATGATATTATACTTTCCAAACTTTGCTTTATTTGCTATTTTTTTAAAATTAGTTAACCCGTAAAGTATAAATTTTTTTGCAATGGAGTCTGCTCGCGTATTGTTATTCCTGTTGTGGGTTTCATTTTTGGTTCTTTTGATTATGAAGAACCCAATTTCCTAGAGAACCATTTGAAGTACCGAAATGATCTAATAACAATGAAGAAATTGAGGGAAGTTGCCGGTTCAAGTTCAAACAAGAAAGCTCCAAAATCGTCAAGTAAGAAAAAGGTTGATGATTCTGGACGACCACATCTGCCGAAGGTTTAGTTATCATTAAAATATGTATTAGCAACTATTCTATGTATAAGATTTCATTATACATTTGTTAAGATAATATAGTGAATTGTATAAGGTATTCGTATACATGTGAAACAGTATTAGATTATATTTATTACTTGTATAAGGTTTACACATACATGTGAAACTGTTGTATGAGGTTGCTTTTTATTTGTTTTGGCAGTATGATTCTATGTATAAGATTTCATTATACATGTATTAATACTATATTATTAATTGTATAAGATTTACACATACACATGAAACAGTTGTATTAGACTGCATTTTTTTTGTTTTGTTTTTCTGCTTCTATGTATAAGATTTCATTATACATTGGTTCAGATTATGTACCGATTTATATAAGAAGGTTATACTTTTCGAAACAATAATTATGTCACTTTTGTAGGATTGATAAATAATTTTTGACTCCCAAATACCCTAATGACGCAACAATGTGAGGATGTTCATATTGATTTCTTGGAGAATTGAAGAAAGTAGATGTTGACCTTTTTTTCCCAAAACGTAATGTAACAAAGAAGAAAATTAATGGTGTTGTTTAAGATATTTTTTAAATTTGAATTTCAGTTACTATATTTAATCATACACCACATAATGATAATTAATTAATGACGTTAATTAAGGAAGAGAAACATATTATCTTCCTTCTTATTTTCTGGGAAAAAAAAACCTCAGTTAACAAAAATCAAAGAACAATTAGAAACTAATTGTCAAGAATCTATTGGTAAAAGTATATTTACTTTGAAATCAACACCATGTTTTTGCTGCTTCTTTGATTGAGCTTTAGTTTTCACCATTGTTATTGGCGTATGAAGGTTAGCAGGGTTATGAGTTTACGGCGAGATGTCAAAAAAAAAAGTTAATGATATTATACTTTCCGGAATAATAATTGTGTCACTTTTGTAGGATTGATAACTAATTTTTGACTCCTAAATACCTGAATGTCGCAATAATATTGGGATGTTCATATTAATTTTTAGAGAATTGAAGAATACAGTAGAATAATTTTTTTTTTTTTGGCTGCTACAAAGAAAACTACTTTACTGTGCCATTAAAGAAAATATTTGAATTCAAATTTCAGTTACTATTTTTAATCATACATTACTTAATGTTAGCTAATTAATAGTGTAAATTAAGGAACTGAAAGATAATATCTAATTTATCTTACCTTAAATATAGGATTAACAATTTTATCATACACTCAAACTATGTATGAGGGACTATCGAATGTATGAGTATATTTACCTAATCCGGGAGAGAGAAAGGATTAAGGGATTTTATGTAATTAGTTTCACCAGAGTGGGGATTTATGTGGTTTATATTTTTTTTTTTAAATGGACAGCTCATGTCCTTTTTCCAATTATTTATATCTTTATTAAAATTAAAATAAATATAGATAAATATACATTGCCTATTTTGTGTATAAATATATACACTATTTAATGATATTTTTAAATAAATTTTAAATTTTTGATTATTTAAGAATTTAATAAGTATTGTAAAAAATTATTTTCAATCTTATAGTTAATTCTAGGAATGTTAGTGAATTTTTAGAAATTAAATAAGCACCTTATTAGGTTTCTTTAATTAAAATCATAAATTCGGTAGGTTTTTAGACAAAAAATTATATCCATAGTGGGTGACATAAATTTTTTGTCACTCGAAAAATCTTTAAAGACTGGAGACTTCCTTCCTTTTTATATAGAGTGCAAGTATACTTTTACTCTTCTATGCCTCAAATATTTTTGAATTTTTCATGCTCATTTATTTTTCAACTTCTATTTTTATTTTATTTTTTTACTTTTTTATTTTTCCTTGATTTTCTTTTTTTTTTTCTTGTTTTAATTCATTTGTCTCAAACATTATTTATTTCTTTATTTCTCTTATTTTAAAAATTTATTTGTCTCAACCTTTGTTTTTCTTTTATTTCTTGTTTTTATCATTTCTCTTTTTTTTTTTTATTATTTTCTTAATCTTAATTTATTTTTTTCTCTTATTTCTTAACCTTTATTTTTTTCTTCTCCTTTTCCTCAATCTTTTTTTTTCTTTTTTCTCAACTTCTATTATATTTTTATAATAAATAAAAAGTTAGATAATCCGCAAAGAGATCTTCTTTCTTTGACATTTAAGTAAATTTAAGGGCATGACTTGTTGTTTGGAAGTCCTTTGGGATAAAGTCTTGCCTCTAAGACAAAAGTTATAAAACATCTCATAAATCAAGACACAATGTGGTAGTGTCAAGTCTAACTCATGGGACATAACTTATTGTTTGAAAATCCTTGAGTTAAGTCTTGTCTCTAAGGCAAGAGTTATAAAACATCTCATAAATCAAAACACAATGTGGTAGTGTCAACACTTGACCATTGAGCGTAACTTATTTTTTTTAGAGGTTCTTGGGCTAAGTCTTGTCTTAGAGACAAGACTACTAATAGAGCATCTCATAAATCAAGACATAATGTGGTAGCGACAATACTTGCCCATTGGGTGTAACTTATTTTTTTAGGAGGTTCTTGGGCTAAGTCTTGTCTTAGAGGCAAGACTAATAGAGTATCTCATAAATTAAGACATAATGTGGTAGTGTCAACTCTTACCCATGAGGCGTAACTTGTGGGCTAAATCTTGCCTCTAAGGCAAGAGTTATAGAACATCTCATAAATCAAGACGTGATGTGGTAGTGTCAACTCTCACTACTAAAAAAAAATGAAAAATCGACCACAGAATGTGTTCAGAAAAAACCGACCACACGTGGTTGGTTTTTAAATTTTAATTTTTTTTTTTAAAAAAAGCGACCACATGTGGTCGCTTTTTTATTTTAGAAAATCAAAATAACTATTCCAATAATTTTTATATTAATTATAATTTATTTTACAAATAAAATTTTAAAAAAATAACAAAACCAACCACTAGTGGTTGGTTTTAAAAAACAATAATTAAAAAATATTTTTAAAAGCCGACCACTAGTGGTCGGTTTTTAAAAATTTCTTTTTAATTTATTTTTAAAAAACCCGATCAGTAGTGGCCGTTTTAAAAAAAAATAATTAAAAAGTATTTTTAAAAACCAACCACTTATGGTCGGTTTATAAAAATTATTTTTAATTTATTTTTAAAAAAGTGGTCGGTTTTTATTTTTTTTAAAAAAAAAGAAAATACTTTTCAATAAACCGACCACTTGTGGTCCATTTTTAATTTAAAGAAAAAATACTTTTAAACATAATATTTATATGTAATCAATATTATATATATGTAATCAAATATATATATATATATATGTAATCAAATATATATATATATATATATATATATATATATATATTTGAGTGCTTATATTTTCAAACAAAAGAACTTGCTATTTATAGGATAAAAGTTTCATGTAAAAGGAGTTCTAATTAAATAATAGTTAATAGGTTCATGAACAAAAAATTATTTTTCTTTCAAAAACCTAAAACGTAAATGAATGAATTGTAAATGCATTTGTAACTCAAAATGCATTTATTTCAATTGTAAATTCACATTCATTTTCTTTGTAACTCAAAATGCATTTGTTTCAAAACTAATTGAAACATAACTCTTAAAAATCTTTAATCGATGTATTTGTTTCAAAATTTATTGAAACATAAACATAACACCTACTTCGGCATGACTGCAACTATAATAGTTGACAGTTATATATGCAGACGCGATCACAAGTATTTTGCAGCTTCTGTCCATTTCAACAACTGTAATTGCATTTGTAACTGGTAAGTATGCTACTTTAGCACATTCAGTTGGTCTCGCCCACTGTTTGCATTACCTTATATAACAACATAATTTTTTTGTGAGTTCAGGTGGTGTTAATGGATTCCAAACTAATCATTTGTAAATTTATATTTTAAAAACAAATACAATTAAATTCAAATCGAAATTACTAAATTCTGTCAAATTCGTAACTTGCCTCCAGACAAAATGGGTTGGTGTGGGGTTATTGATCCCACTCTCCAAAATATTGTAATAAATTAATAATAATACAACTGACATAAAGATGCCAAGTTGAGCCACATACAACATGTGAAATGAATGAGCCTGATATATACTAAGACCAAGTCAACTTTTAATTTCTATATAATGTTTCATCTCGAGAAAGTTCTTGAGCCGAGGTCTATCGAAAACAACCTCTTTATCTCACCTGAATAGTGGTATGAATTGCGTACACTTACCTTCCCAAGGCCCCACTTGGTGGGGAATATGCTGAGTATGTTGTTGTTGTTTTAACTCGAGAAAGCAAAAGACTTTCAAGTTTATTGCAGATTTATTAATTAATTATTCATGACCTTTTGATCACATGACAACAACATTATCAATTACTCTAACGCTCTCCGTGAGATGAAAGAATAATAAAAAATATAGCTCAAATATATTTAATAGTGGCAACTATCTATATATGATAGTGACTTCACAGCTGGTTTCACGTTATGAAAACAACATTGATAGCCCTATAACATGATTGATTAATTGACACTAGCTTGGAAACTATCTAGACTGAAAAAGTAAAAGCATAGTGTTAAGTACATTAATTATGTAGGGACATCATCAAATATGAAGATGACACAAAGATGCAATTGTTGATAGCTGGAATTAGGTTCTTTCTCTTGGGATATTAATTTTTTAGAAGAATAATCATATAGCAGACCATATAAAAAGAGAGGGCACCTATGACACAGACAGTAACAACGAGATCAACAGAATGTGCTAAAGTAACATACAAACCAGTTGAAAATGCAACTACAACTGCTGTCATCGCCAGAAGTTGCAAAAGAATTGCCATATTATAAAGCCGGATAATAACTTTTAACTCTCTTGTTGCAGATGATATTGATTTTTTTGCCATGAGAAAGTAGGTGAATACAGTTGCGGTGGAGCACGCAAAGACGATAAAATTTGAAATGACAAATGCACGGAATGTTGCTCTTCTTAATAGAATACCATCCCTTTATTAGGACTATTAGTATCACTTTCAATACCTTCTGGTAAAATAAAATTAGCTGTGAAGGTCAATGTCATTAATACTTAGTTTGGTAGGTGACTTAGTTGCTTGAAAATGGTTAAGTCTAGGGACTTTAAAGCGGATTTTGTGTTTTGACTATGTTTTTTTTTATACTTGGTTGAAAATGGTTAAGTGTAGGGACTTTAAAGAGAATTTATTTGTTTTGAATGTGGTTTGGTAGGTGACTTAGTTGGTGCAAAATGGTTAAGTGTAGGGATTTTAAAGGGAATTTTTTTGTTTTGAATGTGGTTTGGTAGGTGACTTAGTTGCTTGAAAATGGTTAAGTCTAGGGACTTTAAAGGGATTTTTTTTGTTTTGAATGTGGTTTGCTTGGTGACTTAGTCAATTGAAAATGGTTAAGTCTAGGGACTTTGAAGGGGATTATGTGTTTTGAAAGTGGTTTTATTTTGATACTTAGTTGGTTGAAAATGGTTAAGTGTAGGAACTTTAAAGGGAATTTTTTTTTTTGTTTTGAATGTGGTTTGGTAGGTGACTTAGTTGCTTGAAAATAGTTAAGTCTAAGGACTTTAAAGGGAATTTTTTTATTTTGAATGATGTTTGTTTGGTGACTTAGTTACTTTAAAATGGTTAAGTCTAGAGACTTTGAAGGGGATTTTGTGTTTTGAATGTGGTTTTGTTTTGATACTTAGTTGGCCTTTTTTTATCACTCCTTATAATCTTCCTCCTGAAATTTGATGACTAATCCCTATATATTTCTGTATTGTGTTATTTCTGGCCCTCATAATCCAAAAAGCGAAATAGATGTCTACTTGAAACCTTTGATTGATGAACTTTAAATTTTATGGCATGAGGGGGTTAAAATTTGGGACATCTCTCTTAAACAGAATTTCAATCTGCGTGCATATCTAATGTGGACTATTAATGATTTTTCTGCTTATGGAATATTTTCTAGGTGGATGACAGCTGGAAAGCTAGCTTGTCCATACTGCATGGAAAAAATAAAATCTTTCACATTGAGACATGGTAGGAAAAATTCATGGTTTGATTGTCATCGTTTTTTCTTGCCACCTGATCATGAATTTAGGAGACTCAAGAATGCATTCAGAAGGAATAGAAGGGAACATGATGGTCCACCTCCAAGACTGTCTGGTCATAACGTCTAGAAAATAGTTCAGGATTTGCCTAAAGCCAGCGAGGAACGATTGTACAGGCTTGATGGATATGACGTTTCGCATAACTGGACTAAGCAAAGTATATTTTCAGAGTTAGAATATTGGCCAGATGATTTACTTAGAAATAATGTTGATGTCATGCATATTGAGAAGAACTATTTTGACAACTTGTTCAACGCAGTTATGGATGTCACCAGCAAAACAAAGGATAATCCTAAGGCCAGATTTGACTTACCAGAATATTACAACCGCAGAGAATTACACTTACAGTAGCGGTCCAACGGTAATGTTCTTAAGACCAAGGCTAGTTTTACGTTCAAGTTGGACCAAAAGCATTAAATATGTAAGTGGGTTCAAAGTTTGAAGATGCCTGATGGATATGCCTCAAATTTGGGAAAGAGAGTTGATATGACACAAGGAATCTTGCATGGAATGAAAAGCCATGATTGTCATGTTTTCATGGAACAATTACTTCCAATTGCTTTTATTGGTTTACTTGAAAACATATGGAAACCAATAGCAGAGATCAGTTTGTTCTTCAAAGACTTATGTGCCACCATATTAAAAGAAGAAAATCTGGCGCGAATGGAAAGTAATATTGTTGTTATCACCAACACGCTGGAGAAGATTTTCCTGTCAGCGTTCTTCGATGTGATGGAATATCTTCCCATTCACCTTGTGCACGAAGCTCGGCTAGGCGGTTTAGTTCAAACTACGTGGATGTATCCATTCAAACGGTAAGCATTTGCAATATATTTAAATTCATACATATCTTTTTTAAATATAGTAAACATCTAACCTTAAGATTGTACAGGGCAATTGAAAAATTGAAAAGGGGTCCCAAAAACAAACATAGGGTGGAAGGCTCTATAATTGAGGCATATCTTGCCAGAGAAACTTCTCAATTTTGTTCATACTACTGTCGTGATGAGGTTGCTTATTCAAGAAACCAATCGAATCGTCATGAGGATGATGTGAATGAGCCTCATTTTCAACCGATATCAATTTTCAATCAACCTGGTTGTAAGGATAAAAAGACCATACCTCGCCGTCTCACTCCCACGGAGCATAAATCAGCAACTTTGTATGTCTTGCTGAATTGCTCAAAAATTGAGGCCTTTCTAAAGTAAGGAGATTAAAATTTTAACATATCTTATTTGTTTACCCATTCCCTTAAAGAAACTAATTGCGTTTCTTATGTTGGATGTTCAGTTCATTTAAGACTCAATTCCACAAAAATCAAGTGTATGCATCCTTTGCAACATGGTTTAAAAATGAGGTTCATAAGTGTATTAATATTTCTACAAAGTTTAAGCATTTATACATTCCTCAACTAAAATATATATATGTATAATATTTTTAGATACACCATTCACCAAATGCAACCGCATACGATCAGCTCTTGAGAGATATTTCTTTGGGTCCAGTTGAAGCTAATGTAATGTCACAATACAAAGTAAATGGGTTTAAATTTTCCACCGAACAATACTACAAAATAAGGAAAACAAGTAATAGTGGTGTTTGGGTTAAGGGTGATGATGATATTGATTACTTTGGCATCATATACGAGATCTTAGAACTGGAGTATGCTGGTTTTTCAATAAAAAAAATTATCCTCTTTCGATGTAAGTGGTTTGATCCAAGAACAAGAGGCACAAGAGTACATAAGGAGCATAACATCATTGAAGTGAAACACAATAGGTCGTATCCTATTTACGATCCATTTGTTCTAGCACAAAATGCTAAATAAGTGTATTATACTCCTTATCCGTTGTGCAATGACAAGTCTGATTGGTGGGTTGTAATCAAAACAAAGCCTATAGGTCGGGTGAAAGTTAAGAATGTGATGGAGACTGCGTACCAAAATGAAATGCAGATTGATCACCAGCTAGTGGACGTTGAATTAGTGGACGGTTTGAATCACCCAGAAAATATATTTGAAGAAGTTAATATTGCGGAAGAAGAGGCTGAGTAGGAACGATATGAGGAAACCTCCGAAAAGGGTGAATGGGTTAGTGGAGAGTCTTCAGAAGAGGAGGATTAGTTGTTTAGGTTGTATTTATTATGTATTGATGTCTTTATGCTTTGTACTATAAATTTACCTTTATGTTTCTTGTTTAAGATTATTATGTAATATACTGTTTAAGATTGTTTTTTTTCACTTTTCCATGATTTATATAGTAATAAAAATATTCTTGTCTATATATTGTGTTGTTGGAGCAATTTGAAATGTGAATTAGTAACTTGAAATTAGTTACTTGGAATGTTTCCTTATATATTCATTTTGTAGGAACTAACTACTTGTTAACTTAACATAATTTAGATGTCAGGCAAAGGTGACAAGGATAAGGGAAAAGTTGATACTACGAAATCAAAAAAGAAAAGATAACCTCCGCCTTATAGACGACCTACAGGTATTCATATATCTGAGGGTCGGTTTGCTGACGTGACAACACGACCCTCATATTCTAGGTCGTCCGAGGATTCGATACCTACTCCTAGGCATATGGGACCACTTCATGGGTCTACACCAGCTCATTTTGCTCCTATCACCATACCACCGCCAGTACAATACTATCGGATGGCCGCTGGCCTATCCAGACTTCTACCGTCATCGGTACCCTCCTACAACAGTCACGCAGCTTCGCACAGTGATTATTCTGGATCTATTGGGTTATCGGATATTCAACTTGGAGGCACTCCCTATTGTGCTTCAGATTCGCCTACACCAGTGCATGTACCATCACTTACTAGGCAGCCAGGAGACAGAGATAATTCTGGGAGAATTTATCTTGTTCCATTTGCGAGAAGGTAAGATTTGTAAATATAATAACGTTATTCATTTTTTCATGACTATATTATTATGCACTATGAAATTAATGTTTGATCTTGTGTTGTAGGTTTAGGCCGAATGCTGGAATTGGACAAAAGGTGCGAATATGCATTTCTCGGCACTTTAACGACTACTGGACCAGCTGGCAAAAGGTTCCAGAAATTGATAGTGATAGAATATTTCATGAATTTAAGTTAAGGATTTAACTTATCGACTACTTATTAACACTTTGTTAGAACAAAAGATTGAATATTATATTTTTGTTGTAGAAATTTTACTGGTGGGATGATGCAAAAATATTTCTTATAAAGAGAAACTTTTTCATAAGATGTAGAGCCAGATTTAACGGTCTCTTGGATTATGCCCGATCAAAATTGGTAAAATCTAAGTGGATTTCTAAAGTCGCATGGCAACAGTATCTTCGCCATTGGAGTAGCGAAGATTACCAATTATTGAGAGAAAAAGGAAAGAAAGCCCGGGCATCATCCAAGGGTGGCTCCTTACATACTGCGGGTGCCAGAAGTACTCTTGCTGTGCTGGAAAAAATGGTATGTAACTTTTACAGTTTAAATTGTTTGTTTCTATTTTTTTTAATTATTTGAACATTGATAATTTTTTCATATGCAAGAAAAAGAAAAGGGTTGGGAAATACCAGTTGATGTGCTATTCGAGGAGACTTATCTGGAAAAAAAAAAGAACCCAACTGATGAAGATGTCTGGGTTGAAGCTCATGCAAAAACTGTCCATGTAAGAAACAAATTTTGAATTTATGAAACTTTTTCTCAAAGTTGATATTATTCAATTATAACTACTTTAATATTTTTTGACTTTTAATATTAACTTTACTTTGAATATAGGACGAATATACGCGTCTTGTTGGTGAGTATCGTAGTAGCCAGCTTCCTGAAAGTCAGGCTGACCCAATACCCCAACATGTAGAGGAGGAGTTATGGGCAAAGTTGTGGGTCCTGCAAATAAAGGTCATTTCTATGAATACCACAAAAGTTTTTTTGGCGATAATATTAGTTGTTTGTCCGACGCTGCATACTCTATCTCTTCAGTTGATAGAGAAACCATTGAAAGACTAGAAAATATAGTTTCTAAACTCACTGAAGAGCTTGCTGCACTGAGAGAGAGATTTGCTGAACAGAGAGAGGGGTGGAAGAAGACAGAGGAGGCAACAACATCACAAATCAGGATGCTGCAGCAGTAGTTCAGCTCTTTCATTTAGACTGCGGGGGTTATTCCTTCGTGTCCTGGTGATGCAGTTCGGGCTGCAAAAGGTCTAGGCCCCCTGGGTGATTTCAGCACGGATGACAATATAGAAGACGATGACTTTTAGTTTTTTGATTTTTGTATGTGTTGTACTTTGAATTTAGACATTTTGTTGTTTGAAACTATTGTTGTAGTTTTTTGTTACTCACTTTTGTTGGATATTTTGTATGTGTTGTACACTTTTGAAAGTATTTATATTTAATTTTTGGTTATTGTTACTGCTGTATTTCATTTGGTTACTGCTGTATTGCCTTGTTGTTATTACATGCAGTATTTGGGTTTTGATTTTTTTTTAAATTCCTAGAAAAACCGACCACAACTGGTCGATTTTTGATATTTTTTTTGTAAAAAACCAACCAGAAGTGGTCAGTTTTTATTAAATTATTAAATTAATAAAAATCGACCTCAAGTGGTCGATTTTCTAGTTTTTTTTTCTAAAATTATTTTTTTTTGAATTTTAATAAAATAATAATAAATTTTAAAAATATATATATATATTTTTTAAAAAATAGACCACTTGTGGTCGGTTTTTAAAAAACTACCATTACTTTACCGACCACACACTTTGGTCGGTTTTGTGGTTGGAAATTAGTGAAAACCGGCAACAAGTGATCGGTTTTTGTGGTCGATTTTCCCCCTTTTTAGTAGCGTCTTGCCAATGGGGTGTAACTTGTTGTTTGAAAGTCCTTGGACTATGTCGTGCCTCTAAGGCAAGAGTTATAGAATATCTCATAAATTAAAACATAATGTGATAGTGTCAACTCTTACCCATGGGGAATAACTTATTGTTTGAAAGTCCTTGATTTATAAAGAATCTCATAAATTAAGACATAATCTAGTAGTGTTAACTCTTGCCCATGTGGTGTAACTTATTATTTAAAAGTCCTTGGTTAAGTCTTGCGTCTAAGACAAGAGTTATAGAATATCTCATGAATCAAAATACAATAATGTGGTAGTGTTAACACTTTTCCATGAAATTTAACTTGTTGCTTGAAAGCCCTTGGTCTAAGTCTTGCCTTTAATGGAAGAGTTATAATGCATCTCATAAATCAATATACAATGTGATTGTGTCAACTCTTGTCCATAGGACATAACTTGTTGTTTGATGGTCATTGGGCTAAGTCTTGCCTCTAAGTCAAGAGTTATAGAGCATTCCATAAGTAAAAAACACAATATGATTGTGTTGACTCTTGCCCAATGTACGTAACTTGTGGTTTGAAAATCCTTGGGGTAAGTCGTACCTTTAAGGCAAGAGTTGTAAAATATCTCATAAAGCAAGACATAATGTGGTAGTGTCAACTCTTGTTGTGGGGGCATAACTTGTTGAAAGTTCTTGGACTAAGTCTTGCCTCTAAGGTTAGAGTTATCGAACATCTCATAAATGAAAACACAATGTGGTCAGCGTCAATTGTTGCCAATGAAACGTAACTTGTTGCTTAAAGTCCTAAGTTTTGCCTCTAAGAAAAAATTTGAACATATTATAAATCAAGATACAATGTGGTAGTGTCAACTCTTGCCATGAGGCGTAACTTGGTAACTTTTTAAATATTTGACCTCATTTTATTCTTTTTTCGTAACTTTTTTTCTTTTCTCTTTTTTATTTTATTTTGATTTTTATTTTTCTTTTCTCTCTCTCTCTTTTTAGCTTTTCCCAACTCTTACTTTTTTTTCCCCTTTCTTCGCTCAACATCTATTTTTTTTAAAGTTTTTTTTATTATTATTTTACTTTGATTTTTTATTTTTTATTTTCTCTTTTTTTCTTTTTCTTTTTTAGTTTTTATCAACCATTACTCTTTTTCCTTTTCTCCTCTCAACTTCTATTTTGTTGAAAAAAAAAATTTCTTTAATATTTTTCTTTGTTTTTATTTTTCTCTTTTTTTTTTTTTCTCAAACATTATCTATTTCTTAAGTCATTTGTCTCAACCTTTATTTTTTCTTTTATTTTTGGTTTTTATCATTTTTCTTTTCCCCCCTCATTTTTCTCAAACTTTATTTTTATTTTTTTCTCTCATTTTTATTTTTGTCATTTTTTTTAATTCTTCGCTTTTTTCTTAATCTTTATTTTTTTGGCCTTTATTTTTCAATCTCTTTTTTTTATTTCTCTATTTTATTTGATCATTTTTTTCTTCATTCTCAACTTCTATTATATTTTGATAATAAATAAAAAATTAGATAATCCGCAAATGGATCTTCTTTTTTTGACATCAAAATAAATTTAAGGGCATGAATTGTTGTTAGGAAGTTCTTTGGGATAAGTTTTACCTCTAAGACAAAAATTATAGAACAACTCATAAATCAAGGCACTATGTGGTAGTGTCAAGTCTTGCTTGTGGAGCATAACTTGTTATTTGAAAATCCTTGAGTTAAGTATTACTTCTAAGACAATAGTTATAAAATATCTCATAAATCAAAAAATAATGTGGTAATGTCAAGACTTGTTCATTGAACGTAACTTGTTCTTTTGGGAGGTTCTTGGGCTAAGTTTTGTCTTAGAGGCATGACTAATAGGGCATCACATAAATCAAGACACTATATGATCGTGTCAACTCTTGTCCACAGAGCGTAACTTGTCAGCTAAGTTTTGCCTCTAAGGCAATAGTTATAGAATATTTCATAAATCAAGATACGATATGGTAGAATCAAGATACGATATGGTAGTATCAACTCTAGCTCATGGCCCATGGGGGGTAACTTGTTGTTTGAAAGTCCTTGGACTAATTCAAGCCTCTAATGCAAGAGTTTTACAGCATTTCACAAATCAAGACATAATGTGGTAGTGTCAACTCTTACCCATGGGGCATAACTTGTTGTTTAAAAGTCCTTCATTTATAAAACATCTCATAAATTAAGACACAGTGTAGTAGTGTCAAATCTTGTCCGTGGAGAGTAACTTGTTGTTTAAAAGTACTTGGGTTAAATCTTGTCTCTAAAACAAGAGTTATAGAAAATCTCATAAATCAAAACATAGTGTGATAGTGTCAACTCTTACTCATGGGACATAACTTGTTATTTGAAAGTCATTGGTTTAAGTCTTGTCTCTAAGGCAAGAGTTATAGAATATCTCATAAATCAAAACACAATGTGGTAATGTCAACTCTTGCCCATGGGGCACAACTTGTTACTTGAAAGTCCATTGTCTAAGTCTTGCCTCTAAGGGAAGAGTTATAAAATATCTCATAAATTAATACACAATGTGGTGGTGTCAACTCTTGTCCATGGGGCACAACTTATTGTTTGATGATCCTTAGGCTGACTCTTACTTCTAATACAAGAGTTATAAAGCATTTCATAGGTAAAAAACACAATATGTTAGTGTTGACTCTTGCCCAATATACGTAACTCGTTTGAAAATTCTTGGGATAAGTCGTTCCTCTAAGGCTAGAGTTGTAGAACATCTCATAAATAAAGACATAACATGGTAGTATCAACTCTTGCCTGTGGGACATAATTTATTATTTAAAAGTTCTTGAGCTAAGTCTTACCTCTAAGACAAGAGTTGTAGAACATCTCATAAATAAAGACATAATATGGTAGTGTCAAGTCTTGCCCGTAGGGAATAATTTATAGTTTGAAAGTCCTTGAGCTAAATATTGCCTCTAAGACAATAGTTGTAGAACATATCATAAATAAAAACATAATGTAGTAGAGTCAACCTTTGCCTGTGGGGCATAATTTGCAGTTTGAAAGTCCTTGAGCTAAGTCTTGCCTCTAAGGCAATAGTTGTAGAACATCTCATAAATGAAAACGTAACGTGGTAGAGTCAACTCTTGCCCGTGGGACATAATTTATAGTTTAAAAGTCCTTAATCTAAGTCTTGCCTCAGAGACAATAGTTGTAGAGCATCTCATAAATGAAAACATAACGTAGTACAGTCAACTCTTTCTCGTGGGGCATAATTTGTTATTTGAAAGTCCTTGAGCTAAGTCTTGCTTCTAAGGTAAGAGTTATAAAATATCTCATAAATTAAAATATAATGTGGTAGTGTCAACTCTTGCCCATGAAACATAACTTGTTATTTGAAAGTCATAAGTCTTGCCTCTACAATATGGTAGTGTTAACTCTTGCCTATGAAATGTAGCTTGTTGTTTGTGTTAGAGTTATGACCCAAATTTTATTGATCCAGCCCAGAAAGTTTTGCGGTGCGACCCATATTGATGATTTTTAATGGGGTCTGTGGTGGTAGCGTAGGGATCGTGTCGACAGGACCGATATAGGCCTTAATATTTTTGGGCCTAAGACTTATTTGTATGCACATATTATATAAGTGAATTTAGTGGGTTGCTTTGGGTGTTCCGAAAATTCAGTCTTCTCCACACTATACTCTCTCTCCAGCATAGTGAAACCTCCTTTGCCTCTACCCGTGGTTTTTCCCGCAAGGGTTTTCACATAAATTTGTGTGTTATTCTTGATTTCTATTACTTGTGGTTGGTTATTCTGTCTGAATCCTAAAGAATTGGTATCAGAGCCTGTTCAATTATTTTCTCAGGGATGGAAACCATGAAGTATGATATTCTGTTGTTGGATTGCAAAACCAAATTTTTATTATGACAGGTTAAGATGCGGGATGTGCTCGCGCAGATGGATTTGGATGATGCTTTATTAGGGTTTGAGAAAATTTTCTCATCATAGATGGACGGGGACAAATGACGTAAGGATCGAAAGTGTAACACCCCGATTTGCTGAACTGAAATACTACACGGTGTTCATGACCCCGAGGGACCACAAGCTAACCCATGATTGATATTTGTACCTGTATACTACAAATCATGATATAATAATGCGGAATACATAGAACTGTAAGGCCATAAGGTTCAACTGAATAAAACCATGTGGGTGAAATTACCCAAAACAACTTAATCTGAACATAAATCTGAAAGCCTCTAAACTATCTGAATAAGGAGTTGAAGGAACATGTCTCCAACTAACTCCGTAAAACTGAACTGAAAAATAAATAAATGTATCAAATCATATTGTCTTCGAATCAATGAGGACTCACTGTGTCTCTGCGACTGGAATGCTACTGCTATTGCTACTGCTGGACTGGAGCTCGTGTCTCAAAACCTATGGTGTAACATGAAAAGAAAGCACCATAGCACAAATGCGTCAGTACAACTAGAGTACTGAGTATACGAGGAAGGTAGGCTAAACATAAAGGGTTTCATGCATGAACAACACTGACTGACTAATATGAACGTGGGAGTGCAAACACACATATATAGAAACTAGGATCGTGAACACGTGATAGCATGACATGTAAGCTAATACATGGTTTACTAATAACTGTCATGACTGATACTAAAACTGATAACATGGATGACTGTATCTGACAGTCCTGTATATACTAAAATCTGAAGAACGCCCTAAGTTCTTTTACTGAGATTGATACTGAAACTGTGGGAAGTAGTGTTTAACCAAAATGCCCTATGTATGCCGTTATGGCTAAGCTGGGGTCCAATCTCTGCCCCTACTGGAGAGGTGTCAATACCGTGCCACGGGTAAGGACAGCCTGTGAGAGACCCTTATCCGGCGGGTACTCAATGAGAATGGTGGGAACCCTAAACTGACGGGTTAAGCCACCTCATCAACCCTAATCTGACGGGTTAAGATGTCTCAACCTACGCTGGCTACGTAGTTCTGGAACACAAGGATGACTACTAAGAATCATACCCTGAACTGACGGGTGAGTTCCCATCCTTGGGTTCACTTGGTGCTAACCTCTACTCCCATCTGGAGGGACTGGACATGAATAACTGACTGTGTATGACTTAATCTTACTGAATTCCATTGACTGGCGGAATGTTACTGATATCTGACAACTGACTAAGATCATAAGGTTTTCCTGAGTCATATGGCTGACTGAAGTCTATGGAATCATAGCTTGAGTTTGGATATCGTGAAACATGACATGGATCTAGGCACACAGCTATAGTTTTTGGGTATCAGTACCCCCAGGACTCGATGGAAGAAAACTGACACACATGACTGACTTGATCATAATAGTAGAGTCCATAATTTATAATATCCTAAGTAGGGATCTCATACTAAGCATGGTTATCAATAATGTATTGCATGGAAAGGATTTCATATCACATGTAAGTACTTGCACAATCTTAATATCATGTTCATTGCATAATCATATTGGCAACACATACCAATAGCATGAAAGTTCATGTGGATTGCATGGTTATCATACATCTTGTTCATAAGTAGGATTTGCAAGTAAACATAGCATAGTCTCATAAGAATAGTTCATGAGTATTCCAACAACATTTATAAGGCACATTATCAACATAGAAGTCATTGGAACGTAAGGGCATATCATGAATCCTTCACTTAGTCACAATTTAGCTATATTGCATGATTTCTAGTTTCTTAGGCATTTTATCAAACACCTTACATGCACATCTTAAGCATAGGTGAAATCATCAAATTATACATCATGAACAATCAAATTTATATGTTTCCAACTCATATGATATCATGAAATTCTAAAAAAAACATATAAAGATTCCATCTTGGGAATCACTCAATATCAACAACATGATCATCAATACCCAACAATATAGAAATCATACTTTATAATGAAAAAGAGGGTTTTTGAACTTTATGGATGAAAGGGATCCATAAATCAACTCACGATACCTTAGAAGGAAGATTCTTGATGATTGACGGAGGAATTTCCTTGAAATTGGATCTTCAAGCTTAGTTATGCAACCCTAGTTGTTTTTCTCTTTTAGTGCTCTTGGATGATGAGCTTTGAGATGATAATAAGGTTGTAATATGTTTATAAGCTATATATTTCGTAGGGTTAAGTTTAGGGACGTGTAAGGAGTGTTAAAAGACTTAATTACCCTTAAAATAACTCAAAACGGAGTACTTTTGGCACCTGGAATTGACTTAGACGGTGCCCAAGTGATTGCCTAAGCTAGGTTAGGCGGTGCCTAACCAATCACCTATGCTTGGGTTGCGGCGCCTAACCAATCACCTATGCTTACTGTCTCTCAGGAAAATGGGCATAACTCGGGTATTAGATTAAGGCGAAATTGGTATTGTTGGAAAGCTAATTCAATTCTATACAATTTGGTGGGTCTAAACCAGCCAAAATACCATATTAACATCGAGTTATACTCATTCAAAGATGAACCTTGCAAAATCAAACACTAAAACTTGATGGATTAGGAAACTCTTAGCTTGTATTACCTTAAGTGACTCATATGAACATGCTAAATGCATCATAAGCTATCCTATCACTAGGATATTCATTGTAAGTCATGTACTCAAGTATGAGTCACAGTATAAGAGATTTCATACGTAGGAATACTTATTCACTTCCTAGCTTAAAAACATGTGGGGTATTACAGAAAGGCTCTATCTCAGACCCACCTTCATTTATCCAATTAGATTTTACAGGATGTTTTGAAGGAGACCACAACCTTTGCGTTGTGGTTGAAACTAGAATCGTTTGTATGACAAAGATCCTAACAAGTAAGTTGCATCTCAAGCAATGACTTTATTCCCATTGTATGTCTGAGGGTGCATCCTTGGAGGATCACCTATCTGTATTTAAGGAAATCATCTCTAATTTAGAGACTCTAGAGGTTAAGTACGATGAGGAAGATCTAAGGTTGATTTTGTTGTGTTCGCTGCCCGCATCGTACACGATCTTTAGGGATACAATTTTATATAGTCGTGATACCCTAATAATTGATGGAGTCTATGATGCATTGTTCTCTAAGGATAAAATGAAGCATTTTGTGAATGGGTCGGAACTCAAGAAGATAGTCTCATTATTCGAGGAGGAAGGACTCATGAGAGGAATTCTAGGGGTGATGATAGGAATAGGTCAAAATCCAGAAATAGAAATAAAAACTATAGTTATTGCAAAAAGAAGGGTCATATCAAATTCGAGTGTCAAAAGTTACAGAATAGAGAGAAAAGCGAAGCTCCAAAATCAACCAGAGATGTCCGGTAAAGCTAGTTTTGTTGAAGATGGTGGTAGTTATGGAGAACTCTTGATAGTTTTTTATGGTAACTCCAAACCCTTTGAGGATTGGATTTTTGATTCAACTTATATATTTCATATGTGTCGTAATCAGGATTGGTTTACAACATATAAAACAGTCTTTAAAGGTTCTGTGTTGATGAAAAATAACACACCTTATAAGATAGATGGTATTTGAATAATCAGGATCAAGATATTTAATGGGGTTGTGAAGACACTTGATGGTATAAGGTATGTCCCAGACCTGAAGAGAAATCTTATTTCCTTGGGTACCCTTGATTCGAACGGTTATAGGTACACTGGAGAAGGTGGAGTCCTGAAGGTTACTAAGGGGCTCTTGTTGTGATGAAAGGACAGAGAAAGTCTGCAAATTCGTATGTCCTGCAAGGCTCTACTGTTATAGGTGATGCAGCTATTTCTACCTCCTCTCTATCAAAAAGTGATATTGCTAAACTTTAGCATATGCGTCTTGGGCATATGAGTGAAAACGGGATGGCTGAACTAAGCAGGAGAGGACTTCTTGATGGGCAGAGTAATACCAAATTAGAGTTCTGTGAGCACTGCATTTTCAGGAAACAGAAGAGAATTAGATTCACTAAAGGCATCCACTCAACTAAGGGCACACTTGATTACATTCATTCTGATCTATGGGGTCCTACTAGAGTACCTTCCAGCTGAGGCGCTAATTACTTGTTGACTATTATTGATGACCATTACAGAAAATTTGGGTGTTCTTTCTGAAGAAAAAGAATGACGTGTTGCCTACTTTTAAGGAGTGAAAGATATGATTAAAAAGTAGACAAGAAAGCAGGTAAAATGCCTTCGAACTAATAATGGTTTAGAGTTCTGTTCTAATGGATTTAATGCTTTGTGTAAGTCAAAAGAAATTATGAGGCACTTGACGGTTCATCATACTCCATAGCAGAATGGTGTGACTAAACGAATAAATAGGACTATAGTAGAGAAGGTGCGTTGTATGCTCTTTAATGCTGGTTTACCCAAGTCCTTTTGGCCCGAAGTTGCTTCCACAACTTTCCTTCTTATTAACCGCTCTCCCTCAGTTATGATTGATAAAAAAAACTCCACAAGAGGTATGGTCTCGTACTTCTGCTAGTTATTCTGATTTGAAGATATTTAGATGTCCTGCGTATGCTCATGTTGGAATGGAAAGTTGGAGCCTAGATCTATCAAGTGCTTATTTATGGGTTATAATCCTGGTGTTAAAGGTTATAAGCTTTGGTGTCTAGAAAACAGAAAGGTTATAATTAGCAGGGATGTTTTGTTTGATGAATCTACTATGCTTCGGGCTCCTTTCGAATCTAGTGCTTCGCCTCCAGATGAGCTTAGTGACATGAATCAGCAAAAGTCAAGAATCTATGTTGAATTACAGATTGAAGCAGAGTCTACACCAGTGCCTACTTCTCAGTCAAGCTCGGAGATACATAGTGATACTATTTCTTCTTCACCACCAGTGGTGCCATAATATTCTATTGATAAAGACAGGCTTAGAAGATATATTAGACCTCCTCAAAAGTATGTTGAATCTAATTTGGTTGCTTATGCATTGAGTGTAGCAGAAGATATTGATTCCGGTGAAGATCCTTCTTCTTACTCAGAGGCAGTTAGTTGTGATGATTCTGACTGATGGATGATTGCTATACAGGCGGAGATAGAATCACTTCATAAGAATGACACATGGGATCTGGTGAGATTGCCTAAAGATAAGAAAGTTGTCCATTGCAAGTGGGCATTCAAAAAGAAAGAAGGAACACTGGGAGTTGATGATGCTAGGTACAAAGCAAGATTAGTTGCTAAAGGTTAAAGTCAGGTTCAGGTGTTGACTTCACAGATGTGTTTTCTCCAGTTGTAAAACATAGCTCGATTCAAGCCTTGCTTGGTATTGTGGCCATGCATGATCTTGAGCTTGAGCAGTTGGATGTCAAAACTGTATTCTTATATGGAGAACTTGAGGAGGATATCTATATACAGTAACCAAAGGGGTTTGTAGTCTCGGGAAAGGAGGACCATGTATGCTTGATGAAAAAGTCTCTTTATGCTTAAAACAGTCTTCCAGGAAGTGGTATAAGAGGTTTGATTCTTTTATGACCTCTCATATATTTTGGAGAAGTAGTTATGATAGTTGTGTCTACTTCAAAGAGGTAAGTGATGGTTCGTTCGTGTATCTTCTCTTGTATGTTGATGATATATTAATTGTGGCAAAGGATATGAGAGAGATAATAAAAGTCAAAGCCCAGCTCAGCAAGGAGTTTGAGATGAAGGATTTAGGAGCAGCAAAGAAGATTCTTGGCATAGAAATTATGAGGGATAGAGAGAAGTGTAAGTTATACTTGAGTCAGAAAAGGTATATTGAGAAAGTGCTTCACAGGTTCAATATGAAAAATGCCAAACCTGTAAGTACTCCATTGGCAGCTCACTTCAAACTTTCGGCCACTTTATCTACAAAGACAGATGATGAGCGTGACTATATATCTTGAGTTCCATACTCTAGTGCCGTCGGGTCATTTATGTATGCGATGGTGTGTTCCCGACCAGATTTATTTTCTGTTGTTAATGCAGTTAGCAGATACGTGGCAAATCCTGGCAAAGAATATTGGAAAATAGTTTAGTGGATTTTCAGATATTTGCACGGATCTGCTGATATTTGTTTGAAGTTTGGGCAAAATAAAGATGGAGTAATTGGGTATTTTGATTCTGATTTTGCAGAAGATCATGATAAAATAAGGTCCCTTACATGCTATATTTTCACCATTGGTGGTTGTGCTATTAGTTGGAAAGCTACCTTACAGACTACGGTTGCTTTGTCAACTACTAAGGCAGAGTATATGGCTATTACAGAGGCTTTCAAGAAAGCTATTTGGTGAACTTAGCAAAGACTTACAGATTACTACGGTCTTTTGCGATAGTCAGAGTGCTATCTTCCTTATGAAAGATCAGATATTTCATGAGAGGACTAAGCACATTGATGGTCGGTATCATTTTATGCGTGAAATTATTGCTCGTGGTAATATTGTGGTGAGCAAGATTTGTACTCATGATAATCTTGCTGATATGATGACCAAGACACTACCAAGTGCCAAGTTTGAGCATTGCTTGGACTTGGTTAGTGCTAGCTGTTAAGATGTGCCCTTAGGGGCTTTTGTGGAAGAGGTGGAGAGTTTGTCTTGAAATGGATTTGAGTTCTGAATTAGAATTCATGTCAAGGTAGAGATTGTTAGAGTAGTGATCCAAATTTTGTTGATTCGGCCCAGAAAGTTTCGCGGTGCGACCCATATTGATGATTTTCAATGGGGTCTGTGGTAGTAGCGTAGGGATCGGGTCGACAGGCCCGATATAGACCTTTATGTTTTTGGGCCTAGGACTTATTTGTATGCACATATTATATAAGTGCATTTAGTGGGTTGTTTTGGGTGTTCAGAAAGTTCAGTCTTCTCCACACTGTACTCTCTCTCCATTTTAGTGAAACCTCCTTTGCCTCTGCCCATGGTTTTTATCGCAAGGATTTTCACGTAAATCTGTGTGTTGTTCTTGATTTCTTTTACTTGTGGTTTGTTTATTCTGTATGAATCCTAACAATTTGAAAATCATAAATCTTGCCTTTATAATGTCATAGTGTCAACTCTTGCTAATGAGATGTAACTTGAATGGAAGAAATCGAAGAAAAGAACAAAAATAATAAACATGCGGAAAAATAAGAAAATGAAGAAAAATATTTAAAAAGTAGAAATCAAAGAAAATGTAGAAGTTGAGAGACAATGAAAAAAAAATAAAGGTTGATAAAAATAAAATAAAAAAGATTAAATAAAAATAATAGTAGAGAAAATCTTTTAAAAAATAAAGAAAAGAAAAAATAACAATCAAAGAAAAATAATTTATTTTTTTTATAAAAGTAGACGTTGAGAGGTGTAAAGAAGAAAAAAGTAAAGGTTCAAAAAAAAACTAAAAAGAACAAAAAAAAAAAAGAGGAAAGAAAAAGCAAAAAATCAAAGTAAAAGAAAAAAGAAAAAAAAAGAAGTTGAGAGGAAAAAAGAAAAAAAGTAAGGGTTGAGAAAAATAAAAAATAAAAAATAAAAAGAGAAAAGAAAAAATAAAAATCAAAGATTTTTTTAAAAAAAAAATAAAAATTGAAAGATATAAATATGGAATTGTTATCCATTATGAGGATCATTTATGTAATTTACTCCATTAGTCAGGGATAATTTCGTCCAAAAAATATTAGTTAATAGGTAAAGATTATTTTAAGGAAGTTTTTTTATTTGAGGCTAAAACTTGAAAGTCACCCCAATTTGGGTCTATTTCTGAGATTTACCCCAAAGACTCTGAAAATAATGAAATCTAATACAACTTGGCTTTGTAAGAAGTACAACAACATACACAGTATATTTTCACAAAGTGGGATCTGGGGAGGGTAGAATGTATGCAGTCCGCACCACAACCTCCGATGCAAGGTAGAGAGCCTGTTTTCGATTGATCATCCGATTAAGATGTCCGAGATCTAAATAATTTAAGACGGCTTCACCATGTGATTGGATGAACCTGAAACTTGTATATTATGTATTTGAAAACAAAGACTTCATGAAAAGTCTTAATTTCTTAAACCATTTTTGTCCTAAAAATTTATGGACTCACAAGTTTATAATTGGGAGGCATGTTAATGTCAATGATATAGCTGTCAAAATGGGCTAGCCCAACCCAACCCAGCCCAAGCCTCACGGGTCAAAGAAATTGATGGGCTAGGACGGGCCTACCATTCACTTTAAAGGGCCTTAAAATGTATGGCCCAATCCAGCCCTAATACGATCGTGGGTTGGGGTGGGCTAGCCCTTTATTTTTATCGATTTTTTGTTAGATTTTTTTTTTCAATTTGTACTAATAAATATGGCAATCCATTCGCACTTCTAACATATTATTATATAATGTACATAATTCTACGATGATTTATAATATTTCAACACCAATACATTGTCAAACATATTTGAATTCTACATTATCTTAATTAACATCAACATTCATCTAAATTCATATGCAAATTTAATAACTTGAACAATATCAAAAAGTTATATGTCAAAAATTAATAATATTTACAATTCACTTAAAAATATTATAGCTTTGAATTTGGGTAATGTTGTGCAATTGATTTTGAGTAGTTGCAACAAGTGTTTGAACGTTTCATGATGGATGCAATTTTTATATTTATGATTAAAAATTTTAATATTTCCATTTAATACTAAATGAGTAAAATATTGTGTAAGATACTAGGTAAAATTTATTGAGTAATCACTATTTATATTTTTAATTCTTTTTGCTTACAATTTTCTTTAATTTTAAGTTTAAATTGAATAACAATAACAAATGAAACATCAATACTTGATGATTAAGGTTTAACACTTAATAAGTTAAATATTATGTAGAATATTAAACTTATTCACTAACTACTATTCTTAATTATTACTTTTTATTTTACAATATTCATATATTTTTAATTTAAATTAAATAGTATTTTGACCCACGGGCCGGCCCAGCCCAGCCTCAGTCAAGTCTCAAGGGCCAGCGGGCTGACTTGAGCTGGGCTTATAAGCCCAGGTAAGCTGTCATACTTTGAAGATTGTTAATTACTATATTGTTCCTCTCCTTCTCTGTCACAAGTAATTTTTTTTTGTTTTAATCTTAATTAATGGTTAAATCTTATATTGGTTAATGATCTTGTAGGTTTACATTGGATATGTTGTTGTTGTTATTAAAATAATTACTTGTTCGGAAGAAGTGTAGAAACTGATAATAAGCAGTTAATTGCTTAATTGCAAACAGATGGGAAAGTGTTTGATCCGCTTCGTTAAAATAAGGGTAAACAACATAAATCTCAATATTTTGCTATCTAATTACCCTATCTCTCAATTTTTATATTAATTACTTAATATCTCGGATATGATACATAAGTTTGGTCCGGATACATAACCAACAGATACATAACTACCAAACTAATTGACTATAAAAAAGGAAAATAACAGTAAAAAAGTAAATAACGGAGCAATTAATGCGATTCTGATTGAGATATATCTCTTTAATCCCAAAAAAATAATAACAGATTCATAATACAAATTTGAATCACCAAAATAATCCCCCTCAATCAAAATTCTCCCAGTTCTTTCTATCTCTATTATTTTTTGGTGGATCTTCATTGTCGCTGGCATATCCTTTCCTAACCCTGACGACGCCATAGTTCCATAAGAATATTGTGTATCTCTTTTGATGATATTCTACATCAAAATCAGATGAAGGAACCGAACCATCACTAAAAAACTCAGCAAAATCTATTACAAAAACTCCAGAGTCCTTAAATATGTCTAATACTCACTAATCTAAATGTATCGGATGAAAAAAATGATACAAATTAACTTCAACATTGACTATGTATCAGAAGTAATGATATATCTCATACTTATATATCATACTCATAACGTTTAATGTATCATGTGTAAAACAAACTAAACCTCATATGCAATTTTTAGAATGTATCATATAAATCTAAAATCTCGACAAAATTAGATCTATGTATCATACTACATTGCATGTATTTAGTATAAAACTAAACCATAATCACATATATGTTGTATTATGTATTATAAAGCATATAAGAACTCATTAACCTTAAAGCTATGTATCAGACGCAGTTTATTGAATGTATCATATCTATAAAGAAACAAAATCACATGTAAAATTTATGATGTATCAAAACGCATGTATTGTCATGAAAATTAATTTTTTGAAGCTTACTTCTTCCTCTTTACAAATGCAATAATCGATAACTTCTTCACCATAGTCGGGTTATTTTGATATTTCAATCTATTTTCACGAAAATCAATGTTGTTCATATCATAATGAAATGGTGAAAATTAAAAAAGAAAGTTATTGGTGGAAAGATGGAGTTGTGAGGTCTAATTGAGTAGTAGATGAGAACATGATGGAAATTCAAAAGAAAGTTAACGGAAGTTGTAACTTGAATGTTGAAGTAGAAAATGAAGATGAGAACATCGTGAAAATTTAAAATGAGTGAGTTGAGAAAATCGTGGGATATATTTTCTAATTTTGGGGCTTGATTTGCAGCATAATAAGGGAATGTGAGTTGGTTTTTTAGATGTATCAGAAAAGAGACAACTATTTTGAGTAAAAAGGAATTTTTATAATTAGTTTAGTTGAAAGAGATTTTAAGTAATAATAAAAATTTAAAGATGTGGTTATAAGTAATTTAATGTATATATTTACAGCTAGTCCTGGAAGTTAGAAAATTTTATTATGGATGTGACACAACCAACACTAGTTATATGAGACAACATTTATTTATTGACAAGTATTTATGTGGGCCCATAGTATCAGGGAATGTCTATCTCCCTTCATTTCCTCATATTTTCTTCATTATTTTGACTTATTTTATTTTTGTAACAATATTTCTCTATTTTATATCTGAGTTTTTCTACTTTTTTTTTTTAATTGACCAGTCTCTATTATTTATATTTCGCAGCACTTTGTTATACTCCACTCAAGAAATTGAATCGATGTCACCACTATTTATCCTCTTTTCCTCAATTCATCTTTCCACTTTCCTCGCTTTCTTTTTCCTCTTTTTTTCACATTTTTTTGTTTTATCTATTTTAAATCCAATTTTATTACTACATTAGTTTGATTTTATTTGATCCGTCAAAAATAATTTTTCTTTTAATTTATTTATTTTAACAAATAAAAATTAATATTATTTTAATTATTATATAGCTACATAAGATACTCGTAATTAAATTAATTTTTTCAAGACATAATTAATGATATTAGTGCAATAAAATAAACTTCTAATACAAACATAATTAAATTATGTATAAGAAACTTATAATAGTGAAATATTGTTATGTGTTATTAAATTACACAGATATTAAGAGTTTACATAGAAAGCATGAGTTTTATGATTATAATGACGTTACATTAACAGGATCTACTAGGCTGGGGTAAGCCGCTCAGCCCGCCAGACCAAGTAATAATATCGGATATAGCTTAAGTCGGACAACCGAACCGAAGCACCAACCGAAATAGAAAAGAACTTAAAGAATTTCTGACTGTATGGTAAAAAATTTTCACCCAGACAAGGGGCCTGTCGGAGATCAGTAAACCCATGTGTCTAGGAGTTCTAATTGTGCAAATAAATCGCCCTTTCTTTTCATTAATACGGGCTTCAAAGGCACAACTCTCTAGACGAAGCCACAAAGGCAAAGTTTACAGATCCGACTGTACCACCATTCCGGAACCAAGTCGGACAATTCTAAAAATTTCTTTTTTATCTAAGTAGAGTCTGGATCTTTCATAGTCAATATACCTCGAGAGGTTAGAACTATAGTATGAACATAAAAGAAGTCTAGCCGGACATAGTCACGGCGTAGATCTGGGAGAAAAAGAAAGAAAATACAAAACTTAAAAAGTAAATATGTACCTTAGCTCGCCGGAGGGAGGCCGGAATAGTATTAACAAACTTTTATTATGATAGAGAGATGTACAGGAGGGAGAGAGAACTTGAAAGAGAAAATAAAAATTTTCTTCTGCCTCTTCTATTAAGAATGAGGCTTCTTATATAGAAAATAAAAAGGAATCTTGCACAGTAATAATGGGTCCCTGTGCACAGTGTTTTACTATTACAACAGTATTTTTTGTTATTACAATATTCAGAGCTTTTTTCGTCCCCATTTTAAAAAGTCTTCCGCATTGGCGAGAACATCTTCATCATTCAGGGTTTCTGGAGGTTGAGAATCAGTGATGATGTCATCCGTGTTTGCCTCAGTGCTATTCATAGAAGTGTCTGAAGCTTGTTCTACATTAAGCATTAATTTGTCTCGCACTTCTGCCAAATATTCTTCAATTAGCTGGAGTTTGTTTCCGTCATGTGCGGAGATGCGTCTTGAAACATAATTGAGGGATTTGTCTTCGATTAAAATTGATTTTCTGGGAGCTTGCTGATATGCAGAGATTTTGTTTTTAATTTCTTCCCGCTGGTCATGACCATAAGGGAGCTTAGTTGCAGGGTCTATTCTGAGTAACTTATCCCAGAAATTACAGTAAAAAGTGCGATATATCGCTGGAATTTGTTGAGAATCATAGCCTAATTCTATGGACCATCTATGTATCCAGGGAATAGAAAATTCAATGAAAAAATACATTTGATCAATAGTGTCTAATTTGCAGACATGTTCTCCTAAGTAAAGGTTAGTTAAAAAAGGAGAAGAATTTTTCCAATCATGGTATAGTGATGAATATTCAGATGGTAGGATTTTAATGGATGGGCCGTGATTTGTCCACCATTGAACGAACCAATTAGGGATGGGTTTTTCAAATACTTTTGAACAGATTTTTATAAACCAGGTATGTTTGTGTTTATAATTATTGTAATATAAGACTTGAGAAAAGGATTTGATATAATCCCAATATGTAAAATTAGCAAGAGTTTGTCCTGTTGGACCCATTGGTAGAGTTCGTTGGGTCATGGATGATATCCCCCATTCTTCAATGGGAATGAGTTTTTTAATGACAATTTTGGAGTAACCGTGTACCCCAGGAGTAGACTCGCCCAAAGGGCTGTGCTCGAAAGTGGCACTAGCTGTTTGGATCAAAATCTGCTCATAATATGTCCGAGTTTTGTAAGATTCACCAGCTACATAGACATGAGCGGTTAGATAATTTTGCAGAATCCGCCAGGTTTCTTCAGAGTTTTCTTTTGAAGGAATATGCTGAGTTTCAATGTATAAAATAAGTTCTCGTGCATCAAGTTTTTCATAAGAAGGTTTATCTTCAGTATTTTCAGCAGTGATTGATGCGAAGGTATCTGCAGTCTTTTTCTGTGCAGACAGATAATCTTTAATCTGCTGATATAAAGGATGCGTTTCAGGAATTTCATCGAGATTAATATTCGGAGTTTGATCTTGATGGGATGACGATGCATCGTCTTGAGATATTCTGGAGTTTATCAAAGTTTTATTTCCGTGTCTGAGTACCGGAAAATTGGAACTTGATGTGCTATAAGCAGTGTTTGATCGGGCAGTGCTTCGAGGGTAGGAAGGATTGGTCCTTCCTCCATACTGCAAATATGCAGGATTTTGATTTCGGCCACGGCCGCGTCCTCTGGCTGTCTGCCAGGGAGGATCTGTCATTCTGCAATCAATGGTCAGAAATATCAATATCATTCCAATCATTATCAGCATATTCCGTAGCAGTATACCACCATAATTCTGTGCGTATAAAATTATACCACCAGGAATCATCTTGAATGAGTTTCGCAATGAGATGATCAAGAATCTGTTTTTTATTATCGGCAGGAAGAGGGAGACATTTAAGAATTGTGATAAGAGTTTTTTCAGGGAGAAAAGTTGTAAAGATCGTCATGATATGTATTCTCTGGATAAGAAATCAGGTAATGAATTTTCACTACCCTTTTTATACTGTATTTCGAAATCAAATGGGGCCAGTTGTGCTTGCCATCTGGCAAATATTAATTTTGAAGCATCGTGTTTAAAATCTTTATCAAACATAAATTTAACAGATTGAGCATCTGTCCGAATAACGAATTTTTGATTATACAGATCATCCTGGAATTTTAACACGCATTTAACAATAGTCAGCATTTCATGAGCTACGGTAGCGTATTTTTTCTGGCTCTCTGTCCATTTTCCTGAATAAAAGCGAATTAGACATTCAGTTTTTGTATGGGGATTTATCTGTTTAAGAATTCCACCATATCCAATATTAGAAGCATCAGTTTCAATGATTTTTTGCCAATTAGGATTAGCAAGAGAAGTACAAGGGAGTGATTGCACACGAGTTTTGATTAATTTTACTAAATCAGTGTGGGCTTGATTCCACGGAGTTTTTTGATCTTTCTTTAATCTATCATACAGAGGGGCTAAATCTCTAGATAGATTCTTATAGAAAGGAGATATGTAATTGAGACTTCCAAGAAACCGCTGAAGCTGTTTCTTATCAGTAATCTCATCAGGGAATTTGGTTGCGAATTCTAGAACCCGCTGAATAGGTTCGATAGAACCTTGACAAATATTATGTCCAAGAAATCTAACATTAGTCTGGAATAAATGCATCTTGGGTTTAGAAATAACTAAGCCGTTTTGAATAATGACTTGCTTAAAGATATGCAGATGTTTAAAATGATGTTCAAGAGTTTTAGAGAAAACAAGAATATCATCAATATAGACAATAATGAAATCCATATAGGGATTGAAAATATCATTCATAATCTTCTGAAATTCAGAAGGAGCATTTTTCAAACCAAATGGCATTACATTCCATTCGTATTGGCCAAAAGGCACATTAAAAGCAGTTTTATAAGTATGCGTTTTATCAATCTGAATCTGCCAATATCCTGATTTTAAATCAAATTTAGAGAATATGTTGGCATCATAAAGTCTAGAAAGAAGATCTCTTTTATTTGGAATTGGATATCTAATCCATTTTAAAACTTTATTCAGAGGTTTGTAATTTATGACTAAACGAGGTATTCCTCTTTCTTTTTCTGCAGCGTTATTAACATAGAAAGCGGTGCAAGACCAAGGGGATTTGGAAGGTTTGATGAGACCCTTTTGTAAGAGACTATCTATCTCTTTTTTACAGAGTTCGACTAATTCTGCATTCATTTGGCAGGGTCGAGATTTTGTTGGAATTTTGGCTTCATCGAAGCCATCTTCGTAAGGAAGAGAAACAATATGCTTCTTCCTATTCCAAAAAGCGTTTGGGTGGTCAGCACAAATATCAGTTATTAATTGTGAAGAAATAGTTTTTATTTTTTCTTGTACTTTAACAGGTTTTAAGGAATCAGAAATATTGATGCTCATTATTTCTAATTGTAAGAAATTTAACTGATTTTGCTTTATATCTATAAGAGCATTTATATCACGGGTTACCGGTTGAGTAACAAACGGATAAGAAATAGGCTGATTTTTATAAGTAGCTTTAAAACCATTAGCGTCAATATGTGTATAAGGATAAATAGCATTTATAAATGGTGTACCTAAAATAATAGGAGGATATATTTGGTTTTTTACTAAAAAGAAGAAATGCGGAATGCAGGTTTTATCACGACAAATATGTGCATTAGGCAGTTTATAATTAATGTCAAGAGAATGCCCAGTTGCAGATCTTACAAGATGAGTGGTTTTTTGAAAATATTTTGTGGGAATTAATCCCTCTTGTACACAACTAACGTCTGCTCCACTGTCAATCATGGCGACATTAGTGATAAAGAATTCTCTATTTATTAAAATGGTACAATTAATGTACCATTTATGAGCAGTAACAATCTGCATCATTCCAAGAAAAGAATCATTTTTCAGATTTTCAATATTAAATTTTTCAAGTTGAAATGATTCAAGATTTTCAATTTCGTTTTCCTTTTCTTTACCTTTAAAAGAGGTTGAAGAGTTTGAATTTGAAAAACTTTCTTTTTCTTCGAGTTTTGAAAGTCGATGATCAGAAACCATCTGATTTTGTTTTAAAGAAACAATTTCTTTCTTTAATTTTTCAACTTCGATTTTTAAATCGTCAAAAGTGGTATCTTTACCAGGAGTTTTGCTTAAAGCTAATCGGCGATTAACTTCAGCTAAAGAATATGCCATAGGCTGGTTTTCAAAATCATCTTTGACAATATTTGACGTAGAAGGCGTAGAAGATTTTTTCATAGCCATATCGAGAATTTTTTCACGAAGTTTATCATCAGTGACTTCTTTTAATAGTTCAAGAATATTCTCAGCAGTAAGGGTTTTAACGTCTAAATCAAGTTCTTCGAACTGAGCTTGCAATTTATACATTGTTTCATCACAATGACAATCATGTTTATCGCAATCAGCGCATTTATTATTTTGATTCAAATCACTATCTGAATCAGGCAATTCAAAGTCATTTTCAGAAGTAGAATCATGCATAGAATCGGAATCAGACGCATATAACAAGTTATAAACTTGATCATGAATTTCATCAGAAAGATTTAAAGATTTTAGTTTTTGCAATTTGCAGTTAGGAGCAATGTGACCATACTGATTACATTTATAGCATTTAATTTTTGATAAAGGCCGTTTTGAAAAGTTTTTAGCAAATCTTGTAGACTTTCGGAAGGATTTACGAGCTTCTCGCTGTTCCTTACTCCGTCGTCTAGGGTGTTTAGACTTGTATTGATATTTCGAGTTTCTCTGGGATTTTCGAATTATGGGTTTTTCCATGCCAAACTGTTCACAGAAATCACCCAATTGAGATTTCTCTCGGAGTTTGTCAATCTTGATCTGTCTAGCCAGTTTTAACTCATTACAAAGGGCTAACCCTTCTTGAGTACAGGCCATGATCAGTTGACCATAGGTTTTTTCAGAATAAGGGATCGCTCCATACGATCCACGAAGAGTTTTATGAACACGTTCTGCGAAGAGAGGAGGAAGCCCATCAATGAATTTGGCTTTCCAGTGTTCGTATCTACTTTCGGGTAAATCCATAACCCGACTGAGGAAGGTATCTTTGTACCATCGGAATTCACCTAAGTGACGGCATTTTAAACCATTTAAAAGAGTTCGAATATTTTCGTATTGATTGGTGAATCGTCCACCAAAATGTTCAATAATAGTCAGCATAAGAGTATAAACAGCATCAGACCTTCCTGCCGTTAGAGCTCGGCCAAGATTATCTGTGCCTTCGTTGAGATTGATGGCATTATATATTGCCTGGCGTTTAGTATCGTCTAGGAAGTTATCCCACCAACCACGAAGTTGGCCGGTAAACCCAGCAACAATCATTTTGCAGATTGTCTGGTCAGATCTATCGTTCCTAGCCGTAGCACGTGTAGCCATACAGATAGTGGCGTACATCGACATACGATGAATTAAAATAGAGATTTGGCGGTCGGATAATCCGTCAATATTCCATTCATAGATGGCATCACCATTATAAGAAGTGTTTGTAATATTCCAATCCCTTTCCTCTATCAGAACATCTTGAGGAGTAGGACGGGGATAATATGCAGTGGTCATGCGAGGAATGTCGGCATATTTTTTGCCTGGTTGATTTTTTATTATTCCTCGGAGTTTATTTAGTTCTGACGAAAGAACTTCACCTGGGTCATTGGTGGAAGCAATATTGTCAGCAAAATTAGACTCAATAGTTTGAATATTTTCAACATCCATATTAAGAGGTTGAAGATTGAGACCCTTGAATTTTTTATCGAAAAGAGTTTCTAAGCGTTCCCAAGAGGTAGAAGAAGTCGTTGTGAAACCTTCTATCTCTAGTGGTGGCTGAATGCAAGGTGCAGAAAATATAAATTCCTCATTCTCTTTGACAGATTTTGAGGTCGAAGCAATATTTGCAGGTTCTAACTGGGTACTTAGCTTGTTAATTAAAGCAATATGTTCATCGAGTTTAACATCTAAAGCACCAATATGTTCACCAAGAATTTTAACATAGAGACTCAAATAATTATTCTGCGACATAAGATTATTTATTTCAGAAATTGTAATTTTTCCAATATCTTCATGTATGAATTTTTGGAAAGCAGTAAAAGTCATACCCGTGTTATTGGGCAAAATAAAGGAGGATTGAGGAGGATATTTCGATTGAGTAGTCGTACCGTCAGGATGTTGGTAGGATCTCTCAATCAGTTTGACATATGATGGCAAATATGCAGTCATAAACCAAGGAACAAAGAAGATAATTTGATTATGTAGTGCACACATCTCATAAAATTCTTCAGAAATATTCCGAAGTTCATCTTTAGAATAGGTTTCAAAGAACCACGTTCTAAAGGGTTGCCATTTTTCAGCAAAGAAGTCTTTTTGAATATATTTTCTGGCTGGAGAGCCAGGACTAAAATCAATAATTTGTTTGGACATAATTAAACAGAATTTATATCAAAATCCATCTCCGAAGGAGTAGGGTTTTCATTATTAAAGTCTTGAACTATATTAGTTTTAGGATTGATTTTAATTTTTTCTACATTTCTAGGAGTAGTTAGCGTTTCTGTCGAATTTAAAGTATGCAGAGATGCAGCGCGATTCCTAGCTGGACCATAAACTGGTGCAGAAGGTTCTATTGGAGAAATATGCTGAATTTGAGGAAGTCGTCTAATAGTAGAGAAAGAGCTTCGATAGGCAGGAGGATTACTGTCGAATTGTAGACAGATCTGCCCATCGGAGTTTTGAGTTACTTGAGTTAACTCCGAATTTGTTGCTTCTTCCGCCAATTTTGTTGGAGAAGTAACAGAGTTTAAGATCCAAGTCTGAGGGAAATCAATTTCATCCCATCGAATTGGTCTGCGAGTTGTTATTTTGGATTTTATAAAATTGGTCTCAATAAGCAGAGTACAATCAGAATTATCATCTATCAGTTTACAACGAGGATTTAAGGTAGATAACAATCGATAATATATTCGGTAAGATAAACCAATAAGCTCAGATCCCGGAGCATAATTATAACCATGAGTTTTAATATTCAGAGTTAAAGCATGCAGAATATTCACATCCGTCAGAGATAATAATAAATTAGGCTGAGTATTAAAATAAACAGGACCATAAGCAAGAGTTGACTCTATAGATCCCATAAGCGATTTGCGGAAATTTAAATTTCTAGCATCTCGGAGAGCTGCTAAAAATGTTTCCGGAAGACCTTTGAGAGTTAAGGGCCGGAAAGCAATTTGCACTAAGCCAATATGCATATAATTAAAATTGTGTTTAAAAATATCAATATCTCGCTTATTCAGTAATTGAATAGTTTGCTCGTTAGCATTTAAAGCAAGAGATTGTTCAGTTGTTTTTATAATCTGCTTGTGTTTGATTTTATCAAAGAAACCATATTCATAAATAGTTTTTATATCAACTTTAGGAATAGTCCATTTATTCAGAATATCAATATTTTGAGGTAAATCTACCTCTTCAAGTTTAGTACTTTTCGTACTAACTTCTCCCATATCCATAGTTTTTAGACTTATGTTCATACTAGTCGTTGTTCACCGTCTCTAGTATATAAATTACAATTTCTGAAATAAATAATCTTATGTCGCAGAATAATTATTTGAGTCTCTATGTTAAAATTCTTGGTGAACATATTGGTGCTTTAGATGTTAAACTCGATGAACTTATTGCTTTAATTAACAAGCTAAGTACCCAGTTAGAACCTGCAAATATTGCTTCGACCTCAAAATCTGTCAAAGAGAATGAGGAATTTATATTTTCTGCACCTTGCATTCAGCCACCACTAGAGATAGAAGGTTTCACAACGACTTCTTCTACCTCTTGGGAACGCTTAGAAACTCTTTTCGATAAAAAATTCAAGGGTCTCAATCTTCAACCTCTTAATATGGATGTTGAAAATATTCAAACTATTGAGTCTAATTTTGCTGACAATATTGCTTCCACCAATGACCCAGGTGAAGTTCTTTCGTCAGAACTAAATAAACTCCGAGGAATAATAAAAAATCAACCAGGCAAAAAATATGCCGACATTCCTCGCATGACCACTGCATATTATCCCCGTCCTACTCCTCAAGATGTTCTGATAGAGGAAAGGGATTGGAATATTACAAACACTTCTTATAATGGTGATGCCATCTATGAATGGAATATTGACGGATTATCCGACCGCCAAATCTCTATTTTAATTCATCGTATGTCGATGTACGCCACTATCTGTATGGCTACACGTGCTACGGCTAGGAACGATAGATCTGACCAGACAATCTGCAAAATGATTGTTGCTGGGTTTACCGGCCAACTTCGTGGTTGGTGGGATAACTTCCTAGACGATACTAAACGCCAGGCAATATATAATGCCATCAATCTCAACGAAGGCACAGATAATCTTGGCCGAGCTCTAACGGCAGGAAGGTCTGATGCTGTTTATACTCTTATGCTGACTATTATTGAACATTTTGGTGGACGATTCACCAATCAATACAAAAATATTCGAACTCTTTTAAATGGTTTAAAATGCCGTCACTTAGGTGAATTCCGATGGTACAAAGATACCTTCCTCAGTCGGGTTATGGATTTACCCGAAAGTAGATACGAACACTGGAAAGCCAAATTCATTGATGGGCTTCCTCCTCTCTTCGCAGAACGTGTTCGTAAAACTCTTCGTGGATCGTATGGAGCGATCCCTTATTCTGAAAAAACCTATGGTCAACTGATCATGGCCTGTACTCAAGAAGGGTTAGCCCTTTGTAATGAGTTAAAACTGGCTAGACAGATCAAGATTGACAAACTCCGAGAGAAATCTCAATTGGGTGATTTCTGTGAACAGTTTGGCATGGAAAAACCCATAATTCGAAAATCCCAGAGAAACTCGAAATATCAATACAAGTCTAAACACCCTAGACGACGGAGTAAGGAACAGCGAGAAGCTCGTAAATCCTTCCGAAAGTCTACAAGATTTGCTAAAAACTTTTCAAAACGGCCTTTATCAAAAATTAAATGCTATAAATGTAATCAGTATGGTCACATTGCTCCTAACTGCAAATTGCAAAAACTAAAATCTTTAAATCTTTCTGATGAAATTCATGATCAAGTTTATAACTTGTTATATACGTCTGATTCCGATTCTATGCATGATTCTACTTCTGAAAATGACTTTGAATTGCCTGATTCAGATAGTGATTTGAATCAAAATAATAAATGCGCTGATTGCGATAAACATGATTGTCATTGTGATGAAACAATGTATAAATTGCAAGCTCAGTTCGAAGAACTTGATTTAGACGTTAAAACCCTTACTGCTGAGAATATTCTTGAACTATTAAAAGAAGTCACTGATGATAAACTTCATGAAAAAATTCTCGATATGGCTATGAAAAAATCTTCTACGCCTTCTACGTCAAATATTGTCAAAGATGATTTTGAAAACCAGCCTATGGCATATTCTTTAGCTGAAGTTAATCGCCGATTAGCTTTAAGCAAAACTCCTGGTAAAGATACCACTTTTGACGATTTAAAAATCGAAGTTGAAAAATTAAAGAAAGAAATTGTTTCTTTAAAACAAAATCAGATGGTTTCTGATCATCGACTTTCAAAACTCGAAGAAAAAGAAAGTTTTTCAAATTCAAACTCTTCAACCTCTTTTAAAGGTAAAGAAAAGGAAAACGAAATTGAAAATCTTGAATCATTTCAACTTGAAAAATTTAATATTGAAAATCTGAAAAATGATTCTTTTCTTGGAATGATGCAGATTGTTACTGCTCATAAATGGTACATTAATTGTACCATTTTAATAAATAGAGAATTCTTTATCACTAATGTCGCCATGATTGACAGTGGAGCAGACGTTAGTTGTGTACAAGAGGGATTAATTCCCACAAAATATTTTCAAAAAACCACTCATCTTGTAAGATCTGCAACTGGGCATTCTCTTGACATTAATTATAAACTGCCTAATGCACATATTTGTCGTGATAAAACCTGCATTCCGCATTTCTTCTTTTTAGTAAAAAACCAAATATATCCTCCTATTATTTTAGGTACACCATTTATAAATGCTATTTATCCTTATACACATATTGACGCTAATGGTTTTAAAGCTACTTATAAAAATCAGCCTATTTCTTATCCGTTTGTTACTCAACCGGTAACCCGTGATATAAATGCTCTTATAGATATAAAGCAAAATCAGTTAAATTTCTTACAATTAGAAATAATGAGCATCAATATTTCTGATTCCTTAAAACCTGTTAAAGTACAAGAAAAAATAAAAATTATTTCTTCACAATTAATAACTGATATTTGTGCTGACCACCCAAACGCTTTTTGGAATAGGAAGAAGCATATTGTTTCTCTTCCTTACGAAGATGGCTTCGATGAAGCCAAAATTCCAACAAAATCTCGACCCTGCCAAATGAATGCAGAATTAGTCGAATTCTGTAAAAAAGAGATAGATAGTCTCTTACAAAAGGGTCTCATCAAACCTTCCAAATCCCCTTGGTCTTGCACCGCTTTCTATGTTAATAACGCTGCAGAAAAAGAAAGAGGAATACCTCGTTTAGTCATAAATTACAAACCTCTGAATAAAGTTTTAAAATGGATTAGATATCCAATTCCAAATAAAAGAGATCTTCTTTCTAGACTTTATGATGCCAACATATTCTCTAAATTTGATTTAAAATCAGGATATTGGCAGATTCAGATTGATAAAACGCATACTTATAAAACTGCTTTTAATGTGCCTTTTGGCCAATACGAATGGAATGTAATGCCATTTGGTTTGAAAAATGCTCCTTCTGAATTTCAGAAGATTATGAATGATATTTTCAATCCCTATATGGATTTCATTATTGTCTATATTGATGATATTCTTGTTTTCTCTAAAACTCTTGAACATCATTTTAAACATCTGCATATCTTTAAGCAAGTCATTATTCAAAACGGCTTAGTTATTTCTAAACCCAAGATGCATTTATTCCAGACTAATGTTAGATTTCTTGGACATAATATTTGTCAAGGTTCTATCGAACCTATTCAGCGGGTTCTAGAATTCGCAACCAAATTCCCTGATGAGATTACTGATAAGAAACAGCTTCAGCGGTTTCTTGGAAGTCTCAATTACATATCTCCTTTCTATAAGAATCTATCTAGAGATTTAGCCCCTCTGTATGATAGATTAAAGAAAGATCAAAAAACTCCGTGGAATCAAGCCCACACTGATTTAGTAAAATTAATCAAAACTCGTGTGCAATCACTCCCTTGTACTTCTCTTGCTAATCCTAATTGGCAAAAAATCATTGAAACTGATGCTTCTAATATTGGATATGGTGGAATTCTTAAACAGATAAATCCCCATACAAAAACTGAATGTCTAATTCGCTTTTATTCAGGAAAATGGACAGAGAGCCAGAAAAAATACGCTACCGTAGCTCATGAAATGCTGACTATTGTTAAATGCGTGTTAAAATTCCAGGATGATCTGTATAATCAAAAATTCGTTATTCGGACAGATGCTCAATCTGTTAAATTTATGTTTGATAAAGATTTTAAACACGATGCTTCAAAATTAATATTTGCCAGATGGCAAGCACAACTGGCCCCATTTGATTTCGAAATACAGTATAAAAAGGGTAGTGAAAATTCATTACCTGATTTCTTATCCAGAGAATACATATCATGACGATCTTTACAACTTTTCTCCCTGAAAAAACTCTTATCACAATTCTTAAATGTCTCCCTCTTCCTGCCGATAATAAAAAACAGATTCTTGATCATCTCATTGCGAAACTCATTCAAGATGATTCCTGGTGGTATAATTTTATACGCACAGAATTATGGTGGTATACTGCTACGGAATATGCTGATAATGATTGGAATGATATTGATATTTCTGACCATTGATTGCAGAATGACAGATCCTCCCTGGCAGACAGCCAGAGGACGCGGCCGTGGCCGAAATCAAAATCCTGCATATTTGCAGTATGGAGGAAGGACCAATCCTTCCTACCCTCGAAGCACTGCCCGATCAAACACTGCTTATAGCACATCAAGTTCCAATTTTCCGGTACTCAGACACGGAAATAAAACTTTGATAAACTCCAGAATATCTCAAGACGATGCATCGTCATCCCATCAAGATCAAACTCCGAATATTAATCTCGATGAAATTCCTGAAACGCATCCTTTATATCAGCAGATTAAAGATTATCTGTCTGCACAGAAAAAGACTGCAGATACCTTCGCATCAATCACTGCTGAAAATACTGAAGATAAACCTTCTTATGAAAAACTTGATGCACGAGAACTTATTTTATACATTGAAACTCAGCATATTCCTTCAAAAGAAAACTCTGAAGAAACCTGGCGGATTCTGCAAAATTATCTAACCGCTCATGTCTATGTAGCTGGTGAATCTTACAAAACTCGGACATATTATGAGCAGATTTTGATCCAAACAGCTAGTGCCACTTTCGAGCACAGCCCTTTGGGCGAGTCTACTCCTGGGGTACACGGTTACTCCAAAATTGTCATTAAAAAACTCATTCCCATTGAAGAATGGGGGATATCATCCATGACCCAACGAACTCTACCAATGGGTCCAACAGGACAAACTCTTGCTAATTTTACATATTGGGATTATATCAAATCCTTTTCTCAAGTCTTATATTACAATAATTATAAACACAAACATACCTGGTTTATAAAAATCTGTTCAAAAGTATTTGAAAAACCCATCCCTAATTGGTTCGTTCAATGGTGGACAAATCACGGCCCATCCATTAAAATCCTACCATCTGAATATTCATCACTATACCATGATTGGAAAAATTCTTCTCCTTTTTTAACTAACCTTTACTTAGGAGAACATGTCTGCAAATTAGACACTATTGATCAAATGTATTTTTTCATTGAATTTTCTATTCCCTGGATACATAGAAGACATAATTAATGATATTAGTGCAATAAAATAAACTTCTAATACAAACATAATTAAATTATGTATAAGAAACTTATAATAGTGAAATATTGTTATGTGTTATTAAATTACACAGATATTAAGAGTTTACATAGAAAGCATGAGTTTTATGATTATAATGACGTTAAATTCACCGACAAATACTTAAAGTTGATATTATTTTTTTATTTAGATATTTAAATTTAAACTTTTATAATGTAAACAACTGTATACTATAGTAGGGCCCTACTGTGACATTCAGTAGTTGCAAATTTTTCAAGTTGCATTTTTGTTAGTTTTTATATTAGAGTATGCTGAAAATTTTTAACCAAAGATATTTTCTTAATTTTCTGATATTAAAAGATCTGATTACTAATACCTTAAATGATTATTTAACCATGATAGCAATATTAATAATAATATTTAATTTTTTAATGATTCAAATAGATAAACAAAACGGAAAAAAAATATTTTTAGCATCCAGAAAAAACAAAACTGAGGAACTAAAATATTGTTTTTAAAATAGATAAAAATATGAAAAACAGAGAAATAAAAAGGAAAAAAAATGAATTGAGGAGAAAAATGAGAAGCTAAGTTGATGAGGTGGTTCAAGTATAAGGAAATGAAGGGAGATAGACATTTGCTGTCAATAATTGTGTCTTATTCATATTAAAGTAAAATTTTCCCGGCAAGTTGATGGACCAGTTTGTCAGTTTTTGGCGGTGCGACTCAAACATAATTGATGGTTTAAAGCGAAATTGTAAAATAAGGTTTTGATTAAATTTCTTTTAATAAATTTATATTTATAATTTTTTAATGTGTAAAATTATTAATAAAACTGTTTTGTAATTGATTTATCTGAAAAAATCCCTTTTCAATTAATAGTATGCTTAATTCATTTGATATCTCTTGGAATATTTTTTTTAAAACTTAAGCAATATTTTTAAAATTTTATTTTTTAAAAAACTTCTTTAAACTAAGACAATTACATAGGATCAAGAAAAATATGCATTTATAAAATGGTAAAAAAAAATTATTTGACCGAAATACATCTTATCTTTCTACTTCTTCGATTCAACTGTAATTGTTACTTTGATTTTTTTACCCCATTAATTAAAATAATAAAGAGAAGGTATGATTTTCTGAGTTACCTCTATTTATTAGATGTTCTTTTTAGATTTGAGAGTATTAAAAGAATATTTTTTTAATGTTGATTGTCAACTTTAATTTTGAATTTCTAAAGTGATATTTTTATTTGAACTTAAGAGAAATTAAAATGTGATGAAGAAAATATTAAGAAATATTTGATATTTTTTAAGGAAAAAAAATCTAAAAAAAAATTACAAATCTATAATGCTTTAAAAAAAAAATGATGCCTCCAAAAATCGAAGACCTAAAGCGCTTGCTTCGGTGGCTCCACCTTGAAGCCGGCCTGGTCTTTAGTTATACAAAGACTCAGCGAAGGCTTCATTAGGATATTTATACATTGACAAAGACTTTTTTTAGTCGATGGACCAGATGATATTTTAAGATTTTATATTAATACTATAAAATACCGAATGTAATCTGATAAGTGGGGTAGGGAGATAGTAGAGTGTAGGTAGATTTTATCCTTGTCACGTAGAGATAGAGAGATTGTTTCGATTGAGCCTCAGCATAAAAAATCATAGGTCAAAATCTAAGTAATTTGATGGTCGAGAAGCGAAGCATGACAAGTAAAAGTGAAAGGACAGAATATATTATTCTATAACAAAGACTTAGACAAGTCTTAGTTTCTATATAACAATTCACTCTGAGAAAGCAAAAGCTCACAAGATAATCATAATTTGGGTGACTTTTGATAATCTCCTAAATCAAAAAGAGTAATGGATCCAATCCTGTACAATGCTGCGATGGAAGGCAATACAGGAGATGATGATTTTTTACTTGCTGATTATCTAAATAGGGATGAAGAAAATGGGTACCAGGTTACTCCAAAGGGTAACACAGTCCTCCACGTCGCAGCTCTCTATGGCCAATCAGGTTTTGTGGGACAAGTTATCAACCTTACTCCTGCATTGCTGTGCTGTAAGAACAAGAAAAATGAGACTGCACTTCACTTAGCAGCTAATAAAGGGCACAAAGACGTGGTGAAGGTAGTACTGCGTGGCATAGACGCAGCTGGACAAGCTGTGGGGATCAATAAAGAGACACTCATGAGGATGACAGATGACGGTGGTGATACAGCCCTGCACAAGGCCGTGAGGACTGGACGTGTAGACACTGTCAAACTCTTGGTGAAACAAGATCCTGATTTCGAGTTTCCAGCTAACAATGCTGGGGAGACACCACTCTATCTGGCCGCGGAGTCTGGTCTTGTTAAATGTTTGTCACTAATCTTAAAATATTGCAACAGACCAACATACAGTGGTCCATGTGGTCGAACGGCTTTGCATGCGGCAATAATCCAGAAACACATGGGTAATCATTTCTGGTTTTAAAGTTGAGTTTAAGTATCTAGATTTCTTATACAATCAGGTTTGGTTGAGTAATAATAACCTCTGATCATGATTAAATTGAATAAGTAGTGTAAACTTGAAACTGACAGTGCATATAGCTTGAATCCTCCTTTCGATTCGTATACACTTGACAAGTTTATACTTGTGAATCAAATTATATCATATCATCGGTTAACTATTTATTCAAGGCCACCAATCACTGCTTATTATACAGAACTGAGTTTACCAACACTCTTTAAGAATTTTCACTATCAGGTCACTTTTACCTATCGCAGTAGATAACTTGTCTTGTTTCAAGATTACAAATTCAATTTGTAACTGCAGATATCTTTGAGTGACTTGGTGGTGTGAATAATCTCTACATTTTGGGTATATACAAGTTAGATTCTATAGAATTACCTACAATTACTTTTTAATGGACTTGATTTTGTTAATGATTTTTTCATCGTTAGTTTGTATATATAATTGATTGAATTTCTTCGGTAAGTGTATGCAAACATTTAAACTACTTCAGCTAGAATGCGAGTCTATGCCTTGATTGAGTTTATGTCAGAGGAATCTCTTCAACTTGAAGCTTGTTTGGATGGACTTAGCCAAAAGCCATAAGTCTGGGATTCTAACTTATGGCTTTTGGCATAATTTTATCTTTTTGACTGAAATACAAGTGCTTAAAGGCACTTTTTTTATTCTACCCAAAACACTATAAAAGTACTTAAAAGCTAAGTCAATCCAAACAGGCTCTTATTCCTTTCAAATGCATGAATTCGAAGTGATCAATAGATCACGAATTTGAGCTATGGATTCAGCCACTGATGTTTGTGTTATGGTAGGCTTCCTACATTACACCTGCAGCACTGGACTGCTTTCTTTTTTAGTTTTTAATATTTGACATATGTATCCAGATTGTGCGGCATCACTGTGGGAATGGAACAAATCATTATGCGAGGAAACTGACAAATGGGATTGGAATCCACTGCATTATGCTGTTAAACTAGGATTGAGAGTAGTAGTTCGTAAAATGCTGGGGTGGAAGACATCGTTAGCCTACACTCCCGCAGGCAATGGAAATGATTGGGAAACATCAATTCATATTGCAGCCAATGAAGGTCGTGTAAACATGATACGTGAGCTATCATTTCACTGTCCAGATAGCTTGGAAATGCTTAACAGCAATGGCCAAAATGCTCTTCATGTTGCCATATCGAATTATAAAATAAGAGTAGTCAGATTCTTATTGGATTCTAAAGAATCTCACAACCTTATTGACGAGCCAGATAATGATGGCAACAGTCCTCTGCATTTGCTTGCTGCCTCTGACTGGATTAGTGTGCCTGTTAAATTAAGAAGACATGCCAGTTCAAAGAACATGTTATTTAACAAAGAAAACCAGACTCCACTTGACATATCAGTGTCCAGCACAGAGAAAACAAACCTGGTACGTACATGTTACTTTGCTAGCGTTTGGCCGTAGATTTTGAAAATTTACATTCAAATATCTTTGTTTGGACATGAAATTTGCCATGTTCAAAGATCACAACTTCAAAAACTCGAATTTTCAAGTTTCAACTTCAAAATCTATGGTCAATTCAGCTACAATCTATTGGTAATTCCGCGACTACATGTAATTATTCTCACCCATATGCAACTAAATACATAAAGATTGGTATATAGTATGTTGGTTATGAATCTTCAAATTTGTTTAATACTACGTATTACGTTTGATACTCGTATTTGATAGAAGTAGAGTATGTATAGCTACTGAAGTTACATGTTCTTTAACTATATATAAACTCACCACATGATGAAAATAGGCGAAACGGTCATTCAAGAGGAATCTTCTCCATTGTCGATTAGGACGGCGCGATTTTGAGATAAAATGGAAGAAAATGCAGAAGCCAGAAGATGAAACAGAGTCGAGGGAGAACACAGCTAAGAGAGATAAAAAAGGCAAGGTGAAAGATATTATGGATGCAACTCAAATACATCTAGTAGTTGCCACACTACTAGTTACTGTTACCTTCGCAGCAGGTTTCACCTTACCGGGAGGTTTTGAGAGTGATCTCAATAGCTCTAATAAAGGGATGGCGATTCTAATAAGGGAAACAGGTTCCGTGCATTTGTTGTCTCAGATGCCATTGCCTTTACATGCTCTGCTTGTGCTGTATTCAGCTACTTCTACATTGCAATAAATGCAGCAAATGCAAAAAATTTAATACTTATAACTGTGCGCTATAACATAGCAATTCTTTTGCAGCGTTTAGCGATGTCAGCAGTTGTAATTGCATTTATAACTGGTATGTATGCTACTTTAGCACATTCAGTTGGTCTCGCTGTTACTGTCTGTGTCATCGGCTGCATCACTTTCCCTGCGTTCTATCTTCTGTCAAATGTTAGGCGTCTGGTTAATTGGTAATAGATTCAATCTCACATATGATTATTGAATATGTTTTTATGAACGTTATTTGATATAAATATATGGCATCTGATAATCTTTTATAATAGTTATTAATCTTTTATCATAGTTCTATCAACTAGTGAATTATGAGAAAACTCAAGGTTGCGCCAGTGACGACCTATTATATGATGTGTTGCTTCGAAGAGGCAAGCAAAGCCTATTTTAGGACAGACGAACAAAAAAAAGCAGGAATTGCGGATTATTTCAGTCCCTACATAAATGTTCATTATTTGGACTGTTTGTTCACATTTAGCCAATAATAATCTCTGCATAACAAGACTGCACACCAAACTACTCGATAGCCCTAATAAAGGGATGTCGATTCTAGTAAGAAGAAAAATGTTTTGTGCACTTGTTGTTGCGGATGCCATCTCCTTTATATGCTCAGTTGTTTCTGTATGTACCTACTGTTAGAACAATAATGATAATTGTACAAGAATTCACAATAAAACTTGCTTAGCTTAGAGACACGATAATACGCTTCTTGAAGATAGTTGGAGTCTCTTCCAAGAGTAAACGGAAGAACTAGTAACAACTATATTTTCGGGGATTCAACTAAGCCACAAAACAAGTAGCATTCAAGAATCTTGCTCTTCTATTCTTGAATTGGTGATTTCATCTTTTGATCAATGTCTCTCAAATGTTTTTCAAGGGGATAAGTGTTTTTTGAGTGCTTATATTTTCAAACAAAAGAACTTGCTATTTATAGGATAAAAGTTTCATGTAAAATGAGTACTAATTAAATAATAGTTAATAGGTTCATGAACAAAAAATTGTCTTTCTTTCAAGAACCTAAAACGTAAATGAATGAATTGTAATTGCATTTGTAACTCAAAATTAATTTGTTGCAAATATAAATTCACATTCATTTTCTTTGTAACTCAAAATGCATTTGTTTCAAAACTAATTGAAACATAACTCTTAAAAATCTTTAACCAATGTATTTGTTTTAAAATTTATTGAAACATAAACTTAACAATCCCTCACTTGTTTCAAGAAATTTTATCTTTAAAAAATAAAATTCATTTGAGACATCAATCTAGCAACATGCATAAATAATGGTGTTTTATAGACTTGAACCATTAGCTAGTGAAGATTTTCTAAATCATTGACTAGTGAACACATCTTGAACTAAGTGGTTCATTGAATGAAGTAGAAAAATACTCCACGCATATTACTATGTTCCGGTGAAAATCCTTTGATACCTTACGGTCATGTGTCCTGAATCCTTTTAGCTAAGTGCTTTAAGATTTTTCTGTTAAAATCATATTGAAGCGGCCTCCACTTCGCACTTAGTACGGTGAATTCATCAAGAGTAACTTTGCATACTCCGACTAAATAGTCTATGAATTTCATTAAGAGAAATTAATCTCATCCTCCTTTATAGCAAAGTATCGGTAAATCTATCAAGAGCGTTCCTATACACTCCAACCGAAATCAGTGTATAGACTTATTAAGAGAATATAATCTCATTCTTCTCTTTTGTAGGAACACTATCAAATCTATCAAGAGTATTATTATTTACTCCAACCGAGATCGGTCTTATAGATTTATCAAAAGAAAAAAAATCTCAACTTATGCACATTCACTCACTAGGGAAAAAGGAAATTTTATAGATGTGCTTCACAATTGTAACTTTACTTGTTTTTTCCTTTGAACCTAAAATTACATCATTAGGTGGGGTTTCCATAAAGTGCAATCAATTTTCAATAGGCTTTATTCCCATTCCATTACAAGTTTGTACCACCAATTCCTTGCCTAACCCTTTAGACAAAGGATCTGCTAAATTGAGTTTGGACTTCACATATTGAAGCGATATTATGCCATCCTTCAATAATCTTCTCACATGATTGTATTTGAGACAAACTTGTCTTGACTTGCCATTGTAACAATCACTTGAAGCCCAAAATATAGCCGTTTTATTATCACAATATATAGTCAAAGATGGTATTGGCTTACCTCATAATGGAATATCTATCAGCATACTCCGCAGCCAATCAGCTTCTTCTCCAGCAGAAGACATAGCGATAAATTCTGACTTTATGGTTGAGTGAGTAATACATGTCTGCTTCTTTGATCTCCAAGATATTGCTGCTCCAACCAAAGTAAAAATCCAAGCAGTAATAGATTTAGAGTCATTTGGATCAGAATTTCAGGTAGCATTACTGTAGCCTTCAAGAACTGTTGTAAAGCTAGAATAATGCAGGTCAACATTAATTGTACCCTTCAGATACCTTAAAACACGAATTAAGGTATTCCAATGCTCAACTCCAGGGCTACCAGTAAACTTGCTCAAAGTTCCTACTGCATAACCAATATCTGGCCTGGTACAATGCATGACATACATAAGACTCCCAACAATTTGAGAATATGTCAATTGATCAAGAATATCACCAGAGTTTCACACTAGTTTGATGCTAGGATCAAATGGTGTAGGAGAAGGCTTGTCGTCAAAATGACCAAACCTCTTTAGAACCTTCTCAATATAACTTGATTGATTAAGAGACAAACCATTTGCTGATCTTATAATTTTTATTCCTAAAATCACATCAGCTTCTCTTAGATCTTTCATTTCAAACTGAGAAGAAAGAAAATATTTTATTTCTCTAACTCTTTCAATATCAGTTCCAAAGATCAACATGTCATCTACATAAAGACATATTATAACACCAGAATTTTCTTAAAATTTACTAAATATGCAGGTATCTCAACCATTGATTAAGTAGCCATTAGAAATCATAACTTTTCTAAATTTATCGTGTCATTATTTTGGAGCTTATTTTAATTCATAAAGAGATTTAAGAAGCTTACAAACTTTACGTTCTTGACCAGGATTGACAAATCCTTCTGGTTGTTTCATGTAGACTTCTTCATCTAAATCTCTGTTCAGGAATGCAGTCTTTACATCCATCTGATGAATCACAAGATCATGAATTACTGCTAAAGCAATTAGGAGACAAATAAATGTCATCCGAGCTACAGGTGCAAAAGTATCAAAATAGTCAATATCTTTCAATTAAGTAAAACCTTTAGATATCAAACGGGCTTTGTACTTATCTAAAGTACCATCGAATTTTATTTTCTTCCTAAAAATCCATCGACAACTAATTGTTTTACATCCAGGAGGAAGATCTGATAATATTCATGTATTATTAGACAGTATAGAATGCATTTCATCATCAGTGGCTTCATGCCAAAATGTAGCATCATGTGAAGACATAGCTTCAGCATAACTTTCAACATCCTTTTCAACCAAATAAGCTTGAAAATCAGGTCTAAAGTCTTTTAATTTGGCTGATTTTGAACTACGTCTTAGTTGACTTTCTTTCAATGGCTCAACTATTTTTCTTTTAATAGGAGAAATAGAAGAACTTACATCTTGTTCAAAAAAATCTTTTTTCTTGAGAAATATATGCTAAAAAAAATTAGCATGTAAAGATTCAATAATTGTGTGAGGACCTGGGGTCTCAAGATTTAAAAATCTATAAGCATTACTGATTTGTGAATAACCAATAAACACAATCTACTCCTCTATAGCCAATCTTGATTAAATATTGATCTAGTAATTGAACATGAGCCAAGCAACCCCAAACTTTAAAATTATTTATATTTGGTTTTTGATTTTTCCAAAGTTCATATGGACATGCATCATGATTCCTGGAGGTAATTCTATTCAAACTATGACATGTTGAAAGTAAGGCTTTAGTCCACAAATTTTCAGGCATACCAGATTCATAAAGCATAGAATTAACCATTTCTATGAAAGTTCTATTTTTTCTTTCTGCTACACCATTTTGTTGTGGTGTATAGGACATGATCAATTATTTTTCAATGCCTTTTTTTTTCACAAAAATTAATAAAATCTAACTTTAAGTACTCTCCACCTCTATCATACCTAATTGATTTAATTTTCAAACTCAATTTATTTTCAACTTCTATTTTATATGTTTTGAAAGTCTCAAATATTTCATATTTTGTTTTCAATGGAAAGACATAAGTATATCTTGAGTAGTCATCAATAAAAGTGATAAAATACCTCTTTCCATGACGCAACAAAATAATCCATCTCAGAAATATCAGTGTGGATTAATTATAAAAGCATGGAAGTCCTTTCAACTGTCTTAAAGGGCTTCTCTGTAATCTTGCATTTACTATAAGTAAGACACTTAGTAGTATAGTTCTTTCCATAATTTTTTATTAATCCATTATTCACCATAAGTTAAATGGATCTAAAATTCACATGTCCAAGACGTTCATGCTATAAGTCCAGAGAATCCACAAGATAAGCAGAAATATTTTCATTTTCAATATTGAGTTTAAACATTCCATTTGAAACATGACTTTTTCCAACAAACACGCAATTTTTAGATAAAATAAACTTATCTGCCTCAAAAATTATTTTAAAACCATGCTCCGAAAGAAGCGTACCTGAACCAAGTTCTTTCGAATATCAGGAACATGCAATACATCCATCAATGTAACTATCTTTTCAGAAGTAAATTTCAGTTCAACAGTTCCTTTTCCCACAACTTTAGTAGAGGAGGAGTTTTCCATATATACAATTTTACCGTCCCCCACTAAATTCATAAGTCTTGAAAGAATTTTGGGTACATGATATATGACGAGTTGCGCCTGTATCTATCCACCATTCCACTTGATCTTTCGCTGCAAATGCTTCTGTGACCGTTGCCACAAGATCATCTTTTTTATTTTTATTTGTTTTTTCTTTCTTCTTTTTGGCTTTGAGAATTCTACAATCACGCACGTAGTGACCAATTTTGTGACAATGATAGCATTCACCAGATTTAAAATTGGCACCATTACACTTGAAATTTATAGTCTTCTTTGCCTTTGAAAAATTTTTATTTTCAGGTTCCTTCTTGTTTGATTTTTCTTTAACCATATGAGCTTTCATGATAGGTTCCTTCAAACTATTATTATCACGTCATCGTGTCTCTTGTTCAATTTGCAAGTGTTGCAATAATTGTTCAAGAGTCAAATCTTTCTTTTTGTGTAAGAGTTTGCTTTAGTACTCTTTTCAAGATGGAGGAAGCTTTGATACAATAGCACCAACATGAAAGTTTTCATCACGAGCAATTTCAGATATAAAAATTTTATTAACTATAAGTTGAAATTCTTGTACTTGTTTAGTGAATGACTTGTCATCAATCATTTTGAACTCCAAATAATTTGAAATGAGAAATTTCTTAGAACTCGCCTCTTCTTCTAAATAAATAGCTTGAAGAGTGTCCCATATCTCTTTAGCATATTTGTATTTAACATAATATTGATCATAATATTTATTGAACATTCCTCCAAGAATATAATTCTTGCACAAATAATCATCATACTGCCACTTGACAATTTGTTCTTTAATCAAAGTAGCCCCCTCAGATGCTACCTCAGAACCAGGAGCATTAGGACAAAGTTCTTCAAGAACACATGCTAACTTTAATCATCTTAAAAAGAATTCTATCTATCCACACCATCTAGGAAAGTCTTTGCCATCAAATATTTCAAAATTAGGATTAGACAAAGATGGAATACTATTTGATATTGATGTAGAAGTCATTGAGACAACTATCTTCAATTTGTTAGAACAATAATGATAATTGTACAAGAATTTACAATAAAACTTGTTTGGCTTAGATACACGATAATATGCTTCTTGAAGATAGTTGGAGTCTCTCCCATGAGCAAACAGAAGAACTAGTAACAATTCTATCTTCGGAATTCAACTAATCCACAAAACAAGTAGCATTCAAGAATATTGCTCTTCTATTCTTTAATTGGTGATTTCATCTTCTGATCAATATCTCTCAAATATTTTTCAAGTGGATAAGTGTTTTTTGAGTGCTTATATTTTCAAATAAAAGAACTTGCTATTTATAAGATAAAAGTTTCATGTAAAAGGAGTACTAATTAAATAATAGTTAATAGGTTCATGAACAAAAAATTGTCTTTCTTTCAAAAACATAAACGGTAAATAAATGAATTATAAATGTATTTGTAACTCAAAATGCATTTGTTTCAATGTAAATTCACATTCATTTTCTTTGTAAGTCAAAATGCATTTATTTCAAAATTAATTGAAACATAACTCTTAAAAATCTTTAACCGATGTATTTGTTTCAAAATTTATTGAAACATAAACTTAACACCTACTTCAGCATGACTGCAATTAAAATAGTTGACATTTATATATGCAGAGGTTTTACGCGATCACAAGTATTTTGCAGCTTCTGTCCATTTCAACAATTGTAATTGCATTTGTAACTGGTAAGTATGCTACTTTAGCACATTCAGTTGGTCTCACCCACTGTTTGCATTACCTTATATAACAACATAATTTTTTGTGAGTTCGGGTGGTGTTAATGGATTCCAAACTAATCATTTGTAAATATATATTTTAAAAACAAATACAAATTAAATTCAAATCGAAATTACTAAATTCTGTCAAATTCGTAACTTGTCTCCACACAAAATGGGTTGGTGTGGGGTTACTGATCCCACTCTCAAAAACATTGTAATAAAGTAATAATAATACAACCGACATAAAGATTCCAAGTTGGCCACATGCAACATGTGAAATGAATGAGCCTGATATATACTAAGACCAAGTCAACTTTTAATTTCTATATAATGTTTCATCTCGAGAAATTTCTTGATCCGGGGTCTATCGAAAACAACCTCTTTATCTCACCTGAGATAGTGGTATAGACTGCATACACTTACCCTCCCAAGATCCCACTTGGTGGGAAATATGCTGAGTATGTTGGTGATGTTTCAACTCGAGAAAGCAAAAGACTTTCAAGTTCATTGCAGATTTATTAATTAATTAATTATGACCTTTTGATCACATGACAACAAATTTATCAATTACTCCAATGCTCTCCGTGAGATGAAAGAATAATAAAAAATATTATGAAGGCATCTCAAATACATTTAGTAGTGGCAATTATCTATTTATGATAGTTACTTCACAGTTGATTTCACGTTATGAAAATGACATTGATAGCCCTACAACATGATTGACTAATTGGCACTATCTTGGAAATTGTCTTGACTGAAAAATTAAAAGTATAGTGTTAAGTACATTAATTATGTAGGGACATCATCAAATATGAAAATGATACAAAGTTGCAATTGTTGATAGCTGGAAATTAGGTTTTTTCTCTTGGGATATTAATTATCTGGAAGAAGAATCATATAGCCGACCATATAAAAAGAGAGGGCACCTATGACACAAACAGTAAAGATGAGACCAACAGAATGTGCTAAAGTAACATACAAATCAGTTGAAAATGCAACTACAACTGCTGTCATCGCCAGAATCTGCAAAAGAATTACCATATTATAAAGTCGGATAATAACTTTTAACTTTGTTGTTGTAGATGATATTGATTTTGTTGCCATGAAAAAGTAGGTGAATACAGCTACGGTGGAGCACGCAAAGGCGATAGCATCTGAAATGACAAATGCAAGAAATGTTGTTCTTCTTAATAGAATCACTATCCCTTTATTAGGACTATTAGTATCACTTTCAAAACCTTCTGGTAACATAAAACCAGTTGTGAAGGTCACTGTCATTAATAGAGCTGCCACAACTAAATGTATTTGAGCTGCCTTCATAATATTTTCAACCATTCTTTCATCTCTCCTAGATTTGTCTTCTTGATCATTACCCTCTGACTTCGTCTTTGGTACCAGCACCATCATCCTTCTTGTCACAGACATCATAGGCAGGTGTGCATCTGCAACCTGCATAACCAGGTAACTCACCACGATCTCCGCCATTCTTTTTTTGGGCTATTATCCAAAATTATGATACTTGGTATGTCCTTTCCTTTCTCTCTTGATGAAACATTATATAGGCAGCCCTGTGCATAATCTCCCGCTATGTGTGAGGTCGGGGGAAGAGGGTCGGACCATAGGAGTCTATGTATGTGGCCTTATACTACTAGAAAAATGGGTTATAGCGACGGCTGTCATACCACCTTTATAGGCACCAAAACTGTTCCAATAGATATATAGTGACGGTTAGAGTACCTGGTACAACTGAAGGTGTTACATTAGATATATAGCGAAGGTTTTTTGCGATGGTTAGCATAACCATCGCTATATCTAGGTCTTTAGCGACGGTTAGCAAAAACGATCGCTATAGCTACATCTTTACGGTTATTGCATTGAGCATATGGCAACGGTTTATATGGTGTTGGCATGGTTCAAAACCATCTCTATATATCTAATATTGCGAAGTTTTATTATATGTTGGGACGGTTTTTAAGATATTGCAACGGTTTGATTATAAAACTTTTTGGGACGGTTTTTAAGCTGTTGCAACGGTTTGATTTATGTTTTGATTATAAGATTTTTTGGGATGACTTTTAAGCTTTATAGGACGGTTTCTTTGTAGGTTATTGCACCAGTTAAACATCAGCTATAGCAACGATTAATTTTGGCTACTGAAACAGTTATTTTACACTATTAGACAATTATTATTAGACTATTCAACAATATATTATGTTATTGCAATAATTTTATAAAGCTATCATGCATAACACATAAAATGTACATATATATTAATCATCAAGAGTACTAGTAACTATTAATTCCCAAAATGTCAATCAATAAGAAACCAAATATTTTTTGACCATTCAAAAAAATCAAAACATACACAAGTAGTTTTGAATGTTCAAAAATAAAAGATGTTTGAAACTAATCGATCAATCGATCTCAATCAAAACATACACAAGTTTTTCCAACAACTAGTGTGACATGAAGTCAATGTGATCAATCTCTTAGGTCAGGTCTAGTTCATTAATTTCATTCCCGCCATCTTCTGTGTCATGATCACCTACAACAATAAGAAAAACAAAATTAAAGTTGAGCACTAAAATACACAAAAACAACAAAAGTTGAAAAAGATCAAGTTACAGTAAATAGGACAAACTAAACAGTAAACAACCACAAAGCTATAGCTCCGGTCAGGTAAACTTGGATATTAACACACTGAACTGAACAAGCCGTACGTATGGTACACAAATGAAATGAGCAACTTTACTCGATAAAAAGGAATATTTACTAAAAATCCAGCATAACTATTCTAACTCAGTGGTTAAATGCACCAACAGGTAATATTATCTCCCTTCAGAAAAACAGAAGAGTACCAATTTTGTGGACTTTGCTTAACATTAAAAATGTATTGTTATCCAACAAACTAGAGGGTAGCAACTAGCTAGCAAGGGGTTCGCTCAAATTGTCTCAACAAAAATTACTCTCTATATATAAGGTAACCCCTGCACATAAGATTAGAGATAACTCAGTGATTGAGGGAGTTCAAATTTTGCCATGAATTTTTAAAGTCAAATCTCTAATTAAGCACACTACTGATGCCGACACCTTGATTAAAAAAGGTTGGGGACATTGTGAAAAGACCAACGTATGGGACCATATGTGGATTAGTAGCTTTTCCTTTTAGCTTTGTACTAGGCAACCATCCATTTGTAAATTATACTGGCAGGATTATTAAAGGACATCAACTGCTGCTTTTTAATATTAAAATCCAGCAGGTTAGAGTGGAAAGAGTAATTTTAACCATGCGGTTCTTAGACCTACAAAGGGATACTGTGGTTGTGGAAAGAGGAAGTAACTGTAATTCTGTAGAACAGGTAGCCTTTCCAACCACAAAATTAATTAGAAGGGGAAATATTTAAGAAAGAAGAGTACCAATTTCGAAGATAGGTGGAGGGCGAAACTATAATCATAACAATAAACAATATAGTTGTTGGATAACAGTAAATTGTTAATGTTAAGCAAAGTCCACAAAAATGATGTTTCTTTGATGATTGAAAATTTCAAAACTCACAATAATTTTTCTTGAAACAAATTCAAGCAACAACAATGAAGAGGCTTTGCAAAACTCACAACATTATAACTGTGAATGGACAATTCCCTGGACCGACATTGGAAGTAAACAACGGGGATACTCTGGTGGTTAACGTTGTCAATAGAGCTCAATATAATGTCACCATTCACTGGTAAAACTTATGCATGCAAAACTCTAATGAGCTGATATCTGTTACTCCAACTACGAATTAAGACGTGATTATATTTCATATGACACAAACAAGAACATCCCTAAAAAAAATCATACACACAACAAAGTTGGACACAACCTTGGCATGACATCCCACAATCGTAAGATAGGTTGAAATCCAATCCAAACCCAAGATGATGCCAAAGTCAATCATAACAGGTATAATCAGCTCTACCCACATATCATACACTACCAAGGTAATAGAACCAAGAGTGAACATCCCACATAACTATATCAAATACACTTAAACTTACCAGATAACAGCAAAATATTATTATCCAACTAGGTTTCTTGTTGTATTAATCTGAAAAGAGTTGATCTGAAACCAAACAAAGATGACAATATGTATAGCATTTCTTAGATTTTTACATATTTAGGAAATTTATAACATAAATATTTTATAACAATTTTTAGAATTTCTGTGTTTTCTGATAGCTTTGACGTGATCTTATATATAGATAAGAGCCCAATGCTGATAACTGTTGCATTTTTGTTCATCTTCTACTTTTATTTTGAGATAGGGGCAATGTCAAACTCTAGATTATAAGTCAAATTACAGATTTTGGCATTGAGAAAATGACAAAGAAAATGCCCTCATTTCTTTTTTCTGTTTTTTGTTATGAAATAGTCAATCTTTAACTCCTTTCTGATATATATATATATATATATATATATATATATATCCTCTTTATTTTTATTTCAATATTTTATTCAAATTATCATTTGACAGCAGATAATGCCTCCCACTTAGTACTGATAAAAGTCTTTATTTAGACCTTGCTCTCATTTTAGTGGGCAAATAAGAAGCTATTTATTACATTAATGTTGAGAAGGGTTTCACCTTGCTCTATAAAAGTTAGAGCTCCCTACTCAGCTATGCAACACAAAGTGGTAGTTCTATCATTCAGTTATCTCCTCAGAGTGTAGTAATTTGTTCCAAATCAAAATGAAAAGTTTGGGGAAGTTGGGCCAATGGTCCTTTATAACAACTGCTTTGGCAATTTGCTAAGTAGCCAGCACTGTTGTTGCTGATTACTCTTATGAGTATACTTCTCCCTCCCCTTTACATAACTCTAACAAATACTACAAATCACCATCTCCATCCAAGTATCATGTACCCACCCCTTATTATAAGAAACCTTTTCTATGTACCTAAATATGCCAAAACAACCTTTGAATTAGGACCTAAACATGAACCTCCAGTTACGTACTGTGTCAAGCTCACCTTATGAAAGTAAATGAAATTAGGCAGGTTGGTTGGTAACCTTTTACTATAAAAAATTAGGCAGGTTGGTTGGTAACCTTTAAATATCTCACATGGATAACATACAGTTCAAAAGGGCATGGAATGTGGAGACATTGTGTTACATCTCAGCAACAAGTAAAATCTGGCATAAGAAGTTCCAACCTTCATGTACATACTCATGAATCAAATCTTAACAACAGAAAACAAGTATACAAAACTCAGTTAATACTCCCAATACATATATAAATTCTCTTGCAATGAATGCGTGGAAGCTCAGCTTATAAGTCCCCCCACCACCACAATCGCCCATCTAAATAATGCATCAAGTCTTTTGAAAATTAATTATCTCCAAACACAAAAAACCGTCAAGCATTGATCAAGCCTGACCCATGGGCCACTTCCATGCAAATAGTAAGTCAAATTGACAGTTTACCTTAACAAATTACATACTGATGATACTTTTAAAATATTAATTAGATAAAAGATGGACAACTAATAGAATGTCAGATATTTGGACAAATATCCATAAAATAGCAACATACTAGTAGATTCGTTCCATGTCCTGGAAGCAAACATATCAACCGCAATAGCATTCCTAGGAGGTCATACAAATATTTACTAACTTGTGAATGAAGCTCTTACTTTAATTTGAGATGGAAAGAAAAGAGAAAGAGCATCGATTTAGTAAACAAATAGTCTAATCTATATATATGTATAATATGGATAGAGAGAGAAGGGGAGGGAGAAACTTCACATAATCCAACATAATCTTTGTTGCTGGCTGCTAATAAGTCATTGACTATTAACCAGAGAGATTGAGATGGAGAAGGAGAGAGATTAGAACCTGGACTTTTTTTGGGGCAATTTGAAGTTATATATTGCTCAGAGACAATGTAGAATACTGAAATTGAAGAAGAAATAAAAAAACGTAGCAACACAATTAATCCCAAAAGAAGAAAGAGATACAAAAAAAAAAGACTTCACAATGTGTCCAACAACTCTAAGCACATATGTATTTCTTAAGTTCCACTAATTTAAGGCATTTTGAAAATCAAGAACATTAAAGAAACAAAATAAAAGATAGCAAACAGATAGTACTATATACCGTTCGAACTGCAGTCAGCTATACATGTAAATCTGGACTTTAAAGTTGATAAAAAATATAATGAGAGATGTTCTATATATAATTAAGATTCAACTTCCCAGGTGAAGTTACTTTTCTATCTAAAGTAGACAACAGTCTTGGCAGATGTATTAAGTTTCAGGCCTAGTTAAACAACAAATAGTTTAGACAATGCGAATGCAAGCTCCGCTCTCATCTACTTAAATACCATTAGCCGCCAACCATTCTCGTTCATGAAGTCTCACAAAAAAAGATGAACGAGTGTTACTACATAAAATATCTAATTCCATAACAAGAATTGTCATCTAACTCAAGATCTCAAATAATTGATTTAAACACCCAGAAATACCACTAACTCGACCCACAAGTACATTGGTCAAAACCTTGTTGCGTGATGGAAATTCTTCTCCCACATTTGAGGAATGAGGTGAATGTGGTAGAGATGAGCAATCAGAACCATAATTTTCCATTACAAACAGTTTGCAACCACCATTCCACTTGTTTAACTACATCGATTTTGCAGAAGATTAACAATCCGCTTACCTAAGATAAACTGCTTGCTTATCAGGAACTTGAACTCAAGTGCTCAACTGTATGTACCCAACTCATTAATCATCTTAGATTCAAATATATAGCTGTATTTTCCTTAGCTTTAGATTCATAACAATCATACTAATTGGTCTACATAATACATTTAAAAAGAGAGTTGCAATCACTAATACATAATTCCTCAATCTGCTTCATTGCCTTAAGTTGGGAGGTAAACAGTTTCGCTTCGTCAAAAACAACTCCAACCTTAGGAGAATCATCAACTTCAAACCATTTTAAACTTGAAAGTTGGATGGGTGTCTCCAAATTGAGTTCAGGACATCTTGAGATTCTCAATTTCGTTAGAGAACAAAGATTCTAAAAATTTTATGGACAGCATGGGCCTCGAAATGCTTGCTGACCAGGTGACACCCAAAGTAAAATATTTCATAGTTCTTTTCTTAGCCAATTAAATCCCTCTCATTGTATGGCTTTAACTGTACATGCCTAGTCTTGGTATCCTCTTCTTTCCTACTACAAAATGACCCAAGTAACTGCGTCTGATGTAATTGTTGACCTTTAAGCAATGCCTTATGCCTATTAGGTTGTTGATTTAGTTAGTTCTTCATAATAAGATAACATGTTAAGTTCAGGTCCGAGTTCATTTCTTTACCGCAGCTACTGACAAAGCAACTGATTAAAAGAAGTTTTGATTTTGGCAATCCACGTATTACGATATTTAAAACACTCCTTGTTGTACTTAACTCTATTGTTATTAGCTTATAAATTCACAACAACATACTAGTATAATCCTACAAGTGAGGTCTAGCGAGAGTAGCATGTACGCAATCCTTACCCCCTACCATCGACTAGAAGTACATATAGAACAAAGAAAACTCTTAATATATAAATTATTTGGAAATCAAAATCAACTCAGTGAAGCCTAAATCGTATTTTCGTTACTTACAACTCTTAATCCCGGAACAATCCCAAGAGAACCCTCTTATTCTGCTTCCAATTTTATCCACGAACAATCCTAAACTTTGAATTTTATCCGTACCCTTGAAGCTCAGTCAAAGAAGAAAAAAGAAGAATAAAATCATTACTTACAACTCTTAATCCTAGAAAAATCCCAAGAAAACCGCGATCCTGAACAATGCTCTTATTCTGCTTCCAATTTTATCCTGTTGAGTCAAGTCGATGACATCCAAGCGTTGCAATTTACATAGATTATCACCGATAGATTACTCAAGAACAAGCCCTACACTTGGGAACAGTCGATCCAAGTCCTTAAGTTGCCAATTGATGTGGGAATCGATCCAGCTAATTTGTTTCCAGAACAATCGTACACTTGATTGAAATGGGGTAACCGTGAACAAAGAAGAAAAAAGTGAATGAAATGGGGAACCTAACCCTACACTTTCTATTTTATTAGATTTTTTTAAAAAAAATTATTATATTAAAACTAGCGGGTGTAAATAAAGAATGGAGAAAAAAATACCCGTGCTTTTTATTTTTGGTACAATTCACCATAGCTATAGGTTACCTATTAGGACGGCTAAATCAAATATGAGATGGTTATGTTAATTAATTTTTCCATTAGGCATGGTCACATTATGCGACGGTTATAACCGTCGGCGTAGAGTATCTATAGCGACGGTTCTATAACCGTCGCCTAAACAGTTGTTACCATAGCCCATTTTTCAGTAGTATATCCTGCATTTCTGCGAGAGTGCTTTATAAAGCATTGAATTTGTAATACGAAAAGATTTTAGTAAAACTTGATTTTCCAAACTTATGTGGACCGCATGAAAATATTTTTCTTGTTCTATCATTTTCGGTTACCTAGTCTTATTTGTGTTGGAAAAAAGAGTGATAAGGAGAAGATCTTGAATAGTAAAAACTATTTTTTATTCATGTTGTTTTTCTTTACCAATTCTTTTCTTCTGATCAAAGCAAACAATAAGTACCTTCCTTTTGGTCAAAGGCAAAGATCTGCGCGGTGTTCAGAATATTTCTATATAATATTTTTTTCAGAGAAAGCAAAGAACTCACCGGTAAACCAAATAAAAGAAACAAAAATGGATCCAACCTTGTACAATGCTGTTGTGGAAGGCAATATCAGTAATGGTAATTTTTCACTTGCTGAATATCTAAAAATGGATGAAGAAAATGAGTACCAAGTCACTCCAACGAGCAACACAATCTTACACGTAGCGGCACATTAATGTCCACTCCCATTTCGCGGCAGAAGTCCTTAAGATTACTCCAACATTGTTATGCCATCAGAACAAAAAGAATGAGATTGCACATCACATAGAAGCAACGAAGGTCACATCAAAGTAGTCCACTTGCTACTTAGTATAGAGGAGCATTATAAGGAGACACCCATGAGGATGACAGATGAGAATGGAGATACAGACTTGCACAAGGCCGTGCGGAGCTGTCATCAAGATGTAGCCAGACTCTTGGCGAAAGAAGATCCTAAATTCAAAGTTCCATCCAATTCCAACAAGGCTCGGGAGACACTGTTGTATCTGGCAGCTGAGTATGGTCTTCGTGAAGCTTTGAGTGAAATCTTGAACTCCTCCAAGCAACCAAATTCTTTTGCAGGTTAATTAAATCGAACACCTCTACATGCAGCAGTAATTCAGGAACACACTGGTATGTACATATTTTTTTGCCACTACTTTCACTATATCAACGCCTCTTTTCGATTTTTGTTACGAAAAAAGAATAAAATGAGGTCAAATATTTAAAAAAAATCAAAGAAAAAAAAAATATAGAGGTTAAGAGGAGAAAAGAAAAAAATAAACGTTGAGATAAAATAAAAAAATAAAACAAAAATAAAGGCTGAGTTTTTTTCAAAAAAAAAAAAGAGAAAAAAATAAAGAAAAATATAAAAAATATTTTTTTTTAACAAAATAGAAGTTGAGAGGAGAAAAGGAAAAAAAGTAAGGATTGATAAAAAATAAAAAATTAAAGTAAAATAAAAAAAGAGAAAAAATATAAAAAATAGATGTTGAGAGGAGAAAGGGGAAAAAAGTAAGAATTGAGAAAAGCTAAAAAAAAAGAGAGAGAGAGAAAAGAAAAAAGAAAAAATCAATGTAAATTAAAAGAGAAAAAAATAGAAATTGAAAGATAAATAAGTATGCAGTTATTTAGAAATATTTCAGATATAGAAGGACAAATAGTTTTTTGCTCAATACACAAAAAAGAATGAAGGTTAATCTTGTATGACTTTTCTTATGGGGGACAAAAAAATAAAGTCACCATTATGAGGGTCATTTATATAGTTTACCCATTTTTAGATAAATCAAGAAAATGTTGAACCAAATAAATAAATTATATGAGTAAAATACATTTTATATATTAAGTTAAACAAATAAACTTTAAAACTTTTGCTTTGGGGTTGAGGTGATTAAAATAATTACAAGCCAACAAATAATTAACGCTCAAAATTTTAATTACAAAACCTATTAACTCATAGGAGTTATATGCTTAATCTAGTACTGATAATATGATTTGCATATACAAAAATAACTAATTATTATGCGTTATTTAATAATAAATTATGTCTATCCTCATAATCAGTAAAATCTTGTTAGGTATTTTTCTAAGTTTCCTTTTATTGATATATATTGACTTGTCACAAATTTTTAAAAATATTAATTAAAAATTTATTTTATTAAATTAGCTTTGTTAATTATACATTGAACATTTAAATTAGGCAAAATAGTATTTCATATAAGGAATAAAGAAGGACGTAAATTATATTTTTGATATGAAATATAAACAAAGAATAAAAATTATTTAATTATAATTAATTATTACAATGAATTATTATCTTATAAATTAATTTACTTAAATATAATAAATCTAAAATATACAAAGCTAAACAAAAATAGTACTTAGGTATTTATCCCAATTCACCCTACTCTCTAATGAAAAAAAAAATTGCGGGAAAAAAAAGGAGAGAAGTAGAATTTCTATATTATAGAAGAGCTGGTTTCGACCCGCTCTTTATTATTTACCATTTTATTCTTAATTATTCCGTAATTTACTATATTATTCCTAATTAATTACTATAAGTCATTTATGTATTAAAAATTAATAATATTTAATTAAAAAATCAGCTGCTTCGTCATTTACTATATTATCTCTGATTGCTCCGTGATTTACTAAATTACCCCTAATTAATTACTATAACTCATTTATATATTAGAATTAATACTATTTTTTTATTATATTACCCCTAATTAATTATTATAAGTCATTTATATATTAGAATTAATAATTAAAAAAATAGATATTTGTGACGTTTGTTTCAGCTGCTTTAATCGTGATTTTACTATATCATCCCTAATTAATTATTATAAGTCATTGTATTAAAAAATTAATAATATTTAATTGAAAAAATAGATGACATGTCTTCCTATGGTTTCAACCAGCGCTTCATCAATTACTATATTACCCCTAATTACTCCGTAAATTACTATATTACCCCTAATTAATTATTATAAGTCATTTATATATTAAAATTAATAATATTTTTATTATATTATCTCTAATTAATTATTTATAAGTCATTTTACCATATTACCTCTAATTGCTCCATGATTTACTATATTACCCCTAATTAATTATTATAAGTCATTTATATATTATAATTAATAATATTTTTTATTAGTCATTTATGTATTACAAAATTCATAATATTTAGTTAAAATATTGATTTCGACATGGCTGCTTCAAGAGCTGCACCGTGATTTCACTATATCACCCCAAATTAATTACTATAAGTCATTTATGTATTATAAAATTAATAGTATTTAATTAAAACAAGAAAAATATGCGTTTATGACATATTTGTTGCAGCTGCTTCAACCATAATCATCTTTGAGAAGATAATCCAAGACTTTATTGTTAATTGAAATATATTTTGTTCTAGTTTTTGTATGAAATAATCCTATGAATATTAGTTTTACATCTTTTCTATATTTTGTAACAGGTTTCAAACTTATCATCAAACAATTAAAATAACTCGACTACACGACACATCACACTTTCTTATTATGTGGAAAAAAATTATCTTATAAAACTTCACTTCTTAGCGAGTACCGTCAAATAATTATTATTTAAAAAGTTATCGTTTTAAATCAATATACATTTATGTTTGTATTTCATCAATATCAAATATTAGTGCTAAAAGATGTCTATAGTATTGGGCTCGTGCTGACACAGGCCATGCACCTCTAGTGAGGTGGTTTCGGCCACCTCTTCATTTACTATACTACCCCCAATCATTTACTGTATTACATTCTAATTGCTTCATAATTTATTATATTATCTCTAATTAATTATTACAAGTCATTTATATATTAGAATTAATAATATTTTTATTATATTACCCCTAATTAATTACTATAAGTCATTTATATATTAGAATTTATAATATTTAATTTAAAAAATAGATATTTATAACGTTTGTTTCAATTGCTTTAACCGTGATTTTACTATATCATTCCTAATTAATTATTATAAGTCATTTATGTATTAAAAAATTAATAACATTTAATTCAAAAAAATAGATTACTATATTAACCCCTATCATTTACTATATTACCCCTAATTGCTCTGTAGTTTACTATATTATCCCTAATTAATTATTATAAGTTATTTACATATTAAAATTAATAATATTTTTTATTACATTAGCCCTAATTAATTATTATAAGTCAACCAGCTCTTCATTTACTATATTACCCCTATTATTTACTATATTACACCCTAATTGCTCCGTGGTTTACTATATTATCCCTAATTTATTATTACAAGTCATTTATATATTAGAATTAATAATATTTTTTATTATGTTACCCCTAATTAATTATTATAAGTCATTTATATATTAGAATTAATAATATTTAATTGAAAAAATAGATATTTATAATGTTTATTTCAACTGTTTTAACCATGATTTTACTATACCATCCTTAATTAATTATTATAAGTCATTTATGTATTAAAAAATTAATAATATTTAATTAAAAATAGATTACTATAATACCTACTATCATTTACTATATCACCCCTAATTGATCCGTGATTTACTATATTATCCCTAATTAATTATTATAAGTCATTTATATGTTAGAATTAATAATATTTAATTAAAAATAGATGACATGTCTACCTATATTACCCCTAGTTGCTCCGTAATTTACTATATTACCCCTAATTAATTGTTATAAGTCATTTATATATTAGAATTAATAATATTTTTTTACTATATTACACCTAATTAATTATTATAAGTCATTTGATTTCGACCACTTCTTCATCATTTATACCCCTAATTGCTCCATAATTTACTATATTACCCCTTATTAATTTTTATAAGTCATTGATATATTAGAATTAATAATATATATTTATTATATTACCCCTAATTAATTATTATAAGTCATTTATATATTAGAATTAATAATATTTAATTTAAAAAATAGATATTTATGACGTTTGTTTCAGCTGCTTTAATCATGATTTTACTATATCATCCATAATTAATTATTATAAGTTATTTATTTATTAAAAAATTAATAATATTTAATTAAAAAATAGATGACATGTCTGTCTATATTACCCCTAATTGCTCCATGATTTACTATATTATCCTTAATTATTTATTATAAGTCATTTATATATTAGAATTAATAATATTTTTTTTTACTATATTACCCTTAATTAATTATTATAAGTCATTTATATATTAGAATTAATAATATTTAATTTTAAAAATAGATATTTATGACGTTTGTTTCAGCTACTTTAACCATGGTTTTACAATATCATCCCTAATTAATTGTTATAAGTCCTTTATTTATTAAAAAATTAATAATATTTAATTAAAAAATAGATGACATCTCTGCCTATATTACCCCAAATTGTTTCGTGATTTACTATATTACCCCTAATTAATTATTATAAGTCATTTATATATTAGAATTAATAAAAAAAAATTTACTATATTATCCCTAATTAATTATTATAAGTCATTTATACATTAGAATTAATAATATTTAATTAAATAAATGTACATTTATATTTATATCTCATCAATATCAAATTTTAGTGTTAAAAATTATTAATAGTGTTGGGCCCATGCTACACGGGTTATTCACCTCTAGTTGAAAAATAAATGGAAGAAAGATGGCTCATGTTTGCTACTTTGAATTTTGAAAATGAACGGAAGGCTAAAGGACTAACATGTTATGACATTTTGGTAAATTCCTTTCATGGCTGGTCTTGTAATTAAATTGAAAAGAATGAATTTTTTTTTACAACTTTTGATGTGGTGCAAATAACAAAATACAAAAGAAAACCAAGTTGCTCTTATAATTTTTTTTAAAGACTTTAATATCCTCAAATTTAAATTCAATATCAAAAAACAGTCATGTTGAAAGTGTCTCTTCTATATAAGTATATATATTGGGACTCGAGAGGATGATGTATGCAAAGGTGCTTTTTGGCTATTAGTTAAATTTGGCATAATACATAAAAGTAACCTTAAATTTGACATTAAATTTAACTTTGATCCTAAATTTTGACAGTGCAAAAATATGACCTTTATCTATTCCAAAGTGCACAAATATGGCCTTCAGTCTTATATGGCAAAATGCATGCGTTACACGCAAAATGACGCGCGTGCAACATAAATTCTGAGCCTTTCAATGCTAAAAAATGGGCTAATTGACCATAATACTCTTACTAATTCCTTTTTATATACCTTCCCTTTTACAAATCAAATTCCCACTTCTCCAACAACTTTTCTCTAATATTTTTCCATTATTTTCAGCTCATTGATGAAAATGACATCTAATTTCTTTTGTCATTGCGTAAAAAGAACAATATTGAAGCTTTCTTGGTCTGTAAACAACCCAGATCGTTGATTTCTTGGATGTGAAGATGGTCGGGTAAGGTTGCATAGTAGATTTACTTTTCTTTTCATTGAAGATTAAATTTTTATGGTTGTTTTGTTCTTCTTAAACAGGTTGGATGCAAGTATTTTCGATGGTATGAAGTTGATTATCCTGAACATAGGAGGAAGTATCAAGCTTTATTGATCATTGTGATAATATCTTGGATTTATAGAGAGTTATTTATGCAGTAGCTATTGTAATACGTCAACTTTTGTCAATAAAGACTCTTTGATATTAGTTCAAATTTGTACATCTATAGAGTGCAAAATATGTTAACAAGGAAGTCCTAATAGTGGCCTGTCCGAATAATATAAGGGGTTAAGTAACAATATAAAAAGCCAAAACCATCTTCAAGAACTGAACAATAAAAAGTCATCACTTTAATTAGCTAAAAGGCCAGCCAACCAAAAAATTTGTTCGAAGACAAAACAAGCATATCTACATCAAAGGCTGCCTACATCAAAATAACCAACATTTTAATTGTTGAAGTTGATTTCCAGCCACTGCATCCTTTCCTTACCATTTCAAACGAGGTGGCTTGAACCCCAAATCAATATTTGTCAGTGATGCATCCTTTAGTGTCGTGCCACTTAAAATAACTCTTTCACTCGATCTTCTGGGCTGCATTATTCAACAAAAAAACATTACTCAAGATTCATAAATAAAGATGCAAGTTAAATAAGGCATGAATTACATACATTGAGGACTTGTCTTCCAGATTGTGTGTCTGTGTAAACCCCGAACCCCACATATCTTGTTATTTTCCTTCCAACTGAAGAAGATGTTTCCTTCATAGTTGAAAAGCTAGCTCCCTGCTTTTTACTTTCCTTAACTCTTGAAGTTTCTGGACATAGAGATGAAGAATTTTGAGTACTAGGCTGACCCATTGATCTTGATTGTGAAGGCTGCTGAGAAGGCTTTTGAGGGAGTTGTACATTAAGAAAAGGTTAGAAGAGTAAGAATGATTAGACGGATAAAGAAACACAAAAATACGTACCACTATTTTGCAACTTCTTCTGTTATGCCCAACCTGATGACATTTGGAACATGTTATTTTTACTCCATTTTTTGATGCTTTCCCCCATTTTTACTTTCTTGGTTCATCTTTAGCTTTTTTTCTATTTCTTGAAGGTCTTCCCGGCATTGGCTTAACTTCAGGTGGCTCAATGGGTGGATTGTTACTTTCAGGCCATATTATCATGTTAGAGATAGGTTGTATGAAGTACTTATAAGCACGTAGGAATGTATCTCTTCTATACCAATGCTCCACATAATTTTTCGATTCATGCCCAATGTGATACAAGGCACAAACTACAAGTTTGCAAGGTATACCTCTCAATTGCCACAACCTGCAGGTACATGTCTTCTTAACCAGATCAACTGTGTGTCTATAGTCTTCATTTTGAATCTCAAATCTAGTTTCGTGATTCCAATTCACCTATAGTTTCCTACCAATCTCTTTATTATCTTCTAAAATTAGCCTTGCCATGGGTGAAATATCACTGATCCAAGTATCTGCAAATTTGATCATATCTCCATGCCTATCCATTATTTTATGCCTACTATCCTCAAGCATACTAATCACAGACTTATGTCTAGGACCAACAATCCAAGAATTAAATGTTTCACACATATTATTTTCCACCACATCACACTTGGTTCTTGCACTAAAATAAGCCCTACACCAATATTCTTTATCATATATAAGCAAAGACTCTATATTTTCTTACCAAGTGTGCTCAAATACTGAAAATCTTCTCTCAATTTTACCTCAAAACTAGATTTAGCACACTTCCAAAATGCTTTCCTCCTTTCTTCACCTTTTCAAATTTCCTCCTTTCTTCACCTTTCCAAATTTTTTGCCAATTTGTCCAAATATGCCTTGCACACATTCTATTTCAAACACAACATTGGATACTGTCGATACATACCGACCCTTGTAAAAGCGACCCCCATGATGAAAAAGTGCAATAATATGACCCATAATCTGTGATAAAAAGTAATATCAGCTGATGAAAACCCTATTAAAAAATAAAAACGACTCTAAATTGAAAACCCTATTATGCAAAAACTCTAACTCTAATATTGAAAGAGGCACAAAACATACCTTTCGAAATTAAGGATAAATAACTGAAAACACCTCAAATTTATGTATATTTGATGGAAAATTTCAACATTTTTTGTCAATTGAGACAAAGATTTGGGAAATTTTCTTCGAACTTCAAAAGTGTTGTTAAGACAACTTCAGTAAATGTGGACTTCAAAGTTATTTTATGACCGGACTTGAAATATCTTTTAAGAGGACTTCAACTCTTTTATATGCACAATTGTGTATTTGGCCTTATATATATTGATATATAAAATATTACGTGGCTCTGCCATTTTAATTAGGTGGCACCGTATAATTGAATTATTAATTCAGCAAGTGAAGCACACGCACCTAAGTTGCAAAATAGACGTGCTTATTTGTTCAGGTTTGGAATTGATAAAATTTCTATTTGTGCACTATTAAAGTTTAGGATCAAAATTAAAATTTAGTGTCACTTTTATGTATTATGCCGTTAAATTTTGTTTCAATGTTTTAAAATTGCGTAAATATAATAGATGTTTGGCCATGAAGTTGGAGTTTGAATATTTGTAAATAAATTGGAGTGAAGTTGAATTCCAGAACTTTTTGAAAATTTTATGATCAAACAAAATAATTGAATATGTAAACATAAAAGAATGAACAAAAATTAGAGTTTATATATAGATGTTCATATAAAAATATGCCCTATTTTATACAAAGATGCTCTTTTTCATATAAAGATATTCAATAGTTGAGCATAAAGGAAATTGAATATGTAAAAAGGATGAACCAATTCCTTTCCACTAGATAAGTGCAGTAAATGAGATTATTTTTAGTGTAAAAAACATAATTTTCAACAGTTTGGAGCTTAATTTTAGAAATTTTTGATATTTTATATAATTACAAAAAAATTTAATTTTGAGTCTGTCGCGGTACATAAATAGCTCATGATACATCCAACGAAGATATATCTTTTTCGAAAAAAATAATTCTTTTTAAAAATAAGTAACAAATTTCGCATGATTAACTGATCAATTAACGCAATAGTGATTTTAAGATGGTTGTTTAATTCCCTGAATAATAGTAACAACTTACGAAATTTAAAATTCCTTCACACAATCAAGATCACTCAATAAAATTCTTCTCAATATCTGTGTTTTTCACATAGTGAACTTGAAAATTTTGAAAAAAATCTTAACTTTATAAAAGATTTGGAGAAGAAGTTTAAATAGAGATTGAAAAACAGTAGAAGCTTGTAAATTGAAGATGAAGTGGAGAGAAGAGGACTTTAATTCAAAATGGGGGAAACAACGATACATTATCGAGATTCCAGCCGTATTTTTAGGGCATTTTCAAGAGAAAGGTGGTGTAGTAATATGTATTGGATTTTAAGAGACAGAAACTGATAGTTGAGATTTTTTGTATTACTTTGTAAGGGTGGGGCTTTGTATAAATATAGTAAATTAAGGTGTATGTTTATGCTATATTTTCTTATTTTCATATAAAAATAAGGCAAAGAGTGAAGTGAAAAGAAGCTTTGAGATGTTTTCTAAATTTCAAATACAATTTCAAGTTATATTTAAAATTTTCATGACTAAACATTGATTTTCAAATAAATTTTTTAAAAATGATAGTTAAAAAAGTCAAAGTTTTGGGTTGATGCATAGGGCGGGCATTTGGTCACTTCGATTGAACTTTCCATAGGAAAAAAATCAAAAAAATTTCATTAGCGTCCTATTTTTTGATCGTCTCATTTAACTAGCACTGAACTTATATTTTATTTTGTACAATACATAATATTAGATGATTTCAACAAAACTGTTCTAATCTTCTACTCTTCCTCTTTTTCCTTCTTCTCATTTTCACTGAAATTCAAAACAATGTTTATGACATTCCTATCATATACATGAAGAACTATTATTGTTTTTTTTTTTCAAAAAAAAAAAAAAGAAGCTAAATGAGTTGCTAGATTAGTTGTTATTTTGACAATTGATGATTAATGTTTGTTCTTTATCACACAAACCTTAGGTTTCAAATTTGAATTTATTCGTTGTTAGGGGTGAACATGATATGGTATATACCGAATACCATATTGAAATAAAAAAAATTTATACCGCGGTATAGATGTTATGGTATTTGGTAGGAGTTTTAAATTATTTTGATATTTGGTACGGTATTTGGTATTTATGCAATAAATATCGAAATACCATATAACACACCGAAATTTTTTAATAATATATAAAACTCATATATATTATATTTAAGATTATTAAATATATTTATATATCTTCCATTAGCAAATTGAACATAAAAGTAACTTTTATTCAAAAATAATTTTTTTTGGAAGATTATTATTTAGGAGTACTATGCTTAAGTTTAGATAATGTTATTCAGAATTTGTATCTTGAACTAATCGTGATTGAAATGTTCTTTTTGTATAATTGATTAACAAAGATAGTTGTTCACCTGATAGGATTGAGACATTTTTTATGTTTAAAGTTATAGTTTTTTTTTATATAAATATATGTAAGTCGAAATCAAATAAAGTATATCAAATTACCATACCGTAAAATATCGAAACATACCGAACTAATGTGGTATGGTAATGGTATTGTTCTTTTAGATATCAAAAATCGAAGTTATCGTACCAAAGTTTAAAATATCATACCGTACCGTACCATGCCCACCCCTATTCGCTGTAGATTTATGTGTTCAATTTACTACATTGCAAACATATATCTACTTTAGTATATCTGTATTTCTATTTTTTTTTTCTCTGGAAGAAAGTTTATTAAATATAAACTCTCGCGTTCCACGCATTCCGCTTTTCTTGTGTTCCTCCATCATTCTTGTAATTAGCAGTTTAATCGCCATGCAGACAGGTAAACACGCGTACTATTTTCAGTATAGTCAAGACTCTTGCTCATGAATCATCTCCCACAATGACATTTGATCTTGAGTTTATTTTGTAACTTAAGATTTACTTAAGTCATTGAATATCTCAATAAAATTAGTGGCCCAAATAATCATTTTATTTATGTACTTATTTTTTATTACTGTAATATTCTTAAATGACATGAAGTTTTTCTTTTTTTAATTAACCTCACATAATAATATTATTGTTTGTAAAGACAAGAGTTAATTATAGTCAATAAGATATTAGCCATGTGTTTGCCATATATTATATCGGATATTGGTATACACAAATTATTTATTGATCTAAAGATTTGAGTTGTTTAATTTAAGGTTCTAAGATCTCTCTCACTCTCTCTCTCTCTATATAGTATCTTTTTATAATTTTTAATATTATTTTAAGTAAAACTAAAATCATAAACTATATCATTAAAATTTTTGTGGCCTTTGAGAGCATAAAACAAATGCTTTATTAATTCTACTCTTGTGCCACCCGTGATCTCGTCCCTCACATTATAAATTTTTATCCATTCGCCAGTTATTAATTCGATAACTCAATACCAATAAAACAATAAACTATTTTGCAATTGAATTACAGGTTACCGTTTGATTTTGAATAACCATACCAACTTTTTTTTTTTATTTCGTATCCAAGAAATTGCAGTTTTAATCATTCTTATTCTCCACCTCCTTTTCTCCTTTTCTCCGTTCAAAAATGAATATCCAAATAAACTATTCATATCAAATTATCGAAATAATTTTGTATTCCCACCATAATCATCAAAACAAAAATATTCATATAAGAAATGAAACTATTATCAAAGCAAATTCTAGCCAGAGAAGCATTACGACCTGAGAATTAAGTCAATTAACAAATCCAAACACAAACGTCTTACCCAATTTTTTAAAAAATAAAAAGTAATTATCATGAAAATCAATGAATCCAAATATAGTAAAATTATGTTTCCTACCAAGTGTCACAACTCCTAAAACAAAAAAGCACTTCAATTTGGGCGATTAGGGTACATATATTTATGAGATTGTGTCTAATGAGTGATTCAAGGGGAGAATAGTAGTTTGTGCGTCCTCGTTGGTTACTCTAGTTCATCGGAGATCCCACCTTGCTTTGTTGATCAGAGTCAATAAAAGATAGATTCCAACTAAAGAATATTGACTTTTCAGCAGGCAAGTCAATAGATTGTTTATTTTAAATTAAAAAAAAAAAAACTACCTTAAGCAGACAAAAAACAAAAGTAATTAACATAAACAAATTAAATCGAAGGGAATAGTAATTATTAGGAAGGAATGAATTATGTTGAATATTTATCTGCCGATTTGCTCTTAGTTCATACCTAGCCATCATATAAACAACTAATTAAAAATGCATAGTTTCTTTTCTTTTCTTTGTTTGTTTGATATATTTATTAATTTGTTCAATAAATAAATAATTCCCGCGTGAAGCATGCATACAGTTGTTGAGGATAATATAATTATTAACTACACAACTGAAAAGCAGATGCAGGACCATGCATGTGAACGGGGGATATAACAAGGTGATATAATACATAAGAGTATTTATTAAATGCCAATATTTTACAAGTAGAATCAAACTTATCTAAAGAAAACACAAATTATCATAAGTGGAAGAACAACAATGAATGACCCTCGTTGTTGGGAATGTAGACACGTAATTTTGTCCTCCTCGAAAGTTTGTTTTATTCATTGCCACTATAGCATATCGTGTGCCCTCACCCATGTCATTACATCCCGCAAAATACAAAAATAAAAAAAAAATCTATAATAATAATAAAATAATTAACCCTATTTTATCCTAACCACCTACCCAATAAAAATATAACAACCTACCCAACTATCCACTCCCAACATCATCATTATACTCACCACTACCCAACGTGGGGTAATGGGTAGTGGTGAGTATAATGATGATGTTGGGAGTGGATAGTTGGGTAGGTTGTTATATTTTTATTGGGTAGGTGGTTAGGATACAATAGGGTTAATTATTTTATTATTATTATAGATTTTTTTTTTATTTTTGTATTTTGTGGGGTGTAATGACATGAGTGAGGGCACACGGTATGCTATGATGGAAATGAATAAAATGAACTTTTAAGGGGACAAAATTACGGGAAATCACAAATCTATTGAATCTTTTTAGCATCATTTGATGAATTTGGTACCTTCACAGTCAATTGATTACTGATAAATGCCTCCAACTTTTCATCTACTTCTTCAACCTATATATAATCATCAATCATTCCAAACAAGAATATATAAGCACTTTGGCATAATATGTGTATGAAAATCATATTCAATACAATTTTAACCTAAAAAACGAGTGACTGAACAATGTGAATAATGTGACATGTTTTTCACATCAGATGATTAATTACACACGTTTTATTTATGGAATCAGTTTCAGTCTGTTATGTTCAATTAGAATAAGGCTAAATTTAAGTGTCTAAATGGAATCCTCGAACAAGTTTAAGAGGTTGTATCTATGTTTAGCCCAAAATTTTGTGAATACGTACTTCAAAAGGATCAAATGTGCATATTTCAATTAATTGAAGATTAATACACATAATTATATATCATAAGGATTAAAGTTTAAATTTATCAATAATAGAGGGGCCAAAATGCAGTTCACCCATTCAAGTTCTGGTCTAGACTTCCAACACATGATATTACATTACACTAATTAAATATTTAGACACATTAAATATTTTTCTGATTCAAATTTTGAAAAAGTCTTTGCACATTTTCTCCAAAACAACTCACATCAATAAATTAATCACATAAAATATATATTCTCTCCGTTCATTTTTATTTATCATATTTTAAGTTGACATACCTATTAAAAAAAATAATTAATAATATGATTATTTTACCATAGTACCCCTATTAAATGATGTTTATATTGTATCTTGAAATTAATTTGAAAAAAAAATAATATTAAGGATAAAATAGAAAACAAAAATTATCTTTCTTTTTTATATTTTAAAAATAATTAGTGACTAGTAAAACAAACGGAGGGTGACAAGTAACTCATCCAATCACACTCAATAGACATTAGATTCAATTATAATAAATCTGTGATTTTAGGAGTACTTATTGAATTGCTAAGTAGATACTAAAAATTAAAAGAGAGGTAAAAAGTCAAAAATAACCTTGTCCATGAGGTTTTGGACTAATTGAGCATCCTTTTCAGTTTCTTCAGCCAAATGTTCAATGGACTCCACTATCCCTCTAAGCTTTCCACCTTCCGGCAGCGTCGCAGCAAATTGCTCCGCCGCCTTGTCCACGTCGTCCGCCACTTTCTCCACTGCTTCCGCCACCTTCTCCACCGTCTCCGCCGCAAATGAAACTTGCTCTATTCAACATTCATCCCAAAGTATATAAGGTTAAAAGGAGAAAAGAAAAATTAAGTAGACGATAATATTTATAGACTTACTTGTTACGGTTAATAATCTTGCTGTTATCAAAGGTACTGTTACACCTAAACCCACAGCCCAGCTAATCCTGCCAATAACATTTTTATATATGTCAAATTAATTTTTTGGTTAAATATTAAGTAAGAATAATACAGGAAAAAGGGTAGAAAATAGTCAAAATTTACGTGCATTAAAATTTCCTTACCAAGAATTTTCACCAGTTGGCAAAAAGGGAATAACACCCGAAAGTAGATCTCCTGTTTCAGCAGTTGCATGGACAACTAAATCCCTACGATGACCACCAAAAAATAAATAAATAAAAAAGCTGGTTAAAATCTACAAGAAAATCTCCCATAGAAAGAGTTGTTACGGAAACATATCATTTGTGTAGTGATATTTGTGTGAAGTAAAATGAAGAGTTTACATTAGAGTTAATTTTTTTTTCTAAATATACGAACGTGTCATTCGTTTTTTTTTTTTTGAGAAGAAATAAAAAGGAAAGTGAATCACACAAATATTGGAGCAAGAGGGAAAGTAAGAGACACTAACATGGAAGAAATATTACCTTGTTTTTTTGTTACTTTTTTGAAGAATAGCAGATCTATGGGAGCTAACTGTGAGAATACGACCTTTGTTGATCTTAGAAATGGCTAAAGGATTAAGATTTGTTGACATATACGAAGCTGGGATCAAATTTAATGAGTTCGCCATTGGTACTGTAACCAAATTAAAGTTCCAGTGATGTACTAAGAATGCTTTGATTTCTTGAGTTTGGAAGATTTCTATTCTTTATAGATCTACAAGAAATTAAAGAAAGAAATGAACATGATTTAAATCAGAAGTCAACTTTGAAGGTAGATGGATATATTAATTAGGCACATTGAAGTATAGAATCAGTGCTACATAGAAATACTAATAATGTAATATACTCTACTTAATTTATTTTTTTCTGGAATATAAAAAGATCTAAAGAGATCCATTATAATATATAGTCAATTCCTGGGAAACGAAAAATAAAAAATAATAATAGAAGCAGCACCAGTAACTCTATTATTAGTACTTTTTAAGACCTAACGCACCAACTTGCGTTTCATACGAATATGTAAAAAAGATAAAACGAAAAAAATAAAAAGATGCATTTGAATGTGTGTCCTCTCTTTTTTGGACAATATAATATTTCATAGACCTACTATGAAGGTGCATGCATTCTATTAACAAGTGAAAATGACTTGGCTACATTTTGTAAATTAGATGTTAATTTTTCATATGATTAATAATTTTTAAAATTAGTGGTAAAGGAATCTAATCGTTAACAACAGGAATGAAAGTTCACGTGATCAATCTTACTGAACTACTATGAATTATGATTCTCCCACTCAATTAATCATTATTATTTCAGATTTTTTTATATTTTTTTTATTTCAATTTTCTAAATATGTCTCATTAAGATAATAACTATTAGTTGAATGACCATGTGTAAAATCAACTCTTCAAATAAAATAGAACAAATTAAATTTCTCCCGCCAGTAAATAAAGAGTTTTCTTCTTTCATCTTAATAATTATTTTCTTTTAATTATTAAGACGTTCGACGAGGTCATATATGGTAGATCTTTTCTTTGATTCGCCAACCTTGCGAAGCTTACTCTTGGCATTATAAATAATTTTTAAAATTTTATGCAAGTAAAAGTAGGGAATATTCATTAATTGCGCCCGATCTCATTTTTGTTTCAGACCTATCAAATATCATAATATCAAAACTGTAATATCAATAGAATTTCGATATCTACCAAAATATATGCACGCCTGTTTTTCAATGTCACAACTCACTAGCGCTTCTACACCCCTGAATACTGATACTAGGAGGGGCGACTAAAAATAATAGTAATAATTGTTTTATAAGGTGGTGGGATTCATTATCACCAAAAAATATTGTAGCACAAAAATAGCAGTAGAATATTAGCTGCCCATGTGCATGTTTATCTTATTTTTTGGTCATTCCTTCACCTACCAAGTTTCTGTAAAAGCTACTACTAAAGATGGGTTTTACTTTTGTTTTTTATTTTTATACCATGATTTCTAATTACAAAAAATGATCATTGCAGGTATCCTTTTTTCAAACAAAAGTGATAATCATGCAAACTTCCACTAGCATTTTTTTTCTTTTAACACGTGAATCGCATGATATACATATATACACCAATCAAAATATCTTAATAATTCGCGTCTTACAAATAAATTATTGGTGGAATTTGCATTAATTATTAGAATGAGATGTTTATCTAACGCAGAAATTAACAAATCCACAAACAAAGACATGCAGTAATTAGAGGAGAATGGTTGATGATTGATACTATACTATTCGATACTATTTCAGCTATGGTCATTAATATTTGGCAACCAAGATGTGGACATGTAGTGAAAATTGCACATGAGGAAATACATGACAATGTCTCCCATTTCATTTCTCAACATTAATGAAATGATTGCAACACAAACAGAGGTATATCTCAAGGTCCATGGAGGAAATTGATTATTCATAAAAGAGATATGCACAATCTGATAAAAACATATAATTGACATAAAAAGAAATTCTATAATTATATTGTTATATGTATTTTGAATATGTCGTTTATATTTATTTTTAATTTCCTGTGTATATGTCACAATATGACCAGTGGTACATTTGACATAAGAATAACATACACCTGACATACAAAATATATACCAATTTATTGAGCGTTTAAATCTGAAATTCCAACCAAACCAACTTTAGTCTTCATCAAGCTACCTTGAAATTGAGTTCTAAATTTCAGAGGATATTTGCAATCGTTTCCAACAGTACTCGATCCGAATAAATACCAATTTTGCAAAATTCAATTTTGAATTCAAAGCTTCAAAAAATTTTAATGTCTGTCAATCAGTCAATGGAGCTTGGTGAGTAAGAGAAATGTGAAAGATCAGAGACTAAAATGAGAAAGATTGGAATCTAATCCCTTACTCTTATAATTTTCCTATAATTGGTATAACAGTATTATTTATTACAATTAAATATAAGTATCCTAAATACTTAGTTGTATTTTGGACTTAAAATAGCTTATGCGTATAATTTTTTTTTAACTGGACGAAATCAAATTGCATATTTAGTAACTATGACGACTATGAGTTTGATGACATATTTAGAGTTTATAAACTTTAAATTTTAGTTTTTTGCACTATTGTGAATTTGTGAACATTACTAAGTAAAAGAATTAGTACTAAGTAATATATTGGGTTTGTTGTTGTTGTACTAAGTAAAAGAATTAAAAGTGTACATGTTATTGTTGTTGTACTAAGTAAAAGAATTAAAAATGTACATTTCAACTGTTTAAAAATTAAATATATTTAATCAAATATTACAAGAATAAAATTAAAATTTATCAATCTCTCTCTCTATATATAAAGGAGGCTTACAAATATGCATACTTCTAATGCCTTCATTCCTATCTTTCTTTTTTCTCAAAATTTTGACATTTTTTCTCTATTTATTTACTATATTAAAATAATTAATAATAATATCTTTTATTATATTAAAGTTTCTTGATTACACCTCCCCATTTACTCTTCTTTATTTCCCCATTTACTCTAAGCTAATAACGTTACCTTATCAGTTATGTATACTTCTTTATCTCCCAGACATTAGAAACATAATGGAATGAACATGGTGGCCTAATTATAAATTTTGATGATTTTTTAAATTGTAGGTATCAACATTCGTTCTTCTTCTTTATTTCTTTGATTTTTCTGCCTTTTTCCTTTTCATTTTTGTTCTTCCTTATTTATTTTTTCACTTACGTTGTTTTGAATAAAAGAAAAGACTTCTTAGTCAATAGATACTCATAGGTATGGAGGTATGCATTTTGTTATTTTTATTTTTGATTCTCATTTTAATATCTTTTTTTCTCTTTATTTGAACATTTATGAGTGATGATATTTTTTATATATAAAAATATCATAGAGATCAAATATTAATATATGAAGATTAGTAGGTCGTTATTTTCATTAATGAGGTGAATTTTGTTTTTGCTTCATATTTGTAGGAAAATTTAGATTTATTCATTTATATTGCAATATCATTTTGCTAAACACAAATAAGATGATGTGATACCTTTTTTGTAGGAAGCAGTATATGATATGAAGAGAATCAAGAAATAAAGAGGATCTAGCTTAATTTATGGTTAGTGTTCTTAGCAATAATCATTTATATTTTTAAATTTATAATTTAATGTCTACTGCTTTTTTATATAGTTTTATGAATTTTTACTTACAAATTTATATTTTACGTAAAAATGTAATGAATTAGATAAACCTAATATTGTAACAATAGATTTTCTTATAAACGGTGCCAAACGAAAATAGGATTTATGATGAATGTTATTATTTCTCAGCAACAATATGAGCGGAAAAGTAAAATGAATTTTATGTTCTCATCTTTTGTTAGCAAATAGATCGAGATCGATTTGTGACTGAGCCAAACAAAGAATCATTTGAAGCTCTACGAGAAAAACTAAAGAATAGAAATCAATTTTATATTAAAAAACAAACTCTTTTATGTGATGAAAGATTTGATTAAAATAACATAAAATAGAGTACTAATAATAAATGAATTACAACTTGAAATAAAATCTAATTGGATTTAAGAACTTAGAATATTTTAAAATATTTTTAATATAATAAAAAGATTAATATGAAATTTAATGAGATACTTCATAATCGCGCCAAGCTCAATCAAATTTACTAGTAATGAAATAACCAAAAGTATTTTAAAACTCTACATAGAGTGATCTATATTCTTATTAGGAGTTTGTTATTTCTTTGAATTATTATTAGTAATATCTAGAACATCTACTAATGTAGACTTATTGACTTCCTCTTTAACTGTTTCAACCAACGACTTCACTGGGATCTCCTCCACTTTAACCTCCACCTCTTTTACCTGCAGTTTAGACAAAATGAATTATTCCTTGTTTTATTTCATATAATAATAAAACTATTTTTGTATTAGTTTATTTTGAAAGTTAATTAAGTTTAAACTTTTTGTATTATTTTCAATTGATATACTTTTATTTAGAACACAAACTTTTTATGGCATATTAAGATCACACATTTAAGTAAGGAAGGAGGAAATTAGATTATAGCATAATAATAATCTAATGATCAAGTCAAACTTGATAAACAACTTATATTTAGTTTCCTTATAGTGTCGATAAGGTTAAAAAAGTATGAACTTTATATTAAAGCAATTGATTCTTTAATCTTGGATAGAAAGGAAGTTTAAGAAAAAATTTACAAATAATATCAGTCCCAAAGGTTGATTATCTTTTGCTTTTTAAAGGTCACAAAACATTAGTTCTAAATTATGACTTGGTCAAGAACAAATTGCTACTATCCAGAAACTTTTTCTCTCATTGATAAAAGTCATTTTTTAATAAGTAAATTAATGCATGACCAAATTTTTTAATAAGTAAATTATGACTTTGTTAAAATATTCAACATGTATTCAAGCTTGCACTCTAGAAGTAATGTGGGATTAATTAATAATCAAGTGTGCTAGATTAACTAAAATAATTATTAAGAGAATTAATTAATCAAACCTTATCTTTCAAATCTTCAGCTGCATGAGCAACCTTGGCTGTTTTCTCTGCTAAAACATTGAGTTGCTCTTTTGGCAAATCAACAACTTCTTCAACCAACTCTACGTCCTCCCCCTGCATCTGTACATACATAAAATAATAAAAATTTTATTATTATTTTGCGTCGTCAGTAGAGAAATTTTCATGCGTATTTAAATTTTGTACACTGATAATAGAAACATTTTATCATTGAATCAATTTAACATATATAGCAAGTTATCAATCTTGATTATTTTAATTTGCTGGTATTATATCAGACTTGATATGAAGAGTTATAGATCAACTTTATTTGACGGTGTAAAAAAAGTATAGATGATGTATATACAGTATATACATCATCTATACACAAAACTTAAACCCAAATTTAATATGGTAGAAGTGAAAATTCGAGTAATGAATTTGATATAGCAGATCAAAATTCATTAATTGTGTAAAAAATTATTATATCATTCGTGTATATAATTAAAATCGTTAAATATATAAAAACTAATATGCTTTCCTCGCCTGGAAGAAATTGACTTTTTTTTAATACAGATTAATTTATTGAAGTAGGTATGGACTATGGTTAATAAAAAGAAATCTTAAGAAGAAATTAAAGCAGATTTTCTTGTTATTTGACTATTTCAAATGGACAATTCGAGGTGAAGAGAATGTTAATCTTGGGCAATAAGGAACAAGAAAACTTAGTATAAAATATATATTTAGGTCATAGTCGATGAACTTAGAGAGATTTGAGGATAATTATCTTTATATCGAAGATTAGGCTAACCAAATTATGAACTTTATATATATATAAGCAATTGTTTGGTCAGACTGCGAGAGTTGTATAAGTGATTATTGGCTGCGGGAAGAGAGATTAGAGGATAATTTTTATATCAATTCGACTCAATTTATTAACTAGGGATAGAAGTATTTTTGGCCCTTAAGCATTGATAAATTCTGATTTTAATCCTTATAATATATATGATTCGGCATATTTAACATTCAATTAACTTTCTAAAAATTGCTTTTGGTAGCTCTAGACAGAAAATATGTTATATTTAGTACAAATTTAACATAATACACGAGTAATTAAATGGTGGAACAATTTATAATTAAGGATAAAAAGTGCAAAGTTCAATTAATTGAATGTTTAATGTGTTGAGTCAAGTATCATAGAGACCCTAAAAATGATATTAACCCTATTCAATATTTTCATGTGAATTTCCAAAGTAACGCGGAGTAGTTATCTCTCCTATAAGTCAATTATTGCCAAACCTAACCAATTGAATTTTAATTAGAACAATATATAATTCAAACCTAGCTACAACCCAAAAGTAAAACATTAGAATAATAATTATGTAAGTGCTTGCTAGCAAAGAAGGCAGGTGCTTGATCAATTAAATTATATATTAGTATTTTTTTGTGGAGCAATTAATTAAATTAAGAAAGTGGATTAGTTATTCGAAAAACCTGATCAATGAAATCTCCAGCAGCATGAGCAGCCCTGGCTGTATCTTCTGAGAAATTTTCAATAGTTTTGAGAGCATTTTTGAGTTGGCTTTCTGGTAAAGCATTTGCAATATTTTCAGCCACTTCGTCTATTGTCTCAGCCACTTTCTCCACCCCATCTACTACGTCTTCAACTGTTTCTATTACGTCTTCCACTTTATCTGTCCACGAACAAATATAATATAATTAAGTAAATAAAAATAGGTTACAACTAATTATAACAACCATTTAAGTTTTTAAATGAGTTGTATATCATGTATACTGCGTAACATGATATCGTAGAACGTATCAGACTTGCGAGGTCGGTCATAGCTAGAATTGTACCTTATTACCCAAAAAATAAAAAGTATATATATATTTCCACATATTTTTGGCCAATGAAAGATAACTAAACTAAGCACACACATGAGGAGATGTGTCGTGACATAATATAATTAAGTAATTATATAAAATGTGTTAATTTCTCTGATAACTTAAACTTTTTACGAATGAGATAATCAACAAATTCAATATTATTTATATAGTATAAACTTTGGTTTAGGAATCTTACTTTTGAGTTGCAATAATGAGCCCCATTTGAAGCGGAAGAATGGTAAAGCTATTGATAGTAAGATGCCTACAACCCAGCCACTACTACAGACAAAAAAAGGTGATCAATAAAGGGCATTAGGTTAATTTGAGAAGATGAATTATATATACTTTTTTATTTTTATTCATTATTATTTTAATAGAAGATCAGATCAGATCTTAAATGTGAAACTTACAAGGGATTTGAAGAGGGTGGAGAAGGCAGGGAACCATTGCTGCAAACCACAAACTTCCTATAAGGAAAAGAAATCAAGAAGAAAATTAAATGAGGACATAAAATTCATTTCATCAAACAGAGAGAAAATTGATATATAGTTTAGTGCACAAAGCATTTCGTGTTCACAGAGTCCATAGAAGGACTGCAGTCCAAGGGGTGCGATATAGACTACTTACCCTAATGCAAGCAAGGCAGAAGGGATGGTCGCGGGTTCTGCCGGACCTAGCAATTTCAGTTCATAACTCTTCTATTGAATATGTGTAAATTATTAATTCAGAACCAATAACTTAAAATGATCAGAATCCATAATTCACAAGGTTAAAATTTTGCCTTTGCCACTGGATCAAAGCATTAGTGGCTGCTTCTGTCATTCTAATCCATGATCATTAGGTCACACAGAGACAATTTTACTATTCCAGAGAGAGAGAAAGAAAGAAAAATATAAAACAAGATGTGTACCTCTTAATTGTAGCACCATTTAGAAGCCCCTTTCTGGAGCTGAGAAGTGACAAATGGCCTCCAAAGCATTTGAGATTCATTTCTTTCAAGCTAAAACTACTTGTAGTGTATAATAAAGAGGGATTGTTAGACCTATAATGGGACATGCAGGCATTATTCATACCTGTACAACTTTGCAAAACAGTAATGGATTTTGTCATCGATATGTTGCTAATCAAAAGAGATTACTATGTTGCTAATCAGAAGTTTTTACGTTTGGGTTTTACATAGAGAGAAAAACTTGATATATATAGAATACTTGAGAGTTGATCAGATTCAAGTCAATTGGCAAAGTTGTTGCCTATTTAATAATACTATTACTAATATTCTAGAAATTAATAGACTATATTAGCTATAACAATTTTGTGCTACCATGTGGAGGAAAGAACAAATCAACACACAAGGATATTAAAGAATTGAATTAATTTTAATATAGGCGTAAAGGCAGTAGCTAGGGGATTCAGGAGGACAATTTTTCTTTTTTTTAAAAAGCAAATTGGCCAATGCAAGTTGTCTCTACTAAAATATAAATATTGTAACCAAATCTAATCATGTTTGGTGCAAATTGGACTAGTAGCTAGATTTAACTTCATTCAATGCACATTAATTCACCATGAACGTACTTCGAAAGTTCTAAACCCATAAAACAAGTTAATAAACGTTAAAGGAGAACGTATAGATAGATGTTGAATGTTCGTCACAATTTTTTCTTTGAATTAAATTAACTTATATATGATGATCCTGTAAAGAACTTTTAAAGTATTATTATTTATTATAATTTTAACATGTTATAATAGTAGGTTACTTATTTTATTTTACTGGATGCTAATTTAATCTTATGGACAACTACACGTGCATGGACTTTTTAACTCATGACTTGATAATATACATATACTTTAGCACAAAGTCACACTTTATTGTTCGATTAGTAGCCATAAAGTTATGTAAAGTCGTAGCAGGTTTACCGGTTCAAATTTCCCTTGCGTCACTAAAGAATAAACCTGTGCTCAGCACTAGATAGCACAAAATTATTTCCAAACAAATTGTTGAAAAGTTAGATAAAAATAATTTGGTACAATTTTTCTTTTCTTACAGAAAAGAAGGGATCAAATTAAAATTAAATCACTTTGTTTCCTGTGGTTTAGAATAAGTGTTAAGAGTTGAAACTTTAGCTAATGATAATATTTTTTCCCTTTTCTTTTTCTAATCTTACCAAAAGTCAATGGGCAAAAGTTGCATTTTCTTAATTGTTGGAGTGTGGGCGTAGTTTATGAAACATTTTTGCTAAAAATTAGTGTATATGATGCACTAACACATACAAATGATCTATAATAAAACATATTTATTCTTCATAAAATAATGCATATTTTATTCCATTCAAGCCACAACAGACGTAATGACTTATCCATAGTTTTAAAGTAATAACATAAAAGAGAAAAAGTAATACACATTTTGGATTCAATAGCTAGTGACATTTTATTAGTAAGAGGTTTGCAAACCTTTGAAATCGAGCTAGCTGTCTACTTGTTCTTCAATAGTGGTGTATTATTTAACAATGTAATCCATGTTTCTTCGGGTGATTTACAAAACTAGCCACATGTAAGTGACTGGTCTTACACTTTTGACCCCTCTTGCATCTTAGGCAATTCAACATTTTTTAACTTTTGATCTTGAAAATTTCCTATCAGGCAATCGAAGTCAAAATTTTAAAAAATGACCATTTACATGATTATTTGGTGTAATTTCCTGTATATCACTGACTTGGAGTCACATTGGACCGGCCAAACACAGGGTTACATGATTAAATAGTTCATATCCATGTTGATTGTCCAAAGATTCAACATATAACCATCTTGTGCACAGAAGCTTAGAGGTAAGCTACATATCCCATTGCAAATCTAGCTACAGAATCTAATTATTCACAACTTGTAATTTTACTGGATAGCAATAAACTATTTTTCAGAAGAGAAGAAGAAGAAGCAGCAGAAGAGTTAGGAGGAAGAAGAAGAATGAAGAAGAAGATGATTATTAGAGATAGAATAGTAGACTTGTTTTCATTATTCTTCAATGTACATTGGACTTCTATATTTATAGACTTGTGTATGAGCTACAAACTAACTAACTATCTATTAACTGTCCATGTAACTAACTGCTAAACAAGCGGTTGTTTTGCGGAGAGATTTTGACTTTTTGAGAAGAAGAGTCGCCACTTAATTTTGAAAAAGAATTAAGAAACCTTTGTAGAGTTACTTAAAACAATTCAAAACAGGAAAATCGTTTTAAGTTAGAGATTCTAGATAAGCGGTTCCTATTAATGTTTTAGGAAGGTGTTCGGCACCTAAAACGTCCGCTAACTTGCGGTTATCCATACTGTTTGAAAACATCTTTTGATTAACTTTGGAGAATCGATTTGTTGAAAAAGTAATTGATTAAGGCAAAGGTTTTCGCGAAATCAATTTTTAGTGACTTAGTTAGGGATTTAACTAGGTTTACAAGAAGCATGTAAAACAAATAATCAAAAGGAAAAGGGAGAAGTAGTGATTTAGGCTTTAAAGCCTAAACCGTCGAACCTGTCCTAACCTAGTTGGGTTTTTGACTCATTTTCACCTATCCTAATTCTATGTTTTCGAGCCCTTTTTGACTCGATTTTCACTCCACCTGTATTAAATACAACTTTGGCTTCGAGGCCCCCAAATGAATAAATAAATGAACAAAATAAATAAAAAAAATAGATAAAGACAACAATAAGAATGAATAAATAGATGAATAAAAGAGATTTTAATCTCTTTGTCGCTTCAAATAATGGGGTTTAACCCATTCCTTCTTCTTTTGTCTTCTTGCATCCGTATGCCATGAGACGATCTTTTGGACTTAAACCTTCGGGTATAACTCGAGAAAATGGGCTATGTGAGTCCATTAAGAAATGCTAAGAGGATAAGTTCGACCAGAACTCGAAAATGGGTTCATATGCAAGGAAAGAGATAAAGAAGATCAATACGCATCCAGAATATCAAAGACCATATAAACAAATAGTATAATAGATTAATAGATGAAAAGGAATTCGTGATGATTCAAAATGAGATAAAGGCAGTAAGTTGAGATACAAAAATGCCAAGGAGAGCAGACAGAAGGATATTTGAGGCTAATTTTGCAGGTTCCAGTGAGTAGGGATAAAAATGATAAGAATGACACAAACTTGTAAACAAACAATTGAGGAAAAATAAACATATTCGATCAAAGCATCACAAAGAAAAATATATTTGAAACAAGTGAAATAAAAAAAAAAAGCAATTTCTGGAAATCTCTTTTGGGGTGGGGAGTCGTACCTAAACTAATTCAAAACTAATCGATCTTCATAATTTGAACAAATCCTTCCCTCCTTCTTGTCAAATAATGTAAAAGAACCAAAATATAAGATACTGGAGATCCTCAGGATTGGTATTAAATAAATTCACAGGCCCCTTGCGATACCATGAATCAAAGAGACCATGCGAGTTGTGCTTAAATCAATACAATCAAATGCTAAACAGAAAACCCCAAAATAAACAGGGCAAGCCCTCAAAGTTTCCATTTTTTGTCCAAAGAAATACCAAGCTACTGAAGGTCGCGAGGATGATAAGACAACTCCCCAAAAAAATAAAGAAAAAAAAAATCTACTATTTGAAACAACAAACTTAAAACCGAACATGAAACATCATGACACACAAAACTTGGCTCCTCGATGTATAACAATTTTTGGAGAATGAAGGCGAATGCAGCAATTCTCAAAAAATGATCTTGCAAAACTTTTAAGAGTTTTAGACCACGAAGTCAGTCCCTGAACACAAACCAAACTCCAGAAAGAACTTACAAACTACATGGATTTTTGATATTGAAGACATCAAACAAGACCACATTCATTCTCATTTAACTGTGAAATTCAACTATCAAAGCAGTAATCGTAATGCTATAACCATGCCTAAATATTATAACAACAAAACTGGCATCATAATCAAATGCAGGATTCGACTACTGTCCTAAATCTTCAAAAATGGTAACAAGAGAAGGAAAACACACCATGAAGAAGAAACAACAAAAGGAAAGACGCTAACCTTTTTAGGTGCAGAAAATTGAGACTTTGGGCTTTTGTTGGAGTTGCCACCACAAGAAACCAATCATTCGAGAATTCTGACCCAATCGATAGCTTTCAAGGAGCAGCAAACCGATCTCGAGCTATCAGCGGGATGTTATCACCGAGAGACGATGTTGTCGACTCGAGAATTTCTAGTTAATCAACCAACCTCAAGAAGAAGAAGTGAACGAGGAGATCTTCACAAAATAAATTTTGTTTTCAAGATTCCCAACAAAATTTGAACCCCAATATTCAAACCAAAAATCGATGCTAGCTTTGAAACTAGAAACCTATGAACAGTGACCAGAGAGAAAAAATCGCCCCTGGAAATTTCCAAACCAAAAAATTCGACCCTTCAAAGAAAAAACAAAACCTCTCATTTCAACCCCTTTTTTTCCCCTTTGGTGAAACAAAGGCCCTCCTATATATAGAAGGTGGAAGAAACGGTCTCCTGGGATTTCAAATTCATAATCCCTTTTCCAGCTTGGCATTTCATCAGCAGCTGTACCAATTTGAAAATGGTGGACCAATTAAAAGTGAGCCAAACGGATTCTCATCCGAAACCAATAGAAAACAACAAAATGTGTACCTGGTTTGTACTATTATCCTAAAATTTACGGAGCCAAACATTAGGGGAAACACCTATGCGCGTTCTAGAACATCCTTGAATCTCGTTAGTACGATTTTGCGTGAGGCGCATGAAGGGAGCCATAGACGGGTTGTTTATGAGTTGTTGGGGTTGAAGGTCATTCTTGTTTGTGGTTTTGTGATAAAAAAGAGAATAAATGCTGGGCCGAGTAAGAAAGAATGGGTTATTGGGCCGGTTGTTGCTGTGGGTTGATGGCTTATTATTGATGGGCTTCGGGTGGGTGAAGGTAAATGGGCCGGATTTGGGGGTTATTTAATAACCCCAATTAAATCTAATTGGGTTATTAAATAACCATAATTAAATTTAATTAGATTAAAATAATCATAATTAAATTTGATCAGATTAAAATAATTCTAATCAAGAAAATGTAACTTTTGGGATTAAGATTGAATTACAATTTAAACGACCTATTTAAATTACAACCAAATCGAATGTTTATTGGTCAATTGCATCACAATTGAGCCAATTTGATTTCAATTAAGGTCATATTTAATTCGTTCGCTAAATTGAATCGCAATCTGACACTAATCAAGTAACAAATTAACCTCGAGTTTCTTAATTTGGTAAAAATCCAACAAATATTCCTTCAAATAAAATATTTTTAGAGCGAATCATATTTAAAACTAAGATTTTATCCATTTGAATTAATTTTCAAGTTCAATCAATAAAAATCAAATTTTGATAAAATGTTCATTTAAACAATAAAATTTATACACTCTCATATATATAAAAATGCAAAAAATGTATAACCGTTAATTAAATGATAAAATCGAATTGAATAAGTAATTTAAACCAACATTTATTTGAATAGAATAATTGTTGTGATTTTATTTTAAAATTGAAAAAACTCAAAATTAAATTGGATTGCGGAGGGCAAAAATTAGGTGTCAACAACTGCCCCCTCCCTTTGGGTAGGATGGATGCAAGTAATCCTGGGCAAAGGGAGGTTGATGTTCCTAATTTTTGTCCGACCACAAATTTGAACCTGGAAGAGGCTAATCTTCGCACGAGTTTCATGGAATTATGGCCGAACCTCGGTATCAGGATTCCTACATATCTTAGGTTACATGAGAATTTAGGTCACTTGTAGTTCATAAAGCTTAATTTTGAGCACGGTCTTAAGAAAATTCACCAACTATCATGGTTTTAAAACGTTTTTGTTAAATCGAGAAGCTGGGGAATACAGGGATTTGGGGAAAATTGGAATGCAGTTGAGTTTTCTACATAGATCCCCGCCTACATGTCCCTGAGACTCAGGGAATCAGACTGCTTGTAGTTCGACTCAATTGGTAGAAAAGATAGTCTTTTATTTTAGACGATCTTTAGCTTGGGATGAGTGACAAGTTAATCGAGTTGCGGAAAAGAGGCTTGTAACCTCTTAACCATAAATGTGGAGCTCTTCACATCCATAGGTAAGAACTTACGTAAGCATACTTTTCAAAATTCTAAGTGTGTTGCCACCCGAATTTGAAAGAAAAAGAAAGTTCCCCTCAGTATGAGTTAACAAACATTCCAGAGGTAAAAGTGAGACCAGAATATCCGAAAAATACCCACATGCCTTCTAATAGAGGTGTGGTTAAATGGTGGTGGTGATCATTATTTAGCTCGCGTCTAGAGAGTTTGACATCCCTCTCCAGACTATGTCCCATTTTGCTGTTGAGAAAGAGTTCCAAGTTATGGTGCGTCCTTTTCGGAGTCGTCCGCACTGTGGTTTTGATTTGAGATTTTCATCTTCTCGGATGCTCTCGACAATACTTCAGGCAAAAAGTATTAGTGTTGAACATAATTCTCGAAAGAGGTAAGTAATCTTTTACCATATCTCCACGTGAGTTGTGGCCTGAAAAGCGAAGTCATCCCTTATTGTACCTATATCACTTGTTGTATGTGGCATGATAACCTCTCTGGTCGTAGCCGATGATCAATTTATAAATTTTCCCTAAATTATCAATCTTCAGATGATCTTGCGTATTATTTGATGTTGGATACGAGGTGACTTATAGATATCCTTTGAAATTCTAGCTTTTAGGTAATCCTGCACATCATCCGACTTTGGATAAGAGATGACTTATAGATATCCCTCCAATCGCTAGCTTTCAGGTGTTCCTGCACATCATCAGACCTTGGATACAATATGGCTTATAGATAATCCCTCAAATTGATCGTCTTTGGGTAATCCTGCACATAATCGATCTTGGATATGACGCAGCTTATAGAGAACCCTTGGACTTATCAATTTGACAATCTTGCATATCCTCCAGTAAGGATTTAGTTGCAACTTACGAATAACCTTTGAACTATCAACTTTTGGGTGATCTTGCACACTATTCGGTTAGGATGTCATTGTGACTTACGGATGACCTACAGGCTATCAACTCATAAGTGATCTTACACACTATCCTATTTCAAATAAGATGACTTATAGATGACCTTCAAATTGTCAATTTCTAGGAAATCTTATATATCATTCATCCTTAGATAGCGACCTGAAGACGTCCCTCCAAATCGTGTGCTCTTAATGTATTCCGATGCTGATTCATGAAAATATGATGATATCCTCAACACCAGCATTGTGTCTTACGTGTCAACAAATATATTAAATGCTGATGATATCCTTGACGCCAGCGTTATGTCTAGCGTGTCGACAGATATATTGAATGCTGATGATATCCTCGATGCCAGCGTTGTGTCTAGCGTGTCAACAGATATTGAATGCTGATGATATCCTCGACGCTAGCATTGTGTCTAGCATGTTGACAGATATATTGGATACTGATGATATCCTCTACGCCAGCATTGTGTCTAGCGCGTCAACAGATATTGAATGATGATGATATCCTCGATGCCAGCGTTGTGTCTAGTGCGTCAACAGATATTGAATGCTGATGATATCCTCGATACCAGCATTGTGTCTAGCATGTCAACAGATATGTAATGGCCTCCGCGGCAATGATATGTGATGGATTGATATGCAATGGCCATTGTGGCAGTGATAAAATAATTTTACCTGGCTTCATTTGTCAGTGTCCTGCTTTCTCCATGTACCTGTACTCAAGGTAGACGATTAGTAGACACAAAGTTACTTTTACTAGCGACTATTTTTAGGAAACTTCTAAATACGATACGTGTAAAGAAGACAAAGTGCTTTTGTTTGTCGCCTATGATCTCAAGAAATAAGATGGACAAATCAAAAGGTCCTCAATAAATGGGCATTAAACCTATTTGGGCTGCCCTAAAATACTGTTCTTGGCCATTAATGATCTGTTGTGGCTCCCAATTTGCTCGGGAATTTTTGAAAGAGACTCTCATTTTTCGTATTGATCGCTGCATCCACAGAAAAATAATTAGTTGAATGAAATTACTCCATGTTGACCTTCTTCGATCCTTGATTTGATCTTTGCCATCTCTTGGGCATTCCACCATTTTGAGACTTCCACTAAGTAAGTGAGTCGTAAGTTTTTTGAAAATAGTCTTAAATTTTTAAAACTTCTGTAAAATTTTAGAAAATATCTGCCAAGCATGTCATGTACTAGCTCAATGAACGTCTTTCTCGTGGTTCTGACTATATCCGATGGATGGTTTTTCAAAACTCATGATTATTGTTGGAGGGTTTCTTCAAGTAGTTCTATCATAGACAAAAATTGAGTCTACCCAGACTTTGTTACAGTTGGTGGTTTCCAAAGCTTTAACCTCCGGTGCTGGGGAATTTGGAATATGTTCCGGCATTTGATGGAAATTTTGAGGTCTTCTGCAAAATTTCTGCCCCAGTTTAAACTTATTTGAGATAATACCAATCTGAGTGGATCTGAAGTCTTTGCTGATCTTCATTCTCTTTGTTGGATGTCGATCTTCTTTTGTGAATTTTCGAGATTTCTTCTCAAAAATTCTACCCCAGTTTCCATTTCCTAGGGTTATATGATCGAGCCATTGGGGTGCCTACGTATCCCGTTGAAGTAGGAATCAGGTCAAACGTAGTTCAGGCCTACGCTAGGGATATATATAGAAAAATCTAATGGGTTGACCGAAGCCGACATGGGCCACCTACGTATCCTTTTTGTTGATAATTCAGACGTAGTTCATACATAAAGAGTAACGAGAAATTATCCTAAGGGGTTGATCGAAGCCGCCATAGGCCACCTACGTATCCCTTTCTTGGAAAATCAGGTCAAACGTAGTTCGTACATAAAGGGAAAGGATTCTAGGCAGTTACACACTAGCAAACAACATTATTAAAAAGGTGATTACAAAAAAACTAAGAAAACACAAAAACTAGAATGTCATTCAAACATAATATCTCTTTACCGCATCAGAATTGATTCGTTTGGTCCACTCTGTGCCATCCATCTCAGACAAAATCAGAGCTCTTCCAGATGACACCTTGCGAACTATGTATGGCCCTTGCTAGTTTGGAGCGAACTTGCCCTTGTACTCCTCTTGGTGAGGGAATATTCGTTTGAGAACCAGTTGCCCCACTTCAAATGCTTGAGTTCTTACCTTCTTGTTAAAGGCATGAACCATCCTATGTTGATACAGCTGACCATGGCATACAACGGCCATTCTCTTTTCATCAATTAACATAAATTGTTCATAGCGAGCATGAACCCATTCTTCGTTACTCAGTCCAGCTTCCTGAGTAATCCTTAGGAAAGGTATTTCGACCTCAGCGGGTATCACATCTTCATTCCCGTGAACTAGTAAATAGGGAGTTTATCCTGTGGAGGTTTGAACTGTTGTTCGATACTCTAGCAAGGCGTAAGGTAACATATCGTGCCATGATCTATCATTTTCGACCATCTTTCTCAAGATCTTCTTGATATTCTTGTTAGCAGCTTCTACGACTCCATTCATTTGAGGACGGTACATTGTCGAGTTGTGATGCACAATCTTGAACTGATCATAAATTTCTTTCATCAAGTGACTGTTCAGGTTTGCCCCATTATCAGTAATAATCAATTTTGACACTCCGAATCATCAAATCAAGTTATTCCTGACAAAATCTGCAACCACCTTCTTAGTGACGGCTCTGTACAAAGCATCTTCGACCCACTTAGTGAAATAATCAATGGCAACCAAAATAAATCTACGCCCATTCGATGCTAGTGGCTCTATTGGTCCAATGAAATCCATGCCCCAAGCTACAAAAGGCCAAGGAGAATTCATTGCGTGAAGCTCGTGTGGAGAAATTCGAATCAGATCTCCATGTATTTGACATTTTGGACATCTCTGCACAAACTTACTACAATCATTTTCCATAGTCATCCAGAAGTAACTGGTTCTCAGGATCTTTCTAGCAAGGACAAACCCATTTATGTGGGGCCCACAAACTCCAACGTGTACCTCATTTATTAACTTACTTGCTTCCTCCGCATCGACGCATCTTAGGAATCCTAAATTAGGAGTCCTCCTAAAAAGAATTTCTCCACTTGGAAAGTAATTCTTTGCCAAACACCAGATTGTCTTCTTTTGGTTGTTACTAGCCTCTTCAGGATATATTCTAGATTCCAAATACCTCTTAATGTCATAATACCAAGGCCTTCCATCAGGCTCCTCTTCCACGTGTATGCAATACGCGTGTTACTCCTTCAGGCTTATTTCAAAGGATCGATGTAACTCTGATTCGGGTGCTGAATCATGGAAGATATCATGGCCAAAGCATCAACAAACTCGTTTTGTGTCCGTGGAATATGTCTGAAATTAACATCCTTGAATCTTTCGCATAATTCTTGCACCAGCTCCACATAAGGAGTTATCTTGGAGTTTTTTACCGCCCATTCTCCCCGTACCTGGTGAATCAGTAAATCTGAATCTCCGATGGCTAGCAATTCACGAACACCTATATCAAGTGCGAATTTGAGCCCCAGGATGCAAGCTTCATATTCAGCCATGTTGTTGGTGCATAGAAAATGTAACTTAGCAGTTATCGAATAATGCTGGCCCATTTCTGACACTAAAACTGCTCCAATTCCTGAACCTTTGAAGTTGACCGCCCCATAAAAAAATAGCCTCCATCCGGGGAAGATTTCTGTGATATCTTCTCCTATGAACAAAACTTTCTCGTCTGGAAAGTATGTTTGAAGTGGCTCGTATTCCTCATCAACTGGGTTTTCAGCCAAATGATCTGCTAAGGCACCCCTTGATTGCTTTTTGGGTTACATACACAATGTCAAACTCACTCAGCAACATTTGCCACTTGGCTAGCTTTCCTGTAGGCATGGCCTTCTAGAATATATACTTCAGTGGATCCATTCTCGAGATGAGGTAAGTTGTGTAGGATGACAGATAATGCCTCAACTTTTGTACCGTCCAAGTCAAAGCACAACATATCCTTTATATAAGAGTGTAACGAGCTTCATATGGTGTGAACTTTTTACTCAAGTAGTAAATGGCTTTCTCTTTCCTGCCGGTCTCATCATGTTGCCCGAGGAGGCATCCAAAAGTATTTTCTGAGACTGACAGGTAAAGCAATAATGGAATTCTTTCTCTCGGTAGGACCAAAACCGGTGGTGCAGACAAGTATTCCTTGATTTGATCAAAAGCTCTCTGATATTCTTCTATCCACTCATTTAGTGCATTTTTCTTCAACATCTTGAGAATTGGCTCACATATGACTGTTGATTGAGTGATGAATCTGCTAATATAATTCACACGACCCAGGAAACTCATAACTTCTTTCTTGGTCCTCAGAAGTGGCAAGTCTTGAATTGTCTTGATTTTGGATGGGTCTAGCTCGATCCCCCTTCTGCTGACTATGAACCCCAGCAACTTCCCTGATGGTACACCAAAAGCACACTTAGCAGGATTTAACTTCAAATTGTACCTTGTTAATCTGTTGAAGAATTTCTCCAGATGAGTTAGATTATCCAAACTCTCGCGGGATTCGATAATTACATCATCCACGTACACCTCAATTCCCTTATGGATCATATCATGGAAAATCATCGCCATGGCCCTCATATATGTCACACCTGCGTTCTTGAGACCAAACAACATTACCCTATAATGATAAATACCCCAGGGCGTGCATCTTCCTCATCCATCAGTATCTGATGATAGACGGCGAAACAATCAATGAATGACTGCATTTCATATTTTGCACAGTTATCGATAAGAATATGGATATTAGGCTACGGAAAATTATCTTTTGGACTGGCTCTGTTCAAGTATCTATAGTTGTAACACCCCGTATTCAAGTACATGTATTGGCGTATTCAAGTACGTGTATTGGTCTTATTTATATGGAATTAATTTTTTATTTTATTTATACCGAAATTTGCTCGTCGATGGTTCCATACGAAGGTTATTGAATAATTTTTCCAATGATATAAAGATTTCCAAAAATGGATAAGTTTCGGATATAATCGAGCACGTTCGAAACTATAAAACGGTGGTCGGGATGTTGTGAACAGTAAATGTGCAGGAAAATTTCCTGCACACAAACTACTGAGGCCTGCCAGTTTTTTAGGGTCAAATTCAAACGATCATAACTCCTTGTATAGGACGAACTGGGTGGCCTACTTTATATGAAATGAAATCCCTTTGAATTATCTATCCAACGATACCAATTTCACCCAAATCTGATATCGGAGCAAAGAGTTATGGCCAATTTACTTTAGCCTGTCAAAACAGTCCACCATGGACAGATTCGGATTTACTTAAATTTTTAAGGGCAATATGGTCATTTTCCATCACCTCATGGACGAAAATTGGTCATTATATACATATAATTAGTCTCATATCCATCAATTATCATCAAATTATTGAAAATAAGAAACCCTAGCCTAATTTCTACTCCAATTATCTTGTGATTCAACCGTAGAAAATCCAAATTGATTCTGTAGTTGTGTTCACCGTATCGAGGGCTTCGAGAAGCACCCCTTATTTGTGCCAACAGGACTTCGAAATCAAAAGGGCCATTTTATGGTAAGGATGTAGATTATGTTGGTGTTATTTATATGGATATGTATATATATATATATATATATATATGCATGTGAGCATGAGAAGTATGTTATGTGATTGTTGTTGAAAGATGATTGGGAAATGATGTTGGATTATGTTGAATTGTGAAGGGATTTGGTGTGATGATGTGGCATTGATGATGTGGTATTGAAATGATTATATATATATATATATATATATACACACACACACACACATAAACCTATTGTTCAAGTTGGTTTTTGGAATGTTTTGCAAATATTGGTTGTATGGAATTATGGAAGAGAATAGTGGTGTTGGGTTGCTAATACTAGATGCCAAACATTTCATTGTAGATAAGTGATTTGTAAAGGCGGGAAGTTGTGTTGAATTGGTATCCGAATCTACAACGAGGTATGTAAAGCATACTCTAACGATGTTCTTTGGCATGAAAACACCAATGTTCCGTCAAGTAAGATTCCGAGGTTGTCCAAAAACACGTATTGTTCTACATTACCAACGAAGTTGTTTCCATTCTATAAAGTGTCAAAATGTTTCATTGATATACCAAAAGGCTCTTATTTCATTATTGTGATATTGATGATTCTGAAACACATTGTTGATGTACCAATGAGTCTTTATGACATTGTTATTGTATAAAAGGTCTATTACTTGATTCCTATTGATGTATCATTGTTCCAAAGGTACTATAATTGCATGAACACTAATGTAATAATCTCAAAATCTTTTGAACTAAGTTATTAGAAAGATCTCTTATGTGTGTTACTTGATATACGTGTGGGTGGTATCCCAGGGGCATAAGCCTAGCATGGGTCGATCCCTATTTATGTGTTTATAGGTGGTATTCCAGGGGCACAAGCCTAGCATGGGTCGATCCCAGATGATATGTACTGGGGGCAGCCTAATGGTCATAGTACGATACAGTATTGATTATTGTTAGGTGGTTGGAAGTTCTGGAGGAGGAGGTAATGGCGAATGATAATTGTAAAGAATGAAATGAACGAATGTATACCGTTCCACAAATGTGTTTGAATTCAAGAACCCAATTCAGATTAATGATAATGTACATGATCCTAAAAGTGTTTATGAAGTGTGGTTCACTTCTATTATGATTTATTCACCTGCGTTTGATTTTCTTGATCCCCTATATCACATATGATTATTTACAGCTTTACATACTCAGTATATATTTCGTACTGACGTCCCTCACGGGGGACCTGCATTTCATGCTGCAGGCACAGGTGCTTCGGCTCATTCACAGCATAGATAGGAGCCAGGTCATACAACTATTGTTGGTGAGCTCCAGTTTGCTTCAGAGCTTTCCGAGTTGGTTCCTTATGTTTTGTTATTGTACAGGAGTCATGTGTGGGCGGGGGTTTATCCCGACCTTAGTTATGTCATGTATATCCTAGAGGCTTTGTAGACATAAGGAAGGGTAAAGTCATGAAAGTTTATATAGTGATGTTATATTTGTATATGTGGTGGCCCCGACGGCCAAGTATTATATATATATATTTGTGCGTGTTGTACTGATACAGGTAATTAGACCCTTTTATATGCAACGAAGTGCTGTACAAATTTTTGGTGACATGTAAGTGAAAGTACAGGTATTTGAACGGGTTCTCCCGAGCCTTCTCGGCTTCGGGTGCCAGTCCGGCCCGATGGGATTTCGAGGCGTGACAATAGTCAACATAAATTCGAATCTTGCTGTCCTTCTTTGTCATAGGGACGATGTTGGCCAACCATGTCAGATATTTTGTGACCTCTACAACCTTAGACTGGATTTGTTTTGTCACTTCTTCCTTGATCTTTAGACTTAAATCTGACTTGAATTTCTCATTTTTGCTTGACTGGATCAAACTTAGAATTTATCGGTAATTTATGTGACACAATATTGGTGCTCAACCTTGGCATATCATCATAGGACCAAGCAAACACGTCTATATACTCCCGCAACAGGTGGATAAGCTCTTCCCTTTGTGGCGCCATGAGGTGGACACTGATACTGGTCTCTTTGATTTCATCGTGATCTCCCAAGTTTACTGTTTCAGTTTCTTCCAGATTGGTTTTTTTGCGATTCTCAAATTCCTCAATATCTTCAACTAACCATTCCTCGTCATCGTCCTTCCAACCATCATCGTCCCCTTTATTTTGTTTGTTCAGGCTTTGACATGACACAACATTGGCAGGTTTTAAGCTACTGTACTGTAATGGACAAACAAACTAAGTGAGATGATAAGAAAATAACAAAACATATGACTAGGAGCATTTTAGAACTAATATAGTTTTCCAAATAAATGAAGGCCTTTTCATTGAAATTTGAGAAATAATTACAACACCATGGCTTGTGACTTGCACAAATACAAGCCCCCGCCTTTATTGAAAGCAGTAAGATACGAAAATAAAGTTTTGAGATATAAAAGGTGGATCACGGGGCCTCCTCCGGATCATCATCGATTTCAAAACTATTAGTAATTGCCCTTTCATCTACCACGACGGGCGACGGGTTTTGAGTGGAGTGGAGGTCCAATTTTGCAAAGCTCCGCTGGCACAATCTGCTTTACCCCGCTAGACTCTGGGAGATCTTCTGGTACAGTATTGCATCCTTCAAACAAATCTCCTATCCCATCCCCAAGACCATCATCATCTGACATCTCTCATACGGGAAATGACTGGAATAGGAGTGGAAAGGGCCTAAACAGACTCTTTTTTGGCTCATACTCAACCCTATCTTTCCTAGTAGGCTGATACCCTAACCAGTGATTAAAGCTTCTCTCTGGGATCATAATAGACTCGATAATTCCTTGTAAATTCTTTCCCAAGCCTCGACCAGGTTCAAACTCATTTCTTAACATCACAGTTGCAATCATTTTGTACACAGAAGGTATTGATATTTTAGGCGTCGAATCTCTTTCTGCAGTGTTTACAATTTCCACTGTATAGAAACTGCTAACTTTTGGAACATCTTCAATCACCGGCACATAACCATTGCGACGGTCCGCTCGACTTCCTTCTCCTTGGATGACTACTTCATGATCTTTCCAAATGAACTTCAATAATTGATGAAGGGGTAATGAAATTGCCTTTGCCTCATGTATCCATGGTCTTCACAAAAGCAGGTTGTAGCTAGGATGGATATCCATAACATTAAACTTAGTCTTAAACTCAGCAGACCTCATTTGGATGTGCAAATAAATCTCTCCTATGATATCTCTTTTCCCTTCATAGAATGCTCTCACATTTACGTGGCTTTGATGAATTTTCTCCAGATCATAGCCCATTTGGACAAACATAGAGAGGGGATAAATATTCACACCAGATTCATTGTCTATTAATACCTGATTAATTGCATAATCTTGACAAATGACGGTGACATGCATGACTTTGTTGTGCGTTGCTTCTTCAAACGGTAACTCTTTGTTACTGAATGATATACGATGGTTCCCCACAACGTTTGAAGGAGCAATGCACAACGTTCCCTATTATCGCAGCCAAATTCTCAATGCTCATTCCTGCGGGAACATACGCTTCCTCCAAGACCTTCGACAGAGCCTGTCGGTGGTGTTGCGAGCTCAATAATAGTGCCAAGATAGAGATTTGGGCTGGCATTTTCTCCAAGTGTTTGATAATTGAGTAATTATTTGGTTGCATACGCCTCCAAAATTCCTCAGCCTCTCCTTCAGTGATTGGCCTTTTTTGTGAATCTTTTTTGTTGGTCAATTCCTCAGGGATGTAACATCGTCCTGATCGCGTCATCCCCTAGGCAGTGGTGGTTTGCACAATAAATTCCTTCTTTGGAGGGGGAGCGTACACTTGAGTCGGTGCATTCATCACTATAAATGGGGCTTTCTCGCTGATACTTAAGGCAGCCATAGCTTTCTCTATCTTTCCTACCTCTTCTGCCCTTTTGTGCTTTTCGGAGTTCACCTGGGTAATGGTCTTGCCAGATGCCCATTTGCCTTCTATTTTAATTATGTTAACTGTAGATCCCTCATGGTTGGGTAGTGGATTCTGCTAGCATTTGGAGTAGGTGCCTGGAGCATGATGACCTTTTGATCAATTAGATCTTGGATTCTGTGTTTCAAGATAAGACAGTCTTCAGTACTATACCCTTCTGCCCCTGAATGAAAGGCACAATTTTGATCAGGGTGATAAAACCGGGAGCTAGGTTTGACAGGCTTTGGCTGTACTGGTTGCAAATGACCAACATTCTTCAATCTTTCAAATAATTGGGTGCGACTTTCAGCTAGTGGGGTGAAGTTTTGGGGAGGTTTCTTTTCGTGGTTTGGAGGATGGGGGTTATACGGGCTTAGGTTTGTAGAAGGGGGTACTTGGTGGTAATTTGGAGGTGTTTGAAAATTTGTTCGGCTATTTGGGGGAGTATTTTGAAAATGAGACTGATAATTTGGAGGTGGAACTGGGTATTGGGGAAAGATATTTGGCTGCGGAGCTTGGTATGATGGTGGGATGTTTGGGAGTGGAGTTTGGTATTAAGGGTGGACGTAGAATGCGTGCGGAAGTTTAGATGATGGCGGAGAAGATAAAACATTTCTAGAGTTGAACCGTTGTTTCAATTTTGTAACAGAATTAGTAGAAACCGCACCTACCTCTTCCTTCTTTTTCGTAGAAAACATGGCAGTTCCAGATGATGTCGGGTTTTTGACAATTTTTCCTGTCCGAATACCTTCCTCTAATGATTCTCCTTTTTTTACCAAATCTGCAAAGGTCGCTCTGACAGCGGATACCATCCTGGTATAATATTATCCTTCTTAAGCGCGAGAGAGCACGGATACCATTTCCTCTTCGGACATGGGGGGCTGCACTTTGGCAGCTTCTTTCCTCTAGTGAAAAGCATAATCTCGAAAACTCTCAACCCTTTTTTATTTAATCCGATCTAGTGAATACGGACCAGGGACTATTTCAATGTTGAATGCGAACCAGTCAAGGAAACTCTTGGCCAATGTCTTCCAACCAGTCTACCTTTTCGGTTCCTGAGACATGAACCACTCCAAGGCTTCACCATTCAAACTTCGACTGAATAGGGCCATTAATAACGCCTCGTTTTTCTCTATCCCTACTAGTTGCTCGCAATACCTTATTTGATGGGCCATTGGATTTCTGGTACCGTCAAACATCTTAAACTTAGGGACCTTGTATCGTTCTGGTAGGTCTACTCCTGGGTGAACGCACAAATCGTCATACCTTAAACCGTCGTGGTCTTTGGCCCCGTGAGACTCTTTGATCCTCGTGATCTCTTCTTGCATGGCTAGTAAATTCCTTTCATGATGGGCCCTCCATTCCTTCTCCTTCTTCTCATAATGGTCCATCTCGGGGTTAGGAAGGATTTCATAAATATCAGGGGATATGATGGCTTGAGGGGGATTTGGAAGGAAGGCTTGATTTTGCAGATGGAGGGAATTTGGTTGGTAAGTGGGGAGAACGTTTTGGAAATTGGGAAGGTTATGAGGGCCTTGTAAGTAGTTTGGCGGAATATGAGAGGGATTTTGCTGATTTGGAAATGAATTTGGTGGATTCGAAGATAGGTTTGCCGTATTTTGTAGATTTGGGAGTAAATCTTGCGGATTTGGGAATGCGTTTTGTTGATTTGAGAATGTGTTTTGAGGATTTGGGAATGGATTCGAAGACTGGTTCTGTGGGGTTGCGGATGGATTTTGTGGATGGTAGGCGTTTGGATTATTTTCACGATTAGTGTTTTGGACAAATGGAGGAGCGGAGCCGGATGATACATTAGTTGGTTGGTCCCCGAGAATAGGGGTACTGAGGGGAGAGATTTGGAGTGGAGTCCCGTGTCCCCCCGGAGTAGGGGCATTGACGGTGATGGCCAAGTTAGCCAATTCTCGAGTGCAATTTATTTCCTCCTGAAGCAATTCAAATTTTCTTGCAAGTTCCATAATCATCTCATTCTGTTCTGCTATGACATTATCGCGGATAGCCAATGCACTTTCTTTATCATTTCCTTTTATTTTTGTATGATGGTCCGAGGATGGGATTTTCTGTGCTTTCGATCGGGAGAAGTAGGTATGTTCTGCCAGTTTATCAACACAGAGTAATTTCTATTATCTGCAAAGTAAAACAACTCAAAGACAAATGTGTTAGTTTTCGTATATGATAAGTAATGCAAAATATTTGACAGGAAATAATCACATAGAGTTGTTTGAGTTATAGCCAAATTCATTCGTAGGTCATAGTTGATAAACTTGCCTTTGATCTCAACCAATGCATATAAGCACATAAAATAGTTATATCACACAAGACATTAAAATAACGCGTATCCTAATTGGGGTGACCCTTTTTGAGCCAAGGGTTCAGGCCTAACGATTTTTTGAAGAAAATATATGCTTCCTCAACGTCAACCCATTAACCCTCAACTCATATAGACACAAAAAGGGCATAAATTCCTACAAGAGATAACGAAATAGGGATACAATTTTTAGGGAAAAAGGGGAAATAACATGAAAGAAGATAAGTTCCCGCGCAGGGGAGAATAGAAAAGCTAGCTACTGGAGGCTTCTTCATCTACTTTCTCCTTCTTTGCCTTGTTTACCTCATGTGCTATTTGATACCTATTGATGATAAGGTGACTCCCGCATAATTGTGCCTTGCAGTCGTAAGTCATTTATCCTATGCTGTCGAGTTGGGAGGCCATGCTATCGTCTAAATCGATTAGGCATTGCCTGGCATCATCAGCGTCTTGCCTAGCTCTTTTCAACTCTTCCCTCAATATATGTATGGTCAAAGCGTCTTGCATGTGCATCTGCAGGTGCAAAATTTCACTTTTTTGGAACTCATCTTTTAGCCTGTGAAGCCGAATTTGATGCTAGGATTCAACATCCACAACCTGAGTGGGCACATTTGGTCCCGTATTCAATGCTCCATCGAGGCTCTTTTTCAACCACTCTTTGTAAGTGTCGTTGACTTCAGGTTTATACCCTATACAGAAAGAGACTTTTACCCACTTTTTCCTTCTCTATTTATTTATCATGTAGTCTTTGACTGAGGGCTTACTTTCATCATATTCGGTGAAGAATCTGAGCATAGAATCGATTTGAAGTGTATCCTGCTTGATCTCGAATTGCCTAAGAACTCTGTCAGGATTGTAGAGGTGGGTTCCCCTGAGACCCGGGAGCACTAAAAAAGGCCATTCGCCCTCTCGAATGATGTATTTCCCTGAACGAAGATAGTTAAGGGACCATTGGACATCGCCATCTCTTAATTCTCCAAGAGTCTTAAACCAAAATTCGTGAGATGCTTCTCTTTTGAACTAGTGTAAAAATAACCACATGTCGTGCGATTCTAGCAAATTTCTCCTTGTTTTGTGATCAGGTTGTGCCGTTCTAGGATTCTTCACCAAATGCATCATCATCCACCATTGTAATATAAGGTTGTAGCCTTGAAAGAAATGATTCTCGACTTGATATCTTCCCAAAGCGCGATACATCGGCAACAAAGAAGAGTGCATGGGTCACTGTGACAACCCTCGGATAAATTGTGCCATTTTCCCCCTGCGGAAACACCATGGTTCCAAGTAGGCCTACCGCGAATGCAAAAGCTCTCATTTCCTTCCATTTTGCTTCCGACTCCAATTTATGACCAAATTTGTGAAAAGAGTTGAATCTTCCAAACCGACGGTACAACTCACGAAAAGTGATATTTGCTCCATCCTATTCTCCTAGCCAGGTGTCGTCATCAGTTAAAAATGCTTCCCTGATCTTTTGACGATCCCACACATCCGGGACTAAAATATTTTTATCCAGTGTATCTTTTCTCTTAAAACACATTTCCGTACTCTCGTAGCAAATCGATACCTCTTCAATGGTGGGGGTCAATTCAACATCCCCAAAGCGAAATACCATGTTCTGATCATCCGAAAAAGTTGTTAGTACATGGATCATTTTGGGCCAAGCGTCCATCTCGATCAAAGAAGGAAGATGCCCAATGTGTGTTCTAACAATCTTTCTCTCGTCTGTACCCATGTAATCCCACCACAGTTTCAGGTAATCGTCAGGTTTGGTGACCATCTTGAACTTTTCACGAGAATGCAATTGAGCCATATCTACATAAAAGAAGACAAAATAAACATTTCCCCGACCCCAAAGGATAATGGATTGAATTTAGACAAGCATATATTTCTTCAACACATAAGCATGGTTTATCTGTGATTGACTCTGAGTCAAATAGACATAGGGGAAGTTTTCTAATGGGCCCAATACCCGTCTTAGGCACATGCCTAAAATAGGATTTTGGTTTCGTTCTATCCTCGGTGTCTTGAGTGGGCTTGGACACTGGTTCTCAAGCGGACAACTTGAGTTTGAAAATACAAACAGTGTCAGATAACTCGTGTGCTGATCAGCTGTTCGTATTTCCAACACATTTTGGAATTGAACAACAAGGGCCGGGACATCCACGAAACCCCAAAACAGTTTATAAGATGCAGGAAATGCCATGAGATGCGATAGTTAAACTTTACAAAATCGAAACACATAAACATATAAACAGTTAATCAAAGACGAAATAAAACATTTGGTTAGAACCTAGTTAGATCCCCAGCAGTGTCGCCATTTCTATTTTGCGGAGAAATTTTGACTTTTTGAGAAGAAGAGTCGCCACTTAATGTTGAAAAAGAATTAAGAAACCTTTGTAGAGTTACTTAAGATGATTCAAAACAGGAAAATTGTTTTAAGTTAGAGATTCTAGATAAGCGGTTCCTATTAACGTTTTAGGAAGGTGTTGGGCACCTGAAACATCCGCTAACTTGCGGTTATCCGGACTGTTTAAAAACATATTTTGATTAACTTTGGAGAATCAGTTTGTTGAAAAAGTAATTGATTAAGGCAAAGGTTTTCGCGAAATCAGTTTTTAGCGACTTAGTTAGGGATTTAACTAGGTTCACAAGAAGCATGTAAAACAAATAATCAAAAGGAAAAGGGAGAAGTATTGATTTAGGCTTTAAAGCCTAAACCGTCGAACCTGTCCTAACCTAGTTGGGTTTTTGACCCATTTTCACCTATCCTAATTCTATGTTTCCGAGCCCTTTTTGGCTCGATTTTCACTCCACCTGTATTAAATATAACTTTGGCTTTGAGGCCCCCAAATGAATAAATAAATGAACAAATAAAAAAATAAAAAAATAAAATAGATAAAGACAACAATAAGAATGAATAAATAGATGAATAAAAGAGATTTTAATCTAATTGCCCCTTCAAATAATGGGGTTTAACCCATTCCTTCTTCTTTTGTCTTCTTGCATCCGTATGCAATGAGACGATCTTTTGGACTTAAACCTTCGAGTATAACTCGAAAAAATAGGCTATGTGAGTCCATTAAGAAATGCTAAGAGGATAAGTTCGACTAGAACTCAAAAATGTGTTTATATGCAATGAAAGAGATAAAGAAGATCAATACGCATCCAGAATATCAAAGACAATATAAACAAATAGTATAATAGATCAATAGATGAAAAGGAATTCGTGATGATCCAAAATGAGATAAAGGCAGTAAGTTGAGATACAAAAATGCCAAGGAGGGCAGACAAAAGAATATTTGAGGCTAATTTTGCGGGTTCCAGTGAGCAGGTATAAAAATGATAAGAAAGACACAAACTTCTAAACAAACAATTGAGAAAAAAGAAACATATTCGATCAAAGCATCACAAAGAAAAATATATTTGAAACAAGTGGAATAAAAAAAAAGCAATTTCAGGCAATCTCTTTTGGGGTGGGGAGTCGTACCTAAACTAATTCAAAACTAATCGATCTTCACAATTTGAACAAATCCTTCCATCCTTCTTATCAAATAATGCAAAAGTACCAAAATATAAGATATTGGAGATCCTCAGGATTGGTATTACACAAATTCACTGGCCCCTTGCGATACCATGAAGCAAAGAGACCATGTGAGTTGTGCTTAAATCAATACAATCAAATGCTAAACAGAAAACCCCAAAATAAATAGGACAAGCCCTCAAAATACCAAGCTACTGAAGGTCGCGAGGATGATAAGACAACTCCCCAAAAAAATAAAGAAAAAAAAATCTACTATTTGAAACAACAAGCTTAAAACCGAACATGAAACATCATGACACACAAAACTTGGCTCCTCGATCTATAACATTTTTTGGAGAATGAAGGCGAATGCAACAATTCTCAAAAACTGATCTTGCAAAACTTTTAAGAGTTTTAGACCACGAAGTCAGTCCCTGAACACAAACCAAACTCTAAAAAGAACTTACAAACTACATGGATTTTTGATATTGAAGACTTCAAACAAGACCACATTCATTCTCATTTAACTGTGAAATTCAACTATCAAAGCAGTAATCGTAATGCTATAACCATGCCTAAATGCTATAACAGCAAAACTGGCATCATAATCAAATGCAGGATTCGACTACTGTCCTAAATCTTCAAAAATGGTAACAAGAGAAGGAAAACACACCATGAAGAAGAAACAACAAAAGGAAAGACGCTAACCTTTTTAGGTGCAGAAAATTGAGACTTTGGGCTTTTGTTGGAGTTGCCACCACAAGAAACCAATCATTCGAGAATTCTGACCCAATCGATAGCTTTCAAGGAGCAGCAAACCGAACTCGAGCTATCAGCGGGATGTTATCACCGAGAGCTGATGTTTTCGACTCGAGAATTTCTAGTTAATCAACCAGCCTCAAGAAGAAGAAGTGAACGAGGAGATCTTTAAAAAATAAATTTTGTTTTCAAGATTCCCAATAAAATTTGAACCCCAATCTTCAAACCAAAAATCAATGCTAGCTTTCAAACTAGAAACCTATGAACAGTGACCAGAGAGAAAAAATCGCCCCTGGAAATTTCTAAACCAAAAAATTCGACCCTTCAAAGAAAAAACAAAACCTCTCATTTCAACCCCCTTTTTTTCCCCTTTGGTGAAACAAAGGCCCTCCTATATATAGAAGGTGGAAGAAACGGTCTCCTGGGATTTCAAATTCGTAATCCTTTTTCCAGCTTGGGATTTCTTCAGCAGCTGTACCAATTTGGAAATGGTGGACCAATTAAAAGTGAGCCAAACGAATTTTCACCCGAAACCAATAGAAAACAACCAAATGTGTACCTGGTTCATACTATTATCTCAAAATTTATAGAGCTAAATGTTAGGGGAAACACCTATGCGCGTTCTAGAACATCCTCGAGTCTCGTTCGTACGATTTTGCGTGAGGCGCATAAAGGGATCCATAGACGGGTTGGTTATGAGTTGTTGGGGTTGAAGGTCATTCTTGTTTGTGGTTTTGTGATAAAAAAGATAATAAATGCTGGGCCGGGTAAGAAAGAATGGGTTATTGGGCCGGTTGTTGCTGTGGGTTGATGGCTTATTATTGATGGGCTTCTGGTGGGTGAAGGTAAATGGGCCGGATTTGAGGGTTATTTAATAACCCAAATTAAATCTAATTGGATTATTAAATAACCCTAATTAAATTTAATTGGGTTATTAAATAACCATAATTAAATTTAATTAGATTAAAATAATCATAATTAAATTTGATCGGATTAAAATAATCTCAATCAAGAAAAGGTAACTTTTGGGATTAAGATTGAATTACAATTTAAATGAATTATTTAAATTACAACCAAATCGAATGTCTATTGGTCAATTGCATTATAATTGGGCCAATTTGATTTCAATTAAGGTCATATTTAATTCGTTCGCTAAATTGAATTGCAATCTGACACGAATCAAGTAACAAATTAACCTCGAGCTTCTTAATTTGGTAAAAATCCAACAAATATTCCTCCAAATAAAATATTTTGAGAGCAAATCATATTTAAAACTAAGATTTGATCCATTTGAATTAATTTCAAGTTCAATCAATAAAAATTAAATTTTGATAAAATGTTCATTTAAACAACAAAATTTATACACTCTCGTATATATAAAAATGCAAAAAATGTATGACCGTTAATTAAATGATAAAATCAAATTGAATAAGTAATTTAAACCAGCATTTATTTGAACAAAATAATTGTTGTGATTTTATTTTAAAATTAAAGAAACTCAAAATTAAATTGGATTGCGGAGGACAAAAATTAGGTGTCAACACCGGTTATAACAGAAAATATGAATTAGCCTATTTTGTTTCTTCTTGGTTCTGCTCCGTCTGTAGGCTAATCTTGAGTTGCAATATAATAAGTCTAGATCATCCCTGAACAATTTTTTCTCTGATAAAGAAGCAATCAATATCAATATGTTTTGTTCTCTCATAATATATTGGATTTGCTGCTATTTGTAAAGCAGACTTGCTATCACTAAGTACATCCACAGGTAGCATTACTTCATTTCCAACTTCCTTCATCAGACCTAAGATCCGTACCAACTCTATTGTTACTGCTACTAGACTTTTGAATTCAGCCTCTACTAAGTTTTTGGAAATGGTAGTTTGTTTCTTAGATTTCCAGGACACTATTGATTCTCCAATCTTCACAAAATAGCCAGTTACAGATTTTCTAGTTTGAGGACAAGATGCCTAGTCTACATCACAATAGACACTCACTCTATCATTTGGATTACTGCACAATAGCATACCTTGACCTGGTTGATTCTTGACATATTTCACAACTTTAAGTGTTGCTTCTATGTGTGATTGCTTAGGATCTTGAAGAAACTGACTTAATATTTGAACACAAAAAGCTATGTTTGGTCTTTTCATAGTTAAATACAATAATTTGCCAATCAACTTCTGATAAGTAACTTGATTTGTTGGTGGATCATCTGTAGGTTAACCTAGCCTGACATGCTTATCAAATTGTCTAGAAGTTAGTTTGATGTTGTAGTCCATAGGAGTAACTGCAGGCTTGGCTGTTGTTAAGCCTAACTCAGATAGTAATTCCAGTGTATATTTCTTTTGATTCATCTATATCCCTTTGTCAGAACTTACAAATTCAATACCAAGGGAAAATCTCAGCTTACCTAGATCTTTCATCTTAAAGTTTTGATGTAAAGTTTCTTCGGCTTCCTCTATTAGTTTCAAACTGTCTCCGGTAATCAGTATGCCATCAACATATACTAACAAGAGAGTGACTCCTTCTGATGTCTTTCTGATGTATAATAATGGATTGTATTGGCTTTGAGTGAACTGAGATATTAGCAAAACTTTTGACAACTTGGTATTCCACTTAGGGATTTGAGTAGTTTACATATTGCATTCTCCCTTTGACTACCAAATCACTGAGGTAGATCTATGTATACTTTATCATTTAGATCACTATTTAGGAATGCATTATAGACATTCATTTGGTAAACAAACCACTTATTTCTAGCTGCAGCAGCAAGTATTATTCTAACTGTTTTTATTTTTACAATAGGAGAAAATGTTTTCTTGTAATCAATTCCTTCTCTTTATTCATATCCCTTTGCTACAAGTCTAGCTTTAAATATTTTAACCCCTCCTGAAGCCTTATATTTCACTTTATATATCCACCTGTAATCAATAGGTATCTTTCCTTTAGACAGAGTAACAACCTCCCAAGTATGGATAGAATTCAGGGCTTCTATCTCATTTTTCATTGCTTCCACCGATCTAGGGTCTTTACAGGCTTCAGAGTAGCTTGTAGGTTCAGTAACACATAAAGTTCTCATAATATAATTCTTGTAGGATAAGGAGAGTTTATCATATGTCACATGATTAACAAGAGCATGAGGTACCTTTTTTGTATTTTTGGACACAAAGTCATTCATCTATGTTGGAGCCTTTCTATCTCTGGTTGATATTCTTTGATACACTTGATCCATAGATTGTGTGGGGGTAGAAATAACCTGTTGTTGCTGCTCTTATTAGTTGGTTGAATCAGGAACCCCTTGACTTTTAGTTGCTCTTCTTTGATACACTTGAGTTATAATCTGTGCAGGAGTATGAACAACCTGCACTTGATGCTTTTGTTGATTGGCTAAGTCAGGAACTCCTTGAGATGACACAATTATTGAAATTTGCAGAGGCGTCACAATATCATCTAATACTGGACAATGATCCTCCAATGGGAGTATATGATGAGGTGACTGATTTTGATTCTTGATCACTTTAAATGGGGATATATCTTCCCTAAATGAAACATCTTTACACACATAGAAGATATTTGTAGACATATCATATACCACAGATCCTTTTTGAGTGATAGAGTACCCCATCAAGATACTTGCCCTTGCTTTATTCATGAGCTTATCTGTAACACCCCGTACTTAATTACGTGCATTAGCCATTGTTATATGTGTTGGAGTATATGTATTGATCCTAAGTTAGGTATATATGAGTATTGATTATTTTGAGATGGTTTCAAGTGTATAGTTTGATTATATGTGTATAGGAAGCGACCTTATTTATACCGGAATTTGCCCGTCGATGTTTCCATACGAAGGTTATTGAATAAGCTTTCCGAAGATATAAAGATTTTCAAAAACGGATAAGTTTCGGATATAAGCGAGCACGTTCGAAACTATAAAACGGTGGCCGGGATGTGAACAGTAAAATTGCAGGAAAATTTCCAGTTTTTGGGTCAACTTTGAACGATCATAACTCCCTCAATATAATGAACTGGGCAAGCTACCACATATCAAAAGAAAGATCTTTGAGTATTATTTCTAATGAAATTAGTTTCATCCAAATCCAACATCTGAGTAAGGAGTTATACTCGTTCTACTTCAGCCTCTCAAAACAGATTTTTGTGAACAGTAAATTAGCAGGAAAATACTGAGGCTTGCCAGTTTTTGAGTCAACTTTGAACGATCATAACTCCATCAATATAATGAACTGGGAGAGATACCACATATCAAAAGAAATATCTTTGAGTCTTCTTTCCAATTCAATTGGTTTCAGCCAAATTCAACATCTGCGTAAGGAGTTATACGCGTTTTACTTCAGCCTCTCAAAATAGATTTTTAGGGTCAACTTCAAACGATCATAAATCCTTGTACAGGACGAACTGGGTGGCCTAATTTATATTAAATGAAATAACTTTGAATTATCTTTACAATGATACCAATTTCACCCAAATCCGATATCGGAGCAAAAAGTTATGGTCTATCTACTTCAGCTTGTCAAAACAGTCCACCGGAGGACATATTTGACATTATTTAAATTTTAAGGGCACTTTGGTCATTTTCTATTGTATTATGGACGGGAATATGTGTATATATACATGTATATGAGTTCAAAAACTCATATTCATCATCAATTATAGTAAAGAACAAACCCTAGCCTAATTTTCAACTCTAATTATCTTGTGATTCAACCGTGGAAAGTCCAAATTGATTCCGTAGTTGTGTTCATCATCTCAAGGGCTTCGAGAAGCACCCCTTATTTGTGCCAACAGGACTTCAAAACCCAAAGGGCCATTCTATGGTAAGGATGTAAATTATGTTGGTGTTATTTATATGGATATGTATGTATATATATATGTGCATGTGAACATAAGAAGTATGTTATTTGATTGTTGTTGAAAGATGATTGGAAATGATGTTGGATCATTCTTGTGCATGGTTGGATTATGTTGAATTGTGAAGGGATGATGTGGTATTGATGATATGGTATTGAAATGATGATTATATATATATATATATATAGACATAAACCTATTGTTCAAGTTGGTTTTTGGAATGCTTTGCAAATATTGGTTGTATGGAATTATGGAAGAGAATTGTGGTGTTGGGTTGCTAATACTAGATGCCAAATATTTCATTTTAGATAAGTGATTTGTAAAGGCGGGAAGTTGTGTTGAATTGGTATCCGAATCTACAATGAGGTATGTAAAGCATACTCAAACGATGTTCTTTGGCATGAAAACACCAATGTTCCATCAAGTAAGATTCCGAGGTTATCCAAACACATGTATTGTTCTACATTACCAATGAAGTTGTTTCAATTCTATAAAGTGTCAAAATGTTTCATTGATATACCAAGAGACTCCTATTTCATTGTTGTGATATTGATGATTCTGAAACATACTGTTGATGTACCAATGAGTCCTTATTACATCGTTATTGTATAGAAGGTCTATTACTTGATTCCTATTGATGTATCATTGTTCCAAAGGTACTATGTTGGCATGAATACTAATGTAATAATCTCAAAAGATTTTGAACTAAGTTATTGGAAAAATCTCTTATGTGTTACTTGATATACGTGTGGGTGGTATCCCAGGGGCATAAGCCTAGCATGGGTTGATCCCAATTGATATGTACTGGGGGCAGCCTAATGATCACAGTATGGTACAGTATTGATTATTGTTAGGTGGTTGGAGGTTCGGGAGGAGGAGGTAATGGCGAATAATAATTGTAAAGAATGAAATGAACGAATGTATACCGTTCCACAAATGTGTTTGTATTCAAGAACCCAATTCAGATTAATAATAATGTACATGATCCTAAAAGTGTTTATGAAGTGTGGTTCACTTCTATTATGATTTATTTACATGTGTATGATTTTCTTGATCCCCCATATCACATATGATTATTTACAGTTTTACATACTCAGTACATATTTCGTATTTACAGCTTTATATAGTGATGTTATATTCGTATATGGGGTGGCCCCGACGGCCAAGTATTATATATATGTATATATATATTTGTGCGTGTTGTGCTGATATAGGTAATTAAACCCTTTTATATGCAGCGAAGTGCTGCCCAAATTTTTGGTGACATGTAAGTGAAAGTACAGGTATTTGAACGGGTTCTCCCGGGCCTTCTCGGCTTCGGGTGCCAGTCCGGCCCGATGGGATTTTGGGTCGTGACAAAAGTGGTATCAGAGCGGTTCGTCCTAGTGAGTCTACAAAGCTGTGTCTACGTAGAGTCTTGTTTATCGGTGTGTTGTGCACCACATATATAAACAGGAGGCTATGGACATTGAGGAATTGTTTCTTTTATTCATGTCTTAGATCGTGCGATAGAGCTTATATTGTATATGAAGTCATAGTTGACCACTGAATCAGTTTGTTTCTCTTATTATAGTAATGATGCCGGTTACTAGAAGCAAGAATACCGGTAAGCAAGTAGATGTGGCTGCCGGAGAGGGGACTAGTAAGTCACCCACTATACCAGCTAATCAAAGTGAGGCTCCAGCTGAGCATGCATCAGAAACTTCCCCCAGTCCAGAAGAAATAAGGGGGAGGAGAACTATATCCCCAGAGCCACCTATTAATGTTGTTGATCAAGATCTTAGAAATGCAGTGCAACTTTTGACTCGTATAGTTGCTGGGCAAGTCCAAGGGCAAGCCATTCCTGTCGCGGGTTCTAGCAGTACTGATAGGGCGGCTAGTCTTCGGACGCAAGATTTTCTTAAGATGGATCCGCCTACTTTTACCGGATCTGATCTTAACAAAGATCCGCAGGACTTTATTGATCAAATCCAAAGGGCCCTAGAGGTGATGCATGTATCGGGCAGAGAGACAGTGGAGTTAGCCGCGTATAGATTCAAAGGTGAGGCTATATATTGGTATGTAGACTGGAAATGGTCGAGGGGCATTGATGCACCCCCATCCACTCGTCAGGCCCGTGCAGATCAGTTCTTAAATCTTCGGTAGGGTAATACAAGTGTGAGGGAGTATAGTCTTCGATTTAATTCCTTGTCCAGATATGCTCCTAATGTTATAGCTACTATGGATGACAGAGTTCATCGGTATGTGAACGGATTGGATCCGTATTTGGTTAGGGATTGTACTATTGCTGCACTGAATAAAGATATGGATATAGCTAGGATCCAAGCATTTGCACAGAAAATGGAAGATCAGAGGCAGAGAAGAAGAACGCAGGAATTTGAAAGCGGATCTTCTAAGAGGTCCAGATCTACAGGACAGTTTATGGCTCCACAGGGAGGTTTTAGACCTCAATTTTCTGCTAGACCACCTAGGCCATTATTTTCTTATTCTGCAGCTAGTGCTCCACCACAGCATCAGGGGTTCAGAGGCAGTCAAATTGGGCAAAGTGAGGGTCATAGTTCGCGATCAGTGGGTTATCATGGGCAAGGGAATATGATCCAACTGATACATCCTCGAGAGCCATGCAATAAATGTGGAAGGAATCATATGGGCGCATGTAGAATGGGAACAAATATTTGTTATTGGTGCGGTATGACGGGGCATATGATGAGAGAATGCCCACGAAGGGGCGCAGGTGGTGTAGCATGACCTTCGAGATCAGCTGTTGCATCATCGTCACCGGTATCTTATTCTGGTAGAGGCGCACGACCCGTGGGTCACGCTAGAAACGAAACAAGAGTCGCCAGTTCCAGCGGGATTCAGAATCGCACTTATGCTTTAGCGGATCGACAGAATCTAGAGGCTTCCCTAGATGTGGTTACGGGTACGTTGTCCATATTTTCATTTGATGTATATGCTCTAGTTGATCCCAGTTCTACATTATCGTATGTTACTCCTTTGGTTGCTGGAAAGTTCAAAAGAACCCCTGAATTGTTAGATAAGTCGTTGGAAGTGTCTACCCCGGTTGGGGAATCTATTATTGCTAGAAGGGTTTATAAAGATTGTGTAGTATCTGTGTGTGGTCGAGACACGATGGCCAATCTCGTGGAACTAGAAATGGTAGATTTTGATGTTATAATGGGTATGGATTGGTTGGCGTCTTATTATGCCAAAATTGACTGTTGTACAAAAAAGATGTATTTACATTTTCCGAATGAAGCAGTTATTGAATGGCAAGGTAAGATTGGCGCACCAAAAGGTAGATTTATTTCTTATTTCAAAGCAAGAAAAATAATTTCCAAGGGATACCTATATCATTTAGTTAGAGTAAGGGATACAGAAGCGGAGCCACCAACTCTTCACGCTGTTCTAGTGGTAAATGAATTTCCTGATGTATTTCCTGAAGATCTTCTAGGTCTGCCTCCTGAACGAGAAGTAGAGTTTAGTATTGATGTAATACCAGGCACCCAACCAATCTCCATTCCTCCATATAGAATGGCCCCAGCAGAATTGCGAGAATTGAAAGAGCAATTGAAAGATTTGCTTGAGAAGGGATTCATAAGGCCTAGTATGTCCCTCTGGGGAGCACCGGTGTTATTTGTGCGCAAAAAGGATGGCTCGCTGAGGATGTGTATTGATTATCGGCAATTGAATAAGGTGACTATTAAGAATAAATATCTTCTCCCAAGAATTGATGATTTATTTGATCAGTTACAGGGCGCCAAGTGCTTTTCTAAGATTGATTTGAGGTCAGGTTACCACCAAGTGAGGGTCAAAGAAAAAGATATACCCAAAACAGCTTTCCGAACAAGGTATGGTCATTATGAGTTTCTAGTTATGTCATTTGGGCTAACAAATGCACCTGCAGCTTTTATGGATTTGATGAATAGGGTGTTTAAGCCATTCCTGGATGTATTTGTGATAGTTTTTATAGATGATATTCTAGTTTATTCTAGATCAGAAGAGGACAATGCCAATCACTTACGATAGACATTGCAGACTCTTCGTGATTGTAAGCTTTATGCAAAGTTCTCTAAATGTGAGTTTTGGTTAAAGTCGGTGGCATTTTTGGGTCATATTGTATCTAGTGAAGGGATAAAGGTTGATGCTCAAAAGATAGAAGCTGTGAAGAACTGGCCAAGGCCCACAACGCCGACGGAGATTCGTAGTTTTCTCGGGTTGGCCGGTTATTATAGGAGGTTTGTTAAAGACTTTTCTTCCATTTCAGCACCTTTAACCAAGCTAACGCATAAAGCATCCAAGTTCCAATGGAATGATACGTGTGAGGAGAGTTTCCAAGAATTGAAAAATAAGTTGACTTCTACACCTGTGTTGGTACTTCCAGAAGGTACAGAAGGGTATACAGTGTATTGTGATGCTTCTAGAATTGGTTTAGGATGTGTATTGATGCAGCATGGTAAGGTAATAGCATATGCTTCTAGACAATTGCGGCCACATGAGAAAAATTATCCTACACACGATCTTGAGCTGGCAGCGGTTATCTTTGCTTTAAAAATATGGCGCCACTATTTATATGGGGTTCATGTTGATATATATACTGATCACAAGAGCTTACAATATATTTTCAGTCAGAAGGATCTAAATATGAGGCAGCGAAGGTGGATGGAACTATTAAAAGATTATGATGTCGATATTTTGTATCATCCAGGGAAAGCAAATATAGTAGCTGATGCATTAAGTCGTAAGGCTATGATGATGCCTATAGAAAGGCAAGGGATGGTTAAAGATCTTCACCAGTTAGCTAGTTTGGGAGTTCGCCTTCTTGAAACTCCGGACAAAGAGCTTATCGTACATAATGCTGCAGAATCTTCATTAGTAGCTGAAGTGAAAGAGAAGCAATATGCAGATCCTATTTTATTACAGCTTAAGGAGAACGTTCAGAGTTGTGCAACCAAGGCATTTGAGCTTACGCGAGAAGGAGTACTTCAGTGCCAAAACCGATAGTGTGTGCCGGATGTAGACGGGCTAAGAAAGAAGATTATGACAGAGGCACATTTTTCAAGGTATTCCATTCATCCAGGATCAACCAAAATGTATCAAGATTTGAAAGATATGTATTGGTGGAATGACATGAAAAGGAACATCGCAGAATTTGTAGCTGAATGTCCAAATTGCCAACGAGTTAAAGTGGAACATCAAAAGCCCGGAGGCTATATGCAATGCATAGATCTTCCAACTTGGAAGTGGGACATGATCAACATGGATTTTGTTACAGGTTTGCCTCGTACAGCTCGGAAACTTGATTCTATATGGGTGATTATGGATAGGCTTACTAAATCCGCACATTTCTTACCCGTTAAGACCACTTACACAGTTGAAGAATATTCGAAGCTGTATGTTAAAGAAATAGTTTGATTACATGGAGTGCCAACTTCTATTATATCAGATCGGGGAACTCAATTTACTGCAAACTTTTGGAAGTCTTTCCAACGGAGTTTGGGAACACAAGTGAATCTGAGTACAACTTTTCACCCTCAGACGGATGGACAAGCAGAGCGCATCATTCAAACACTTGAAGATATGCTACAAGCATGTGTTATAGATTTTAAAGGCAGCTGGGATGATCATTTACCTCTTATTGAGTTTGCCTACAATAATAACTATCATTCAAGTATCAAAATGGCACCATATGAAGCTTTATATGGGAGGAAGTGTAGATCACCAATAGGATGGTTCGAAGCGGGTGAAACTCTTATGTTCGGACCGGATCTTGTGTATCAAGCCATAGAAAAAGTCAAGGTGATTCAGCAACGGTTGAAAACAGCCCAAAGTTGACACAAGTCATATGCGGATAGTAGAAGAAGAGGGCTAGAGTTTTTGTTAGGAGATTGGGTATTTTTGAAGGTATCGCCAATGAAAGGGTTGATTAGATTTGGTAAGAAAGGAAAGTTGAGTCCACGATATATAGGCCCGTATAAGATTATTCGAAGATGTGGGCAAGTTGCTTATGAATTAGAGCTACCCCAGGAACTCTCATCAGTGCATCCAGTATTTCATGTATCGATGCTTCGAAAGTGCATCGGAGATCCGTCCCTTATTACTTCTACTGAAGATGTGCAAGTAACAGAAGATCTTACCTATGAGGAGATGCCTATTGCTATATTAGATCGTCAAGTTAAGAAGTTGAGAAATAAAGAAGTAGCATCGGTGAAAGTACTTTGGAGAAATCAACAAAGGGAAGAGATTACATGGGAAGCGGAGGAAGCAATGAAATCGAAATACCCTTATTTGTTCAAAGGTGAAAAAGAAGTGCAAGGAGTGGAACTGGGACACTAACAAGTAAGTTTTTACATATGCATAACATCTATATGATGACGTGAATATCAATTATGAATTCGAACTTGTTTCGGCTAAATAACTACATTAACATTCGAGGACGAATGTCCTTAAGGGGGGAAGGATGTAACACCCCGTACTTAATTACGTGCATTAGCCATTGTTATATGTGTTGGAGTATATGTATTGATCCTAAGTTAGGTATATATGAGTATTGATTATTTTGAGATGGTTTCAAGTGTATAGTTTGATTATATGTGTATAGGAATCGACCTTATTTATACCGGAATTTGCCCGTCGATGTTTCCATACGAAGGTTATTGAATAAGCTTTCCGACGATATAAAGATTTTCAAAAACGGATAAGTTTCGGATATAAGCGAGCACGTTCGAAACTATAAAACGGTGGCCGGGATGTGAACAGTAAAATTGCAGGAAAATTTCCAGTTTTTGGGTCAACTTTGAACGATCATAACTCCCTCAATATAATGCACTGGGCGAGCTACCACATATCAAAAGAAATATCTTTGAGTATTCTTTCTAATGAAATTGGTTTCATCCAAATCCAACATCTGAGTAAGGAGTTATACTCGTTCTACTTCAGCCTCTCAAAACAGATTTTTGTGAATAGTAAATTAGCAGGAAAATACTGAGGCCTGCCAGTTTTTGGGTCCACTTTGAACGATCATAACTCCATCAATATAATGAACTGGGAGATATACCACATATCAAAAGAAAGATATTTGAGTCTTCTTTCCAATGCAATTAGTTTCATCCAAATTCAACATCTGCGTAAGGAGTTATACGCGTTTTACTTCAGTCTCGCAAAATAGATTTTTAGGGTCAACTTCAAACGATCATAACTCCTTGTACAGGACGAACTGGGTGGCCTAATTTATATGAAATGAAAGAACTTTGAATTATCTTTACAATGATACCAATTTCACCCAAATCCGATATCGGAGCAAAGCGTTATGGTCTATCTACTTCAGCTTGTCAAAACAGTTCACCGGAGGACATATTTGACATTATTTAAATTTTAAGGGCACTTTGGTCATTTTCTATGGTATTATGGACGGGAATATGTGTATATATACATATATATGAGTTCAAAACTCATATTCATCATCAATTATAGGAAAGAACAAACCCTAGCCTAATTTTCAACTCTAATTATCTTGTGATTCAACCGTGGAAAGTCCAAATTGATTCCGTAGTTGTGTTCATCGTCTCAAGGGCTTCGAGAAGCACCCTTATTCGTGCCAACAGGACTTCAAAACCCAAAGGGCCATTCTATGGTAAGGATGTAAATTATGTTGGTGTTATTTATATGGATATGTATATATATATATATATATATATATATATATATATATATATATATGCATGTGAGCATAAGAAGTATGTTATTTGATTGTTGTTGAAAGATGATTGGAAATGATGTTGGATCATTCTTGTGCATGGTTGGATTATGTTGAATTGTGAAGGGATGATGTGGTATTGATGATATGGTATTGAAATGATGATTATATATATATATATATATACACATAAACCTATTGTTCAAGTTGGTTTTTGGAATGCTTTGCAAATATTAGTTGTATGGAATTATGGAAGAGAATTGTGGTGTTGGGTTGCTAATACTAGATGCCAAATATTTCATTGTAGATAAGTGATTTGTAAAGTCGGGAAGTTGTGTTGAATTGGTATCCGAATCTACAACGAGGTATGTAAAGCATACTCTAACGATGTTCTTTGGCATGAAAACACCAATGTTCCATCAAGTAAGATTCCGAGGTTATCCAAACACATGTATTGTTCTACATTACCAATGAAGTTGTTTCCATTCTATAAAGTGTCAAAATGTTTCATTGATATACCAAGAGGCTCCTATTTCATTGTTGTGATATTGATGATTCTGAAACATACTGTTGATGTACCAATGAGTCCTTATTACATTGTTATTGTATAGAAGGTCTATTACTTGATTCCTATTGATGTATCATTGTTCCAAAGGTACTATGTTGGCATGAACACTAATGTAATAATCTCAAAAGATTTTGAACTAAGTTATTGGAAAAATCTCTTATGTGTTACTTGATATACGTGTGGGTGGTATCCCAGGGGCATAAGCCTAGCATGGGTCGATCCCAATTGATATGTACTGGGGGCAGCCTAATGATCACAGTACGGTACAGTATTGATTATTGTTAGGTGTTTGGAGGTTCGGGAGGAGGAGGTAATGGCGAATAATAATTGTAAAGAATGAAATGAACGAATGTATACCGTTCCACAAATGTGTTTGTATTCAAGAACCCAATTCAGATTAATAATAATGTACATGATCCTAAAAGTGTTTATGAAGTGTGGTTCACTTCTATTATGATTTATTCACATGTGTATGATTTGCTTGATCCCCCATATCACATATGATTATTTACAGCTTTACATACTCAGTACATATTTCGTACTGACGTCCCTCACGGGGGACCTACATTTCATGCTGCAGGATCAGGTACTTCAGCTCATTCACAGCATAGATAGGAGCCAGGTCATACAGCTGTTGTTGGTGAACTCCAGTTTGCTTCGGAACTTTCCGAGTCGGTTTCTTATATTTTGTTATTGTACAGGAGTCATGTGTGGGCGGGGGTTGGTCCCGACCCTAGTTATTTCATGTATATCCTAGAGGCTTTGTAGACATAAAGAAGGGTAAAGTCATGGAAGTTTATATAGTGATGTTATATTCGTATATGGGGTGGCCCCGACGGCCAAGTATTATATATATGTATATATATTTGTGCGTGTTGTGCTGATACAGGTAATTAGACCCTTTTATATACAGCAAAGTGCTGCCCAAATTTTTGGTGACATGTAAGTGAAAGTACAAGTATTTGAACGGGTTCTCCCGGGCCTTCTCGGCTTTGGGTGCCAGTCCAGCCCGATGGGATTTTGGGCCGTGACATTATCATAATCATTCATCACTTTGACATAGCACAGACACCCCATTACTCTTAGATGATCATAGTTTGTCCTTTTTTTCCATATAGCTTCTCATAAGGGGTTAAAAATTAAATAACTAAACTAAACAATCTGTTGATAATATATACTGCAGTTAGAACACATCACCTCAGAATCTTATTAAAATTTTAACCTAAAATTTGATAGCTCTTGTTACCTCTAGAATGTGTCGATATTTTTCTCTCAACACCATTTTACTGAGGTGAATATTCACATGTAGTTTGATGAATTATACCATTATCTTGGAACAATCTTTGACATAATGAGTTGACAGACTCAGTACTATTATCAGTCCTAACCACTTTGACATTCTTCTCAAACTGAGTTTTGACATACACAAGAAACTGTTGTATTTGAATAAAGGCATTTAATTTAAGATTCAATAGAAATATCCAAGTAAATCTAAAAAAATCATCAACCAGTGTTAGAAAGTTTCTGTGTCACACCCTTTTTTTAATCAAAAAGATTATTCATTTTAAAGTTTGAAAGGGTTTTTACTATTAAGTGACAAAAGAAAATAATTTGTTTCGAAAAGGGTTGTTTATATTCAAAAATCAGAGTCGCCACTTGGCATAAATCGGGTGTGCTAAGTCACCCTTGGATATTTTTTTTCAAAATGGTTTTGACTCTTTAAAACTGATCCGCGAACAGAGATTCCGGTTAAGAAATTCTGTTGATCGAGGGGAAGGTGTTAGGCACCTTTCGGTCTCATAGTTCTACCGCGATCACTTCGTAGAGTATATATCAGCTAGTAGACACTATGAAATATATAAACAAGCAAACAAACAAATCAAACCAAATCAAAACAAGTCCAAAACAATAATGTCCAATCCAATTATTACAGACCGAGAATAAAAAATGCTGAAAAGAAAATCTTAGACTATCCTAAACTATGCTTTACCTGATGCCTCGGGCCTTGATAACAAACCTCTTTTGTATACATGATACTTCAGGACATTCTCCAGTGAATAAGTACATAAGACCTCGGGCATTCCTCGATAAAATGAATACAATTTTGTGCATTAAAATAGAAAGAACCATTCACAGACATTCACACATTCTACAAATCACCATTCCTAAGTTTTCCTACCAAAATTATATTTGCCTATAAATTGTCGGTCTAAACATGATACTATCAAATTCGATAAGATTAATGTTCATTTCAAATCAACTCAATCAATGCACCAATCCGAGCCAATACTCATTTTTATTGCTTTTTCAATTTCGGCCCAAATAATCGATTTAAATTCTTAATGAGATATCATTTCATCATACAACCCATGATCAAGGAAATCAAACAATGAATCAAAACAAATAGTTATTAACCACCAACAAGGATCAACCAACACACATTATTCAAATCAATATTTAAATCAATGTATCGGATATTATCAACAATGAAATAAAAAAGGTAAAGAGTAGAATTGGACCTTAATTTGATGCTTTCAAACTCAAATATTATTCGAATGAAAATGATCAAATTTGAAGATAAAACCGCATTCAAAGAACTTGAGTCGAACCTCAACAATGGACGAAATCAACTAGGTATCAAGGAATTGCAACCCGAAAATATTTAAAACCAATGGTAACTTTAATACGAACACCCCAAATCTCAGTTTTTGAACTGATCATAGCAAACTCCGCTGGAATAGGAGTTGGGTCACTGTTTGTGCCTTGTCGAAGCTTCGACAGACCACGCAGTCAATAAAAATGACATTTCTCGACTAGATCTTGCCAGAAAATCAGAAACAGAAGTGGGTTTAGAGTTTGTGGGTTGTTCTCCGGCAGCCTTCACCGGAACGGCACCGACAAGAGACTCCGATGAATATTCTGACGGTATTTCGGTGAAAATTCACCAAAAATTATTGGCCACTACCTATTATCTCTGCTCCATATCTTTTTCTCTCTCTAATTTTTATGATTTTTCCTCAGTTCCTCTCTTCATCTCATGCCATTTTCACTTCTTTTTCATTATTTTCACTATGTGTTGTGTGTGTATGAGTTTTTTATGATTTTTGTGTGTGTTCATATGGAATCAAAAAAATAGAATTCTCCGTGTTTATGTAAATATGTATATGATGTGTAGTGTGCGTATATTGATGATGGTGGGTGGAGAATAGTTGCTGTGTATCCCCCTTTTTTGTAAGCTGACTGTGTGTATATAAAATGAAAAAAAATATTGAGGTCTGTGTAGTGATGGAGGGTGTTATGGGGGCAGGGCTGGGGTAATGAGGGGTAGGGGGTATGTAGGTAGAAAGAGGGTATGGGGTAGGGGTGTAAAGTGGCCAAATTAGTTAGGGTGGGTGGTGAATTTGTTGAGAGTTTGTTATTTAGATTCTTATGGGGGGAAATTATTAAATGGGTGAGGGTGTATGATAAGGTGAAGCAAAAAAATGAATAAATTAAATTTTTGGGAGGGACAAAATTATGTATTTACAATATGTTGCCATTCATAGTAGGTACTTTGTAAGGTCCCCACAAATCCATTGCACAAGATTAAAACAACATTTACTTTGAATGCTACTTTGCAAAAATGGTAATCTAGTCTGTTTGGCACTATGATAGATACTACATTGTTTTATTCTATTTTCTATTACTTAAGACCCAGAAAAAACTCTTTTCAGCACTCTAGTTGAAGCATGTCCCAACCTTTAATTCCACAAATCCACTTCAGCTTGAGTTCTTTCCATAGTCCCTTCAGTAGTTGCTTTTGTTGCTATTTCAACCTCTTTTTTATTGATCTACAATCAGATATAGACCTACATCAAGCTTACTAATCCCCCCACCTTTCCAGTATAAAGATTTTGGAAAACACAGAAATCAGAAAAGAAATTTATTGAACAATGCCATTCCTTAGTCACTTGAGACACTGATAGAAGACTACATGTAAACTGTGGAATGTGATAGACATTTATGATGTTGTTTCCTTCTAATATGCAGCTAGTTCCCACATGAGTGACCATTATAGTGTCACCATTTGGTAAATATACTCTCTTTGTTTTTTGTAACTCTGTAACAGTCTTGTTGAGTAATAGTTTTGAGTCACCACCTATATGATTAGTAGCACCAATATCTATAATCCATTTTTGTGAATCAAAGAAAGATAAACAAGCAGATATACTTGCACTTTCTACATTTGCAGAGTCAGTAGATGGGTTGACAGAGTTAATCTTATTAATTATTTACAAGATTTTCTCATATTGTTCTTTGGTAAAGGTTGCATTCCCCATCTGACTCAATTGTGTTATCTAGTTATCTGAACACTTTTATAGAGATTTTACACGAGAATATTGTCCTGTATATTGATCACAACCACCTTGATCTGCTGGATATTCATGAGAACCCAAAGACACATTATAAGTTGTGTTAGTTCCTTCATGCCTGAACTTCTTCTTGACCTTATATCCTGAGGATAACCAATTAACTTCCAGCAGTTCTCCTAACTATGCTCTTTGATTTTACGGAAATCACATTGTAAAGTAAAGTTTTTCTTGAACTTTTGGGTCTGACTTCCACTTGTTCCATTTCTTACATACATAACTAGATCAAGACCCTTTTTAGTAGCTGTGGGATTCATTTCCAAGATTCTTGCTTGATTTGCAACAGACTTGTGACTTTCATTACTGATTATCATTTCATAAGCCTGGTTGACATTTGGTAGAGGGGTCATAGTAAGATTTGACTCCTTGATTGTGTGTAGGACTCATTCAAACCCATAAGGAACTGAAATAACTTTAGTTTTTGCAGATGTAACACACACTCCTTTGATTTTTCACATTCACACCCAAGTGCACGCACAAGAGCCTTAAATTCTTCCCACAAATCTTTAATACACTGAAACAAAAGCAGTTCATTGAGACAACATAACTATCTCTTTATGTAGATTAAAGGTTCTGGCCACATCAGTCTTATTAAACCTCTCATGCAGCTCATTCCAGATCACACTTGCAACTGAAACATTTATTATTCCACCTAGTAACTCTTTAGAAACAGAGTTCATAATCCAAGACAATATAATGGTATTTACCCTTTCCCAGTGATTTCCTAATTCAGTAGAGAATTTGTCTTTAAAGTATGTTCCATCAACAATACCCAACTTGCTTCTCCTTAATAGAGCTATACGCATGGTTCTAAACCATATTAAGAAATTTTCAACCCCAAATAATTGGAAAGAGATGAATTGAATTCCACTTACATTCGAGGGGCTGAGAAAGAGGGGATGATTATAATCCAATGTACTGGGAGTAACTCTGGAAGATTCACCAGTTTCAACACCACCGTTATTATTCACCATTATTGCCCTTGTAATCTTGATTCAAGAATTCTTCAACTTATTTTGAAATGAACTGCAATTAATAGACCGATACTTCAGAATCAACATCACCATTATTATTCACCATTGTTGCCCTTGAAATCTTGATTCAAGAATTCTTCAACTTATTCTGAAATGAACTGCACTTAATAGACCAGTGCTTCAGAATTGATTTGCTTACTAGATTTTCTAGCGAGAAAGCTCTGATACTATGTAATTTTACTGGATAACAGTAGGAGGAGGAGGAGGAGGAGGGGGAGAGGAGGAGGAGGAGGAGGAGGAGGAGGAGGAGGGGGAGGAGTTAGGAGGAAGAAGAGGATGATTATTAGAGATAGAATAGTAAACTTGTTTTTATTATTCTTCAATGTACATAGGATTTCTATAGTTATAAACTTGTACATGCGCTACCAACTAACTATCTAATAACTGTCCATGTAACTAACTGCTGAACAACCAGTTATAACAGAAAATGTGAATTAGTCTATTTTGTTTCTTCTTGATTCTGCTCCACTTTTCATATATTCAACACAACTTCTTTCAAATAAAGAGTAACTTTTAAGTTAGACATGTAGTTGGAGGAGAGCATAATTTTATTAACTTATCTATGACTATGTTAATCTTTATGTAAAAGGGATCTTTACACGAATAGCTGGTCGGATTCACTGCTTATACTTTCTAGTCATATGCATATATGATGACATAATTATAATCAGAATAAGCCAAGTCAAATGATACTCCCACACAAGAAAAGAAAACAAAGAACATATTTTAGAAAATTCACAAAATTCCCAAGTATTGTTTCGAGCAAAATTTTCAAACTTTATATGTTTGAGATAAATTCTATTCCTTCTTCTTTAATTGAGTGTAAACATGTGAAAAAAATTATAGTGTTGGAGTCATCCTTATTGAGCTAGTTGATTCTTGACTTGATTTTTCAGAAGTCATCGTCATATCTAGACTTGATTCAGATAAAACTTATCTCACATGCAAATTTTTGCAACTTCGACCGTTTATGTCTGAAGCATCTAAAACTTGTTTAAAAAACTTATAAATTTTGGCTATGCCTAAAATATAGATCCCAAAATGGGCTATATGTTTAGTTCCCTCGAAACTCTCCAACTCATCTTAACTTATTCCAAACATATTGACCCGAAAAAACTAGGGAGGGTGAATTATAACACCTTCATTGACTTAGTTAATTTTTACTTGCTGAATATGACCTAATTAATCAATTTTCAGTTCCCATTTTTTAAAAAATCAGGCGAAAACTATCAAGAACACATATAATAATGTCCTTTGTTTCTCAAGAATACTGGCTCTATCAAAAACATAAAAACTCAAATTTAAACAAAATAAGAAGGAAAAATTGCTTGGAGAAAACAAAATTAGTACCAGTAATGATTGATGCGATTCCACAACCAATCTGCACACTCAGGAAGTAGACAGATACCCACTAACCTGAAATCTAATATAAAATGTAATTATTCGTTTGGCAAAAAATCTCAGTAATTGTTTTTTCTAATTATACATCTTGATGTTGATTTATCACCTAAGCCGCAAAAATTGTTTTTCTTATGTACCACTCAACATTTTTGACTTATCACTGTACACTTCACTTGACTTACCAATGTAATGAACTTGTTATCGTAGGCTATTTATGATTTATTCTAGGTTGCGAATTAATGCTAAAGTTTATATGACTTGATTGCATAAATTTTTTTAATAACATCAGTCACTACCATACTATACTTGAACTCTTATACCGTATTCAAAAGAATAACTAATAGTGAACTTGTTAGCGTAGGCTACTTCCCATTTATTTTTAGGTTATGAATTAATGCTAGACAGCTAGAGTTTATATGACTTGATTGCGTTAACATTTTTAATTCCATCAGTCATCACCATACTAAACTTGAAGTCTTATACCGTATACATACAAAAGAATAACTAACTAAAAGCTCTACAGAAAATGTTGATTGACTTTTACTTCTCTAGAAAATTGACAAGCAATAATGTCACACTTTGGTAGTATAAAAACATAGTACAAGCAAACTCTTAAATGGAGCTCAGATCCGTAGAGGATTAGTCCTTGCCTGTCAGGCCGGAGGATACCCTGAGAAACCAAAAAAAAAAAAAACATAGTACAATATGATGGTGTATACTAATATTAATTAGGTCCATGGTCCAATAATCTCGTGGAATTTAGCTTAAAATACTAATTTATCACTGTATTTAGTTTTGCGTCAAATCAATGTTTCTCAACTATTCATGGAAAAAAATTAAATATTCCATGGAGGCCATCAAACTTTCACATATTCAATTAAAATGAAAATGAAAGCCCTCTAAAAGTCTTTATTCAAACATTGGAAAATAACAGGCTTATCATCCCTCCACCTTATTGACAACTACATATGAAAATAAATCAAGAATCTCAATGACTAATCACCTAAATCATATTAACTTCATTATTGTTTTCCTAAGATCAAGAAAGTCCATTAATACATCAAGATACAAATTTTCTTTGACCTATCAATGGCCATGAACACAAACCAAACTGCAGATTGTTGGTATTTTTGTGATGCAACATGTCCTTATGCTTGTTATCCTTACGTAGATTTGGATTATTACATACCTCCACCACCACCAACACCGTTGCCGCGGCCGCAATTAAGCAGCAAACATCATCAGAACATAACACCTTTTGTAATAATATCTGTTGCCTTGTTTGCTAGCTTGTTCATTCTTGTCAGCTACTATTTGATCATTGTCAAGAATTGTTTGAATTTTAACAGGAGAAGAACCCCATCACCACAAGATGAAGAAGTTTTCGATGAAAATCGAGCTCCTATTATTGATCATCCAATTTGGTACATCAACACTATAGGTCTTCAGCCATCTGTTATTGATAAGATTACTGTTTTGAAGTACAAAAGAGGGGATGGTATAGTTGAAGGAACAAATTGTTCTGTTTGTTTGAATGAATTTCAGGATGATGAGTCTCTTAGATTACTACCAAATTGTAAACATGCCTTTCATATTCGTTGTATAGATACATGGCTTAGATCACACACAAATTGCCCTTTGTGTCGTTCTTGCATTACATCAACAATGGTGCCAATAGACGCGAATTCAGGTACTAATTTGAGTACCTATGAAGAAAGGATGCTGGGAAATGATGAACATGGAGAAGATAATGGTAACAATGAGGTAATGGATGGCGAGATTCGGGATAATCAACAAGAGCTTTTGCAGATTGAGAGCATGGGAACTTCAAGAAAAGAAGTAAATAGCAAAAGGGGTAGTGTAGTTGGGAAAGTACAATCAATGAGGAGATCAGTTTCAGTGGATTTTTCAATTAGTTCAAATAAAGGGCTTGATAATTTGTTTGTTTTGTCAAGAATGAGTGAAGGAGGAGAAGCTGCTGGTGAAAATTCAAGTTCAATTCTGCATAAGGAAGAACCTGTTTTGATGAAGAGATCATTTTCTTATGGTGGTAGATCGTTTTTCTCAAGACATAATCGTAGTTGGAGTTCAGTGCTTCCATTGTGAAACACCTCTTCAAAAATGTGTGTCATCAGGTGCGTGTCGAATCCCTTAAAAATAGTGCAAGGTGCGTGTCGGATCTTTTAAAAGAGAGTCCGAGCTACTTAGCTTGGAGCATACTGGGGAAGTTGAAGATCATAAACTGTGAATAACATCTGTTAAGTTCTAAAGAGGACCACAATGAACCAAGAGGAAGATTGAGGATTTTGGCAATAAACAGATTGGGGGTTGTATGATAGTTTTAAGATTGGATTCTCATTTGTTTGCATTCTTATGAACAAATTTGTATTCTCTAGTTATTATTACAGAAACAAAAGTTCTTCAGAATAAATGACAGACATTCATTGTAATTCTTCTTTTCTTTTTCTCCCAAAATCATTTTAATTCGAATGATGTATATCTGGAAAGACATGCCTGAGCAATAAAAGATGAGCAAAATTGGATGTGTAATGAAAGTTGATTGATCTTCTAATCCTTCATCCATAATTAAATCTATAAACATGCTTTAGAAATTCAAAATAGTGGTGATGATTTCTTGGTACTTTGTATTGTTGGAGGGAAATACTGGATTTGAGATAATTTTTTAAGAGTATATGCTTGCTTATCGCTTTGATTAGAAGACAGTAACTATTCAGATAATTCGTCCATTGAAACTGTTTTGGAGTCCAAGAAATAGACTTATTTGTTATTAAAATAAAAAGCAAACTGACATTGGAAGACTGATTTTAGTCTACTCCATAGCACACTCATCATTGATAGATAAATTACAAGAACTGTTCGGGATGCAGAAGAATAAATTACAAGAACCGATGTCTAATCATAAGGTTTTATCACTTTCATGAACATTTATCCCATAAAATTCAAAACCATAAAACTCCTCTTAAATCCCCACAACATTACAAAATATTAGCCGTCCTTCCCTTTCCTTAATAATGCCGGTGAAATAACCACCAACAGCCCTTCTTAAACCCCACAACGTTACAAAATATAAGCCGCCCTTCCCTCCTCTCTTCTCTCTTTAATAATGCCGGTGAAATAGCCACCAACAGCCGCAACACCTTCCTTTAAACATCAACAATACTAAATTCCCATCGTTTTCGTCATGTTTGACTCACCGATCAACAACAGTAAATTTCGGCGCTGATTAATAACCTCACCGAAAATGCCCATCAACAATACTAAATTCCCTCCGTTTTCGTCATGTTTGACTCACCAAGGCACTGATTAATAACCTCACCCTGACAACTCTTTCCTTCAACCATCAACACTAAATTCCCTCCGTTTTCGTCATGTTTGACTCACCGATTCGTCATGTTTAACTCACACCGATCAATAATAGTAAATACCGATCAACAATAGCAAATCGCCGATAAAACCTCACAGGAAATGCCGCCTGATCTGATTTTTCTGATGATTTTCTGATGATTTCTTAGAATTCATCACAGCTTTTACCTCATTTATAGGCAAGGCCGCCTGATCTGATTTTTCTGATGATTTCTTAGAATTCATCACAGCTTTTACCTCATTTATAGGCAAGTCATGTTTACCTCATTTATAGGCAAGTCATGTTTCTCAGAATTATCACAGGTTGTATTTTATTTATAGGCAAATCATGTTTTTCTCTTGTATTAAGTTTCACAATGACGTCTCAATAAAATTAGTGATTTAAAGTCAAATTTAATTTGGGTCTTAAAAATATATATATACATAATAAATAAAAAATTAATATTACTTGTTTTTTTCGTAATTATTGCTTTTAGTATAGTACTATTATATTTCACATAGTAAGATTAGTATTTATAATAATAAGAATTGATTCAAGTTACTAATATGTTAACCACGCGTTTTCAATACATTACCTTGGATGTTATTGTAAACATATTAGTTATTATTATAAAGATTTAAGTTGTTTAATTCAAAGTTTTAAAATATTTATTGAATTATGATGGTTTTCTTTTACTATGCTCAATATTATCAAAAAGAAAAGAAAATTATAAAATTATCAATTAAAATATTTTGAGGCCTTGAAATTTTGAGGTCCTAAAACAAATGCTTTACGAGCCTCACCCTTGAGCCGCCCCTGAATTCACACATACTTTGAAGTTGTTTTTTAAAATAATTATATGATGTTCGAAATTCACTAATCGAATTGAATATTCAAAATTTGTATCGTCTGAAGCTGTTATGTAAACTTTTTTCTATTGCAAACTTACTTTTTTGGTTAAGATTTCTATTGTAAACTGTCTCACATGATGGTAATAAAATTTTGTGTCCTTATAATTTCAAAACATGTGCTAGTTATGGGACAAACTTATAATCTAAGACAGGAATAGGCCACCAAAAGCCACTGATACACATTTCTTTCCAGGGCCCAAGTGCAAATATCTCCTGGAGGATATGCTCTCAGTAGTCTTCTTCTCTCATACTTTCTGCTTTCCTCTTTGCTTGCATTGCAAGTCGAGCATCTCTCTCTCGCTCAAATGCTCGGTAATCAGCACGCTCTAAGAAACCAACCTTGTCTAGATACTGATTGGAACTCTTCTTGTAAGCATCCAGCTCGTCTTCCATGCCTTCATTTTCTCCCTTGAACCCCTCCCAGTCTTTCTTTGTCTTATCAAGTACGCTGAGCTTCTGCTTCTTTTTTATTTGTTCAAGGATCATATCAACAGCAGAAGCAGGTGCTGCAGGGCCTTTGCCTTTATCAGATGCTTCCGCTGAGTTGGCATCAACATATTTCTTTATTTCAACTTCTTCACCAGCAAAATCTCGTACTTCAGTAATCTGTAAAATTGGAATTAGCATAAGCTATAAAATAAAGACTCTGCAAAGTATAAAAAGGGCAACAACAAATCTAAGAAGCATATGCACATCCTTAGTGAGATATTATTAAATCTACAAGTTTCCATCAAATGGTTCAGACGGATAATTGTTGCTTGTAACCATTCCCACAAATTTCATCAACCTCCTACTTCTCTTATGGCGTCTTGTGTTGTATTAATGATAACTATCAAATGTATGGGTTTAGAAATACCAAGACCACTAAAGTGACAAAAACTGTCAAGCATTTATCACTCTTTAAGAACAGAAAAAGAAGTCTATAAGCTAAAATTTGAGCTCTTCACCAGGTTGTCATTTCAAGTATAATGAAAGTGACTCAGAATCCATTTACAGACAAAAGAGCTCTACACACCTGCATTCTATGAGTATATTACCAAATCTGGAACCAAGACTTCAGCTACAAAAATGAAAAGCTAGTAGTCCACAGAAGTATCATGGAGCAAGCAAGAGAGACTTACCACTTTACCCCGGCCTGCGGAGGCAGCAGCTGTGGCAGCATCCTTTACGGCAGAGAGAGCAGCAGCAGCAAGCTTCTTTGCCTCCTCGCTAGTCTCATTTTGAGTAGTCCTTAGGCACTTCTCTGGTGTACTACTTCCAGGCTCTGATGTCTTCTTTTGGGACAATCCCAGTACTGTCATCCAACTCTGTTGAGATTGTTATGCCATAAGTCTGAATAACAACGTGGGCATATCTCATACAATTTGTAAAGTAGAGGTCTTATACTCACAGAAGACGACGATTTTGACGAACTTTTTGAGGATGTTTTATTTGATGCTGAAGTAGGCTTGTTTATTATGGAGTACAGGGTCTTCGTAGACATTCCTTTATTCATTTGTTGCCAAACAGCATCCATCCGAGCTTTCCTTTCTGGAAACAGAAGGATACAGGTGAAAACATTGTTCTTGTGATCCTGGTATCTTGAAAAAATTATAAAACAGATAATTGGAGGACAATATCATGAAAGACAGAAGCATTGACGTCTCCTACCAATTTCTTCGGGCTGCATCTGCGTTTCAGGAACGCATGCAGCATCTTGTTTGGGAATGTTTTGGAACCCATCGACATTCTCTAAATTATCTGAATCATGAAGAAGAAACAAATTTTCTCCGGATGTCAGCAGTACAGAATGAGACAGCTAGACCAAGGCATCATCTTCGACTTCAGTATCTCAAAACAAGTATAGCATCAAAAGATCAAATGAAATGCAAGCAGAGGAAACAGACATGAACTGAAGCTCAAGAAAATTATGAAAATTCTAATAATGAAACGCCAAAGGTCATGCCCCATTAGAAAATAATTGATAGAATTTGCAAGAGGGAGAGGACAGGTACATCAAATAAAAGAACTCAACTTTGACCAAGCTGTGCTTCTGCAGTCAATTCAGCCATAGTGCTTAACCTGTTCAATGAATTCATAAACCATAAGATCAGCATCAAATTACCTTCTAGGATAAAATTGAACATGAAAGAGGAACGGGGGTAAGAAAAACCTAGAGTCTCATGCAATTCGTTAAAACATAATTAACTTCAACAACCTAAAGTCCTAAATCAAACTATGTAAAGGTTACTGCCTTCTACTTTGTTTTCATAATGTTAAATTCCTTTAGAAATTTTTTAAGGGATTCCACACACCAAGATAGTTTGATATGGCGGGGATATAGAATGAGATCAAAGCAAGTTAAGGGGTAAAAAGAAATCAACGAAAAACAACAACAACAAACCCAGTGTATTCCCAGAAAGAAAGTGAGATCTGGGGAGGGTAAAATGTACGCAGTCCATACAGCTACCTCCGAAGAAGTAGAGAGACTGTTTCCGATAGACCCCCGGCTCAATATAAAGAATAGTAAACAAGGTCGCAATGAAACATGAAACATGATGGATGGCATAACAGAAATAAGAAATAAGATATAATAAAAATAGAAATAAGAGATAAGGAAAATACGAGAAATAAGAAATAAGACACCCACACAGTAGTACCATACACTCACAGACCAAAGACACCCACCACACCTAAACTCTCCTAACCAGCTGCTCCGACATATGGACACAGCTTACCAACCCGGCGATACAAAAGCTCTCCTAACTACTTGCTACGACTCACCCACACACACTAGCCTTCTACCCTTATCCGCGACCTCCTCACCTTCCTATCTAGGGTCATGTCCCTACTGCTCATGTCATGTCTAATCACCTCCCTCCAGTATTTCTTCGACCTACCTCTACCCCTCCTGAAACCATCCAAAGCTAGCCTCTCACACCTACGAACTGGGCAACCGTGTCCCTCCTCATCACATGCCCAAACCATCTTAGCCTCACTTCCTGCATCTTGTCCTCCACCGAAGCTACTCCCACTTTCTCTCGGATACTCTCATTCCTAACTCTATCCCCTCTAGTAAGTCCACACATCCAATGCAACATTATCATTTCCGCCACCTTCAATTTTTGAATGTGGGAGCTCTTGACTAGCCAACACTCCACTCCATTCAGCCGAGTTGGCCATGGGTTACAGTCATCAGCCACTTAAAATAATTATAACTGAGGTGCACATGGGTTACAGTCATCGACTATAGGTTTATTTAACATGAATGACAATGTTGTTACCTTGGTAGAAGTTAATAGTATACTAATGTTGTACTTGACCTCGCAAGAAGGATCAACTTCACTTACTATAGACCCCCTTTATGAAGTGGGGAAGGAAGAAACAGCGGGCTGTGGGAATAGGAACTAAGAAAGACCAAGAATTTAGCTTTTAAAAGGAAGGGGACATTTTATCTATCATGACTCATATGGGTTGAAACACGGACAATATGGTGCCCATATTATCTATAGTGGTAGTTAACACCGAGTTAACAATGATACTCAAGAACACCATGTAGTTCAATGCAATAGGTCCATAACTGGTCAACGACTAAGATAAGCAAGAAATGATATTGCACTACTCCGATCATGGGAAAAACACTACCCCATATATAGTTTATCAGACCCATAAATTACTGGGGCATAACGCTTAAGTCGAACACCCTGAAGCATTTAAAGCCTGTTTCACACAAGGAAGAACCCTGATGTCCTTCCTTCACCTTTATAACATTTCCCACACGTATCAATCGGTTCAAAGACTTCAACAAGAGCACCAAACTTTAAAAAAATTGCAAACCTTTTAGTGACATTTCATAAATATAGCAGTCTAGACACCAATTTTACATAACATTAATCACGCGAACAACTATTTCAACGAAGCTAAATAACTTATTATTCCAGCAGATAACACATACAAAAACAGTAAACTACAACATCCAGACAGAAATTTAAAAAGACAACAGTCCAACAGAATGTACAAATAAATTTTTCAGCAGAAAAAAAACACAAATTCAATTATCTCAAGGACAATAAACATTTACTTATCAATCTCAACTCCAATATTAGAACTTAATTGATAAACCCTAAAACAATATATCAAAGCTTATATAAAAAGCAATTAAAGCTAAAATGCTGATAATAAACAAAATTAATGGGGAAAAGGTGCGAATTAATTGAAGAAAACTTACGTGATTAGGCTATGAGAGCGAAAAGAGACCTCGAAGTAGTCGAGTAATAGCAAGGAGAAAGTGGTTTAACTCGACGATTTTTAATATAAATTTATATGAAGCTCCAAAGGTCTGTCGAACCGAACCGGGATTTCCAGTGACTAAACCGGTTGAAGTTTTGGAAATTTGGGCTGTATCGCTACTCGGCCCAATAAATGGCAATAACATAGCCCAATAAAATCTCGATTTTAATCTTATCTTTAGGCAGAGTCCAGCTAGTATTTGGGTATGGGAAAAGGACATGGGCTCTCCATTTTTTAAAAAAATGGCCCACATTTGAAAAGGTAGACATGGGTTGTTCAGTCGGTTAAACTAATTCTTTTTTTTAGCCATTTGACCCTATTAGTCACATGCAGTCTCTATATTCAATTAATACACTTTTATATCAAATTGATACATTTTTATACTATATTGATACACTTTTTAAAAAAGAGAAGGGAAATTTTATGCAAGCATATGCAGTCCCTATACCCAATTGATACTCTTTTATACCACATTAATACACTTTTATACTACATTGATACACTTGCAGTGTCCATATACTCAATTGATACCCTCTTATATTAGATTGATACATTTTTAGAATGCATGTAGAAACTATATAGAGTCGTATAAAATATGTATCTAAATAATAATTGTAGTTAAAAATTGTATAAAAATTCTATAATTATTATATAGAATATGTGTATATATAGAAACTGTATCATTATTATATATAGATATATATCTTTAACAATTGTATTATATTAAAGGTATATGATATTGTATTTTATTGTATAAATAAGTAAAACTAAACAAAACAAATAGTATGTTATTTTACTAATGTTGGTGAATGAAAAATAATCTAAAAAAAAATTTACTCAATTGTTTAAAAAGAATAAAAATCTGGTTCTAAGATAATGATTTTTTCGTTAGTGCTTTGGAACATGTGCTTTATGAGGGACATGATTGTTAGATCTTCTAAAAAAAAAATCATGCTACTCGAGAGTTTAAAACTCCATACGCTCTTACTGGATCGCACAACCTAGCAAAGGCAACGGCTAAAGAAAACACGGTCCTTAGTGGCTATTTTCTGAGGTTTTAAATTTAGGTTTTAATTTGGAAAAATTTCAGAAATAGCAACTCTGTAACCTTAATTATAACTTATATAACAACAATTTCATAATTACGAAAAATAGCAATTGTATTTGTATTTAAGTAAAATGTTGTTATATAAATACATACACAAATATATATGTATTACTCATAAATACATATGCACAACTGAAAAATACATATTCTTCTATTACTATGAAGTGGGTAAAATATTGCTACTTTTGCTATAAGTTGTAATTTTGAAAAAGTGTTGTTATTTATTGTAATTATAGTTTTAAGGATGCTAGTTTCTGCAATTTTTCCTTTATTTTAGGTGTTATTTTTATCTTTTCCCCTTTGGGTATTTGTAATCAAAGCCCAAATAATTGGGCCCTCGGGATTCAAAAGCATGGCACTATAGAGTTCGATCACGTGCGGGCAAGTGCATAGCCGGGTGGATTTGCTGTTTATTTTTTTTTGTATAAATAACATAAATATCAGCTCTTTTGAAAGTAATTACACTCTCTTTCACTTTTTAATTACTTTAATCTCTCTTCTATTGATATACATAACATAGCCGACTTATATATAGTTTTCTGTGTATATGTTGGAATTTTTGTAATATGTTTAGGGAGTTGAGATTTTTTGTAATATTGGAAACATAAGTTGTGTATTTGTATAATTTTTAGATACTTTTTTTCATCTTTTTTTTTTTTTTGAAAAACTAACATAAACATACACCTTAGCTTATCATATTTACACAAATCTCCATCTTTATAAAATAATTACAAAAATTCCAACTGATTATGTATCTTCGTTGGATGTATCCAGAGTTAATTATGTATCTCGACAGACCTAAAATAGAAAAAAATATATCTTCGTTAGATGTATATGTATCTCGACAGACCCAAAGTCAGATAAAAATGTATTTTCGTTGGATGTATCGGGATCTAATTATGTATCTCAACAAATCCAAAATTGAGATTTTCAGTAACTATACAAAATGTCAAAATTTTCTGTAATTAAACTCCAAACTGTCGGGATTTATGTTGTTTGCTTTTTTTTTTTTTTTTTTTTTTTTAAGGATTGTAGTTGGGCATGTCAAGTCAAATTTCAGACAATTTGGCATATTCTTCGTGCAAGCAAATTCTAGACATTTTTATCTGTAGACACATGATTTTTGATCCTCCCTAAATTTTAACTTGTTTATCGATACTAAATATTTATATTTATATTTATTCATATATTTATTTTAACTATTATTTTTTTTATATAATATAAATAATTAAATGAATTTAATTTTAGGATATTATTTTGTTTTACTCCTTAAAAAAAATAAACATAGTTTTTGTACTATCTTAATTATATAATTTATTTATTTATTTATTTATTTTTACTTTTTATTTTTTTTTATTTTTTTTTATTTTTTTTTATTTTTTTTTTTTTGATTATTTTTAGACTTTTATTGTATTTTTGAAATATAAAATTAAGTAATTATTATATTATTATTATTATTATTATTATTATTTTATTTGTTACTATTATCTTATTTATTTATTTATTTATTTTTATTATTATTATTAATATTATTATTATTATTATTATTATTTTTATTTTTAAAAATTAAAAAAAAAAAAAAAAATCTTAAAACCTACCCTAACCCCCCACATTCCCCATTTTCCCCTCAACACCTCCCCCACGTTCCCACAATTATTCACCCACAGAAACTACACATGCACACAAGCACTACTACATATATAACAAAAAACACACGAGAAGAGGAAAAAGAAGGAAAAAGAACATTTTGTGGAAAAGCAAAAATCAAAAGAAAAAAAAAACTAAGAGTAAGACAGAAAGAAATAAAAAGCAACGAAGTTGAGTTTGGGGTTCCGTTTGAGCTTTCGAAGACGGGGTTTTTATACTTGGTTTAATTTGCTACACAGGTTCCTATTCAATTTTGTACTATTATATTATAAGTTTTATCATGAATCGGAGTTTGAGTGAAATTGTTTAAATGATTTCTCATCGAAGTAAACTTCATTTTATCATATTCATATATATCCAAGAGCATTTCAATGTAGTTAATATATGTTGTATGCTTAGATATTGCGACGGATTTGATGACATGTCATTAATAATCAATGTTTAAAATTTAATGATGTATTTAGTTGATTCAAAGTAGTTCTTAAAAGTTTAATTAATTTTTATTTTTTTTATTTTTATTCGATTCTTCATTCTTATCGTTTACAGTGCATACGTGAGTGTTCTGTTAGTTAAAACTTTCTCGTTTTCATAATGTATATGTGTGCATGTTTTGTCACAGTAACATTTCCTTTCTATGTATATTTTTAGAACCTGTTAAGTATTGGTGTATAAATAGTAGTATGGATTGTATGAAAATAATGCATAAGTAGTATTAGTAGGTATGCAAAGATTGCATGGAATTAGTGAAAAATGAAAATTTATTTGTATGTATAATATTGATTATGCAAGTGTAGTATTTATTTGATAAATATTGTGGGATTGACTTAATAATGTTAATAATAATTAAATAAATAAGGGTGTGGTGAGTGTAGATCGAGGCTAAAGAATAAGTATTCTACTTTTATATTAACTTTAACTATTTTTTTATTAGAAGTCAAAGTATTAGAGAATCAAATAGGTTAATCATGTAACGAGTTGTTAGATTTAATACTGCACAAAAATAGGATTTAAAACGTATCCATATTGCTAGTAAATTATTTGATGATATCATATATAAGCATTTCGTGACTTGGTAAATTAGTTGACATGAAACTAACAAAAATATGATTGATAGCATGCTATTTTAGGAAAAAACCTTTAAGTTACCGACCATTTGACTTTCTTGTTTCTTACTTTAATGTTTGAATGTTTATATTTAAATTCATTAAGGGAGTGAGGCGAGTTGCGGAATAATCCAAGATTTGTTGTAAAAAAAAAAATAATAAAAATAAAGAGCGAAAAAGAGAATATAAATAGATAAAATTATCTCGAGTTAGTAAGAGATGAAACAAATATTTTTAGCGCTAGATAAGCTTTAGGCACGTTCAAAATATTCGTCTCAGTTAAGAATGCGGTGTACGCGTCTTTTCGAGACATTTAAAATTCAAGGATGCAATAATGCACCTTGATAAATATTTTTTCAAATTTAACTTTTCACCAATTTATTTAATATAAGATAATAGACAAGTTTTCAGTATAATAAAAAATGAGCAAATTGGGCCTTAACACAATTTATCGAAATAATTTTAGTTAAGTATAAGTTAATAAAAGCGACCGTGCTAGAACCACGGGATTCGAGGGGTGCAATAAAAGCGACCGTGCTAGAACCACGGGATTCGAGGGGTGCTTCACACCTTCCCCTCGATCAACAGAATTCCTTACCCGTTTTCTGTTTTCACAGACCAAATAAGAGTCATTTCCTTTTGATTAGGGATTCAAAAAAAAAGGGTGACTTGGAACACCAAAACTCAATTCCAAGTGGCGACTCTATAAATAATTTAATCCCTATTCAATATCGTCACTTTAATTGGAAAAACCCTTCGACTCGATCCCTCGGGCGGAGAAAAAAGGGGTGTGACATCTCTGGCGACTCTGCTGGGGACTTTACTAGAATTCGAGCTTTAGATATTGACTTTTACTTGCTTTAATTATTTTAATATTATGTTTGTTCGTTGGCCTTATGTGCTACTTGTTGCTCATTTACTGCTTTGATATTATTTGAACTGTATTATATATTGTCTTCTCTCGCGTACCCCATCTGAGTCTCTGAAATAGGATAGAGGGAATGCAGCATATGCATCCCACCTTCTTTTTGAGATAACCAGAGTGTCATGACACCTGGTGAAGGATATAGACACACATGTTAGGCGGGGTTCGGATCGACAACGAAGGCGGTGTTGCCCTGCTACCGACCAAGTTGTCCCTCCCCGGCTCGAGTGTCCGCTCGGGTAAGCCAGTCTAGACACTTATCCCTATTAGGTTTTAACTTAGAAGAACTGAAAACTCAGAATCTGGTTATCCCTATTAGGTACCGTTTTATTTGCATCATATGCATTTGACTTAGCGGGACTCGACACAGGGGTCGGGTCTGTCTAGGACAGGTGACCTAATTTATAAAGACCAACATGTGCATCCTACGTGCTCTTTGATATTTGTTTGGAAGACTATTTGTGTGTTAACCGGCTTTAGGCAATTTTAAAATATGAGAGATTAATTTATTCTCAAATTTAGTTGATCATTTTTGAAAGAAAAAATTATTTTTAAAATAAAAAAATTCTTTAGATATACGGCAACAAAACTTTTACAATCTTTATGAACTACGAGGGTCTGATTCTCACATCTTTGTGAGATACGTAGGAAGTCCTTCCCAGGACACGACTTTATTTAAAAAAAAAAAAAAAAAAAAAAAAAAAAAAAAAAAAAGACTAAAAATATTTTCAAAATAGTAACAATAAAATAAAAATATATTAACAGCCCTGAATCTTTAGGGATCACGAGGCTAAAAATTAAAAAAAAATGTAAAAAAAAGAAAATAAAAAAAAATAGTAACAATAAAATAAAAATATATTTTAACAGCCCGAAATCTTTAGGGATCATGAGGCTAAGTTTTTACAAAAAATATACATATCAATTTTTTAACAAGTCCTGAACCTTTATGGTCGTGAGACTAAAAATTTTATACAACTTCATACATAAAACAGTCATTCTATTTTTCTTTATTTCGGAGTCCTTTTACTTTATTTTTGTACTTAGGGAATATTGTCTTCAAACACATAGATAAAATTGTTTAGAAGTCTGTTACAACAAAGTTTTGATAGAGTCAATTTTAAGAAAAATAATAATAAAAATAAAAAAAATATATATATATTATCAATCTTGTTTTTCTCACTTTAATTTTTGATGAAATTATTATTTGCAACTAAGTTTAAATAATGGTCGCACTAAGTTTTACAAGTTAAATTATAAATTCTTTTCAAAATTAATAAATTCAGTTTTGTCTAAGTCTAGATATTTATTATTTTATGATCCTTTCAATAGGTGTAAAATGTCCCCCCCTGTTCGTGGAGAGCGTCCAAAGAGAAAGAGAGATGGGAATATACCGCTTCAGGTTGTGGATTGTACTCCTCTGCAACTTTGGTTATGGTGGAATGCTATGGATACGTTTGATTATGGCGAAATACATAAGTATTTGGGTTTTTTGACCAGTATCATGATGATCAACCCTAATAGGGAGGCAATTGACGCATTACTGAATTTCTGGGACCCAAAGAATAATGTATTCCGCTTTTCAGATTTTGAGTTGACACCTACTTTAGAGGAGATTGCAGGCTACGTTGGATATGGTGATATGCATCGGAAGAAACTTATAGCCCCAAGGCCTATTTCGATAAACAAATTTTGCAAGCTCATGAACATAAGAAACACAAAAGAAGAGTCAATGAAAAAAGGTTGGGTTTCCTTGCAGTTTTTATATGACAGATATGGAAAGCAAGAGGGGTTTCAGAAGTACGGTAAAGAACTTTGTAATAAGGGAAGTTTTGAGACTTGGAAAGTTCACAGATGATTTGCCTTCATGGTAGCCTTTTTGGGCACTATGGTCTTCCCAAGAAGAGAAGGAAAAATTAATATTCGTTTAGCGGGAGTGGTACAGATACTGATCAAGAAAGATTACACCATGATACCAATGATCCTAGCTGATATTTACCGTGCTCTGACTGTTTGTCAAAAAGGGAAAAGTTTTTTTGAGGGATGTAATATCTTGTTACAGATGTGGATTGTGGAGCATCTTTATCAACGTCCTACATTGACAAGGTTCAATCCCGAGCGATTTAATCGAATCAACGATTACGAGGAAAGGATGGAAAAATATAAATGTCCAAAAGAAATCAAAGATTGGGTTAAACTTTTTCGTTCTTTGACAACAGATAAAATCACTTGGAATCTCCATTGATTCCCTTGGAGACAAGTCATATATAGTTCTGTCATTCGTCCGTTCTTGTTATTAATGGGTATTAGAGGTGTTCAACCATATGTTCCATTGAGAGTTCTACGTCAGCTAGGCAGGCGTCAAATAATTCCCGTAACGGAAGACATGACAGAATTCGTATTTGAGGTCAGACCAGAGATTTCACTTCCAGAAGATTTGGCCCAGCAGATTTGGGAGGGTCGCCGTACTATGGGAGTTGAAACGATGGTCATAGAGCGCGAGAAAGGAGAAGTGCACCCAGATTACCAGAAATGGTTTGAAGAACAGTCGAGTCCTCCAGTCAGACCAGAAAAATCGGTCAAGGGACCTATAGATCAGGAAACTGCAATCAGGATAGGAATTGAAAGAGCCATGCAAGATCACCATGAAGCCAACCAAGCTTTGAGAAAGGAATTAGAGCATGCCAGGGCAAAAATAGACGAACAACAAAGGGAATTCTCTGAAGAGAAAGCTAAATCAGCAGCTATTGAGGTTGCACTTCGGGGACAAATCAAGTTTGCTACCACTAGGGGGTCACACGTTGCAGAACTTGCCGCATCTCGCCGACAACAACTTCAAGAAGTTGAAAAGAATATGCAAGAAGAATTTGATCGAGAGAGATCTCAATGGATTCATGAAAAGGGAATATTGCGAGAACAGTTGGAGGTTGTTTCTGCTCGTGAAAAACGTGCAAGAGAGATGGTTAATTTCCGAGATCGACAGGCCCAGGAATGGGATCAGGCTTTCAGTTCTCTTCGAGGAAAGGTCCACCGTGTAGCGCAGGATACTGCTAGAATGGGTTTAGATTATCAGCAGTTGGATTGTGAGGATTTTTTAGCACAAGTACCCGCTTTCGCACAGCGACTCACTGCTTCATTGGAGGACATATATTTGAGTTTGGGAGGACATATTAAATCAAAATCTCCTTGAAAGGATCATCGTTTTCTTTGTCATAGTTTTTTTATTTTCAGTTAAAAAAAAAAAAAAAAATTGTTTAGATATTATGTCTTTTAGTTTTCAGATGTAAGTTAGTAGGTTTTATTTTAGGAGTTGGGTCAGTTCTTTTATCATAGAATGTAATGAAGTTGACCATTTATTTTCTATATATATTACATATGTTTTACTTCACTTACTTTATTTATTTTCTTTAATAATAATAATAAATAAAAAAAAAATCGTTAAATTCCACCCGAACTACGCAAGATCTGATTCATGTCTTGACATGATACGTAGGCAACCCTCCAAAGGGTTCGATCATAATTTTTGAAAATATGCCTAGAAAAGTCGGGATGAAACACAAAGCTTCCATGATAGGTTGGGAAATGCATATAGAAACATGACATATAACGTGGCATTATAATGTGTTAAATACATAACACTCACCCGTTTGCTACTTGTTTACAGAAAAAAAAAAAGATAAAATAATTGGTGGTTGGTTTGTGGTTTAAACTGGCATCGCATCCGTATAACACCAGATATAAGGGTAAAAGAAGAATGACTCGCAGAGAAGATATTGGGTCTGATAGTGAAGAAGAGCAGAATCAGTTGATTTCGCAGGAATTAACATCAATGGAAGAAATAAAGTCATTAAAACAACAGATGGCGGAGATGTACAAAGCTTGGTTGAATGGACAAGCTCCTCCTTCTTCAATCCCTGGACTTTCAACTTCGAATGATCCAAATTCTGACCCAGCTCAAACTAGTGATCCATTCTACCTGCCAGGATTTGGCCCATTTGCTAGTATGTCCGGAGTTGCTGGTACTTCTACCATGCGCCCATCAAATCCATCTGTCGCAAATAACCCGCTTTTTACTTCTGTAGCGCCAGCTACTACGGGTATTCAATCGACAATACCAAAGGATATGGGAAAACCAAATCATGATATGTTATATCCTCCTGAAATGACTTTCAAACCACAAAATCCACATTATCATGTTCATCAACGCGATACTCCTATCGTGATTGAGAAGATTGCTAAGAATGAGGAGCAGGAGGAGATGGCTAGAAAAGTTAGAAGCCTGGAACAAAGTATGAGAAATATGCAAGGAATAGGTGGACCAAAAAGTGTTTCGTACAAGGATTTATGTATGTTTCCTGATGTCCGTTTGCCTATAGGATTCAAAATGCCAAAATTTGACAAATATGAAGGACACGGCGATCCTGTAGCTCATTTGAAAAAGTTTTGCAATCAATTAAGGGGAGCAGGAGGAAAAGAAGAATTATTGATGGCGTATTTTGGAGAAAGCCTTACAGGGATAGCTTCTGAATGGTTCATTGATCAAGACATTTCTCGTTGGCATACGTGGGATGACATGGCTCGAGATTTCGTTCAACAATTTCAGTATAACATTGAGATAGTGCCAGATCGCACTACGCTTGCCAATATGAGAAAAAAGATGACTGAAAGTTTTCGAGAATATGCCGTCAGATGGAGAGAGCAGGCTTCAAGAGTTAGACCATCGATAAAAGAATCCGAAATGATTGATATTTTTCTGCAAGCACAAGAACCTGATTATTTCCATCATTTGCTTTCTACTATCGGAAGCACATTTGCAGAAGTTATCAAAGTTGGAGAGATGGTAGAAAACGGAATTAAATCAGGAAAGATCATCAGCCAGGCCGCTTTGAAAGCAACAACACAGGCAATTCAAAGTGGTACAGGAAGTTTTGGGGGAAAGAAAAGAAAAGAGGATGTAGCAACGGTCATGACAGGTCCACGACAAAATTGGAGAGGTGCGCGTCAACCATATGCACAGAATCCATTATATTTTGTTCCATCTCCCCAATATCCTATTTACAATACACAACCATATACTCGAGGTCCTTCTTACCCGCAGTGGCGTGCACCAGCAATCCAAAATCGTCCAATGGCCCCGCAAGTTCAAAGAGGCCCTCCGAGGTCTAATTTTCGGCCTAGAGCAGAATTCAAAAGAGATAACATGGTAAAAGATAATTTCACTCCTATTGGAATATCTTACACCAGTTTATTTCATAGGCTAAGAAAAATGAATGTTCTAAACCCAATTGAGAGAAGGATCCCGAATCCTCCCCCAAAGAATTTGGACTATTCTAGAAGATGTGAATACTGTTCTGATGCCCCAGGGCACGACACAGAGAAATGTTGGCATCTGAAAAGAGCCATTCAAGAGTTGATTGATACCCAACAGATCATGGTAGAAAGTCCAGGCACTCCAAATGTCAATCAAAATCCGCTGCCAGATCATAATGAAACAAACATGCTCGATGTGATACTCAGTGGTGAAGATGTTACGATTCCCTTTAAGCCGATCATTAAAATTAAAACTGATTCGGAAAAATCGGCAAATGCTGTAGATTTAACGAAAGAAAAGCTTGCAGAAGCAGAGATGGTGATAGCCAAACCCGAATCATCGAATGATCTCTTGGCAATGGGGAAAGAGATTTCAGCAAATATTGGGTCAAGTCAAATAAAGCCGAAACTCATTATTCCTGGAAGAGCCAATATGCCTCTTTTAATCATAAAATGAGCTCCTATAGCTCCTATTGTTATCAAACCAGTGTCACAGTTGCCTATGGTCGATACCAAGGCAGTCCCTTGGAATTATGATCGCGTTGTGGTGATGCACAAAGGGAAAGAAGTGACTGAAGAGGTAGATGAAGTAGGGGGATTAACTCGATCTGGAAGATGTTATGCTCCAGTAGAGTTAAGAAAGAATAAACAAGGTGGTGAAGAACGAATGACAGTCAAGAAGCCTGTCACTGATGAAGAAGCCGAAGAATTCTTAAAGAAAATGAAATTGCCAGAATATTCTGTTATAGAACAGTTGAAAAAGACACCAGCACAGATTTCTTTGTTGTCCTTATTGATACATTCAGAAGAACACCGCAAGGCTGTAATGAAGATTCTTAATGAGGCATGTGTTCCTAGTGAGATTAGAGTAAATCAGCTGGAAAAAGTTGTTGGAAGAATCCTTGAAGCAAATAAAATTACTTTTTCAGATGATGAATTGCCTATAGAAGGTACGGAGCATAACAAAGGTCTGTATATTTCTGTAAAATGCGAACATTCCATCATCACTCGAGTGTTAATTGATGGAGGATCAGGCGCTAACATTTGTCCTATGTCAACTTTACAAAAGTTGAATGTTAATGGGGAAAGAATCCGATCTAACAATGTATGTGTCAAAGGATTTGACGGGTCGAAAACTGATGCCATTGGTGAAATAGAACTCATATTGACAATTGGGCCTGTGGATTTTGCTATGGATTTTCAAGTACTGAACATTGATGCTTCATACAATATGTTATTGGGAAGGCCATGGATTCATAGGGCTAAAGCAGTCGTATCAACGTTGCATCAAATGGTCAAATTCGAATGTGACAGGCAAGAGATAGTGGTTCATGGTGAAGGAGATTTATCAATGTACAAAGACTATTCTGTTTCTTCCATCGAAGCAAATACTGCCAATGTGTTAATTCATCAAGCTTCTGAGGTAGTGGCTGTTGAGCATATCCTCGAGGGGAATCTCATCGCAAGACCACAATTGTCCTCTACATCTGTTATGGTAGTGAATGAAATGTTGAAACATGGTTTCGAACCAGGAAAAGGTCTAGGGATATTTTTGCAAGGCATAGTTCATCCAGTAAAACTTTATGAGAACTTTGGTACTTTTGGTTTGGGATACGAGCCTACTGCTGAAGATATAAAGAAGGCTAAAAAGCGTAAGAAAGAGTCATGGTCACTTACCAAGCCGATACCGCCACTTCATGAGTCTTTTATAAAATTCAATGATATAGGATCCTCCAAGTTACTTGCTGCAGAATCAATGAATGATGATGGTACAAAGTTGATTGATCTTTTTCAGAATATGTTCATTGAAGCTGATATGGTTGAAATTGGGGAAGGTACCAGTAATGCAGATGTGCAGTTTGTCGGCCATGATGTCCAGCTTAACAATTGGGAGGCCACTCCTCTCCCTATTATAAAAGAGTCTTGGTAGTTTGTTTGTTTTCTTACAGTCTTAGTAGTTTGTTTGTTTTCTTACAGTCTTAGTAGTTTGCTTGTTTTTACTTCTGTAATTTAAATTATCCTAGGATTATAATTCAGAACTTTAGATTTGGTATGTTAGTTTAAAACTCGTTCTATCTATGTTTCTAATTAAGCGCAGTTTCCCTTTGTTTTATTTTAAGTCTAATTTTATTTATTTATTTTCTATCATACAGTTCTTTCTATGCCGATTCTAATGATATGACATGCATGAAGAATTGTTCACCAGATTTAAAAACCCAATCTAATTTTGAAATGATGAATAAGGAGGTTGAATACGATGAAGGAGAAACATTTAAGGATATAGGCGAAGATTTCAAACAGTTTGAAAATAAGACAAATCCCAATTTGGAAGAAACTGAGGCGATCAATTTAGGAGATTTTGAAAATATTAGGGAGACTAAGATAAGTGTACATGTTCAACCACAACAAAAGAAAGCTATAATTGAAGCTTTGCATGAGTATAAAGATATCTTCGCATGGTCTTATGATGATATGCCCGGTTTAAGCACTGATTTGGTAGTTCACAAATTGCCAATTGATCCTGTTTTTCCTCCTGTCAAACAGAAGCTGAGAAAGTTCAAAACTGACATGAGTGTAAAAATTAAAGAGGAAATCACGAAGCAACTTGAGGCTAAAGTCATTCGAGTGGCCCAGTATCCTACTTGGTTGGCAAATATTGTCCCTGTTCCAAAGAAGGATGGTAAAGTTCGGATGTGTGTTGATTATCGCGATTTAAACAAAGCAAGTCCGAAAGATAATTTTCCACTTCCTAATATTCATATTTTATTGGACAATTGTGCCAAACATGATCTTGCTTCTTTTGTGGATTGTTACGCGGGGTATCACCAGATCATTATGGATCCAGAAGATGCGGAAAAGACGTCATTTATTACTCCATGGGGAACATATTGTTATAGAGTTATGCCTTTTGGATTAAAGAATGCTGGGGCAACTTACATGAGGGCGATGACCACAATGTTTCATGACATGATGCACAAAGAAATTGAAGTTTATGTGGATGATGTGATCATTAAATCGAGAGAGCAATCTGATCATATCAAAGATTTGAGAAAATTCTTTGAAAGGCTTCGGAGGTATGATCTCAAACTTAATCCAGCAAAATGTGTATTTGGAGTTCCGTCAGGAAAACTTTTGGGTTTTATAGTCAGTCAACGTGGCATTGAGTTAGATCCTTCAAAAATAAAAGCTATCCAAGATCTACCTCCACCAAAAAATAAAACGGAGGTGATGAGTTTACTTGGAAGGTTGAATTATATCAGTAGATTCATTGCTCAGCTTACGACAACTTGTGAGCCAATATTCAAGTTGTTGAAAAAGAATGTTAAAGTTGAATGGACTGAAGAATGTCAAGAGGCATTTGACAGAATTAAGAGACACTTGTCGAATCCGCCTATTTTGGTTCCTCCAGAGCCAGGCCGACCTTTGATATTGTACATGTCTGTTTTAGATAATTCTTTTGGCTGTGTATTGGGTCAACATGATGTCACAGGAAGGAAAGAACAAGCCATCTACTACCTCAGCAAAAAGTTTACCACTTATGAGGCTAAGTACACTCTTCTTGAGAAAACGTGCTGCGCCTTAACTTGGGTAGCCCAAAAGTTGAAACATTACTTGTCATCTTATACTACTTACCTCATATCTCGTATGGATCCTTTAAAGTATATCTTTCAGAAGCCTATGCCCACAGGCAGACTCGCGAAATGGCAGATGTTGCTCACAGAGTTTGATATTGTTTATGTGACACGAACTGCAATGAAAGCTCAAGCCTTGGCGGATCATTTGGCTGAAAATCCTATTGATGAGGAGTATGAGCCATTGAATACTTATTTTCCAGATGAAGAGGTATTGTATGCTGATGAGTTTGTTTCAAAAGATTGTCATTTAGGCTGGAAGTTGTTCTTTGATGGAGCTGCTAATATAAAAGGAGTGGGGATAGGAGCGGTTCTTATTTCTGAATCAGGACAATATTATCCCATAACAGCCCAACTTCGATTCTACTGTACCAATAATATGGCAGAATACGAAGCTTGCATTCTGGGATTGAGATTAGCCATTGACATGGGGGTCCAAGAATTGTTGGTATTCGGAGATTCAGATTTATTAGTCCACCAAATCCAAGGAGATTGGGAGACTCGTGATTCGAAACTCCTACCATATAGAAGTTGTCTGCAAGATCTTTGTCAACGATTTGTATTAGTAAAGTTCAAACACATTCCCAGAGCTCATAATGAGATTGTTGATGCTTTGGCGACATTATCTTCGATGCTTCAATATCCCGATAAAACTTATATTGACCCTTTGCATATACAGATTCATGATCAACATGCATATTGTAATGTGGTTGAAGAAGAATTTGATGGGGAGCCTTGGTTCTACGATATCAAAGAATATATTCAGACTGGGAAGTATCCTGTACATGCTGATGGTAATCGAAAGAGAACCATTCGACATTTGTCTAGTGGATTTTTCTTAAGTGGAGGAATCTTGTATAAGAGGACTCCTGATTTAGGACTTTTGAGGTGTGTAAATGCTAAAGAAGCTTCAAAAATCATGACTGAAGTGCATTCTGGGATTTGTGGACCACACATGAGTGGGTATGTTTTGGCAAAGAAAATACTCCGAGCAGGTTACTATTGGCTCACCATGGAGCGAGATTCCATCAATTTCGTTCGTAAATGTCATGAATGCCAGGTACATGGAGACTTGATACATTCCCCTCCATCCGAGTTGCATACAATGACGGCTCCATGGCCTTTTATGGCTTGGGGAATGGACGTAATTGGACCAATTGAACCAAAAGCCTCGAATGGACATAGGTTCATCTTGGTAGCCATTGATTATTTCACGAAATGGGTAGAAGCAGTGACTTTCAAGTTAGTGACCAAGAAAGTTGTGGTTGATTTTATTCACTCCAACATCATTTGTCGTTTCGGCATTCCAAAGATAATTGTCACGGATAATGCCGCGAATCTCAATAGCCATCTGATGCGAGAAGTATGCCAGCAATTTAAGATTATGCATCGAAATTCAACTCCTTATCGTCCAAAGGCGAATGGAGCTGTAGAAGCTGCCAACAAAAACTTAAAGAAAATACTCCGTAAGATGGTGCAGGGTTCCCGACAATGGCATGAAAAGTTACCTTTTGCTTTGTTGGGTTATCGTACTACAGTTCGAACTTCAATTGGAGCAACTCCTTACTTGTTAGTGTATGGAACTGAAGCAGTTATACCCGCAGAGATTGAGATTCCATCTCTTCGAGTAGTTGTGGAAGCTGAAATTGATGAAGACCAATGGGTCAAGAATCGTTTGGAGCAATTAAGTTTGATTGATGAAAAAAGATTGACGTCAGTATGTCATGGACAGCTATATCAGAAGAGAATGGCACGAGCATATAATAAAAAGGTGCGTCACCGACATTTTGAAGTTGGTCAGTTAGTACTAAGACGCATCCTTCCTCATCAGTTTGAAGCCAAAGGCAAATTTTCTCCTAATTGGCATGGGCCATTCATGGTAAAGAAAGTGTTACCCAATGGCGCATTATATCTGACTGATGTGGAAGGAAAAATGGAAGGAATGCCGGTCAATGCTGATGCAGTTAAAAGATATTATGTATGATATTCATGTACAATTATGTTATGTATGTTTTGTACTTATATTTTTAAAGATTGAAATGATGAAGGCATTTTGTTCTACTATCTAAATGATATATAAACCTTTGCATACCCCTTTTGAGCTTTTATTTTTTCTTCGAACCCCTCTTTTGGAATCTCAAAAAAAAAAAAAAAAAAAAAAAAACAAAAAAAACAAAAACAAAAACAAAAAAAATAAAAAAATAAAAATTTCAAAATCAAACAAAAGAATGATGTTTCATGAACTACGTTTGACCTGATTCTTGCTATGACAAGATACGTAGGCAGCCCTACTCCGGGGTTCGGTCTAACCAGAGGAAAATTCAAACGACCCAGAATGAAATGAAATTGGGGCAAAAATTTATTTTCTTAAAAGGATAGATTCCAAAAGTTGTATGTTTCACCCAATGTTATATAAATTTTTTGAGCCTCATGCCTACCTTTCTTTCTAACCCTATCCAAAAGCCAAGTTACAACCAAAGAAAGACCTTCGGATTAATCTTTGAGAATGTCAAGGCTAAACATATTATGAGTGCATGATATTTCATATTTTGGGTGATGTTTATATAAAAAAAAAAAAAATAATAATAATAATAAAGAAATGAGAGAGTCTTATTGGTGAAAACCCTTTCGGGCATCATAAGACGACTGTGAGCTGAGACGAAAATGAAAAAGAGATAGGCTCGTTGACGAAAACCCATTGAGGTGCCACAAGCTTAAAAAAGGGTTGTTATCAAGAAGGAACAAATTCAAGATTGGCTTAATTTCAAGCTCAATATGTGGACAAAGTTGGTATGGGTAGATCTGGTTGTTTTATTCAAAATGCATGTCATATTCACCAGAATCGACTTCCATATTCAGATAAGTTTTCTCCTTGTTTTGAAAAAAAAAAAAAAAAAAAAAAAGATATCTATTTTCTTTTTATTTTGTTTTATTTTTTATTTTTGTGTCTTTGTTATCAAACAAAATTTTTGTCATCTTTTGAGTCAATTCACGTCAGGTCAAGTGAGAAAAGACTCCAAACTCGCTACCAACTCCTTTAAGGGTACAAAGCAAGACAAAAGGTCGGTGTACAGAGACAACATTTCAAAGTAAAAGTAAAGTACTCAAGATGATCCTGATTTGACCATTTTAAAACTTGAGGAAATTTAAGGGATGTATTGGAAGCTAAATTCAGAAGCATCATACAACAGAAATATGATTTGAGTTGAGGATCTCAGTAGTCAGAATTCTGAGTCAGAAATATGACAATTCAAAGAAGATTATCATGGATTGGAAAAGAGTTGAGCATGGAAAGCGCGAGAGCGGCCACTTCAAAAGCCAAATGCCACAAACTAACCACCATATGTTTTAAAACTCACAATTTTTCTTTGTTTGAAACAGAGATGAAATGATTACTTTTAGATAAAGGATGCAATTTCACACTTCATTCAATGCAAGAAGCATGATCACAATATCCGATACAAGATCTCGGTCCGGATAAACTTTATTCTTTGCAAGATATATTAAGATCCAGTAACACATAAATTTTTTTTTTTTAGTACAAACTGGGGCAAAATTTTATGTGTTGTAGGAAATTTATTTTATGCTCAGGACCCTCCTGAAGAATGGGAATTTATTTTATGCTCAGGACCCTCCTGAAGAATGGGAATTTATTTTTACGCTCCGGACCCTCCTGAAGAATGGGAATTTATTTTTATGCTCAAGATCCTCTTAAAGAATAGGATGTTATTTTTTGTGTTTCACTATTTGCTTTGAGTTCAGGAACCCGCCTGAAGAACAGGGTGAAAAAGTTGCAAGTTAGGAGCCCGCCTGAAGAACAGGGTGAAGAATTGTAAGTCCAGGTGCCCGTCTGAAGAACAGAGTGAAAAAGTTGCAAGTCAGGAGCCCGCCTGAAGAACAGAGTGAAGAAATTATAAATCCAGGAGCCCGCCTGAAGAACAGGGTGAAAAAGTTGCAAGTCAGGAGCCCGCCTGAAGAACAGGGTGAAAAAGTTGCAAGTCAGGAGCCCGCCTGAAGAACAGGGTGAAGAATTGTAAGTCCAGGAACCCGCCTGAAGAACAGGGTGAAGAAAAAGAAAGTTCAGGAGCCCGCCTAAAGAACAGGGTGAAGAATTGCAAGTCAGGAGCCCGCCTGAAGAACAGGGTGAAGAAAAAAGAAAGTTCAGGATCCCGCCTGAAGAATGGGGTAAATTTTCAAGTTCAAGTCATGAAGATTTGAATCAAGAGATTGCAATTTTTACTTGTATTTTTTCATTTTTGATTTTTATTAGTCAGTTGAATGTAAAAGCAGAAGTCGTCAACCGAAAACTCGACGGAATCTCACTCGACTTTAGCTTTCTCTTTCACCAAATTATCTTTTGAACTACTCATGACCTGATTCCCTTATAACCCGGGATAGGTAGGATGTCCAAAAACAGGACTCGGTCATATTTGTCTTTTTATTTTTACTTTTATTTTTGTTCTTACCTTTCAAATAATTGGGGAATCAAAAATCATATCTTGTCTACTTCTTTGTATGAAAACTCTTCGAGATTTCACACAAAGAGGGGCAAAAATGTAGACACATGATTTTTGATCCTCCCTAAATTTTAACTTGTTTATCGATACTAAATATTTATATTTATATTTATTCATATATTTATTTTAACTATTATTTTTTTTATATAATATAAATAATTAAATGAATTTAATTTTAGGATATTATTTTGTTTTACTCCTTAAAAAAAATAAACATAGTTTTTGTACTATCTTAATTATATAATTTATTTATTTATTTATTTATTTTTACTTTTTTTTTTTTTTTTTTTTTTTTTTGATTATTTTTAGACTTTTATTGTATTTTTGAAATATAAAATTAAGTAATTATTATATTATTATTATTATTATTATTATTATTTTATTTGTTACTATTATCTTATTTATTTATTTATTTATTTTTATTATTATTATTAATATTATTATTATTATTATTATTTTTATTTTTAAAAATTAAAAAAAAAAAAAAAAAAAAAAATCTTAAAACCTACCCTAACCCCCCACATTCCCCATTTTTCCCTCAACACCTCCCCCACGTTCCCACAATTATTCACCCACAGAAACTACACATGCACACAAGCACTACTACATATATAACAAAAAACACACGAGAAGAGGAAAAAGAAGGAAAAAGAACATTTTGTGGAAAAGCAAAAATCAAAAGAAAAAAAAAACTAAGAGTAAGACAGAAAGAAATAAAAAGCAACGAAGTTGAGTTTGGGGTTCCGTTTGAGCTTTCGAAGACGGGGTTTTTATACTTGGTTTAATTTGCTACACAGGTTCCTATTCAATTTTGTACTATTATATTATAAGTTTTATCATGAATCGGAGTTTGAGTGAAATTGTTTAAATGATTTCTCATCGAAGTAAACTTCATTTTATCATATTCATATATATCCAAGAGCATTTCAATGTAGTTAATATATGTTGTATGCTTAGATATTGCGACGGATTTGATGACATGTCATTAATAATCAATGTTTAAAATTTAATGATGTATTTAGTTGATTCAAAGTAGTTCTTAAAAGTTTAATTAATTTTTTTTTTTTTTATTTTTTTTATTTTTATTCGATTCTTCATTCTTATCGTTTACAGTGCATACGTGAGTGTTCTGTTAGTTAAAACTTTCTCGTTTTCATAATGTATATGTGTGCATGTTTTGTCACAGTAACATTTCCTTTCTATGTATATTTTTAGAACCTGTTAAGTATTGGAGTATAAATAGTAGTATGGATTGTATGAAAATAATGCATAAGTAGTATTAGTAGGTATGCAAAGATTGCATGGAATTAGTGAAAAATGAAAATTTATTTGTATGTATAATATTGATTATGCAGGTGTAGTATTTATTTGATAAATATTGTGGGATTGACTTAATAATGTTAATAATAATTAAATAAATAAGGGTGTGGTGAGTGTAGATCGAGGCTAAAGAATAAGTATTCTACTTTTATATTAACTTTAACTATTTTTTTATTAGAAGTCAAAGTATTAGAGAATCAAATAGGTTAATCGTGTAACGAGTTGTTAGATTTAATACTGCACAAAAATAGGATTTAAAACGTATCCATATTGCTAGTAAATTATTTGATGATATCATATATAAGCATTTCGTGACTTGGTAAATTAGTTGACATGAAACTAACAAAAATATGATTGATAGCATGCTATTTTAGGAAAAAACCTTTAAGTTACCGACCATTTGACTTTCTTGTTTCTTACTTTAATGTTTGAATGTTTATGTTTAAATTCATTAAGGGAGTGAGGCGAGTTGCGGAATAATCCAAGATTTGTTGTAAAAAAAAAAATAATAAAAATAAAGAGCGAAAAAGAGAATATAAATAGATAAAATTATCTCGAGTTAGTAAGAGATGAAACAAATATTTTTAGCGCTAGATAAGCTTTAGGCACGTTCAAAATATTCGTCTCAGTTAAGAATGCGGTGTACGCGTCTTTTCGAGACATTTAAAATTCAAGGATGCAATAATGCACCTTGATAAATATTTTTTCAAATTTAACTTTTCACCAATTTATTTAATATAAGATAATAGACAAGTTTTCAGTATAATAAAAAATGAGCAAATTGGGCCTTAACACAATTTATCGAAATAATTTTAGTTAAGTATAAGTTAATAAAAGCGACCGTGCTAGAACCACGGGATTCGAGGGGTGCTTCACACCTTCCCCTCGATCAACAGAATTCCTTACCCGTTTTCTGTTTTCGCAGACCAAATAAGAGTCATTTCCTTTTGATTAGGGATTCAAAAAAAAAGGGTGACTTGGAACACCAAAACTCAATTCCAAGTGGCGACTCTGTAAATAATTTAATCCCTATTCAATATCGTCACTTTAATTGGAAAAACCCTTCGACTCGATCCCTCGGGCGGAGAAAAAAGGGGTGTGACATTATCAAAAAAATTGGCGTGACAATAGTTAATATATGTGAAATTTGGATTATCACGTCTATCTTCCAATCCTGGTTCATATAACTTTCCTTAAGTTCCACTATAATTTTTGCTTCCAATAGCGTGCTAAACCACAATATATATATATATATATATGCAAATTGCAATCTATGGATTGACATTTTTGATCTTCTGTGTTATGAAACCATGCTCACTTGGTATTGTTGCGTGGCATAGGCTAATCATCGCGCAGGAGTAATCCTATCTTGGACATTTTCAATTTGAAATTCTTGTATTGATTGGCAAAATATGAAGATGACTTGTGGCTAGAAGCGAAAGGCCAACCAAAAATATATAGCTGGCCTGGTTTTTCGCGAATTCTATACCCATAAAAAAATGAATACGTACTGTACTATTTATTGTTTATGGGATTGGAAGAAGATTGAAATAGTAATTTGTCAAAAAAAAATAAAATCAAATTATTTAACTTTTTAACCAATGTAGGCAAACATCGGACAAAATATGCCTGGAGTTTAAGTCAAAGTTGTAAGCAATGACCAAGTATAAAGTAATATAAAGTGAAAAATACAGAAAGTTGTTAGGTGATGGCTTTCTTTAACATCACAGAAATCTCAAGAAAAAAAAAAAACAGAAATCTGAAAAAAGGGAAAAACAAACACATTATGAAGTATATAAAATTTAAATTTAGATTAAAGAATAAGATATCTTATTCTGAATCTGGCAAATTGGGCACATCATGACACTTTTTGATGTTTCCTTTTAAATAACTCTAATCAAGTAGAAATTAAAAAATTTAGGGAATAATTAGGAACCCAACTCTTATCTCATCCAAGGATATATACATAATATAAATATGTATATATGTTTGTCAATTAGTTAATGGACACTTATGTATGAGAATATCTACAGTCGGTTGGGTATAATAATGAAAATGAATTCCATGGCTAATGCATGGATTAATTATTGGGAAAGTTATATCCTTAGTTTATCAATATCATCGAAGTATATATAATACATATTATCAATGTACATGTTGTTTTTAGGTATATACATTATATGTATTAATATATGTACATTTAGTATAAAATTTACATTTTTTTAATATATTTTGTAGATAGATGAATGAATGATTCAAGTCTGTAGTTATCCCTATTTACTTGCAAATTAGCTAATTTGTACTCTAGATGATTATATAAGGTGTTTCAAATTATAAATTGACACAACTTGGTCACGAATCTTTGACTCTAATTGAAATCAGAATTTGGTAATCTCTTCAATAAGTACAAACAGTTTTTGGGGGGGCTAATATTTACACCTTCATTATTCTTCAAAGTTTTTTTTTCCCACTACTGGACTGAACCCATATATTTTCTGACACTATGATATTTCAATGGTTCAAGTACGTAACCAAAATTCACAAATTAGTTATATATTTATGAAGGTGAATGCCTTTTATAATAATTTACTTTTAAACCACATCATTGTTTATCCTTATGGACCTAGATCTTTATAATTTCTCTCTTCAATTCCTCCTCCTGATAAATCCATAAATAATTAGAGCAAATTTATGGAAATGATGTCTTTTGGAATTAGAGGTTTGTACAGCTTTCTCTTCTTTTCAGTACTATCGAACTGATCATTTTATTGCAGTAAAGCAAACTTAGAAATGACTATAATGGAAAATTAGGCCTCCATCAGCTTGGAAAGTGTATATATATATGTAACCTTGACTGCTTACCTAAGTTTGAAAAATATAGATTTTCAAACTTGTCTTAAAAGTCAGTCATATTCATCCTGCTTCAATTTATGTATTTTAATTTACTTATATTTTTTAATTTAAAGATATCACCATTATATCTAGTGATTTTTTAATTTCATGTGTCGGTTACATTTCTTTTAATTTGAGCCGAACTCTATCAAAAATAATCTCTTATGCTGCTAAGGTAGAAGTTAGATTTGCGTAAATGTCATACTTCCCAAATCTCACTCGTAGAATTATATCGGATATGTTGCTATTGTTGTCGATTCTTTAATGTCAATATCTCACATGATATATTTAAGAAAACAAGATTTGAAGGACATTTTAATTTATAACACACATATCTTTAATTTAATTCTACAAGCTTTAATTTAAAACTCTAGTATTTAATCAAATTAAGTCACGTAAATGAAATATATCGAAGGATCATTAGCATATTCTTGAATGGTATGATTAGTCTTTTTTCTTTTTTCATTTTAGTAGTTGCATGAACTCATGGACATTACCTGAACGTGATGACATTTTTGCATAGTTATAGTATTGTGTGTTGTGGGGGAAGCACAAGAAAGAATCTACTTAGCTAGATGGTCCCTCTATCTCTCTTATTGTGCATTGTTCAATCAATTACCTATAATTTGTTTGATAGGTTGCATGCTCTCCAAATTCTGACGTCCAATTTTTTTTTTTTTTATTCTTATTTTACCTTAAAATCTCCTTCCACTGTAATGATTTTAATTCTTGGGTGGGGGATCTATGAAAATAGTTTTTTATCTGATCTTTGAGATAGTGATAAAGATCTGTGCATACTTTATACTTCCCAAAAGGGGAGGATTAATTATTCGAATATGTTGAATATGTTGTTGTTTTAATTATTTTAATATTAGATCGATGGCAAAAGGGGAGGATTAGTTGAAGGTAAATTAAGGAAGAAACCTAAGTAGCGCTTATTATTTTTCACTTCTAATTTCGTATTGGGTTGAATTCTTTAAAAAGATTTACTTTTTAAAAATCTAACATACACCCGTAGATATTTTTAAAAAGTTGAGAATTTGAAAGTGCCAGAACAAAAAGGCAGAATTGGTCTTTGTATTCTTTGAACTTAGAGGTTTAATTGAGGCAACAAATCAACCTTGAGGTTTCAAAATCCAAATTTGCCTTTGTTTCTTGGGAAAAAAAAACTCACTACATCATTGCAGCTTTTTGCACATCAAATCCTCGTGAAAGTCAATTTGTTACGCTAAGCATAAAATAATTGAGTAAATGATTGAAGTAGAAACTAGAAACGCAGAAAATAGGAAGTAATTTTTTTTTTTTTTTTTTGTGTGTGTAGGGAGAGATTTTGAGTTAGTTCTAATGGTCATTTAACATAATATAAGAGTTAGACTTTTGACGTTGGACTCTCGGATAGATTATTCAAACATTTAATATCAGGTAATGTTTGGAGGTGCAGGGGGTGATGGATGAAATCCAGCATCGGAAAATGAATGGATTCCTTGGACTTTCAATATGACTTGAATAATCCTTTCATTTTGAGTTCGTCCTAAGGTTCATTTCCTTACATGGTATACGAGCATGAGTCACTTAAATTTCATTTTCGATGTTAAGAGTCCCATATTGGTCCTTTAAGGGATAAAAGGTATTTTTAATACGACTTAAACAATTTTCACCATCCTCACATTTAACTTTTGAGACTGAATTAGGCATATGTGACTTGCCGAAATATAAGGTTAGATTCCAAAGGTCCCAAATTTTCCCATATGTATTGAGAGAGTACTTGTGCACAATTAGGTAACTTGAAAAGTTGCTAAGTACTCCATGCATTACATTTTTTTGAGAGTTAATTTGATTAATTTTTAAAATTAAATTAATTTGATATTTTAAAATTAAAATTTAAATATTCAAAGATTATACTGAAAGTACTATAAATTAGCAATTTTTCCTCAAATCAATACGATAAAAAAATACATCTTAATTCATCCACCAGCAATTTGTTAGGTTCAAAATTTCAGTTTTAGTAATTTGATAATTCATCCACTTGCAATTTGAAAGGTTCAAAATTTCAGATAAGTGTTGAATACCAAGTAGATTTTGAAATCTTCAGACTTCAGAGTACGTAGGTCAAGTAAAGTATACTTTTTTTCTCCTGCAAAGTTACAAAAGCATGCAGGAACAACAATACACAGCCTTGGTTCAAAGGATGAAATCCATATCTGAAAGGAAAAGAAAATATATAAACTTAATTGTGTGTATAATAGAAAATTCACCGTCAAAGGATGTAGTAAGTGGATGAATTTGTTTTTTCCTTAATCGAAGATTTCAAATTTGAGCTCTAATTATAAAAAAATTCTAGGTAGAAAGTACTTTCGATTTCCTGAAAGAATTATATATAGAAAGTTTTTCCTTTTCTCACTAAAGAGTGGAGTAATAATTAAACCACAAAGTGATACGTTTAAATTTTAATAATTAATTGAACCTCGTCCTGATATGTCAACTTTAACATTTTTAATGGTAAAAGAATCAAACAAATTACTGTCAACTGGTCAATTTCAAGATTTGAATATTACTAACTTTTTACTTCAAAAAGCATTAGAAAGTTGGTCTTGTATTCAGAAGAAAAGCAGAAAAGAAAGAGAAATAAAATACATTATATTATGCAGGAATTGAAAGTTTCTAGAAATGAATGAATAAGAAACTGAATTTCTACTTTCTTCATGTTAAAAGCTGAGAGCTAGGAAGGTGCAAACTGCAGAGAAAAAAATTATTTAAAATATATATAGAAGGTTAGTTTACTTTTAACAGAGTTATCACTTTTTGTATGTACCCCCTAAAGCTGTGACACAATCCTGCACGTGCTTCAAAAATCAAAGCTTTAACGTTTGTTTGATTCTTGTTACTCTATTCTTTTGATGTCTAAATAAAACGCCAGCAGTTTTTTTCTTTAGATGAAATAAGTTAAATAATGGTACTAATTTGTTAATTATGAAAAGTTATAATGTATAAGATGCTTAACTAACTCTAAAATATCCTTCATTAATCTGTTGGCGCTAAAATATATCTTTATTCACCTTTATGACTCATTTTTATCCTTATAAACTAAATCTAAATGTTAATTAAATATTTCATTTATTACGTGGCAATCAAATATTGATTGACAGTTAAATTAATTAAAATGTTATTATCCCTTATAACTAAATTCTAAGTGTGCAGGTCATGTGTAAATCAATAGTTGACTGTTAGATGATAAATAAAAATTTTAATTAAGGTTTAAATTTAGTTTCGTTAGTGGTAAGGGTAAAAATACGTTATAAAGATGGATGAAGGGATATTTTGAGTCGATAGGTTAACGAAAGATATTTTAAAATCAATTTCAATACTTGAAGAGTATTTTTGACCCTTTTCCGTTTGATCTAATTAAGTGAGCATTTGGATATAAAAGTTGTTAATTTGGAAGTTAAAAATGGTATTTAGAAATTCGTGTTGTCTATGAACGTAAATACAACTATAAGAATTGTTTTTGAATTTTCGTGGGTGATCTCAATGCACCATATTGATGATATTATAATGGCTAATGTAAAATAATGTGTATTTGATAAAAAATATATGATAAGTCTGAAAGATGATAATTTGCTCCATTCCATGAAGTGAATGTGGTGACAATATATGATAAGTCTAAAAGATAAAAATTTGCTCCATTCCATGAAGTGAATGTGGTAGCATTATATGATAAGTCTGAAAGATGACAATTTACTCTATTCTTGAAATGAATGTGGCAGCAATAATATGATATCTTTTGAAAGATATGTATGCCTTGATGTTGAAGTAGCAATATCATGAGAGAGGTTATATGCTACTAGAATTTGATAGACTTAAGACACGATTATATTCCATTCCTGGGGAATGAGAAGCTTATTAATGCAAACGTGCACTTGATTGTGATGGTATCACAACCCACCTCCAAAAGAGGCTGAACAAATTGATAAGAGTTATTTTGAAATCTACTTCTAAAGTAGTAATCTGAAATTATTCATGTAATAGTAAATCTAAAATTTACTAAAGAAAAAAAGATACATGTCATGGTAAACTTGTGTTTACTACTATAAATGAGTTCAAAAGTTAATATGAACGATTGTGACATCTCGAAGATGTGCATATTGAGTATTAGACATATATTGAAGAAATAGAAGCTTCTTCAAGAATTATTTATGTCGCTTATTCTCATGATAAATTGATTGGACCAACTAATTTTGAAATTGGATCCTTTAAAATCTGAAAAATATAAAAGGTGAATAAGGGGTCGTTCACCTATCATGTGATATGTTGAAAAGATGCATAAAAAAGATGATCACATGTACATTCATTGTCAACCTGCAGTTTGACTTTCATAAAGTTGCTTGCTTAATAAAATTGAGTTAAGAACATAAATTTCAGATTGTGTAACCAAGATAATTCATCTTGATGATGATGGTTTAGCATTGAATGTGTTCGATAAATAGTTGAACTATTGCTAATGAGAAGAAAGTTTCATGTGTTGGTTTGAAATATTATATACAAAAGTACTTGTATGCATCAAACCGATAAATTATGATTAATTCACCTTCAAAGTTGGTTCTGGGTCAGGAACCACACGTTGTCCATCTAATAGTTTTGATGTACGGTATACGATTAATGAATATACCATAATGCACAAAGATGGAATCCTCAAAGATGGAATATACCATAATGCACAAAGATGGAATCCTTATGAGAGGTTCAGGTACCTGAAAATAATAAAGTGATTAGATCTCAAAATATTATGTCGCATTGTGAACCGATACAAAATGAGAAACCATCGACAATACCTTTTATACAATATTGGCGCAATATTGTATAAGATTACGAGGATCTGAATTCTATTTTTATTTAAGAATGCTGACGTAGAAACATTTATCAAGTGATGAGAGGATGCATCTTGATTAGTATAACACTTATTTGATTTGCATTCCAGACACTTAAAGATGTCACACATATTGATACTGTCACTTGACAAAAATCTATATAAAAATTCCTGAAGGATTTAAAATGCTTGAAGCATAAAAAGTTTCTGAGAAACTTGTTTATTATATCCTTATAAGGGATAAATTGATGCTTTGAATATTATTGAAACTCTTGGAGAGTTTTCAAAAGCAATAGATTATTAGATGAGATGAGAAATATACCAAATTGAATTGGTTATGAAGTATCTTTATCTTAGTGCAATTGATGCACTAATGTATCTTGCAAATACTACAAGGCCAAATGTAGCCTTTTCGGTAAATTTGTTAGCAAGGTATAGTTCCACTCCTACTAGGAGACATCGAAATGGGATCAAACACATGATCTTATTTTAAAGATTGCAGTCTTGATCTTGTTGATTATGCTGATGCTGGGTATTTATTTAACCTGCATAAATCTTGGTCTTAAACATGCAATATGTTCATATGTGGGGATACTGTCACATCTTGGAGATATATAAAGCAGTCTATCTAGCCACTTCGTCGAACCATGTTGAGATAATAGTTATTTATGAAGCAAGTCGAGAATGTGTATGGTTAAGGTCCATGATACATCTCATTCGAGAAAAATGTTGTTTAAAATGTGACAATGTATCCACAATTTTATAAGAAGATAATCCAGCATGCATAACACATCTTAAAGGAGGATTCATAAAGGAGATAAAACGGAGCACACTTCATCAAAGTTTTTCTATACACATGAGCTACAAAAGAATAGTGATATTAATGTGCAACAAATTCGTTCGAGTGATAATATGACCGATTTATTCACCAAGTCTCTTTCAACTGCAACTTTCAAGAAGATGATGCACAAGATCGAGATGCAAAGACTCAAGGATGATTCAAGGATGTTCTCCTTAGGGGGAGTTAATACGCGTTGTACTCTTTTTCCTTTACGAGGTTTTGTCCCACTGAGTTTTCCTTGAAAGGTTTTTAATAAGGCAATCTACATGCGTATTGCTAGAGATGTGTACTCTTTTTCCTAGATTTTTTTTCTACTGGATTTTTTCTAGTAAGGTTTTAATGTGTCGTCTATCAATTAGACATTCAAGGGGGAGTGTCATAAATGTATTTACATCAAGATTTATCAAGATCTAGTTGATATCTATTAGGATTTGAAGGATTTTTCTTTTAGTGAGAAACTAGGAGTAAATTTTCCCTATAAATAGAGAGATTTTATTCATTGTAAATCATTCTCAAGGATCCCGATCTCTCAAAAGAAATAAGAATTACTTTTTATTCTCTTTCTACTCTTCTTACTTTCTATTATCTCTCTACTCTTCTTCTTTATTCTTTATTATTTTATAACAATGTCCAAATAATTTTTTTAAATAATATTCCGAAAAAAATGAAAAAATAACCAAACAGACACCTAGTTTTAGTAGAGTACGTGTTGATTTGTTTAGCTAGAAAATTCTCAACTTTAATTTATTTGCCTCTCTTTAACAATTTTACCAATAACGTTACTACCACTCTAGTAATTCAAGGTCGAGATAATGTTGGTCATGTCTCGACCCCATTTGTCATCGTCCCTAACTTTGATTGCTTTTATTTGTAATAATACTAATAAAGTGAGTTGGTCCCTCATGTTTATGTCCAAATCCACAATAATATTCTCATGAATTAACATGCCTCATTTAAAAGGACGTCCTCCTAATTACCATTGTGCAAAAGGGAAACATATATAGATTTGGGGCTTTGCATGTGATGAAAAGAAGGATGTTTAACTTATATATCAACTTTTGTCCAATCCAGGTTATTCTTTCTCGTGAACTATATATCAAATGCATGGTTCAAATTAAACTTCATTTCCCCCTTTTCAATCATTTTTTAATTTGACTAATGACTTGAAGATTCTGTTTATTTGGGTATGGGCTGTCTCCTTTGGTACCTTCTTAACGTTCTTTTAACAAATACTATGTAGTACACAGTAAAATTATATAATTACATATCGGTACACAATAATTAAAGTTTGTACTGATATGCTTACCCTAAGAAAAGGCTAAGCTATGCTGTCACCATGTATGTCTTTCTATTTACTTTTGTTTGTTCCACGAATCAGCTAGTGTTCATTGTCAAGAAGTAATTATTGATGAATGGAATGGAATGTCTCACGTCGGTGAATCGTCAAAGGAGGAGAATCGTTCAAATCTTATAGAAAAGTCCAAGATTTTGTTTATTCACCGATATTGGACATTCCATTCAATTTATCAGCCCTTCACATTTGAGTCGAGACAAGTTTTTCTTATCTAGAGTTCTACTATCTGATTTGTCTATGGCGTTAAATTAGTCCTTGGAGCTAATTCACACCCTAAAAGTTTGCTCAAAAGGAGGAGGATTGTCCAAACCTTATAAAGAATCAGGATTCCATTCTTCAATCATGAATACATTAGTCCATTAATCCAAGACATTATGATAAGTGGGGGTAATTACCCCGTGATTCTCCTCCTTCAAGCTCTAATGCACAATTTGGTCAAGAAAACCGAATTCACATAAAAAGTGAATTTCATACATGATCGACCAATCAATATATATGTAATCACTAAACGAGGTCATAATAAGAAAATACTCTTAAAAATGGGAAAAATACTTAAGTTGCACTTAAATTTATCCTAAAAAATCGGCTTCACCTAATAAGAGTTAGAAAATTAAAGTGCTTTAAAGCGAAATTGACGCTAGCTGTAGAATTTTTTTTAGATGTATGCATTTGTTAATTAGTTTGATTGTCTTGGTTGTTGGATGCAGACAAACTATATAATTGAAATTCATCTTCATTTTCATGGGGGAACTTTCCCCTTTTTGTTTGTCAGAAGAGGAACTAATGTCTGCCCTTAAAAGCCAGGTCATGGAAAAAGTTAATATTTTAGAGAAAATTTTGTACCGAGTTACATCGACTTAATAAACACGTAACAACACTTCTATTAACTTACAACAACATATCGTCTTAGGCTGTGTTTTTCTTTTTTTTTAAGATTCAGACATCTGAATGATTAAGCTGTTATCTTTAGATCTGAAAACTGAATAATTAAGACTGTTTGTTTTTCAACATCTAAATGTGTAATTTTTTTTATTTGTATATATAATAAAATAAAAAATACAATTCACATAAAAAATTAATTATATATAAGAAAAATATATAATTTAATACAACAAAATTATTATTTGATTGAGAAAAAACATTTATGTTTGTTAGTTGATACAAGCCAAATGGTCATCGTAGCTTTCGATGACATCATGCGAGGCCAACACAAGAACCCGATTGTGGTCATATTGAGAGTACGGGAATACGCATAGGGGACCCATTTTGAGCCCACAATAGAACAATCCTGTGTATGGAAGGTTGCTTGGAAGCTTGCCTTGATGAGATGCCTGAGAGCTTCAAGTGTTGAAGAATAATTGTGAAGATCAAAAAGACACAAGGAAAGGAATATGTTGAAGTGTGGAGAAGACCACATCAAATACTCCATGACCGCCCCTTCATTAAGGGTGTAATGGTCTTTTTTTTTTTTGCCTTTTCTTTACACTCCATATGAGCCCCTTTTCATTAAGGGTATTTTGATCTTTTATGTAATAAGCTATAAATAGACTCCTTAGGCTTATTTTTCATTTAGATTTTAATGAATATTGAAGATTTCTTCTCTTTTTAAGAGTGTATCTCCTTTAGTGTAGGGCTTGAAAAAGTCATAATTGAAACTAGGGTTAGCTTAAGTGTGGATTCACTTGAGTTGATAATCGACTTAGAAACGTTAGTGCTTTGGGGAGCTTCGAGTCCCTTTTGTGTCAACATAAGAGTGTGGTGTTGCCTTTGTGGATTGTAGAGGGTTTTGGTGTTTGATATACACCTTAGTTCCTATAATTTGTAAAGGTTTATGTCTCACTAACTATCCTTTAAGTTTATACATTTTTTTTGTGCTAAATCCGAATGTGAGTTTGTTTGTTCTTCTTCAGCTCATCTTCTTCTCTTTAGTTGTGTTGTTATTTTCAGATTTTAGGTTTTTTCTCTTATCATTAGTGATAGCAGAGATGGTTTATAATGGTGGTTATGGTGACAATGATTGATGTTAATGATTAATAATGTTGGTGGTGATAGTTATGATGGTTGGTATTGTAGTGACTATTATGATGGTGATGATTGATGGTGGTGGTTGTGAGGTGACGTTGCTTGATGTTTGTAGTTTGAGGTGTTGATTGTGTTGGTTGAAACATGAATGCATGATGGTTGATGATGGGTTGGAGCTAGTTGGAGATGTTTGTTGTGATAGTGGAGATGGTTGTTAGTAGAGATAAATTATAGTGATAGTAGTGGTTGAAGTGGTGGTAGAGGTGGTGTTACTAGTGACAATGGTGGTGGCGGCTGAAAAATGTGTGGAGGTTGTAATCTATTAGTGGTAGTTAGCGGTGGTGCTAGTTGTGATAGATAAGTTGGTCGGTAGTGGGGATTGACCGTTAGTGATTGATGATGGTGGTGGTGTTGACGACGGTGGTGGCGGTGAATATAATTAGAATAATAGAGGTAGCAAGTGTGGTAGTGGTTGACAATAATGGTTGGTAGTGATATTTGTTGTCGATGGTGGTTCTGATAGTGGAGGTGGTTGACAATGGTGGCGGTGACAAAGGTAGTTAGTGATGATCACTGCTGATTATGAATAGAGTGATGAATATTATCCAACATCAGAATATCTTTTCAGACCTATTAAGACTTGGTTCTAGATCTGAATGATTAAGACCTAATCAGACCTATTAAGAGCTAACATCTTAATAAAAATTAAATGCATTTAATGGTCTGAAGTCTGAATCATTCAGATTCAGACCTCCATTAAATGCAAACAACTGAGGCCTTAGTATAGTATCACTAGTGGAGTCTGTGTCAAAATCTAATAAAACCAGAGATTAATCACCTCTTAATCTGAATTATTGAAAGAAAAAGAAGAGAGAGAAGAAGCCGCTCATTCTCTAACCAGGAAATATCTCCCGTACGCAAATGTCAAAACTAGGCTTCTAGAAAGTCCTACAGACTTTTATACCCAAAATTACAAAATAAATAATGTGGGCTCAATTAATATGTACAAAACTAAGTGGGTTTCACTAAATGAGTTTATGTACTCCACCTCCCCCCTCTCCCCAAGTGGGGGGGGGGGGATGCACTCCCAGCTTGAGCAAAATAGAATGATGGATAATGCCAGTCAAAGGCTTGGTAAAGATGACCGCAAACTGACATGTCCTAGAAACAGGAAACAAATTAACTAAACCTTCAGCAAACTTAGTGTGAATGAAGTGACAATCTATTTCGATGTGCTTCGTTCACTCATGAAAGACTGAATTTTTAGCAATATGAATAGCAACCCGGTTGTTGCAATAAACAGGTACAGGCAGGTGGAGTGTGATGCCAAAATCAGAAAGCAGATGCACAACCCACGTCAATTCAGCAACAACTTTACTACAAGATCGGTACTCCGCTTAAGCAGACAACAAAGAAACAACTGATTTTTTCTTGCCTTTCTAGGTAAGCAAGGAACTCACTAATAAACACACAAATCAGTAACCAAATAATGAGTGTCTAAGGGAACAACCCAATCATTGTCACAGAAAATTGAAAGAGTAAAATCATGGGAGTTGAATAAAAACCCCCGTAGTAGAAGTCCCTCTCAAATAATGAAGCAGATGTAAAGCTGTTTTCATGTGACAGACAGTAAGATGTTGAAGGTATTGACTTAAATATTACACGGAAAAAGATAGGTCTAGATGAGTGTGTGTAAGAAATTTAAGTTTTCCCACTAGACTGCGATAAGCCTCGGGAGAAGGCAATAGAACACCTATATCAACCGTCAATTTAATGGAGAGATCAAGAGGGCAAGTAACTGGAGTAATAACATCACAACTATACTTTTGTAAGAGATCCTTAATAAATATTTGTTGGTGTTACAACAATCCATCAGAGAAATAAGAAACTTCAATTCGAAGAAAATAATGAAGGATACCCAGATCCTTTATGTTAAATTGAGAATCCAAAAAATGTTTTAGAGAACTGATTTTTCCCAAGTCATCACATGTCAATATAATATCATCTACATATAGCGCAAGGAGAACAATAAAAATGGAACACCTTTTGATAAACAAAGAGTGATCATTAGGGGAATGGGAATAACCCCTAGTACACTATGCTTGGGAAAGCTTTGCATACCATTGTCGAGAGGCCTGTCTTAAATCATAAAGTGATTTGCTTAACTGACACATAAGAGGAGAAGAAGAACAAGATGAACCATCAATAACTAAACCAGGAGAAACTTTCATATAAACCTCTTCATCTAAATCACCATGCGAGAAGGCATTATTAACATCGAGTTGAAAGAAAGACTAATTTTTCTTAATTGCCATAGCAATCAAACATTTGAGATGGAAAATTTAATGATCGCAGAAAAAGTTTCATTAAAGTCAACATCTTCTACCTGTGTATCTTCTCTAACTACTATATGAGCTTTGTATTTTTCAATGGATCCGTCAACTTTGCATTTGATTTTGTAAACCCATTTGCAATCAATGGTTTTCTTGCCATGAGGTAAAGGAACAATGGACCAGGTCCCATTAGTCTGTAAAACATCAATTTCCTTAGATATGGACTCTTGTCAGGCCGAAATAGAAGTTGTTTGCTGGCAAGAATATGGATCTAGGGCTATATTACTAGAAAAATGATTAACGCAAATGAAAGTAGAACTAAAATCACAAAGGAAAGAAGGTAGGTTACAAATAAACTATTAGATACGAGCAGGGGGCATGAGATTTCCTAGATCTTCTGGGAGGACAAGGAACTGAAGGAATAGAAAGAGGTGATGTGAGAGTAATAAGAGGATTAGAAGAAAAATCTGATGGAAAAACTAAGGAAAAAGGGAAAAAGGGTGGAAGTAGAGGCAAAAGGAAAGAAATTCTCATGGAAGACTATATCTCGAGAAAAAAAAAGTTGAGTTTGGTGGATAAATTGTAAAGTTTTTAACCTTTTTTAGTTAAAGGGTGACCAATAAAAACACAAGGATCAGCGCGTGGCTGAAATTTGTCTCTATGACACTTGGGAATAGTACTAAAGCATAAACAACCAAAACTCTTGAGATGTAGATACTTGAGGTCCTTCAAATTGTTCCACATATAATGGTTGCAAATATTTCTTGACCATTGTAGATGACTTCACTAAAGCTACTTGAACTCATCTTACAGGATTAAAGAGCAATGTCTTTACTTTGATTAGGGCTTTCATTACCATAGTAAGGACTCAATTTCAAGCCTTCATAAAAACTTTTTGCACTGATAATGCCCTTGAGCTTAGATCTAGTGTCACAACTAGTCAATTCATTTCTTGATCATGGAACCATCCATCATATCTCATACTCCCATACTCTCCCTCCCCCCAACCCAACAAAAAGGGGTAATGGAGAGGAAACATAGGCATTTGTTAGAAACTTCCTGAGCTTTGCTATATCAATTCAAATTGCCTACCAAAATTTGGAGAGACTGTGTTCTTACACCAACATACCTCATAAAAAGATTTTCTTCACCTATCAATATAATATCATGGACATACACTGCAAGGAGAACAATAAAAGTGAAACACCTTTTGATAAATAAAGAGTGGTCATGAGGGGGATGAGAATAACCCCAAGTATCTACATGAATTAGTTAAAAAGAATGGATTAATTTGATGGAACTATCTGGAAAAAAAAGTCTAGATTGTCTTGCTAAAGAACAAATAGGACAAACAAAAGGCTAATTCTTTCATTCTGACAAAAAACATGTGCCCCAATTTATTGTGTCATAAAATTTCCATTTTATTTATATCATGAGAAATAGTACAAGTAGGAACTGAAGGTAAAAAAATCAGAAGCAGTATATGTGGAACAAGAAATAACAGGTATGGACTGATTATCCATACAAGACAAAACATTTATAGAAAAACTACTACATATATTAGTATTTGCAAGAATAGAAAAAATAGACATAGAACTATATGCAACATCAACTATTGGAGTTACTGATGACTAAGAATGACACTGAAGAGAAAATGATATAGTGGAGCTGGAATGAAGAAGCTTGTAAAGCCCATCTGGGAGTATACCAATCACCACTGGCCTCTGCAGTGAAGGGGCTTGTATGAGGCAATTGAGTTTGGTAAATAAAATAGAAAAATCAAGTGGACAAACAAGCTTAGAAATAAAATGAGGTTATAGTGAAAGCTAGGTATGTATAAGACATGATGAAGTATAAAAGACAGGAAAATCATTGCAAGAGACTTTAACTTTGTATCCAATTGGAAGGCTAATCAAATAAGGAATAGGTAAGGGCTTAATATTGAAAAGTAAGTATTTATTAGAGGTAATATGGTCAGTGGCACCAATATCTATAATCCAAATGCAATTGTCTATTTTACTAATCATGCAAACACCATAAGACACATTATCAATGCATTTGGGAAAACTTATTTTGCCAGCAAAGTTAGTCGAAGCCATAAGACTAGAATGATGAGTAGATAATTATTATTGGTGTTAAAGCATGGCCATGAGTTTTGCTGATTCTTTTGGACTCAAATTAGCAATCAGAGAGGTAAGATCATGGAATCTAAAACTTGGAGACTTAGAGTATTCAGGTTCATCGCCAGAATTTTGAAATAGAGCATTCACTAAAATTTTAAATCTCAGTATTAGCAACAACCTTCTTACCCTTAAAATGTTTCAGTTCAGCAGAAAACCCATGGAATGAGTGATATTTTTCAATCAAATGACCAGACCTTCTGCAATACTTACAAAACAAAAATGACTTGTTTTGTCAAAAACCACCTTCTGATTGTATGATTTTAAAGGATAGGCATTAAGAGGTTTGGTGAAATAAGATGATTTGGTGGCATATGCATTTGAGAAAGGTCTGTTAGAGTAAGAATTTGAAACAAAATTTTTTTTCTGCACATTAACATGAAAAGAGGCTGAATCATTACTGAAGTGGGTAGGGAGCATCACTTACCTTTGTCTCTCATTCTGAAGAAGGATGTTATATGCAGAGTCAAGTGATGGAAAAGATTTTACCATGAGAAGATTGCTCTTAAACCCAATATAGGTATCACTGAGTCCCATAAGAAACTGTCACCCCTTACTTTCCTCATTCTCCTTTTGAAGACCACCTTTAGCAGCATAAGTACAAGTATTAATGTGATTTGGACATAAAAATCTTAGCTCATCCTATAATTTTTTAAGTTTGTTAAAATAAGAGGCAATGTCTAGAGAACCCTGTTACATCTCTTTTTTCGCCCGAAGGGTCTCGAGTCGAAGGGTTTTTTCAATTAAAGTGATAGTTTTGAATAGGGATTATTTTGTTTACAGAGTCGCCACTTGAAATTGAGTTATGGTGTTCCAAGTAACCTTTTTGAATCCCTAATCAAAAGGAAATAACTCTATATATTGGTCTGCGAAAATAAAAGGCCGGGTAAGGAATTCTATTGACCAAGAGGAAGGTGTGAGGCACCCCTCGAGTCCCGTGGTTCAAGCAAGTCACTTTATAACTTATCTTGACTTAGACTATTTTGATAATTATGTTAGTAGGCCCTAAAATCGTTCATTTTATTATACTAAAACTCGTCTATTATTTTATATTAAATAAATGGTATGAAAGTTAATTTTAGAAAATATTTGTCAAATTGCATTACTAAATCCTTGAATTTTTGAATGTCTCAGAAAGATGCGTACGCCGAATTCTTAAATGAGACGAACATTTTAAACATGCCTAAAATTTGCCTAACATTTAAAACATTGATTTGTTTCTTAAAAATTCAAGAACCTTATGGTCTAAAATCAAATTTATGTTGAAGAAATTACGTGTGTCAATGATTATGGAATCAAAATTACTATACTACTTAACTAATTAACTATTTACCCAAAAAAAAAAATATAGATTACTAATAACTCTACTAAGAAAAAAATATTTATCATTTTTTATAAGTAATTAATAATAGTTTCTTCTCGATCTTTTTTTAAAAAAATAAAATAAAAGAATTTTTTTTTTGTTAACATTTCCTAAACTGACGCCTAATGGGAAAAGCAGATTAGGCACAATCTGCCAAACATCTATCTTTCTTTTTAAATTAATTATTCAAATAATTTTTCTTAGTCAAAACACATGTCACATAATGATAATAATTTAAACGTGTGATAAATTTTCTAGTTGTAAGTTATACTGATTTTGTAGTATCATTGTTCATAAAGATTTTTTTTATAACCAATCATAATCACTATTATCATTTAATAATAAAAAAAATAACTCACATTTAACATAACTAACAACAATACTCCTTTGGCTAATTTAATAGCAAGGCAGCGACGTATGATCTCAAATATCCATATTATCAACCTTTAAATATATAATATAAAGAAATGAACACAAACATTCAACAAGTAAATTAAAGTATATATCAACAGAATTAGTAAAAAAATCAAGAAATAGTGCACTTTAACATATTAAATAATGCTAGTGACATAAAAATGAAGTATTACAAAAGACTAGAGTAAACTTTCGTATAATTGGTCAAGCTGGGCTAAATTACTACGTTCTCTCTCTCTTACCCTAATCAATGTTGCACTTTTTTTTATATACAATAACACACAAACGTAAGTCACATTAATGAGAAACATAATCGAATGAATTAATGAACACAACATTGAGATTGAACTCATTTGAACAATTAACTGTATATACCAAATAACACAAAAGTTGTTTAAATAGCTTCATTCATGTCATTGTTCATGATAAAAATTATATAGAACAAATAGATAGGATAAGAACCTGTGTGATGAACTAATAAAAAAAAAGTGCGAACGTCGTCACCGAAAACTTCAAACGGAACTTCTGAAACTCGAATTCTGACTCTTTCTCTTCTTTATTTTCTCTTTGTTTTTCCTTCTCCCTTTTTTTATTCTTTTTTTCTCTCAGTTTATGTTTTCTTCACTGTTTTTTCTGCTCTCTTTTTATTTTTTTGGTGTGTGATAATGTAGGCAGAATGTACGTCTTTTCTCTATTTCTCTCAATTTCAATCTCTATAGGAATAGTACGTATGTCTCTCTTTCTGGGGGTGAGTAAGTATCCTTAAATACAGGGACTATTGAGGGGGGGGGGGGGGGGGATTTGGGGGAGTAGTTATTATCTGATAAGGGATAACTTATAAATTTTAAATTTTTATTTTTCTTTTCTCTTTTTTAATAGAAGATAATAATAATAAATAAAAATAATAAATATAATAATAACTAATTAATATTTATATTTAAGAAAATATAATAAAAATTTATAAAAAAGCAAAATAAATATAATAAATAGTATTAAAATACTAATTTATTTATTAAAATTTAGAAAAGACAAATATTTTTAATTTTTGTATTATTTTTTAAAATTGAAAAAAATAAAAAATCTCAAAATTAACTGTATTTAGTTATTTATTTTTTAACTAAAAATTTATTAAAAATAAAAATAAGAATTTAGATAATATCAGATCAAATACAAATATTTAATATAAAAAAAAATATATATTAAACCCGAGGAAGGTCAAAATCACGTGTCTACATTTTTCTACCCTTTGTTAGAAATCTCGAAGAGTTTTCGTGAAAAGAAGTAGACTAAGAGATGAGTTTTTGACCCTACGATTATTCTAAAAGTGAAGATAAAATAAAAATAAAATAAAATAAAAGATGTGACCGAGTCTTGGTTATGGACTGCCTACATATCCTGGGTTATAAGGGAATCAGGTTACATGTAGTTCAAAGGTAAAATGGTGAGAGAACGAGTTAGAGATCGAGTGAGGTTCCATCGAGTTTTCGGTTGACGACTTCTCCTTTTACATTCACATGAATAACAAACATAAAATTGAAGATACAAGTGAAAGATCCTTGTCTATTTAGCTATTCTAGAATCTTGACTTGAATCTTCGTGACTTCTCAAATGGTGAGATAGTCTTTATTCTGAGTTGAACTTATGTTCCTCCTCGTTGGTTTTTGGCATTAGAGGGGAACTTGACAATTGATTTATTTTTCAGATTTTCTTCTGGTTTGAACTTGAGAATCTTCATCCTATTCTTCAGGCAGAGGCTCCTGACTTGATTTTCCTTCGCCCTGTTCTTTAGGCGGACTCTTGGACTTGATTTTCTTTACCCTGTTCTTTACGCGGGCTCCTGGACTTCCATTTTACTTCACCTTGTTCTTTAGGCGGGCTCCTGGACTTCTTTTTTTCTTCACTCTATTCTTCAGACGAGCTCCTGGACTTACAGTTTCTTTATCCCGTTCTTCAGGTGGGCTCCTGAGATTATAATTTCTTCACCCTTTTCTTCAGGCGGGCTCCTGATTTGTTACTTCTTCACCCTGTTCTTTAGGCGGGCTCCTGGACTTTCTTATTTTCTTTACCCTGTTCTTCAGGAGGGCTGCTAGACTTTCTTTTTTCCTCGCCCTGTTCTTTAGGCGGGCTATTAGACTTTTTTTTTCTTCACCATATTCTTCAGGCAGGTTCTTGGACTTACAATTTTTATTTTTTTAAAATATGTTCCTGAACTCAAAATAAAAGGTCAAATAGAAAAATAACATCCCATTCTTCGGGAGGGTCCTGAGTAGAACATAAAATTAAATGAACACAAATAAAATTTTTTCCCCAATTTATACTTAGAAAATGACTCGACTAAAAGGTACGTCTTATAGGAATCACGGGGAGTGACTCAGCTAAAAGGTTCATCTTATAGGAATCACAGGAATGACTCGGCTAAAAGGTACGTCTTATAGGAATCACGAGGAGTGACTCGACTAAAAAGGTACTTTGTATAGGAATCAAGGGGATGACACGACTAAAAGGTTCGTCTTATAGGAATCAAGGGGAATGACTCGATTAAAATATACGTCTTATAGGAATCACGGGGAGTGACTCAACTAAGAGGTTTGTCTTATAGGAATCAAGGGGATGACTCGACTAAAAGGTACATCTTATAGGAATCAAGGGGAGTGACTCGACTAAAAGGTTCGTCTTATAGGAATCAAGGGGATGACTCAACTAAAAGGTACATCTTATAGGAATAACGAGGAGTGACTCGACTAAAAGGTTAGTATTATAGGAATCAAAGGGAATAAATCGACTAAAAGGTACATCTTATAGGAATCAAGGGAATGACTCGACTATAAGGTACGTTTTTAGGAATCAACGGGGAATGACTCGACTAAAAGGTACGTCTTATAGGAATCAAGAGAGTGACTTAACTAAAAGGCACGTCTTATAGGAATCAAGGGGGATGACTCAACTAAAAGGTATGTCTTATAGGAATCAAGGGAATGACTCAACTAAAAGGTTCGTCTTATAGGAATTAATGGGAAATGACTCGACTAAAAGGTAGGTCTTCTAGGAGTGAATGTTCAAGTTAGGAAGTGCTTCACCTAACAAATGAATCAAGGGGGGTGACTCAACTAAAAGGTATGTCTTATAGGAATCAAGGGAATGACTCAACTAAAAGGTTCGTCTTATAGGAATTAATGGGAAATGACTCGACTAAAAGGTAGGTCTTCTAGGAGTGAATGTTCAAGTTAGGAAGTGCTTCACCTAACAAATGAAAACTGACTTATTCAGACTAGAAAGTGCGTCTCCTAGAGGTTGAATGAAATTACTCGACTAGAAAGTGCATCTTATAAGAGTGATGTTCAAGTTAGGAAGTGCTTCACCTAACAAATGAAACTTGAATTATCCAAATTAGGAAGTGCGTCTCCTAGGGGTTGAATTTTTACCATAATTTGATTATCAAACTTGTGCAGCAATATTGCTTCCTGCATTTGTGGAAATAAGGCATTACAACTCTTGATATTTATGCTCTGATGTCCATAATTTAAAGGTAACATGATTCCTGTTTCATCAAATAAAACTTGTGAGTTCAAAAACATGGTGGAAAGTTTGTGGCTTTAGCTTCCGTGGCAATCACTCTTGCTCTCGTCATATTTAACCTTGCTTCCAACCATTAGCATCTGTCACCGACTTGCTGCATCGTTGATCCAAACTCAAATTATTAGAAGTGACTCTGAAACAAACACAGTGTCTTTGCTTTTCCATACTCCTCAAATAAACCCTTTAAACCTTGGTATTTCCATGAGTTTTCAGAAACTTTGTTGCATGCCTTATTTCAGCACACAATCATGTCTCTTTCATGTATTGGCTTTTTGTCTTGCTTTGTGCAATTAAAGAAACTGGTAGCTAGTTTTGAAATCTTTTCTCACTTGTTATGACACGAACTCGACTCAGATGCACAATAAAAATGACAAAAAAAATTATTTGATGATAAAGATACACAAAAATTAAAAATAGAAAAATAAAAAGAAAAGGAAAAAACAATAGGCATTTCTTTTTAAAACGACAGAAGAAAACTTATTTGGGTGTGGATGCCGATTCTAGAAATTATGACATGCATTTTGAATTAAACAACCTGATCTACCCACAGTAATCATTACAACTCTTGTTTACTTATTGAGTTTGAAATAGAATCAATCTTGAATATGCTCTCTCTAGATCACAATTCTCCATCGACTAGTGACACCTCAATGGATTTTTGCCAACGCCTATCTCTTTTTCATTTATTTTTCATCTCACTGTCGCCTTATGGTGCCCAAAAGGGTTTTCACCAATAAGACTCTCTCATTTTTACTCATTTATTTTTTCATTCATTTTTTTTTAAAATAATGCCCAACATTCGAAACATCATGCACCCATAACACATTTAGCCTTGACATTCTCAAAGATCGATCTGAAGGTTTTTCTTTGGTTGTAACTTGGCTTTTGAAAATGATTAGAAAGAAAGGGGGGCATGTGGCTAAAAAATTTACATAATAATGGGTGAAACATACAACTTTTGGAATCGACTTTTTTTTTAAAAGAAAATAAATTTTGCCCAAGTTTCATTTCATTCTGGGTAATTTAAATTTTCTTTTGGTTGGACCGAACCCCAGAGTAGAGCTGCCTACATATCTTATCATAACAAGAATCAGGTCAAATGTAGTTCAGACATCTTGTTCTTTTGCTTGATTTTTTTCTTCTTCTTAACTTTTCTCTATTTTTTTTTGGAGAGAGAGAGAGAGAGATTTTTCTCGACTCCATTTTTTCTTGACACTTTTATGGCTCTATTCTTTTTCTTGACACTTTTTTTTCTGATTCTATTTTGATTTCAAAAGAGGGATATAAAAGAAACAAAACGAAAAGCTCAAAAGGGATAACAAAGGATGACACAATATTTGGATAATAGAATGAAATGTCTTCGTCATATCAATCCTTAAAAACGCAAGTACATAACATGCACTCTAAGAATGGAACATGAAGATCATGCGCATCTTTTCAATATTGACCGTGACAAAGCACATGCACGTGTGTCACTTCTTTTAAACTTGTAAACCTTTTAAGTCTACTTGTATTGTACTTTCCTCACAACAGATGACTCTTTTTTTTAAGCTAACTTTCTTTTGCTTCTTCTGACAATAGAAACTATATATCCTCTGGTTGATCTCATTCAAAAATGCTTGAGTTAAACCTTCTCATTGAAGATCACGTCATTTTTTATTCAAAGTGATGCCTTAAAATATTCAAGTGAGGATGTAACTAGGTCCCCAAAACATTTCAACACTTTAATTATTTTTCTTACATTTATTTTTTTCAACTTTAGGTTCTTGATCGAATGTTTCAGCATTGTCACACCCCTTTTTTCGCTCGAGGAGATCGAGATCGAAAGATTTTTCCAATTAAAGTGACGGTATTGAATAGGGATTAATTTTTATCATTTTTAGAGTTGCCACTTGGAATTGAGTTATGGCGTTCCAAGTCACCTTATTGAATCCCTAATCAAAAGGAAATGACTCTTTGTTGGTCTGCGAAAACAAAAGACTGGGTAAAGAATTCTGTTGACCAAGGGGAAGGTGTGAGGCACCCCTTGAGTCCCGTGGTTCTAGCACGGTCGCTTCATTGACTTATCTTGACTTAAACTATTTTGGATAAATTGTGTTAAGACCTAATTTCGCTCATTTTTAATATTCTGAAAACTTATCTATTATTTTATACTAATTAAATAAATTGATAAAATTAAATTTTTTATTTAGAAAAATATTAATCAAAGTGCATTATTGCATCTTTGAATTTTAAAATATCTCGAAAAGATGCGTACACCGCATTCTTAATTGAGACGAATATTTTAATCGTACCTAAAATTTTATCTAACATTAAAACTTTGATTTGTTATTTATAAATTCATAACAATCTTAACAAGAATTTTTAAGCAAAATTTATTTAAAACGATTAATTAATTTAATAATAAAATTATCCAAATAATATACTTATTGAGAATTATTGATGATATTAATTAAAATTACATAGGACTACATATCACATAAATACATACCACTATACACATGCTCATTAATAATGAATAAAACAATTTTTACTCACATCTTTCTTCTCAAATCACGTATTTCAATACAACACAACTCTATTTTTTAATTTTTTAATAACATACAAAATCCATCTCTTCCAATATTCATTAACATTAATTTTACTTCTTAAATTATTTTTATTTGCAGTAAAATTCACATACCTTTATGCCAACATATTTTAATATAATATTCATACACATATTTCCAACACATATTTTCATTCTCACTAGCACATACTTCATTTTTCTAAGAATTCACACACACATACACTGTAAACTCATATACGATTCTCCCTCCATTTACGATAATTTACAAAATATCAACACCAACGTGAAAAAAATAGACAGTTTATTTTTAGAATCTAATTTTAGTTTGGATTTGAATTACAGTGGTCAGAATTGACATTGAGTTGCAGACAGATCTGGTTTGCCATTGATCAAAAATGGAGGAGGGATGACGATGATGGCAGATCTGGCTGTCGTCGGAAAATGAGGAAAAGAAACGACGCGGTGGAGAAGGTGCACCTGAGTCACCGGAAAAGGGAAAAGGAACAGTGACATATCACCAGCATTGGTAGCGCAGATTCGATGAGGAATCCGCCGGAGAGAGAAGCGGTGACTTTGCTGGTGGCAAGGAAATAGGGAAGAGGGAGGCGCTTGTGTGTGAGGAGGATGGCGACAATGGCGATAGGACGATGATTCCGGCAAAACATTTTACCGGAAAGATCTGTTTCCCATTTTTCGTTCACTCCCTTCCATCGTCTCTCTCTCACAATCTCTCTATATCTCTCTGTTATGGTGTATATTGTTGTTCTATTGTATGAAAATCTCTATGAGAGTATTTGTGAAGTATGTGCAAGAAATTGTGTATAGATAAAAAATAAATTAATATATCTGTGTGTGAATATAGGTATCTCTGAACATAAATTGTGATATTTATTTATCCTTCCTGCTTTTCTATCCGTTTCAAATTTTAACCAAACAATGTTACATACAAAAATAACATTCAATACATAATAACATATGAATTCATATAATAAATTAACAACATCTATTAAATAATACATGAAATTTGTTTAAACAATTTCATTCATGCTTTTCATAATATAGTTTATAACATGAAATGGTTCAGATTTAAAGAAAAACCTGTTTTTGATTCAAACGGAATACGAAGCAAGAAATAATTGTCACCGAAAATCTCAAATGGAAAACTCTTACACTTCAAATTTCACTTTCTTTGTTTTACTCTCTTTTCTTGATCTGTTTTTTACTCTGTGATTTTTTTTCTCTGGTTTCTGATCCCAAATGTGAAAGTACGGTTTTTTTTTTCATCTGGGTAGTAGAGTTCTATAAATACAGGACTTTTTTTGGGGGAACAAAAAAGAGGGAACAGTTATTTACAAGATAAGATAAAGGGGGAGATTTAAAATTCAAATTATTATCATTATTATTATTATTATATATATATTAATAAAATAAAATAAAAATAATAATAATAGATAGAGATAATAATAAATAATAATAATAATAAATATAATAATTAATTAATTTTATATTTAACAAAACAAAACAACTATTAATTTATTTATTAAATTTTATATAAAAAATTTATTTTTAATTTTTATATTATTTAAAGTTAGAATAAAAATAAAAACAAAAATCAAAATAATATGTGATTATATATAAAAATATAATATATTTAATATAGATAAACAAGTTAAAATTTAGGGAGGATAAAAAAATCACGTGTCTACATTTTTGCCCCTCTTTGTGTGAAATCTCGAAGAGTTTTCATACGAAGAAGTATACAAGATATGATTTTAATCCTCCGATTATTTGAAAAATAATAATAAAATAAACTTATAATTAAAATAAAAGAAAAATATGACCGAGTCCTTGTTTTGGACATCCTACCTATCCCGGGTTATAAGGGAATCAGGTCACGAGTAGTTCAGAAGTAATTTTATGAGAGAAAAATTTAAAGTTGAATGGGATTCCGTTGAGTTTCCGATTGATGACTTCTGCCTTTTACATTCACATGACTAATAAAAAAAAATACAAGTAAAAATTGCAATCTCTAGAATCTTGATTCAAATTTTCGTGACTTGAACTTGAAAATTTACCCTATTCTTCAGGCGGGCTCCTGAACTTTCTTTTTCTTCACCTGTTCTTCAGGTGGGTTCCTGGTCTCATAATTTCTTCACCCCTTTCTTTAGGCGGTCTCCTGGATTTATAATTTCTTCACCCTGTTCTTCAGGCGGGCTCCTGATCTTTCTTTTTCTTCACCCAGTTCTTCAGGCGGGCTCCTGAACTTTTTTTTTCTTCACCCTCTTCTTCAGGCGGGCTCCTAGACTTACAATTCTTCACCCTGTTCTTCAGGCGGGCTCCTGAACTTTCTTTTTCTTCACCCTGTTCTTCAGGCGGGCTCCTGAACCCCGGAGTAGGGTTGCCTACGTATCTTATCATAGCAAGAATCAGGTTAAACGTAGTTCATGAAACATCATTCTTTTGTTTGATTTTGAATTTTTGATTGATTTTTTTTTACACACTTTTTTTTATTTTGATTCCAAAAGAGGGATTCGAAGAAAAATAAAAGCTCAAAAGGGTAAGCAAAGGTTGATATATTATTCAGATAGTAGAACAAAATGCCTTCATCATTTCAATCTTTAAAAATATAAGTACAAAACATACATAACATAATTGTATATGAATATCATACATAATATCTTTTAACTGTATCAGCATTGACCGGCATTCCTTCCATTTTTCCTTCTACATCAGTCAGATATAACGCGCCATTAGGTAACACTTTCTTCACCATGAATGGACCATGCCAAATAGGAGAAAATTTGCCTTTGGCTTCAATCTGATGAGGAAGGATGCGTCTTAGTACTAACTGACCAACTTCAAAATATCTGTGACGCACATTTTTGTTATATGCTCGTGCCATTCTTTTCTGGTATAGTTGTCCATGACATACTGACGCCAATCTTTTTTCATCAATCAAGCTTAATTGCTCCAAACGAGTCTTGACTCATTGGTCTTCATCAATTTCAGCTTCCACAACTACACGAAGAGATGAAATCTCAATATTTGCAGGTATAACTACTTCAGTTCCATACACTAACAAGTAAGGAGTTGTATCAATTGAAGTCCGAACTGTAGTACGATAACCCAACAAAGCAAAAGGTAACTTTTTATGCCATTGTCGGAAACCCTGCACCATCTTACGGAGTATTTTCTTTTAAGTTTTTGTTGGCAGCTTCTACAGCTCCATTCGCCTTTGGACGATAAGGAGTTGAATTCCGATGCATAATCTTAAATTGCTGGCACACTTCTTGCATCAGATGGCTATTGAGATTCACAACATTATCCGTGACAATTATCTTTGGAATGCCGAAACAACAAATGATGTTGGAGTGAATAAAATCAACCACAACATTCTTGGTCACTGACTTGAAAGTCGTTGCTTCTACCCATTTCATGAAATAATCAATGGCTACCAAGATGAACCTATGTCCATTCGAGGCCTTTGGTTCAATTGGTCCAATTACGTCCATTCCCCAAGCCATAAAAGGCCATGGAGCAGTCATTGTATGCAACTCAGATGGAGGGGAATGTATCAAGTCTCCATGTACCTGGCATTCATGACATTTACAAACGAAATTGATGGAATCTCGCTCCATGGTGATCCAATAATAACCTGCTCGGAGTATTTTCTTTGCCAAAACATACCCACTCATGTGTGGTCCACAAATCCCAGAATGTACTTCAGTCATGATTTTTGAAGCTTCTTTAGCATCTACACACCTCAGAAGTCCCAAATCAGGAGTCCTCTTATACAAGATTCCTCCACTTAAGAAAAATCCACTAGACAAACGTCGAATGGTTCTGTTTTGATTACCATCAGCTTGTACAGGATACTTTCCAGTCTTAATATATTCTTTGATATCATAGAACCAAGGCTCCCCATCAAATTCTTCTTCAACCACATTACAATGTTCATGTTGATCATGAATCTGTCTATGCAAAGGGTCAATATAAGTTTTATCGGGATGTTGAAGCATCGAAGCTAAGGTCGCCAAAGCATCAACAATCTCATTATGAGCTCTGGGAATGTGTTTGAACTTCACTAATATAAATCATTGACAAAGATTTTGCAAACAACTTCTATATGGTAGGAGTTTCGAATCACGAGTCTCCCAATCTCCTTGGATTTGGTGGACTAATAAATCTGAATCTCCTAATACCAACAATTCTTGGACCCCCATGTCAATGGATAATCTCAATCCTAGAATGGAAGCTTCGTATTCTGCCATATTATTGGTACAGTAGAATCAAAGTTGGGCTGTTATGGGATAATATTGTCCTGATTCAGAAATAAGAACCGCTCCTATCCCCACTCCTTTTATATTAGCAGCTCCATCAAAGAACAACTTCCAGCCTGAATGGCAATCTTCTGAAACAAACTCATCAACCTACAATACCTCTTCATCTGGAAAATAAGTCTTCAATGGTTCGTACTCCTCATCAATAGGATTTTCAGCCAAATGATCCGCCAAGGCTTGAGCTTTCATTGCAGTTCGTGTCACATAAGCAATATCAAACTCTCTGAGAAATATCTGCCATTTCGCGAGTCTGCCTGTGGGCATAGGCTTCTGAAAGATGTACTTTAAAGGATCCATACGAGAGATGAGGTAAGTAGTATAAGATGACAAGTAATGTTTTAGCTTTTGAGCTACCCAAGTTAATGCGCAACACGTTTTCTCAAGAAGAGTGTACTTAGCCTCATAAGTGGTAAACTTTTTGCTGAGGTAGTAGATGGCTTGTTCTTTTTTTCCCGTGACATCATGTTGACCCAATACACATCCAAAAGAATTATCTAAAACAGACATATACAATATCAAGGGTCGGCCTGACTCTGGAGGAACCAAAATAGGCGGATTCGACAAGTTTCTCTTAATTCTGTCAAATGCCTCTTGACATTCTTCAGTCCATTGAACTTTAACATTCTTCTTCAACAACTTGAATATTGGCTCGCAAGTTGTCGTAAGCTGAGCAATGAATCTACTGATATAATTCAACCTTCCAAGTAAACTCATCACCTCCGTTTTATTTTTTGGTGGAGGTAAATCTTGGATAGTTTTTATTTTTGAAGGATCTAACTCAATACCATGTCGACTGACTATAAAATTCAAAAGTTTTCCTGACGGAACTCCAAATACATATTTTGCTGGATTAAGTTTGAGATCATACCTCCGAAGCCTTTCAAAGAATTTTCCACATAAACTTCAATTTCTTTGTGCATCATGTCATGAAACATTGTGGTCATTGCCCTCATGTAAGTTGCCCCAACATTCTTTAATCCAAAAGGCATAACTCTATAACAATATGTTCCCCATGGAGTAATAAATGATGTCTTTTCTGCATCTTCTGGATCCATAATGATCTGGTGATACCCCGCATAAAAATCCACAAACGAAGCAAGATCATGTTTGGCACAATTGTCCAACAAAATATGAATATTGGGAAGTTGAAAATTATCTTTCGGACTTGCTTTATTTAAATCGCGATAATCAACACACATCTGAACTTTGCCGTCCTTCTTTGGAACAGGGACAATATTTGCCAACCAAATAGGATACTGGGCCACTCGAATGACTTTAGCCTCAAGTTGCTTTGTGATTTCCTCTTTAATTCTTACACTCATGTTAGATTTGAGTTTTCTTAACTTTTGCTTGACAGGAGTAAAAACAGGATCAATTGGCAACTTGTGAACTACCAAATCAGTGCTTAGACCGGGCATATCATCATAAGACCACGCAAAGACGTCTTTATACTCATGCAAATCTTCAATTATAGCATTCTTTTGTTGTGTTTAAACATGTACACTTATCTTAGTCTCCCTAATATTTTCAAGATCTCCTAAATTGATCGCCTCAGTTTCTTCCAAATTGGGATTTGTCTTATTCTCAAAATGTTTGAAGTCTTTGCTTATATCCTCAAATGTTTCCTCTTCATCGTATTCAACCTCCTTATTCATTATTTCAAAATTAGATTGGTTTTTTAACTCTGGTGAACAATTCTTCATGCATGTCATATCATTAGAATCGGCATAGAAAGAACTGTATGATAGAAAATAAATAAATAAAAATCAGACTTAAAATAAAATGAAGGGAAACTGCGCTTTATTAGAAACATCGATAGAAAGAGTTTTAACCTAACATACCAGATTTAAAGTTGTGAATTATAATCCTAGAATGATTTAAATTACAGCAGTAAAAACAAACAAACTACTAAGACTATAAGAAAACAAACAAATTACCATGACTCTTTTATAATAGGGAGAGGAGTGGCCTCCCAATTGTTAAGCTGGACATCAGGGCCGACAAACTGCACATCTGCATTACTTGTACCTTCCCCAATTTCAACCATATCAGCTTCAATGAACATATTCTGAAAAAGGTCAATCAACTCTGTATCATCATCATTCATTGATTTTGCAACAGGTAACTTAGAGGATCCAACAACACTAAATTTGATGAAAGACTCATAAAGTGGCGGTATAGGCTTGGCAAGTGACCACGACTCTTTCTTACGCTTTTTAGCCTTCTTTATATCTTCAGCAGTAGGCTCGTATCCCAGACCAAAAGTACCAAAGTTCTCATAGAGGTTTACTGGATGAAATACGCCTTGCAAAAACATCCCTAGACCTTTTCCTGGTTCGAAGCCATGCTTCAACATTTCATTCACTACCATAATAGATGCAGAGGACAATTGTGGTCTTACGATGAGATTCCTCTCGAGGATATATTCAACAGCCACTACCTCAGAAGCTTGATGAATTAACACATTGGCAGTATCTGCTTTGATGGAAGAAACAGAGTAGTCTTTATACATTGATAAATCTCTTTCACCATGAACCACTATCTCTTGCCTGTCACATTCGAATTTGATAATTTGATGCAACGATGATGCGACTGCTTTAGCCCTATTAATCCATGGCCTTCCCAATAACATATTATATGAAACATCAATGTTCAGTATTTGAAAATCCATAGAAAAATCCACAGGCCCAATTGTCAATATGAGTTCTATTTCACCAATGGCATCAGTTTTTGATCCGTCAAAACCTTTGACGCACACATTGTTAGGTCGGATTCTTTCCACATTAACATTCAACTTTTGTAAAGTTGACATAGGACAAATGTTAGCGCCTGATCCTCCATCAATTAACACTCGAGTGATGATAGAATGTTCGTACTTCACAGAAATGTACAGACCTTTGTTATGCTCTGTACCTTCTATAGGCAATTCATCGTCTGAAAAAGTAATTTTATGTGATTCAACGATCCTTCCAACAACTTTTTCCAGTTGATTTACTGTAATCTCACTAGGAACACATGCTTCATTAAGAATCTTCATTACAGCCTTACGGTGTTCCTTTGAATGTATCAATAAAGACAACAAAGAAATCTGTGCTGATGTGTTCTTGAACTGTTCTATAACAGAATATTCTGGCAATTTTATTTTCTTTAAGAATTCTTTAGCTTCTTCATCAGTGACAGGCTTCTTAACTGTCATTCGTTCTTCACCACCTTTTTTATTCTTTCTTAACTCTACTGGAGCATAACATCTCCCAGATCGAGTTAATCTCCCTACTTCATCTACATCTTCAGTCACTTCTTTCCCTTTGTGCATTATCACAACGCGATCATAATTCTAAGGGACTGCCTTGGTATCAACCATAGGCAGCTGTGACACTGGTTTAATAACAAAAGGAGCTACAGGAGCTCCTTTTATGATTAAAAGAGGCTTATTGGATCTTCCAGGAATAATGAGTTTCGGCTTTATTTGACTTGACCCAATATTTTCTGAAATCTCTTTCTCCATTACCAAGGGATCATTCGATGATTCGGGTTCTATCACCACCTTCGCTTCTACAGGCTTTTCTTTCGTTAAATCTACAGCATTTGCTGATTTTTCTGAATCAGTTTTAATTTTAATGATCGGCTTAAAGGGAATCGTAGCATCTTCACCACTGAGTATCACATCGAGCATGTTTGTTTTATTATGATCTGGCAGCAGATTTTGATTGACATTTGGAGTGCCTGGACTTTCTACCATAATCTATTGGGTATTAATCAACTTTTGAATGGCTCTTTTCAGATACCAACATTTCTCTGTGTCGTGCCCTGGGGCATCAGAACAGTATTCACATCTTCTAGAATAGTCCAAATTCTTCGGAGGAGGATTTTGGATCCTTCTCTCAATTGGGTTTAAAACATTCATTTTTCTCAGTCTATGAAATAAATTGGTGTAAGATATTCCAATAGGAGTGAAATTATCTTTTACCATGTTATCCCTTTTGAATTCTGCTCTAGGCCGAAAATTAGACCTCGGAGGGCCTCTTTGAACTTGCGGGGCCATTGGATGATTTTAGATTGCTGGTGTACGCCACTGCGGGTAAGAAAGACCTCGAGTATATGGTTGTGTATTGTAAATAGAATATTTGGGGGATGGAACAAAATATAATGGATTCTGCGCATATGGTTGACGCGCACCTCTCTAATTTTGTCGTGGACCTGCCATGACAGTTGCTACATCCTCTTTTCTTTTCTTTCCCCCAAAATTTCCTGTACCACTTTGAATTTCCTGTGTTGTTGCTTTCAAAGCGGCCTGGCTGATGATCTTTCCTGATTTGATTCCATTTTCTACCATCTCTCTAACTTTGATAACTTCTGCAAATGTGCTTTCGATAGTAGAGAGCAAATGATGGAAATAATCAGGTTCTTGTGCTTGCAGAAAAATATCAATCATTTCAGATTCTTTTATCGATGGTCTAACTCTTGAAGCCTGCTCTCTCCATCTGACGGCATATTCTCGAAAACTTTCAGTCATCTTTTTTCTCATGTTGGCAAGCGTAGTGCGATCTGGCACTATCTCAATGTTATACTGAAATTGTTGAACGAAATCTCGAGCCATGTCATCCCACATGTGCCAACGGGAAATGTATTGGTCAATGAACCATTCAAAATCTATCCCTGTAAGGCTTTCTCCAAAGTACGCCATCAATAATTCTTTTTTTCCTCCTGCTCCCCTCAATTGATTGCAAAACTTATTCAAATGAGCTACAGGATCGCCGTGTCCTTCATATTTGTCAAATTTTAGCATTTTGAACCCTATTGGCAAATGGACATCAGGAAACATACATAAATCCTAGTATGAAACACTTTTTGGTCCACCTACTCCTTGCATATTTCTCATACTTTGTTCCAGGCTTCTAACTTTTCTAGCCATCTCCTCCTGTTCTTCATTCTTAGCAATCTTCTCAATCACGATAGGAGTATCGCGTTGATGAACATGATAATGTGGATTTTGTGATTTGAAAGTCATTTCAGGAGGATATAACATATCATAATTTGGTTTTCCCATATTCTTTGGTATTGTTGGTTGATTACCCGTAGTAGCTGGCGCTACAGAAGTAAAAAGTGGGTTATTTGCGATAGATGGATTTGGTGGGCGCACGGTAGAAGTACCAACAACTCCAGACATATTAGCAAATGGGCCAAATTCTGGTGAGTAAAATGGATCACTAGTTTGAGCTGGGTCAGAATTTGGATCATTTGAAGTTGAAAGTCCAGGGATAGAAGAAGGCGGGGCTTGTCCATTCAACCAAGCTTGGTACATCTCCGCCATCTGTTGTTTTAATGACTTTATTTCTTCCATTGATATTACTTCCTGCGAAATCAACTGATTCTGCTCTTCTTCACTATCAGACCCTATATCTTCTTTGCGGGTCATTCTTCCTTTATCTTTGTATCTGGTGTTATACAGATGTGATGCCAGTTTAAACCACAAACCAACCACCAATTATTTTATCTTTCTATTAACAAGTAGCAAACGGGCGAGTGTTATATATTTAACACATTATAATGCCACGTTATATGTCATGTTTCTATATGCATTTCCCAACCTATCATGGAAGCTTTGTGTTTCATCCCGGCTTTTCTAGGCATATTTTCAAAAGTTATGATCGAACTTTTTGGAGGGTTGCCTACGTATCATGTCAGGACATGAATCAGATCTTGCGTAGTTCGGGAGGAATTTAATAAAATTGTTTTGTCTTTATTATTATTATTATTATTATTGAAGAAAATAAACAAAGTAAGTGAAGTAAAACATATGTAATATATATAGAAATAAACAGTCAACTTCATTACATTCTATATTATAAATACGATAAAATAACTGACCCAACTCCTAAAATAAAACCTACTAACTGACATCTGAAAACTAAAAGATATAATATCTAAACAAGAAATTTTAAAACTGAAAATGAAAAACTATGACAAAGAAAACAACGATCCATTCAAGGAGATTTCGATTTAATATGTCCTCCCAAACTCAAATATATGTCCTCCAATGAAGTAGTGAGTCGCTGTGCGAAAGCTGGTACTTGTGCCAAAAAGTCCTCACAATCCAACTGCTGATAATCTAAACCCATTCTGGCAGTATCCTGCGCTACACGGTGGACATTCCCTCAAAGAGAACTGAAAGCCTGATCCCATTCCTGGGCCTGTCGATCTCGGAAATCAACCATCTCTCTTGCACGTTGTTCACGAGCAGAAACAACCTCCAACTATTCTCGCAATATTCCTCTTTCATGAATCCACTAAGATCTCTCTCTATCAAATTCTTCTTGCATATTCTTTTCAACTTCTTGAAGTTGTTGTCGGCGAGATGTGGCAAGTTCTGCAAGGTGTGACCCCCTAGTGGTAGCAAACTTGATTTGTCCACGAAGTGCAACCTCAATAGCTGCTGACTTAGCTTTCTTTTTAGAAAATTCCCTTTGTTGTTCATCTATTTTTGCCCTGGCATGCTTTAATTCTTCTCTCAAAACTTGGTTGGCTACATGATGTTCTCGCATGGCTCTTTCAATTCCTATCTTGATTGCAGCTTCCTGATCTATAGGTCCCTTAACCGATCTTTCTGGTCTGACTGGAGGACTCGACTATTCTTCAAACCATTCACAGTAATCTGGGTGCACTTCTCCTTTCTCATGCTCTATGACCATCGTTTCAATCCCCATAATACGGCGACCCTCCCAAATCTGCTGGGGCAAATCTTTTGGAAGTGAAATCTCTGGTCTGACCTCAAATACGAACTCAGTCATGTTTTCCGTTATGGAAATTATTTGACGCCTGCCTAGCTGACGTAGAACTCTCAATGGAACATACGGTTGAACACCTCTAATACCCATTAATAACAAGAACGTACGAATGACAGAACTATATATGACTTGCCTCCAAGGGAACCAATGGAGATTCCATTGTCAAAGAACGAAAAAGTTTAACCCAATCTCCAATTTCTTTTGGACATTTATATTTCTCCATCCTTTCCTCGTAATCGTTGATGCGATTAAATCACTCAGGATCAAACCTTGTCAATGTAGGATGTTGATAAAGATGCTCCACAATACACATCTGTAACAAGATATTACATCCCTCAAAAAAACTTTTTCCTTTCTGACAAACAGTCAGAGCACGGTAAATATCAGCTAGGATCATTGGTATCATAGTGTAATCTATCTTAATCAGTATTTGTACCACTCCCGCTAAAGGAATATTAATTTTTTCTTCTCTTCTTGGGAAGACCATAGTGCCTAAAAAGGCTACCAAATCGTCTGTGAATTTTCCAAGCCTCAAAACTTCCCTTATTACAAAGTTCTTTACCGTACTTTTGAAACCCCTCTTGCCTTCCGTATCTGTCATACAAAAACTGCAAGGAAATCCAACCTTTTTTCATTGATTCTTCTTTTGTGTTCCTTATGTTCATGAGCTTGCAAAATTTGTTTATCGAAATAAGTCTTGGGGCTATAAGTTTCTTCCGATGCATATCACCATATCCAACATAGCTTGCTATCTCTTCTAAAGTAGGTGTCAACTCAAAATCTGAAAAGCGGAATACATAATTCTTTGGGTCCCAGAAATTCAGTAATGCAACAATCACCTCCCTATTAGGATTGATTCTCATGATACTCGTCAAAAAACCCAAATACTTATGTATTTCGCCATAATCGAATGTATCCATTGCATTCCACCATAACTAAAGTTGCAGAGGGGTACAATCCACAACCTGAAGCGGTACATTCCCATCTCTCTTTCTCTTTGGACGCTTTCCACGAACAGGGGGGGACATTTTATACCTATTGAAAGGGACATAAGATTAATAAATATCTAGATTAGACAAAACTTAATTTATTAATTTTGAAAAGAATTTATAACTTAACTTGTAAAACCTAGTGCGACCATTATTTAAACTTAGTTGCAAAGAACAATTTTATCAAAAATCAAAGCGAGAGAAACAAGATTGATAATATTATTTTTTTATTTAAATTGACTCTATCAAAAACTTTGCTATAACAGACTTCTAGACAATTTTATCTATATGTTTGAAGACAATATTCCCTAAGTGCAAAAATAAAATAAAAGGACTCAGAAATAAAGAAAAATAGAATGACCGTTTTATGTATGAAGTTGTATAAAATTTTCAGTCTCACGACCCTAAAGGTTCAGGACTTGTTAAAATTGATATATATATATTTTTTGTAAAAACTTAGCCTCATGATCCCTAAAGAATCCGGGCTGTTAAAATTCATATTTTATTTTTATTTATTTTATAAAAACTTAGCTTGATGATCCCTAAAGATTCCAGGATATTGAAATATATTTTTATTTTATTGTTGTTATTATTATTATTATTATTATTATTATTATTATTATTATTATTATTATTATTATTTTAATCTTAGCCTCATGATCCCTAAAGATTCAGGGCTGTTAAAATATATATAAAAATTGGACTTGAAAATTAGAAAAATAATTATGAAAATAATCATATTTTCAAAATATTTTCCAATAAATCTATGAACAATTTTTTTTTTTTAAAAGATAAGGTCGTATCCTGGGAAGGACTTCCTACGTATCTCACTAAGATGTGAGAATCAGACCCTCGTAGTTCATAAAAACTATAAAACTATGTTACTAAAATTTTTCTTTCAAAAATAATTCACCAAATGTGACGGTAATTTAATCTCTTGCATTTTAATGTTGCCTAAAAGTCGGTCAACACACAAATAGCCTTCCAAGCAAATATCAAAGAGCACGTAGGATGCACATGTTGGTCTTTATTAAATAGGTCACCTGTCCTAGACAGACCCGGCCCTTGTGCCGAGTCCCGCTTGGTCAAATGCATATGATGGAAATAAAGCGGTACCTAATAGGGATAACCAGATTCTGAGTTTTCAGCTCTTCTAAGTTAAAACCTAATAGGGATAAGTGTCTATACTGGCTTACTCGAGCGGACACTCGAGCCGGGGAGGGACAACTTGGTCGGTAGCAGGGCAACACCGCCTTCGTTGTCGATCCGAACCCCACCTAACATGTGTGACTATATCCTTCACCAGGTGCCTTGACACTCCGGCTATCTCAAAAGAAGGTGGGATGTATATGTTGCATTCCCTCTATCCTATTTTAGAGACTCAGAAGGAATACGCGAGAGAAGACAATATATAATATAGTTCAAATAATATCAAAGCAGTAAATGAGCAACAAGTAGCACATAAGGCCAACAAACAAACACAATATTAAAATAATTAAAGCAAGTAAAAGTCAATATCTAAAGCTCGAATTCTAGTTACTCCCCAGCAGAGTCGCCAGAGATGTCACACTACTTTTTTCGCTTGAGGAGATCGAGATCGAAGAGTTTTTTCAATTAAAGTGACGGTATTGAATAGGGATTAATTTTTGATCATTTTTAGAGTCGCCACTTAGAATTGAGTTATGGCGTTCCAAGTCACCTTATTGAATCCCTAATCAAAAGGAAACGACTCTTTGTTGGTCTGCAAAAACAAAAGACCAGGTAAGGAATTCTGTTGACCAAGGGGAAGGTGTGAGGCACCCCTTGAGTCCCGTGGTTCTAGCACGGTCGTTTCATTGACTTATCTTGACTTAAACTATTTTTGATAAATTGTGTTAAGACCTAATTTCGCTCATTTTTAATATTCCGAAAACTTATCTATTATTTTATACTAATTAAATAAATTGATAAAATTAGATTTTTTATTTAGAAAAATATTAATCAAAGTGCATTATTGCATCTTTGAATTTTAAATATCTCGAAAAGATGCGTACACCACATTCTTAATTGAGACGAATATTTTAATCGTACCTAAAATTTTATCTAACATTAAAACTTTGATTTGTTATTTATAAATTCATAACAATCTTAACAAGAATCTTTAAGCAAAATTTATTTAAAACGATTAATTAATTTAATAATAAAATTATCCAAATAATATACTTATTGAGAATTATTGATGATATTAATTAAAATTACATAGGACTACATATCACATAAATACATACCACTATACGCATGCACATTAATAATGAATAAAACAATTTTTACTCACATCTTTCTTCTCAAATCACGTATTTCAATACAACACAACTCTATTTTTAATTTTTTAATTTTTTAATAACATACAAAATCCATCTCTTCCAATATTCATTAACATTAATTTTACTTCTTAAATTATTTTTATTTGCAGTAAAATTCACATACCTTTATGCCAACATATTTTAATATAATACTCATACACATATTTCCAACACATATTTTCATTCTCACTAGCACATACTTCATTTTTCTAAGAATTCACACACACATACACTGTAAACTCATATACGATTCTCTCTCCATTTACGATAATTTACAAAATATCAACACCAACGTGAAAAAAATAGACAATTTATTTTTAGAATCTAATTTTAGTTTGGATTTGAATTACAGTGGTCAGAATTGACATTGAGTTGCAGACAGATCTAGTTTGCCATTGATCGAAAATGGAGGAGGGATGACGATAATGGCAGATCTGGCTGTCGTCGGAAAACGAGGAAAAGAAACGACGCGGTGGAGAAGGTGCACCTGAGTCACCGGAAAAGGGAAAAGGAACAGTGACATATCACCGGCATTGATGGCGCAGATTCGATGAGGAATCCGCCGGAGAGAGAAGCGGTGACTTTGCTGGTGGTAGGAAAATAGGGAAGAGGGAGGCGCTTGTGTGGGAGGAGGATGGCGACGATGGCGATGGGACGATGATTCCGGCAAAATATTTTACCGGAAAGATCTGTTTCCCGTTTTTCGTTCACTCCCTTCCATCGTCTCTCTCTCACAATCTCTCTATATCTCTCTGTTATGGTGTATATTGTTGTTCTATTGTATGAAAATCTCTATGAGAGTATTTGTGAAGTATGTGCAAGAAACTGTGTATAGATAAAAAATAAATTAATATATCTGTGTGTGAATATAGGTATCTCTGAACATAAATTGTGATATTTATTTATCCTTCCTGCTTTTCTACCCGTTTCAAATTTTAACCAAACAATGTTACATACAAAAATAACATTCAATACATAATAACATATGAATTCATATAATAAATTAACAACATCTATTAAATAATACATGAAATTTGTTTAAACAATTTCATTCATGCTTTTCATAATATAGTTTATAACATGAAATGGTTCAGATTTAAAGAAAAACCTGTTTTTGATTCAAACGGAATACGAAGCAAGAAATAATTGTCACCGAAAATCTCAAATGGAAAACTCTTAAACTTCAAATTTTTCTTTCTTTGTTTTACTCTCTTTTCTTGATCTCTTTTTTACTCTGTGTTTTTTTTTCTCTGGTTTCTGATCCCTAATGTGAAAGTACGATTTTTTTTTTCATCTGGGGTAGGAGAGTTCTATAAATACAGGACTTTTTTGGGGGGAACAATAAAGAGGGAACAGTTATTTACAAGATAAGATAAAGGGGGAGATTTAAAATTCAAATTATTATTATTATTATATATTTTAATAAAATAAAATAATTATAATAATAATAGATAGAGATAATAATAATAATAATAATTATAATAATAAATATAATAATTAATTAAGTTTATATTTAACAAAACAAAATAACTATTAATTTATTTATTAAAATTTATAAAAATATATATATATATTTTTAATTTTTATATTATTTAAAGTTAGAATAAAAATAAAAACAAAAATCAAAATAATATGTGATTAAATATAAAAATATAATATATTTAATATAGATAAACAAGTTAACATTTAGGGAGGATAAAAAAATCACGTGTCTACAAGCATTTGATTGCGTTTTAAGATCTGGCTTAAATTCAATATGCTTATCATATTACCAGAATCACCATAGAAAGAGCTCTTTGAAAAAAAATGATATATATTGAGAAATAAAAACAAAAGGGACACACATCTTGTTGACAGAAAGATAGAAGGGTTTGAACAAAAATGATAAGAAAATCAAACAAGATAGGTCCTAAACTACAACCCTGAAATAATTCGGGTAACAGAAAAGAAAAGAAAATAAACTACTAGACCTCTTCCTAGCAGGGAGAGGAGTGACTTCCCAATTGCTGAGCTTGACCTCTTATCCACCAATTTGCATGCCAGCATGACTAGAGCTTTCCTCATTATCAACGTTCTGCACCATAATTGATCTATCTTGAATCATCTTTTCAATTTCTCTTTTTAAATCTCAACAATCTTTAATACTATGAACCTAAGCATCAGAATGATACGCACATCGTGCATTAGGATCTAAAGTTTTTGAGCGGGGATTAAGAGTATGCCCAAGGAGATGAGTAATCATGCCCTCCTATACCAATCTCTTAAATAAACTGGCATATGACTCTTCAATTGGTGTGAAGCTATCTCTCGACTTCTGCCTCATTTCATTTTTTGGTTTGGATCAAAAATCGGGCCTAGAAGGGCTTAGATATATTTGTGAAATTGATGGATGACTCTGAAGAATTGTTGTGTGCCATTATGGGTAAGATGGGAGTTGAACATGTAGTTGTGCATTATACATTAGATATGAAGGTAGGGGACTGGAGTATAATGGACATTTGAGGTGATTATATGGAGCTTGGACATGAACTTGGGCTTCAGCCTGAGAGCGATGACGACGTGGTCTTCTTAACCACTCTCGCTGTCCAACTACAATAGTAGATGCATCTTCATCATTCTTCTTCTCCCTAACACTTCCTGAACCTTTTTGAATTGCTTGAGTAGTTGCTTTTAATATTGCAAAACTCATAATACGACCGAACTTAATTCCATCCTATATCATCTCTCCTATTTTAAAGACCTCCACAAATGGCTTGCCTACTATAGGCAACAAATGTTGATAATATGTTTCATTTTTAGCTTGAATAAACACTTCCACTATCTTGCTTTCTTTTATTGGTGGTTTTACCTTAGCCGCTTGTTCACGCCATCTAATTGCATACTCCCTAAAATTTTTATTATTCTTCTTCTTCATATTCGTCAAGGATTTCTATCAGGAATTAGCTAGACATTGTACTAAAATTGTTGCACGAATTTATTGGCCAAGTCATCCCAACTACTCCACTTGTCAATGTCTTGATCCACAAACCACTCTAAGGCTAAACTCGAAAGGCTCTCACCGAAATAATCCAAAAGTAATTCTTCTTTATCTCCGGCACCTCTTAATTGGTTACAATAATGCCTCAAGTGTGCCACTGGATCACCGTGCCCCTCGTACTTGTCAAATTTGAGCATTTTGAACCCTAACGGCAAATGGACATCCGAAAACATACACAAATCTTCGTATTAAACACTTTTTGGTCCTCCTAATCCTTGCATATTTCTCATACTTCGCTCTAAGCTTCTTACTTTCCTAGCCGTCTCCTTTTGTTTCTCATTCTTAACAATCTTCTCAATCATGATAGGAGAATTGTGTTGATGCGCATGATATTGTGGATTTTGAGGTTTGAAAGTCATTTCCGAAGAATATAACGGATCATGACTTGGTTCCTCCATATTCTTATGTGTTGTCGATTGAAGGCCCGCAGTAACTGGTGATATAGAAGTGAAAAGTGGATTATTGGTGGATGCATGGTAGAAGTACCAGCAACGCCAGACACGTTAACAAATAGGTCGAATCCTGGTGGGTAAAATGGATCGCCAGTTTGAGCTTTGGTGAGATTTGGATCATTTGTATTTGAAAGTCCATGGATTGAGGAAGGTGGGGCTTGTCCATTCAACCAAGCTTGGTATATTTTCATCATCTTTTGTTTCAATAACTTAATCTCTTCCATTGATGCTAATTCTTGCGAAATCAACTAATTTTGCTTCTCCTCACTGTCAGACCCTACACCCTCTTTGCGGGTCATTTTTCTTTTTCTCTTGTATCTGGTGTTGTACGAATGTGATGCCAGTTTAAACTACAAAACAACCACCAACTACTTTATCTTTCTTTGACCAAGTAGCAAATGGGTGAGTGTTGCATATTCAACATATTATAATGCCATGTTGTTTATTATGTTTCTATATGCATTCTCCAAACTATCATGGAAGGTTTTGTGTTTTATCTCGGCTTTGTTTTTAGGCCCACTTTTCAAAAAGTTATGATCGAATCCTTTGAAGGGTTGCCTACGTATCATGCCAGGACATGAATTAGATCTTGCGTAGTTCGGGAAATATATGTCGTACTTAGCCTCAAGACCCCTAAAGGTTCAGGACTATTAAGATTTATATATATTTTTTATTTTGTAAAAACATAGCCTCATGATCCCTAAAGATTCAGGACTATTAAGATATATAAAAATTAGACTATTGGATTAAAAAAATAATTATGAAAGTAGTCATATTTTAAAAATATTCCTCAAGAAATCTACGAATAATTTTTCAAATGATAGGGTCGTATTCTGGGAAGGACTTCCTACGTATCCCACTGTAGAGTGAGAATCAGATCCTCGTAGTACATGAAGATCGTAAAACTATGTTACTAAATATTTTTCTTTCTTTTAAAAATAATTTCTTGTTTTGAAAAATGATTCACTAAATGTGAGAATAATTTAATCTCTTGCATTTTAAAGTTGCTTAAAGCTGGTCAACAATTAGATAGCCTTTAAAGAAAATGTCAAAGAGCACATAGGATGCACATGTTGATCATTATACAGTAGTTCATCTGTCGTAGACAGACTCGGACCATGTACCGAGTCCTGCTAAGTCAAAAGCATATGACGCAAATAAAGCGACACCTAATAGGGATAACCAGATTTTAAGTTTTCAGTTCTTCTAAGTTTAATCCTAATAGGGATAGGTGTTTAGACTGGCTTACCCGAATGGACACTTGAGCCGGGGAGGGACAACTTGGTCGGTAGCAGGGCAACACCGCCTTCGTTGCCGATCCGAACTCCACCTAATATGTGTGACTATAATCCTTCACCGGGTGTCTTGACACTCCGGCTATCTCAAAAAGAAAGTAGGATGCATGCGTTGCATTCCTTCTATCCTATTTCAGAGACTCAGAGGGGTACGCAAGAGAAGACAGTATATAATACAATTCAATCAATATCAAAGTGGTAAATAAGCAAAAAGTAGCATATAAGGCCAACAAACACAATATCAACAATAATTAAAGCAAGTATAAGTCAATATAAAAATCTCGAATTCTTATTATTCCCCAGCGGAGTCGCCAGAGATGTCACACCCCTTTTTTCACCCGAAGGGTCTCGAGTTGAAGGGTTTTTCCAATTAAAGTGATAGTTTTGAATAGGGACTATTTTGTTTACAGAGTCGCCACTTGAAATTGAGTTATGGTGTTCCAAGTCACCTTTTTGAATCCCTAATCAAAAGGAAATAACTCTATATATTGGTCTGCAAAAATAAAAGACCGTGTAAGGAATTCTATTGATCGAGAGGAAGGTGTGAGGCACCCCTCGAGTCCCGTGGTTCAAGCAAGTCGCTTTATAACTTATCTTGACTTAAACTATTTTGATAATTATGTTAGTAGGAACTATAATCGCTCATTTTATTATACTAAAACTCGTCTATTATTTCATATTAAATAAATAGTGTGAAAGTTAATTTTAGAAAATATTTGTCGAAGTGTATTATTACATCCTTGAATTTTTGAATGTCTCAGAAAGATTCGTACGCCGCATTCGTAAATGAGACGAACATTTTAAATATGTCTAAAATTTGCCTAACATTTAAAACATTGATTTGTTTCTTAAAAATTCGAGAACCTTATAGTCTAAAATCAAATTTATGTTGGAGAAATTATGTGTGTCAATGATTATGGAATCAAAATTACTATACTACTTAACTAATTAACTATTTACCCAAAAAAAAAATACAGATTACTAATAACTCTACTAAGAAAAAAATATTTACCATTTTTTATAAGTAGTTAATAATAGTTTCTTCTTGATTTGTTTTTGTTTTTTTTTAAAAAAGAAACTCTTTTTTTTTACATTCCCCAAACTGACGCCTAATGGGAAAAACAGATTAGGCACAATCTGTCAAACATATATCTTTTATTTTAAATTAATTATTCAAATAATTTTTCTTAGTCAAAACACATGTCACATAATGATAATAAGTTATATGTGTGATATATGTTGTAGTTGTAAGTTATATTGATTTTGTAGTATCAGTGTTCATAAAGAATTTTTTTATAACCAATCATAATCACTATTATCTTTTAATAAAAAAAAATAAAACAACTCACATTTAACATAACTAACAACAATATAACTTTGGCTAATTTAATAGCAAGGCAGAGACGTATGATCTCAAATATCCACATTATCAACCTTTAAATATATAATATAAAGAAATGAACACAAACATTCAACAAGCAAATTAAACTATATATCAACGGAATTAGTAAGAAAATAAAGAAATAGTACACTTTTACATATTAAATAATGCTAGTGACATAAAAATGAAGTATTTCTAAAGACTAGAGTAAACTTTCGTATAATTGGTCAAGATGGGCTAAATTACTACGTTCTCTCTTTCTCTTACTCTAATCAATGTTGCACTTTTTTTTTATATATAATAACACACAAACGTAAGTCACATTAATGAGAAACATAATCTAACGAATTAATGACCAAATGTGAACAATTAACTGTATATACCAAATAACACAACAAGTTGTTTAAATGGCTTCATTCATGTCATTGTTCATGATAAAAATTATATAGAACAAATAGATAGGATAAGAATCTGTGTGATGAACTAATTAAAAGAAAAGTGCGAACGTCGTCACCGAAAACTTCAAACGGAACTTCTGAAACTCGAATTCTGACTCTTTCTCTTCTTTATTTTCTCTTTGTTTTTCCTTCTCCCTTTCTTTTTATTCTCTGTTTTTCTCTCAGTTTATGTTTTCTTCTCTGATTTTTCTGCTCTCTTTTTATTTTTTCTATGTGTGATAATGTAGGCAGAATATACATCTTTTCTCTGTTTTCTCTCAGTTTCAGTCTCTGTAGAAATAGTACATATGTCTCTATTTCTGGGGGTGAGTAGGTGTCCTTAAATACAGGGACTGTTGGGGGGAAGGGTGGAATTGGGAGGAGTAGTTATTATTTGATAAGGGATAACTTTTAAATTTTGAATTGTTATTTTTCTTTTCTCTTTTTTTTAATAGAAGATAATAATAATAATAAATAAAATAATAATAATAATAATGATAATAAATATAATAATAATAATAATAATAAATATAATAATAACTAATTAATTTTTATATTTAATAAAATATAATAAAAATTTATAAAAAAGCAAAATAAATATAATAAAATAGTATTAAAACTACTAATTTATTTATTAAAATTTAGAAAAGACAAATATTTTTAATTTTTGTATTATTTTTTAAAATTAAAAAAATAAAATAAAATATCTCAAAATTAAATGTATTTAGTTATTTATTTTTTAACTAAAAATTTATTTAAACTAAAAATAAGAATTTAAATAATATTAGATCAAATATAAATATTTAATATCGAAAAATATATATATATATATTAAACTCGGGGAGGGTCAAAATCACGTGTCTACAAACCTTGGAAAGTAGAAGCCAACTCTTTTTTCAGTTTAAAATTTTTAGTCTTATTGACAATCCCATATCTCTTACACAACTGATTCCAGATACTTTCAATTGTGTTTGAGTATTGGACACTCTCAGCAATACCAGGGGATAATGAGTTGGTCAATCAAGAGATGACCATGTTGTTACACCTATCCCACTGCCTAAGCTGAGGATTTCCTTCAGCTGGTCTGGTGCAAGACCCATCAATAAACCCTATTTTATTTCTAGCAATCAAAGAAACTACAATGTTACGCTTTCAACCTTCAAATTTGATGCTTAAAAAGGGCATAGTGACTATGGAAATTCCAAGATATCAGATGAAGATAAAAGAGGGGATTAGAATAATTGAGAGATGTAGTAGACGTAGTCGGAGAATCCATCGCCATAATAGCAATACCAAATATCAACAATACAAAGAGAGTATATCACTATAAAGATGAAAATCGATGATATAGAGAAAAGCTAAGGATCAAAATTATCTTTTTTCATTGCAATAGAAGAACGAGAACAACTTGTAAGTAAGCAACTAATACCGTCAGAAGACTTTGAAGGAAACCGCTGAAAAAACATCTGAACAACTACCAAAAATCCAATTAGAAAATTGGGAAAGATCATCGGAAACTAAGAGCAGCAACCAAAACCAAGTCGCCGAAGCCACAACCAAAACAAAATTGAATCACCGGGACTGCAAACAATAACCAAAACTCGATCGGACTGCTCGGGGCTAAAAATTTCTTTCAAAGATCGATCGACTAATTTCATCAGAGAGAGAACATAACGGAGAATCAGGATCTCCTCTCTGATATCATGTCAAAATCACACAAAATTAGAGATTAATCACCCCATAATCTGAATTATTGAAAGAAAAAGAAGAGAGAGAAGAAGTTGTTCATTCTCTACCCAGGAAATATCCCCAGTACACAAATGCCAATACTAGGCTACTAGAAAGTCCTATGAGCTTTTATTCTCGAAATTACAAAATAATTAATGTGGGCTCAATTAATATGTACAAGACTAAGTGGGTTTCACTAAATGAATTTATGTACTCCAACAGTCTGAGAAGTACGAAGATCATATTCGTATCTTTGTGAGGTTGAGAGGTTCATTACGGCCCTCAGCCTTTCAACACATGATTTGAAAGAAATGTAACAGTAAAAAGTTGTGATGAAAATAGTGAACAAAGAAATCTACAAAGTATAAGGGATAATCGAAGTAATAGGAACAACAATAGATTCTCTCTCCGTTCACTTTTACTTTTGATGTTCTTTGTAATTTTCTTATAGTTTTCAAATATCAAAATTTTAAATTTTAAATATTAAATTTATGTTGAAGGAAAGCATTTGGAGTAACTGGTAAAGTTGTTGTCATGTGATCAGAAATTCATGAGTTTAAGCTACAGAAACTGTTTCTTGCAACAATGTAACTAAAAGTTGCGTACAATAGATCTCTGTGGTCCGGCCTTTTTTCGGATTTTTCATATAGCGGGAATTTTAGTGCACCGACTTATTAGCAAATTGACTCTCATGAAATGAAATGTGACATGTAAAAAATTTAACGGAGGGGGATAGTAACTTATATCTTTTTTTTGAAAAAAAAAAAAATCATACCTAACATACTATGTGACAAAAATTAAAGATCGAGCTGGAAAAATTGCACCTTTAGCCGTCCATTTTTAATTTCGTACAATGAATGTATAATAGCAAATGGGGTATGATTTACTCTATTTAATATTTTGTACGTAATAGAACTAGTGAAAAAATAATTTTGGAGTCGATAATTTCTAGCCGGTTGTCTTTTGCAATGGTAACACTAGGGCCAGGAAGAATATTATTGTCTAATATATAAAATCATAGACAATCTTGACTAGACACATACTCATTTTCTCTTATTTATGGAGAATATATAATAAATACAAAACTTTGCACCCATCCAAAGAACAATTAATACAAAAATTTGCTCCTCTCCAAAGAGTATTATGTATTATTTTTTGTTGTCATTTATGGATCTTTTAGACTACAGTACAAAGATGGATCCTTTTTGTAGAAAAAAGTTAAAACTTTAATAACAAAAGATTAGATCATCGTCTAAATTTTTGTAGATGGTATAGCCGATAGTAGTCTCAGGAGCTATACCTACACAGTTTTCAAAAATACGGATAAAATTTAAATATTAGCCTAAGAAGAAATATTTGCATAAATCAGCCTAGTTAATTCGACAATATTTAATTCAAACATATACTCACGATTCAGGAACTTTGGTTGGGGCAAAATAAAAAAAGATACAACGTCCTTAAGTAAATGAAATTAATTTTTATTGTCTAATTCATGCCTAAACCACTGCAGATTTAGTAACTAAGAACAATTACAAAGTACTCATAATTAAAGTTGTCAAAAGCTAGGCTAGTTAAAGATGGGCATTATTAATTTTTGCTAGAGCCATAGTAGCATGTTAGGATGTTGTACAAGAACTTAGATTAACCCAGACAAGAAAAAAAAACAAAAATAAAAACGAAATAAAATAGTGAATATTTTTGGAAAAGATTAAAACTCCGTAGCATAAAACCAAGGTTAATTTTTTTTATTTTTTTTTTTAATTTCAATCGTCAGGTTGAAGCAGCATCCTCTTGAATTCTACCCAACAATTGATTAACAGAATCAGCAATTTCATCTGCAGTAGTAAGCTGGCACCCTTCCTCTAGCTGCTCCATATTATATTCCAATTTCATGCCCACAAAATTCATATAATTAATTAGAGATATAATTAAAAACCATAAAACAGAAAAATTAATACTACTCAATAGAAAAGGAACTAAATATCTGGACTTAATTGGAAAGGAATTAACTTAATTACACGGAAAGTACTACTCCCTTCTTGGAAAAAAAAAAACTTTCAAAATTTGTGGTCTAGAATTCTCCTTGAGACCATTTGAATGATTATAAATCATTTGCTTAATGATTAAAGGAGAATTATAAAGTTAAATTATTTATAGTCATGAAAAAGCGATAATCTTTTTCGACGACAAAAAAAATCATGACACATAAATTGAAACAAAGAGAAAAATAAAGCTTTTTCTACATCTTTCTTTGTTTCATTAATTGCCAAAAAATTCTATAAGCGTTATACTTTAATTTATTTGAAACTGTATATTCCTTGTTGTTACCTGATACATTCTCATATTTCTTGAATAAGAAATTTTTATGGACACATCACAAATGATATGACATATTTAACCCTATAAATTTTTGATATCTTCTTTATTTATTAAATTTTGTGTCTAGTCAAACAATGAAATAAAATAAAACAGTAGTAGTAGTACTATATACATTAGTTTTAATTCATTCGTGTACTAACAAGTTATATTAGGTTGTAGCACATTAACATGTACATTATTCATCTTTTTAAGTGAACTAATAATGTAGTACGGTATAGAAGTTAATTGACTAAATAAGGAAATGTGTACTGACCTTGAGACTGAGGGAGTAAAGAACCATTTGGTCAACAGTGGTGACATTGAGATGTAGTACATTGAGCCATAAACACTGAAGCCCAGCTACTATTTTCAATAGCTGTTTTGGTCTTCTCTTTGATAGTATCTTGAGATTGGCATGGCTCTCCGCCATGCTCACTTCAATGTCCGCCAACGCGAACATTTTCTCCTTGGCCAAGGGAGAGTCACATCCGGCAGCAGCTGCTCCTGCTGCTGCCGCCGGAGTAGCACTTTTGGAATGAGTTGAGTACTGCGGAAAGGCGAAGTAATCAGCAAATAGTGGAGTTGATGATGAGCCATGATTATCTGAATGTTGTTGTTCTTCTTGTTGTTTTAGAGAATGGCTTCTCTTTTGAGCTTCTAGGGTTTGAAAATGATGTTCTAGCTCTTTCACAAAGTTTATGGCTCCTCCAATTATTGATGCTTGGTCCCCCTGAAATTAATATATTCATAATATTTTCTTTATAAAAAATAAAGGACAATAAAAAGTACCACATATAACATGACATGCTGGGGCAGAGGTAGAGAGACGCATTCTTATGCCGGAAAATTACATCTATATAGTATTTATAGAAGTTGAAAATTCTGATAAATAAACAGTTTCGTTAAAACATTTTCTTTGTTAAAAGAAGTACTAGCTAGCAAGTAATAAATGCAGAGAATCATGGCAATGGACTTATCCTAAAAATAAATCTAGACTAGACCCCTTCCGTTTCTATATAAACTTTCTAAAATTTACTACAGTACTAGTTCAATTAATTGGTTTCTTTTTAGGGCAAAAGCCAATTAAATTATGAATAGGCATGACTATCCTTTTCATGTATTTTGTCATTTTTTTGTTTACATTTCAAAAAGTTCATCAACTTTATGAAAAAGTAAAACTAAAATTAAGAATATATTCATAAAAAAGCAAAAGAGGACGAAATATACCCTTTGAACATAGGAAGCTGGCATTAAAGATTTAATAACAGCAAGATACTCATTCATCTGTTTACGTCGATTTCGTTCAACAGCAATGTGTGTCATTCTTTGGTTCTCCAATTCCTCTTTATTTTTACAACTTCTCGTCCGTCGTCTTTTCCGGCGGCCGGAAGCAGCGGCGGCCGCCCTGGCCGCCGGAGTTCCCATTACGGCCGCCGGAGATGCTTCCATAAATAGCTGATGATCTTCCATAGAAGAATTTGGATCCCAATTGTTGTACTCTCTAGTGCTGTTGTTGTAAATTAGTGATGATGAAGATTCCTCCTTATGAATATTAGGATCCAATAAGCTTGTAAATGACATTTCTCCTTCTCCTCCTTGTAATATATCCAACTCATAGTTATAATTAAAATTACCCAAATTATTATTACTAGCTGGAATATTATAGTACTCTTTGCAACCGTACCCAAATGATTCTTGATTGTAAATCACTGTTTCTAATGCCATCTGAAAAAAAAAAAAGAAGCTCAAATACTCTCTTTTTTCTTTAATTTATTTTCATCACATATGTGGTATATGTGTGGACAAGAAAGAAAAAAAAAGGGCCAACAGAAGGAGAGGAAGAAGAGAAATAATGTTTCTTCCGAAGTAACCTAACTTTATATTGGAAGTTTTAAGCAAAAGCACAAGCACTAGAATTTCCAAAGGACCAAAACAAATATAACTTTTTATGATCACTTTTTCTTTCTTGCGGATGAGCTTGTTATATATATAGATAAGAGAAGGGAAAGGGGGGAAAAAGAGCACTGAATTTAACCTAACAAAGTGTACACAGAATTATGTCACACGTGACACTTAAGCAAGTTGAAGAAAGAGAGATGATGGTGGGTGGGGTGGGGTGGGTTGGGGTTGTGGGGTTGTGTGTGTGTGTGGGGGGGGGGGTTATGAATAGCTTAGCTCCTGAATATGTATACTGAGAAACTCTGATGACTAAAACTGGTCCCCTATATAGATTCACCAAGATGGTGATGAACATATGCTGGGACCCAACAAAGGCCAAAGACAAATGACATTAATAGTAGTAGTAAAATAATTAAACCATGTACAGATATATGGCGCCTACAATTTTGTTCTAATAGTACTCACTTACAATATGGTTTTGATCCCATGTAATTAAGGGTATCGTATAAATGAACCATTTAGCAAATTAATACTCTACACGAGAACTAGAGTTCTAGTTATAACAGGTTCGACAAACTCGAGTAGTTTTGGTTAAAATTCTATTTCTATTATTAGAAAAATAGGAAAAAGAGTTAGAAATATATATTTAAAATTTTGACGAAATTTGTTGTAACACGCTTTAACTTTGCAGGGATACTATTGTTGGGTTCGAAATTGAGAGGGCGTCATGCGGAAGCTATTAGTTGCAAACTATCGTAGTGATAATTCAGATGACAAAGAAAAACATACTAAAAAACATATTATTGATGTAATTTGGTCAAGTGACCTACATATTAAAAATTAATATAAAAAACATTAAAAACTATTGGGAGAAAATCTCCCCCTAAACGAGACTCTTTAAACGACCACATTGTGGATGCTACTATGTTATGGTATGAGAAGGGGAGTCTTCTATATACAGATGTCCAAAACATTTCCTCTAAGAAAGAGGTTAGCCAAATATGGAAAAATATTATATTTTACTTTCAGGAAAAGTAAAAATAATTATGGTAACTTTTATTTTCCTTCTAAGAAAAAAATAAAATTTAAATATAGTAAGAAAATCAGGCAAAAACCCTAACAAAACCCCTGAACTATTTATTACCGTATTTTTTAGGCATATATTTGCCCAGATTGACTACTTCAGACCCTTAAGCGCCAATGCGCGTGTATTCATGCAATGGCCCATCTGGGCAAATATATGCCACAGAAATACAGTAATAAATAGTCGAGGAAGTCATAGTACCTCCGCAAAGTTAAAGCGTGTTACAATAAATTTCGCCAAAATTAAGTATATTTTGAACTTTTTTCCTAAAAAATTATTAAAAATTCAATCAGCCACATTTTTTAAATCAGAAACTCATAAATCTGAAAATCCGAATTTGCCTCAATAGATTAATATATTCAGTATAGTCCGAGGAAGATAGTGTACACATACCTTAATTACCTTTTCTTAGAGGTAGAGTCTTTTGGATAGATCTTCGACTCAAGAAAGTAATTAAAGCAATCCAAAAATAACTAATGAAAGCACCAGAAACAACAGATAATAGTTTAACAGTACTATAACAAAAAATATGACAATCGAAGTACAAGAAACTACATATAGTAGCAGAAACCTAAGGCCCGGAAAAGACTTACACAAATGTAATACTACGCCTACTAGTACAAACATACGATAAGACAATGCATTCCAACCTACTAACCTTTTACCCAATCAATTCATAAATATCTCCCAAAAAAATAAAATTAAAGCAAACATCACGTACAAGATAAAATATACCTAATGCTGCTTTTATGATACCTTGAACCGTAACGAATAAGATGGTGGAAACTGGAAAGAGAGGTATCAATTAGGTGTTTTAAGAAAAAAAAAAAAGACTTAAGCTTTCTATTATTCAAACTATATATATGGTCATTGATTATCAACTTTTCTTCTTCTTCTTCCTTTGAATTTTCATCGACAGTTTAATATCTACTTTAAGCCCCCGATAATTTGGATTCCCGCTGCATAAGGCCCATCAATCTGCTCGAACTCAAGAGTTCTAATTAAATTTATACCTTATTAAACACGTATTCAGAATATAATTTGCTTAGTACATAAGTGCATACAATATCCAGAGCCAACTCTGCTCAATCAAGATTGATATAGCAAAGGATTTGCCTGTTGAATTATTCAAAAGTCGAATAAGATTAGTGGTATGTTTAGGAAACAATGACAATATATGTACAAACAAAGGCATTAATTGAAGTGCATTGTCAACTATGTACAATCAAACTGAAATTAAAATCGGGGCCAATGATATCGTCATTTAAGATCCTAAAACTTACATCCAAGTGGGTGCATTTTATGATAAATGCACAATTTTTTTTGCCTAAATACTGTATAGCGTTTGTTTCATTTGGTCATAGTTGGACCCTGTACCCTGTACATAATCAATGAAAAGAAAAAAAAAAGGAATCTAATGCTGACGAAAAGTTGATGTTAGTTCAGAGATTCTAGCAAGATCTGGAAAAAAGTGTTCTCTGCCTCTAGCTTGCTTGTGTTTGAGTGTCTATACTCTATACCAACTATCAAGAGGGAGAGAAAAATAAAATTAAAATTAAAAAAATCAAATCAATTTTAGGTCGTGTTTGGCCGTGACAATTTTTTTTTATCTTTTTTCGTAAAATTATTTCACTTTAGTGAAAATTATAGTGTTTAACCATAAGAATTTCAAATACAATTTCAAACTGTATTTGGAAAAGTAAAAACAAGTGAAACTTGTTTTCAGTTTTTTTTTACTTTCACTTCTCTCACAAAAAATAAAAAGGTAACTTCAATATATATTCATGGTCAAACACAACTTCAAATCCAATTCCAACTTCAAAAAATTTTAATTTTCATCATCAAAAACCTACTTAGATAAATATCGTTTTGTTTTTTTGCCAAATGTCGAGTAGAGGTAAAACTGAGATATTGAGTTTATGAATTTAGGTTCTACAAAAAAAAGTTACTCGGTCCTTGTAGTGAATTATTTAAAACAAATATTGGGTATTGCTCAAAAGTTATATTGTTTTGCCGAATCTTCAATCGAAGTTCTAGCTCCATCTCTGATGTTCGATTCGATTAATTTGAATTTGCACATCGTAAAGTCCGTTTATATGGCGAAGAGCTCGCTAACACAATTCTTTTTCACTCTTAAGTCTTAAAAGTGAAACTTCTAGTTAAGGGTAGAGAGATTCTATTTGCTTCACCACTATTCTTGCTGGAGAATTTTAATTACATGCATATATAAATATATGTATGTTATAAATACAATTTAATTAGTTGAAACACAATTTCAGACTATTTTAAGTAATCATATAAAACTTGATAAGAATACTTATCTGGAAAATAGAAAATATTGCTTTCTATATATCTCGAAATAAGTATCGTTTTAACTCATTTTACGTCTACTAAAAAATGACTAGTAGTAAATAGTATGAGGTGGCTCAGGTTGGTTTTTGGAATATATATCAGTAGAAGCAGAGGAATCCATGTGACTGATCAACAGAAACAGAGTACTCTCTTTATCTTCTACGATGATGTCTCTCTTTCCTTCTTACTTTCCCAAGACTCCTGTCCTTCCTTCTATCAAAATTAATTAATTAACTTAATTAGACATTCTTTAGCTTATTATTACTAATTAAATTAAATTTTATTCTCTTGTCTAAACAAGACATTCTCTCTAGGGTTTCATGTTTTCCTTCTCTCTTAATTCCTCGATTGCCCTTTTCGATGGAATATTAATTTGGCTCACTTGCTCTCTATGTTTACGTTAATTAATCCTTGTTTCATTCCTTTCACATCTTTTAATTATAAGTATTTAATTATAAGGGACACAATTTGGAGGATAAAACCAAAACATCCCAACTGGCAAATGTACTTCGAATGTATCATTAAATACGATTTTTAGCGTTTTAGGGTTGAAGAGGTGATTAGCAAGTGTGATTAGAGAATAATGCAACTTGACTTAGGTGTTAATTAATTTTTAATGCTATGAGTATGACTTCCTAAATTTCTCAAGGTAGACTGTGGCGAAGTTCGAAATTTCGTTAAGAGTGTAAAAATTTCTTTTTTGATCTATATACTTCATATACATAATTTTTTATATACTTATTCCATCAGAATTATGTGACACAATTGAAATTTCGAGAGTCAATCATTTTGTCTTTGACTAGAATTTCTCTATTTGTCTTTTAAATATTTTAAATTATTAATTATTATGATTTATAATAATTTTTAGGTAATTTTCAAATCTAGAAATTTTATTTCAAAAAATTGAGTCATTTATGTCTGAAATCACGATCGGAGTTTAGAAATTTGAGTCTCGAAATTTTAATTGTGCCATGTAAGTTAAATTGGGAGAAAATGAGTATATCGTCTAATTTTCAACAACTGATCACTTACACTACATATAACTACACCACTTGTTAGGATAATACATAGCTGCTTATATATTATACTCCATAAACTTTAACTTGTGAAATTTGCGCTAAGTATGTTAGTATTATTATTGTTGCGAGTACGATTCCGATCCCTTGTATGATGAATATACACGTATACATATATACACAGCTTTGAGAAAGTCGTATGGATTCTTTTCTGGAAAATTACTCCTCCTCGTAGCAGGTTCATGTCCTTTTCCTATATTAATTATTACGAAATCGTACTTTGTAATTTGTGGTCTGCATCACTGTCCTTTTTGGCACAATTGCATCTTTTTTCTGAAATCAGTTTTGCCTCGTCACAAGTGCTAGTCCTTTTTTCAAAAAAGAATAAAAATAAAAATTGTAAGTAACAAATTTCTGGGAACGCGAGGCTTAAAAATAGAAGAAGAGTGGAGAGTGAATGAAAAAGAGACATAGATATAGAAGTTGCTTCTGAAAACTGAAATAATGAAGGGTACTGAACATGAGTAAGAGAGATTTGCAGCCTAATGGACTTTAAATAGGAATTATGTCGTAATAAGCTAAATCATATTATCTGAAAACACTTTCAAAAGAAATGGCCATTTATCATCAGAAGCTTTTGCACGTAAAAAGTAACTAAATTTGGTCAATTATGTGTTCTTAGAGCCTAGTGTAATACTCTCTCTCTTTCTCAATTTATGTCTCACGCTTTCCTTCTTAGGTTGTCACAAAAGATTAAAAATGTTATCACACAAATGTTTAATGTCTATTTTAAACAATAAATTTCAAAATTCTTTCGGATTTTCTTAAATTTTGCATCAAATCAAGCAATGTCACAGGCAAGGAGCAGAGTCCCAAGCTTTTCGAAAATGAATCCAATTAAATCATTATCAAGTTGGTGTTGGAACCTTGAAGTTTTGATAAATGACATTATGAATGAAACAAGTTGATAAGAGTTAATTCAGTGCAACTAGAAACTTCAACTTACTGATCACGTGAGAAATTGAAGAAGTTGTGGTTGAGTAAAGTACTTGAAGATAAGTTGATTTAAAGAGTTGAAGTTTGACTACAACACTAAGGAGACAAGAGTTGGAACTGAAGAAGGAGTCTCACTTGAAGTATAACTCTATGTAATGAGAGTTTTGATTAATAGAGGAGTTTAAAATAAAGAATGACTCTTTGGAGAGTTGTGCTTAAATAGAAGATGCATCATTCAGAGTAACTCATTCGCTTACAAAACAGAAAAGCACAGTCGACAGATTGACTTCACGAAGTGCTACTCAATCACTGAAGAAACAGATTGAAGACCCTGGTCCTAAGTATAGAATCCAGCTAAGAGTTTTAGCGTTGATTTTTAGAGTTGTTCATTGTATTTAAACTATTGATGTAATATTAGTTTCAGTGTGTTATAAACTGAATTAGGAGCTAGTCTTCGAGTTGGGGAAAACTAAGAGACTTTGGGAAAGCATACCTTGGGAGGTGTGCGTGTAGTTAGGAATTAGAATTTATAATTCCTAGTTGTTGAGTCAAAGGAATTAGAGTTTATAATTCCTAGTTGTTGCGTTCTAGGGATTGGAGTTTATAATTCCTATTTGTTGGTTACAAGAGTTTTGTAATCATTCGTTGTTGAGGCTCAGAGTTATTTAGTGAAGTTGGGGTCAAATCCTGTAGAGGTACAGGTCGTGTTTTTTTACACCTTTTTGAGCCGGGTGTTTTCCACGTAAAAATCATTGTGTTCTTTACTTTTTGTTTTACTGCTTCCTTGGAACACATCAGTGGAACATGTCAGGCAATTCGTTCCATCGATAAGCAACAGTTAGGTGAAAATAAGATAATCAGTAGGGCATGAATTCTTAACAAGTGGTATCAGAGAGAGGTTATCTTAAAAGGGCTAGCACCTAAGACAAAGATCAATATGATGAATTTTACACCACCTACTAGTCACAGTGAAGGTCAATCCTATATTAAACCTCCACTCTTTGATGGTTCTCACTTCATTTGGTGGAAAACTAGGATGGAAACATTCATTCAAGGAGAAAACTACAAGTTATGGGATAGGATTACTGATGGTCCTAATATTCCAATGAAGTTAGAAGATGGGAAACAGGTCAAGAAAGTAAGAAGTGAATTCACTCCTGATGACTTATTGGTATTAAAGAAAAATGCTAAGGCCAAAAATATTTTGGTCTGTGGATTAGGACCTACTGAATACAACAGGGTATCAACATACACCACTGGTAAGAAAATTTGGGATACTCTAGTAAATGCTCATGAAGGCACATCTCAAGTAAGAAAATTCAGAATTTCTCTTCTTTTCACTGAGTATGAGACATTTAAGATGAAGGAGAATGAAATCTTGCATGAGATGATGACAAGGCTTACTGCCTTAACAAATGAGCTGACCTCCTTAGGAAAAGCTATATCTGAAGAAGAACAAGTCGAGAAGGTACTGGGGGTATTACCAAAATCAAAGTGGAATGTTAAGGTGACTACAATCAGGGAAGCAAATAAGGATCTTTCAGGCATGATCCTGGATAAATTAGTGGGGAATTTAAGAACTATGAAATGGAAATTAATGAAACTAAAGTGCTAGCAGCCCCAGAGGATACTTTAGCTCTGAAGGCATCTTACAGTGATGAAGAAATTAAACATGATAAAGAACAAGTTGCCTTTATAGCTAAGAACTTCAGCACATTTTTCAAAAAGAAGGGAGGAATAGGTAGCAAGAAATGGTCAAATAACAATCTAAATAGATGATACAAATGTGGTAAGACTGATCATCATATCAAGGATTGTCCTGTCTGGAAAATAGAATGGAGAAAGAAAAGGGATGAAAAGGAATTAAAAGAAAAAAATAAAAAGAGGGAAGAATATGCAATGGTAGCAGCTTGGGGATTTGACTCAGATGATGATGAAGCTGATAAAGTAGCACTTATGGCTCTTGGAGATTCAGACTTGGAGGAAGAAGATGATGCTTCTAAGGTAAGTATACTTGAACTTAAAGAAAAGTTGCATTTGTTTTCTAAAACAAAACTTATTTCCTTGATGAGTGCACTAATTGATGACTTCCAAGAATCAACTTCTGATAGGGATGAGCTGTTCAACAGTCTTGCAAGAATCAAATTTAATTTTATTAATTTAGAAGCTTGCAAGAACATTGTTGAATAGAAAAACTGCTCTCTCAAGAAATAGGTTGAGCAACTTGATTCTTTAAATAATGATCATAAGTCTGAAGTTCTAAAATTGACACTCTCTGAAAAGGAAAAAAACACCAAGAGTAAAGAACAAGAAAAAGTTGAACTTGAATTGGTCAAGTACAAAGAAGAGTGCAATAATGCAACAGAAATGATGAATAAACTGAGTCAAGAAGTCTCTAAACTAAAACTTGACCTTGAAAGAGCAAACAGGTGGACAAATTCCTCAAGAATTGTTCATAAGTTGAGTGAAAGATATCACAGTGAAAAAGCTGGTTTGGGTTTTCACAAAAGTCTAGATACTTATCAAGACTTGTGTTATATCTGTGGAAACCTTGTACTTCCAACCACTAAATATTCAATTGCTGCCAAAAGCAGATCCAGCAGTCTAAATCTGGCAAATAAACTATCTCAGACCAAGAAAAGGATAACTAAACCTGGTCAGAGAAACAGGTCACGTAACCTGTTGCCTGCATGGGCTAGAAGAAATCTGATTCATCCATTTACTCATAAGAAAATACCTAAGCTTGTCTGGGTGCCTAAAGTTAACCCCTAATTTGTTTTGCAGGTGAGAGTGAAAGGAGGCAAGCAAAATTTGTGCATAAATAAAGCTTGCTCAAGGCATAAGAGTAGAAGTAAATAAAGTTTTTTTCACTCACCATATTTAAAGGAGGAATGGATCATTTGAAAGATGTCCAGATTTGTAGTGCTCGTGTAAGGGGGAAGAAATAGAGATTTTTTTTTTAAGAAAAAAATAAATACGAAAAGAGGATGACTGTGAAACTGATGAGCATGCACAAGAACATGTTGTACCATCTAGTTCAACTATTGTATAGACTGAGGGCATATTGACAGGGAAAACAACAAATAAAGAAATGGATGCATCAATAAAACCAACACAAGTTGCTGGTAATTTTGTTGGTAGTTTATAAAAATTGGTGTTGTCAAAAGAATCTTGAGATATTTCATGAGAATAAATGGCTTGAGACTAAGATATCCAAAGGAAAGTAATTTCACTCTTGAACATGTTGACTATGTGGGTTACTTAATTGACTGGAGAGCACCAAAGGCACTAAGTAGGGAGCATTTTGAAAAGAATAGGTTAGACTTGGGGATGATTAAAATTGCATGAATTCCCCTCAATGATTGACTAGAATAATCATATTTTTTTAATCTTATTAGCTAAAAAGTTATTCTATTCAGTCTTGCACATTTAGTTGTGTGTCTCAATTCCAGATTTTTAACTTTTCTAACCTAATTTTGTATTAGATTGTGCAGAAAAATAGGTACAAGCAAGCAATTATGACCACAAAGTTCTTCTTATCTGGTATGTTCTACAATGACATAAGCATAGACTGTCTAAGTTGAAACAGTTGAGCACACCTGTTCAATTTCACACACTCCATCCTCTCATTGTCTAATAAAGCTAATGAATTATTGACCAAACTTTCTTTGATTCTCTCTAAATGGGTGTGCACAAATGTGTTAATCCTATACCAGAAATTTCTTCTTATTTCTCAACCAAAATATCAGTTGTGTACCATGAATTTGCCAAGCTTGATCATTAATCACATGCAACATATGTTTCTAAAGAATGAAAAGGGACATTTTTCCCTTTTAGTTCTTAATTGGTTATTTTTTTTAGGACTTCTCAGTTCTAAATCAGGTTTGACTTATAAAAAAAATAGATGTTCTTGAACTGATGAATCATGTTGCTCTACCTGTTTCAATAAGAAGGGTTAACACTCATTTAAAAAAAAAAATCTGAACTAGAAGCTGCATAAGACAGTCATGAAATGGAATAAGAGGTCCTTAAGTCTAGGATCATGAATTTGAAGTTTGACCTGGATTGATACAGGGATGAAAATATTGAAGTCATTCATCAATTGACACAGTTGATATCACTTGTTCCACCTTCCTCATCAGCTCCTCACTATTTGTATCCTTAGCCATGTCCCACTTTTATATCGTATTTTTTTAATGCTCAATTATTTTGCTTTGTTCAGTACTAACTTAGATTTAATGTGGAACATGCTCTGTCAATTAAATGGAATGATTATCTTTGCTAAATTGACTCATATTTTTGCTCTCTTTAATACATTACTAGGTTGGCTAAAGTCTTTGTCTGATAATTTTGGTGATAGCCCCAGTGGCCATGAATAGCATAACAAATCACTTTGGCTAGTATATTATTGCATTGAAATGTTTTTTCGATGATGCCAAAAGGGGGAAGATAAGAGGGTTGTGTAATGTTTATAACCCATTGAGTAACTTGTTTCATTCTAATGTTTTATACTTTAGTGCATACAGGTGAAGATATTTGAATGCATAAAGACAAGAGGTTTGTCATCATCAAAAAGGAGGAATTTGTTGGAACCTTGAAGTTTTGGTGAATGACAATATGAATGAAAGAAGTTGATATGAGTTAATTCAGTGTAACTGGAAACTTCAACTTACTGATCACGTGAGAAATTAAAGAAGTTGTGGTTGAGTAAAATACTTGAAGATAAGTTGATTTAAAGAGTTGAAGTTTGACTATAATACTAAGGAGACAAGATTTGGAATTGAAGAAAGAGTCTCACTTGAAGTAGAACTCTATGTAATGAGAGCTTTGATTAAAGGAGGAGTTTAAAATACAGAATGACTCTTTGGAGAGTTGTGCTTAAATAGAAGATGCATCATTCAGAGTAACTCACGCACTTACAAAACTGAAAAGCACAATCGACAGATTGACTTCACGAAGTTCTACTCAATCACTGAAGAAACAGATTGAAGACCCTGGTCCTAAGTATAGAATCTAGCTAAGAGTTTTAGCGTTGATTTTTAGAGTTGTTCATTGTATTTGAACTATTGATGTAATATTAGTTTTAGTGTGTTATAAACTGAATTAGAAGCTAGTCTTCGAGTTGGGGAAAACTAAGAGACTTTGGGAAAGCATACCTTGGGAGGTGTGCGTGTAGTTAGGAATTAGAGTTTATAATTCCTAGTTGTTGAGTCAAAGGAATTAGAGTTTATAATTCCTAGTTGTTGAGTTATAGGGATTAGAGTTTATAATTCCTATTTGTTGGTTACAAGAGTTTTGTAATCATTCGTTGTTGAGGCTCAGAGTTATTTAGTGAAGTTGGGGTTAAATCCTGTAGAGGTACAGGTCGTGTTTTTTTACACCTTTTTGAGCCGGGTGTTTTCCACGTAAAAATCATTGTGTTCTTTACTTTCTGTTTTACTTCTTCCTTGGAGCACGTCAGTGGAATACATTAGGCAAGCCGTTCCATCGATAAACAACAGTTAGGCGAAAATAAGATAATCAGTAGGGCACAAATTCTTAACAGTTGGTGACCTATTTGGTCATTATTTTGTTAGTATTTTTTGACACCAAGTCTTCAAAGTGCAACTAACACCTTCAATTTAAGTTAAAAATGTAAAATTTAAAATCACAAACTAAGACATAAATGAAACATCTGACGAAGTATATGAGAAAAGAAACGACTCTTAAACAACTCCAAGAGCCCTAATTAATCCCTCATAGATTAAGAGATGATATCCTTTTATCCTTATATATTAAGCATCTAAATACTAATTAAATTTACATTTGTGACTTTTAATGGATAGAGTTATACAATATACTAAACTACTAATTAATATTTAGGTTCTGTTCACCATTATGAACACTACTAAACCTAGCCAAAAAAAAAATCCTGCCTAAGCTATATGTATGTCTAGTTTAATTTTAATAATAATAAAAATCTTTATTGTACCTAGCATGTCCTTGTTATGATTACAAGTTTACAACTCATAATCTAATAAAGCACCAAAAGTGACCTTACTTTAAAATAATCAATTGTTAAACCCTAATAGCATGTGTGGTTAGCGTAAAGCGCGGTCAAATCTAATTAAAACTAATTAAATCCTGCATGGTCATGTGGGCACGTACATATAATATGTGCAATGCATGTGTTTAATCTAATTAATAATACTGTATTAGAAAGAAATCCTATGGACTAGCTAATTACTAGATGAAGAAATCCTCATGTAAGGAGCCTCAAATTCTGGGAAGCTGCTTGTTTGCTCTTTTGTTGGCTTCTGGATGAAGCATATTCTTTGTTAATTACAAGAAATAATTAATGAGTTTTAATTACTTTAATTGTGTCTTTGAAATATAAATCAGCTTTCTTGATCTTTGACTTCAACTAGGGATATTTGTTAAAAGGTGGCGTGCAAATAGCACAACCAAAGGTAGATCTAAAATTTTGCATTTATGAGTTATGAAATTAAGTGGAAAAAACAATGTATTGGATTCGGGATAAATTACTTATAATATATTTAATATACATTTTTCTATATTATATAAACGGTGGTTTCGACATGGGTGCTACATATCCAGAAAATTTCATTCAAAGGATATTTTTGTCATTGTACTCTACAAGTGATACGTGTACCCATTACAATTTCCTAAAAAAGGGGGGCAAAGTGCATCGTTCTCCGTATCTGTTCCTATGGTATTTCTCTTTCAACAAGAAACAAGAAGAGTAAAGCTAAGCTGCAATTGTGTTACTCACAACACTTGATTGAAATTCGATTTCTATCTTATACTAATTTGGTGCTTCTAATTGATTTTGATTGTTGCCGAATTAGCTGAATCAATAAAGATCGCACCTTTTTTTTTGTGATTTAGAGCTATTGGTTTTCGAATCGGAAAGTGTTTGATTGTCGATTAATCGACGAGCTGATTCACGATTCTGAAAAGGGTTTTGTGTTTTGGGTGGAAACTCAGAGTCGGAAGAGGACGGAGGCCACCTCATCAGTGCCTTCTCACGGTAAGAGTTATGCTCTCTTGATGGGGTTGTTTTAGAAGCAGTAAATAAGAGTATAGTATAAAATTAAACTCATCATAGCCCCTTCAAAGTCAGTTACTGTTGTTGTATCTATTTTGTTTATTTTCTGTTTGATACAGTAATTTGCAATTGACCTTGAAAATGAATTTTGATTTCTTGTGTGTACATGTTATAGATTTTGAAACAGTGCATATGACGAGAAAATTAAGGTGTTATGATATTTTTGAGAATTCAAATCTTCCTTTCATTTGTACTCTTTGCGCCAATTACAGGTAATTGACAAAAAATATATAAAAATAAGAAGAATTATTGAAGATTTTTTACGAATATTCTTTTGCCAACGTCCATGGCTGACTCAGATGGAAAATAGGTTAACAGGCTCGGGAGAAGATTATCCATTTTAAAATTCGGAGCCCCTCAGGGAGTTTGAGGAAAACAAAGAAGGTTCAGCAAGGAGTAATAACAACTGGTGACAAGCTAAGCATTTCATTTATTTGATGTAGGTTGTATTGATTGCTTCGTGATTTCTTTTATACGTGTGAGAAACTCTATCAAAATCTCAATTGGTGACATTTATTTGTCGACATCTGTTTAGGTTTTAGTTTAACTATTTCAATTCCCTAAAAAATAAAACCTAACTCATCATTTGGGTACTGAACAGACTTCAATTGACTGATTTTGTAGTTATACCTGTGAGATTTACATTAAATAGGCAATTTTTGTTCATGTTCTAAGCTATCATTAGGTATCAAAACAAATTGAATACAAACTTTACCAAGTTATGTTGCTAGAATCCCAGTTGCAGAGCAAAGCTGAAAACTAAATACAAGTTTTAATTTCTGATTCTTGTTACTCCTATTACATAAGTGTGGATAATGTCTATAAATGTTTCTACATTCATTTTTTGTTTGACATAACTTGTGAGTTGCTTGCTGTTTTCATCAATAACCACACCATAGTTTAGGGTTCATTATGGAAGAGTCACCACTCACCAATGGAGTTACAAATGCTGCAAACAGACGATCAGAAAAGCCTATTACATAGGTGCTGCTTGAATTGAAGCACCTGAAGCTTCTGATGACCTTATGAAGGCCAATATTTCTCGCAAAGAGTCTGCTGAGGGTTAGTGTTCTCTATTAAATTTCAGGTTGTTACTCCTCTCATAAAAATATAGTATGCGCACTTTTATCATACCGATAATCCATTTTCCTGATAATGGAGCTTTCACAATTCTTTGTTGTTTGCTTTTAGATTATTTTTATATCACCCGAAGTTAAGGGAGACCATAATAATACTTTTTTAGGTTACCTGCTACTTTCCTGGAAAGTTAAAAAGGGAAACATTGTAAGTGGGGATTCATATAGCCGAGCCCAACTTGTCCTACTGTTTTGGATGGGAGACAATTATTTTGTGTGAGTTTGAAATCTATGCTAAGGACCAGATGTTAAGAGTGTTTATCGTATTTTTAACCTATAAATACAGAGCATTTTTATTTCACGAGGACTGCTGAAATTTCACCGGTTCTCCTCTTTGAATTTTGGTCAAGAATTTGGTTATACTGGAATTAGGGACCTCCTTCATTTTTTCTTGGGTCAATGTAATATTAAACCTTGACACAAGTCAAAGGTGTTAATTATTTCGTCCCTTTGTCAACCACCAACTTTTTTCCAATGTGTTATGAATGTATAAGCTAATGAAATTGTGTGTAAGATGATAAAATGAACCCCATTGTCAAAAGGGTCTTTTTCTCATCTTGCCTGTTGCTTTGTAGGTATACTTGATACTTACATGCAGTATGTCCATCTGTTTTAAATTTTTAATATTTATTTTCTTCTTATTAATTTGATCAATCTAGATGCACATATGGCAGCTGAGATAAGAGTGATCTGGTAGGCTGGTGGGACGTAACAAATACAACAACAACATCATATCCTGTGAAAGGTAATAAATATCCTATGAAAATAGTTGAGGTATGAGTAAGATGACCCAGACACCATGATTTTAAAAAAAAATGAAGGGAGAGGAAAGAGGTGGTGAATTATGAACACAAAATTATTGTATTTTTTATTCCCTCTCATTTTCTTTCCTTGCATATCCTTCTACGATATCTTCAATTTCAGAAAAGTTGAATTCAAAATAATTTGTAGTATTCTTTGAATTACAAGATCTGCTGGGTTTTCTTAAGTTTTCCAGCTTCATGGCTTAAATTCATGAATTTGCGGTTATTATTTTTCGCCGTGGGTCTATCAGAAATAACCTCTCCACTTCTTCGGAGGTAGTGGTATGGACTGTGTACATCTTACCCTCCCCAGACCCCACTTTGTGGAAATACACTGATTTTGTTGTTGTTGTTGTTGTTGTTGTTGTTGTTGTTGAGGTTATTATTTTTCGCTTTCATTATTAATTTATTTGTTGAAATACATCGTCGTAAGGAGAAGTATTTCTTTCTATGCATCAAGTGGTATATGAATTCTTAATACCCAGAAATTCATGTACAAAAAAAAGAGCTTGGTTTAATAAGTTTAAAGTAATAAACAGCCTTGAGTATGAAGCCTATTGACGGAATCATTAAGGTATTGTATAATCTTTTGTGGTTTTTAGTTTGAGAAAAAAGAGCAGTTACAATCATGTATTGTTCTTTTTCTATTTTAGGACAAAAGAATATAACTTTTCTTTAGCTATATATATTTGTGCATGTTGAATTTAATTTTCGATCCCCATGCTATCTCTAATTTGTGCTTCTATGGTAATTCTTCCATCTTAAAGTCAATTTGATGGTCCATTCTTCAATACAAAAATATGAGTGATACAAACAATCACTTTTTGAAATCATTCTGTTAGAATTATAGAATAAACCCATATGAATTTACTTTGAATACAACATGCAAATTATTTTTTTAAGCTGAACTTGAATTGATAACTGGGATGACAAGACATCAACAACATATCTAGTGTAATCCCACAAAATCTTCAACCCTCTCCGACTACTGCTACAACCAAACCTAAAGGTAGTTCTTTGTAATTCCTCTGTCTTCCTCTTCACTCTCTTTATCCATTTAATTTTTATATTCGAGCTATAACGTTCTAATCGTCATATGTCATCTTCAATTTTATCTTCATCTTTAATTTTGTTTCTCCCACTTTCAGATTTGGATGAATAAATTTATAAAGTTTTTATGTCAGATTTGGTTCTATGGATTTATGAAGTTTTAATTTTTTTATGTGGTACTTTGAAATGTACAGGAAAAAGGTGTTAACACTGATTAGCATGGCTACAAAAACTAATCTCTTCCTTTTTCCCACAGTTTTGGAGTATTAGAACTATGACGAACTTGGATTCTCTTTTTCCTATTCCTAAAGTTACACTATTGTGAGACTTTTTGGATGGAGAACTTCTGTTTTGAAATCTTAGCTTATTTTATTCCTGCTTTGCTTTGGGCAAATGCCTTCTTTTACTGGCTTGAAGTTGTAATGAAGCATGTGCTTAAGTGTGAGGATTATACCTTTATTTTCAACTAGAAGTATTAAATTAACATGACAAACTTGCCTAATGGAGAGCTATTTTTTTTAATATCAATATTAGTTATAATGCTCTTGAAAGAAGGGTAGACTGCAAAGGTGTCAAAGAAGTGAACAAAAGATCTCCTCCTTCACAAAATGCAACCAAAAATGCCTAAACTGCTTCAAAGCATGTCCCCCATAACACTGGAAGAAATGATGTACCTCATGTAAGCAACACAAGTCTATCTGGTAAGATCTCCAGGCCAGCTTCAAGTGGAGGAACGCCAATATATTCTGAAACAGATCGTACTGCACATGAACAACAGGTAGTACTAAATGATCAGAAATGGTTTTGTTTAAACTGCTGAAGGCTTATTACTATCTTGAATGCAGATTACAGAGTTCAAGTTAACAACGAATAGCCTTGAAAAGGAAAAGGACTTCTACTTTTCAAAGTTGAGGGACATTGAAATCCTGTGCCAATGTCCAGAGATTGAAAACCTACCTATACTATTTCTATTCTTTTATCAGAATAGTTGATCCAATTTTTTTATAGCAGCAACATGAGCGTATTCAATTTTGTTTCAACTTATAGGTGGTTGAAGCAGTGAAGAAGATTATGTATGAGCTTTGTATCTAAATTGTCAAAAAGCTAATAATGTTGGGCCAGTGCTGACACGGGTCATGCCCTCCTAGTCTTAATATAAATATGGGTTTTAACCACCATACGTAGCTAGAACTCCAGCTCCATCTCTGAGCGTACTCCCAATGTATTTTTTTTGGTTTCTCATCCGATGTCCGATGTCCATATTGAAGCCTTGACTAATTCGGATCGCGTCTTGCAGGGCCCATTCTGGGAGTAGTGCTCCCAACAGGATTTTCTCCCTACCCAAGACCTCTGATTAAGAATGAAGCAGTCCATCACTACACCACAAACCATGTTGGTTACTCCCAATGTTAGTCAGCTAAAAGGGAAAAAATGGTCTAATTCGTTCTATTTCAATTCTATATTCAAAAGAGAGGAAAAAGAGATAATCTAGTTATTTCTGTCTTTATGTTGATAAGTTAGGATTATTGGCTAATTAACTTTTGGCATGTTGAAAGGTCCTTTTAAATGATGGAATTGTTAGCACTCTAAAATTTTTACTGAAAATGTCGGTGACAAATAAATGTTATTTTAGAAGTATTAGAAAAAAAGATTCATATACTTATCTTTTCTTTTATATGGTTTGTAACACGAACGCTAACTTATAAATATTCGTTAATAATTAATGTCCTCTTTGAACAAATTTTACTATATTTAGAAGTATATTTCAATTTTTTTCCTTGACAGTAAAGATGATCTGAATTCTGAACCAATGTGTAATGACTATTAATGATTTTTTCTCATACAGTAGGTAAATTTCTGATTTTGGCCAAAATGTATTAGATTCTGTTGTTGCAAATTGCAATAAATCAGTTTCGCAGTGTTTTGACCAAAAAATAAAAAAAGTTAATAATTAATGTTCTATTGAAAATAATTATTTTGCTGAAGTAGCAAATGTTTTGGTGCATGTTGGACACGATATGACATTTTATGGATGATGGGATTAAATCATTAAAATGAGTGTTTGGGGCTTGGTGGTAGGAAATTTCGAGTATGTATTACGAGTTAAAGTATAAGTTGAGTTATGATAATATTGAAATAGAGGTCGCAAAATTAACTCATTAAATATAATTTGTCCAATTAAGTTCAATTCATTTTAATCCAGTAAAAATTGAGTTGAAATACAATTGGAATTAACCCATGAGATCTTAAGGAAAAATAAGTTATAATCATATAATTAATAAACGCAAAAAATAATTTTATCAAGTGCTAAAAATTATTGTACAATAACAAGTAAAACAGCTAACACTTAGTAATAATTGAGTTGATTGGGTTATGATCGATATTTTAACTCATTTTAGCTCAAATAACTTTTGAACGAATCAACAATCTGTCAATTATTAACTCAAGTCCTTTTAACCTTCCTAAATTCATCTTAATCTACTCATTTAACACCTCTCTGAATATATGAGCATGGGCGGAGCCATGGCCAGGGGGTTTGGGATGAACTCATTCGACTAGTTCGTGTGTTTACTTTTTTTAATTTTGAATCCCCTCAATAAAATTTTTTGTCTCTCTATCACTGTATATGAGTTGTGAAAATTGAATTATGAGATTATAATATGAGGTACGTACAAGTTGAGTTTTGTACATAGAATGATTGTGAATAGATTCGCTAGTTGCTTCGCTACATTATCACATTCTTGTTGGGCTAAATTAGTACCAAAACATTCTAAATTCATATATATTATTACATTTTTTGCTTTAAATCAATCTAACACCTTTTTTTTCAACAGACCTCACATTCACAATAATTTCCTTCTTTCCATTGAGTTGTACCAAGTCCATTATCACGATTCACAAGTCAGTTTATAAGTTTATATGATGTCCCCCACTTATATGGCGGAGTATTTATGGTCATCCAAGTTTAGAGCTACCTCTTTTTTTGTTTTTGTTTTTTTCTAGTGCATTTACTTCGTTTCCTCCAGGCTATCTTTGGCACGGTGTAGGTAGAAGGAACCCAAACCATCATTCGTCGTCTTCACACTCCTCTCATCACAAAATTGTTTTAACATTTATCAATTATTGGGATAAATTAAATCACCTCAAAAATACTAACAACATATGGTGTGATATATTATGATTTTGTCCAACATAACCCGATAATTTTCCTCAAAAGACCACTCTCGATACTACGTCGAAACTTTTTTTTTGTTTCCCAAGGTATCCCCAGTCCGACAGGCCAAGGACTAATTCTCCGCGGATCTGAGCTCCATTGAAGGGTTTGCCGCTGATCAATTAGTTGTTGCATGCACAAGGCGGGAATCGAACCCTCGACACTTACTTAATCGACCTAGTGAACTAACCACTAGGCCAACCAAGCTTGGTTACGTCTAACCTTTATATATAACTTCCCAATTTTTTCAATTACCAAAGTGCAACTTTGGTCGTACTTACACGCAACCATTCTAAAAGGAGAATGCATACCAATCGTCATAATGCCTTCTGTACAAGAACTTGATGAGATTTACATAGCAAACCATTTGAGAACAATATACAATATGCATTCATCATTAAAGTTGATTATTCATTGAAAGCAAATATTCTCTAGAGAGGAAAATTAAGACAATGATGTGATGGATGTGATTAATAAAGTGAAGACTAGACAAAGACACACAACTATACAAGACGTCATTAATTAGGTTATGGGGCTGGGAGAATAAACATAGATTAATTAGATTAGGTTATTAAACGAATGAGTTTGAGTTTTCCTTTGAGAGAAAGTCATAAAAAGATCCAATGAATTCAAACATTAATAAAAAATTTAATTTCTATTCTTATCCCAAAGTTTGAAATTAGATGTTGAACAAAAGGATTTTTTTATATCTCTATTGTTTATAAGAATATTAGTTTCCAAATTTTCAGATATTTGTCGTTATATAAATAGAATGAAAAGGCTATAAAATAATGCGTTTAAACTAAGAAACAAATCATTATCCTCTTTCATTGAATCTGGAAATCAATTCCCCCATCATTGATCGTCTAATAAACTCTTTTATTCATTCCTATTTTAAAATATTAAAAAGAATATAAGGCAAACAGCCAAAATTGTTGACATTTGTCTTAGTCTTGCACATAAGAACATGAAAAAAAGAAATCATGTCGACTAAATTCTTCATTTAGTATATCCAAGAATATTCTTTGCAAATTGTTTCACGTTTGATTGGAATTTAAAAGTATTTTTCATGAATAATATTTATGTTGAAGATTGATAATAATGTTAGCAGATAGAATCGAATAGTTTTGTTGTACAATCAACAAGTATTAAAGATTGATAATGATGATGAAATATTGATCAAACTATAGTTAAGAAGTGAAAAGTTGAAATAATTTTAAATTAACCAAACCGTAAAGAAATTAATTCTTTTTTCTCTTTCGATAGAAAATATTTTCCTTCAATCAATAGTTTATGATAGTCAAACGCTACAAAATGTGCCTGATTTAAACATTTTCGAAATATTTTATGTCATTATGGTTGGGTTAAAACGTTTTTCTTTAATCAAAAAGAGAGGTTAGCTGTTGTTGGAAAATAATTAGACAGATGAAATAGTAATTCAAAAAGGTTGATTAATGACTATTAGTTCAACGACAAAATAACGTGAAAATATATGTTGGAAAATGTGAAATTATTGTAACAAAAAAATAAAATCATAATCACATCATTAATTAGAAAGTTGAATATTAGTTAAAAGAAAATGCATATGCTGACCCGATATTGCAAGAGTATTACCAACAAATTAAAGTATTTTTGGACCTACCATAACTTTTTTGTGCTTTGTAAATGTGTGGAGAGGAAATATATGGTTGTTGGATAAGGTTTATCGAAATAAGCTTCATATAGAAGAAATAATGAAATATTTAATTTGATGGAAATATTTCGTCTTCCATTTTTTCTTTTTCTTAAAAAATAAATTTTAGTTTTGGTGATCTCCTCAACCAGCCCACATTTGAATAGATTTTTTGGTGCAAATTCATATACTTGTTAATTTGTCCGTAGACCATAGTACACGTCTGTATACATCAATCGTTGCCTATCTATATCTATATCTATATCTATAATCTATATTTATATTTATATCTATAATCTATCTATCTATCTATCTATCTATATATATATATATATATATAATATTAAAAGTGTGAAGATCCTTAGAAAAGTGATTTAAATTTTTTGCCCTTCATTAAAACACCCCGCAATAGACAATATCGTCTTTTCACTTTTTTTAAAAAAAAAAATTATCATTAAATTATTATTTAAATATTTAGGATGGATTTAAAAAAAAAATGAAGAATCTCATAATTGAAAGGAACTAAATATAGTGTGTGAATTTTTTGGTTAGGAGTCGTACACAATATTTTAGAAAAAAAACTATTCTTGGAAAGAAAATGAAATTTAAGAACGAATTTAAAAAAAACGCAGAAAAAAGATTCCTAAGCAAGTTTCTAAGGAAAAAAATTTAGGAACAAAAATATATTTTTTAAAAAATATGCATAGAAAGAAAAAATATATTTTATTTAGGTAAAAAATTATAATATTTAATACTTCTAAACCAATTAGATTATTACCTTATATATTTATTTATATATATATATATATATATATATATATATATATATATATATATATATATATATATATACAATTCTATTTAAGTAGTTATTTGATTAAATTTTACTAGAAAAACATGTGTAGTTCTTCTACTTCTACATATTCTTCTTATTTTTGTTTTGATTTTGATTGATGATTAATTAGAATTTTCTTCTTGGATCCTTTAGGCTCTTCTAGCCTTTTTCGTTGTATGAATTTTCTTTTAAATTCTTGTTGATAGCAATTATATTAATTGTGAATAAATCATGAGATTTAGCATATCATCGTTATGTTTATTAATAGACTTTAATGGTTGTTCTTTTTTTTTTTTTTGGATACAGGCTCTAATGGTTATCGCACATACAAAATATGATCAAATAGTCTTTTCAGAGGTAATTTTAATTTTTATTATCGATTTAAACAACTTTATCTAATAGATGATGCTTTAACTTGTAAGCATGTTTTTCCATTCAAAGTAATAGTTCAAATTTAGACATGCCTCCTTTCTACTATCTTTTTTTTGTTGTTGTTCAAACAACGATCATTTTTGCAAATAGATGAAAAGTTTAATGTTTGCCAAAGGATACTAGGCGTATATACTATTAGATCACTATAAAACCTGAACTACATTAGTATACTAGCGGTGGTTTCTTGAATATAAAGTAAGTTGAATTTTGATTTTAGGGTTAAGTCATTTGACTACCCAGTTGTTCCTTATTATACTATTGAGGGTTTTGACGTCTCAACGGTAAGTTATTTGTGAAGACACCTAATTTTGTCCCTTCCGAATATCCAATTCATCTATTTTTACCTCGCGTTATCATAAATCCTCACCCATGTGATTATACCCCACAAAAATACAAAAAATAACAAAATTTCAATAAATTCCTAACAAATTAAATCCCTAATATTTCCTTATCCTAACAAACTTTATCTCAACCAACTCACACTCCCTCACCCCACTACCCTACCCACATGTTTCTTTTCCATAAAGAAAGGGAAGCACATACATACACCAGTACATACGCAGAAAAAGCGGGCCCTCAGGGCATCTTCTCCACATATACAAACTCCCCATTTCCACAGAACAAGGGGAGGACACAAAAAATTCCATCATCTCTCATTTCTTTACCATCTTCATCACTCACACACACACCTACTACCATACATACACGTCATCCTTCTGTAATCGCGTATCTCAAGTCAAGCCTTTGTTCGTTTTAATCCTTAATTGTCATATCTGGATGAACTACGCACCCCTGATTCTCCTTTTTCGGAAGTGAGATACGTATACAGCCTATTGTGGGTTCGGAGATCTTATTTCAAAAAATTCAAAAAGATTTTCTTCACTCTTTATTATAGTTGATGTTTCATATACATCTTTAAAAGAAAACAACTAAAAAATATTTTCCTTTAATAGGTTCAAAGTTTCATTTTCGTATGAAATTCAAAATCTAAAACTCAAAAAAAAATTCTTTGGTAATCATAGGTTTAATTTCGATAGGAATCTAAAAAATTCAAAAAAAAGATTTTTTTCACTCTTCATTTAGAGTATTCATATGCATCTTTAAAAGAAAACTACAAAAAGAGTTTTCTTTAATAGCTTTAAGTTTCATTTTCGTATGAAATTAAAAATCGAAAACCTAAAAAAGATTTTCTTTGGTAATCATAGATTTCATTTTGTATAGGGATGTTAAAGCTGAAAAATTCAAAAAGATTTTCATTAATTCTTTTGACAAATTGTTATTTTCTTTTCTTTTTAAAGTTTCAAGAAAAAAAAAAGAAAGGAAAAAGAGTTTAATGGCCATTTTGGCAAGACCTCACGAACTACGCATACCTGATTCTCCTCTCTCGGGAGTGAGATACGTAGGAGCCCTTCTTGGGTTTGGTGACCTTTTCAAAAAGAAAAAAAATAGGTTTTGAAAAAATGTTGAACTCTAACACATTTGTTATCTTTTGTTCAGTTAATTTAAGGTGGTTGGTTTGTGGCATCCTAATTGGCCCTCCATATCACACCAAATCCAAAGAAGGGTTAGTTTGTGTCCAACAAGGATATAGAGAGTGACCTCTTGGATCGAACAAAGAGTTAAGAAATTGTGAGTACAAAGGAAGAGAATTTGAGACTAAGGCAACAAATGATGGAAATGTATCGAGCTTGGGCCAGTGGGCTGCCTCCTTCTCCATTCCCCACTATTGACCCTGCAAATACCTTGAGAATTCCACCACAATCGCGAAGTCAGTTTTCTACTGTTGTTGATGCACCACAATATGCCGCAGAATCTATTCCACATTAAATTCACCCCAGTACTTCCACCACTCATTTTTTAGCTCCTCAGTATAAGCCTACCACATTCAAAGCACCATATACTGTCTGTGCTTTTGTTGCTCAACCTTCTACTGAGGCTTCCACTTTGGCTATCAATACAACGATTGTTCTTCTCCAATCCATTAGTGAATCCACGTTCAATACTCTTAATGATCACTGTTATACTCTTGAGCCTACAATTAAGTTAAGTAGATCACCCAAATTTCTTATCAAGAAGCCTAGTATGCCAGAAAAGCCAGAGAAAATGGTGGGTAAAGTGAAGAGTGTAAAAAATGCTAGAAAAATTTCCTAGGACCTATGGGTAGAGAATGTGTTTCATATAAATACTGGGACATATTTTCAAGTGTTAACCTTCCTCCAATCTTTAAGACATCAAAGTTTGAGAAGCCTGATGGACATCAGAAGGATTCTGAGAAATATTTGGGACGACATTGCTATCAATCAAGGGAAACTGAAGGAAAGAGAAAGGAAAACACACTTATTGTCATGCCAGGGCCAAAGCAGAGTTTGAGAGGTTCAACCCATCAACACTATCAGCCTCAATCCCAAGCTTAAATATCAAATCCACTTACTCATCAGCAGTAAGGTTCCTCTTTTCAAAATCCAAGGAATTCCATTCCACTTCCTCAATGTCTTTTGAACAATGCACAATTGTATACTCATCCGTCTTCTTAGCCACAATGTCATGCACCTTTCTCTCAACATCGTCCTCGACCCCCATAAATTTATCGAGGAACCTCTAAATCCAAGTTTTATCCAAGGCCCGATGTTCGATCCAAGTCAAATAATGAAGAGAGGCAGAAGCCTAGGGATAGTTTCACACCAATTGGAGAGTCGTATGCCAGTTTATTCCAGAGATTGGTACAGTGGGGCATGATCACTCCGCTCCTTGGGTATACTCCTAACCCGTATTCAAGAATTTTTTATCCTAATATACGATGTGCATATCATTATGATGTTCAGGTTCACAGTATTGAGAATTATCGTGCTTTGGAAAGAGAAATAGAAATGATGATTCAAGAAAATTAATTGTGGTGCAAAACATTGGTACCTCAACCATCCCACGGAGTTCTTCACCAGCACGCGATACTGCATAATATGTGGGAAGCAATGAGTTAAGCATGAGGATCCAGAACTTATTTGTTGAAGGGAATGTGTCTAACAGTGGTGGAAGCTCTAGTCATGCTGATATGCAAACCAGTGACTAATATGTCAGGCTAAGCAATTGAGAAGTCACCACTCTCCTACAAGGAAGGATTGTTGGTAATTTGTTTTGTTTTCCTTTCTGTTTTTCGAATTATCTCAAGGTTGTAGTTCAGAATCTATCTTGTTTTATCCCTTTGTCGTCTATGTTCAAAACCCTCTATCTTTTCTTTTAACTAAATGCAATGCCCCTTTTCCCTTGGTGTTTTAAACGTGTGTTGGTTGTTTATTTTCTTTACATAATATATTTTATATTGGCTCTAGTGATATGACATACTTCTGGAATTTTCAGCTAGATCTTAAAATTCAATGTGAGCATGAACTTTGAATCAGGGGGCTAAAGTTAGAAAAAACGTCTGAGAAATAGGTAGCGTGTTAAGACAATTGGTGATCATGTTGAAACCTTATTTCAAAATTAAGGCAATTATTTAGAGAATCACAAGAATAACTTGGTCATCAATTGAAAAGCATAGCTCGATTAGGTCAAATTGTGGAGGTGTGATCCTATATCAAAAGGAACAAAAAGAAAACCAGCTCCATGAAAGCATGAGTCATTCGATCTGAGGAGTAAACAACAAAGGTGGAGTTTGTAGAAGAAGTAGCGACGCACATGCTCAGCTAAAATTAGTGTTGTTATAGTGTGACAAATGATCTTCATCTCCCACTTTCATATTGCATGCTATGTACTTGCTTTTTCAAGGATTGATATGATGAAGACATTTCATTCTGCTATTCAAACATTGTGTCATCCTTTTTCTACCCCGTTTGAGCCTTAGTTCTATTTTCTTTCATACCCCTATTTTGGAATCAAGATACGAGTTAGCAAAATTCAAAAAAAGTGTTGAGCAAAAAATAGAGTCAGAAAAGTTTTTTAAAAAAAGAGAGAAAAAATGTGTCAAAAAAAGAAAGTAAAGTGAAGAGTGTTAAGAAAAATAGGGTCAGAAAAAATCTCAAAGGTTCAGTAAAAAAAATCAAAATCAAGCAAAAGAACTAGTTGCCTGAACTACGTGCGACTTGATTCTCCTCTCTGGGAGTGAGATACGTAGGTTGTCCTACTCTGGGCTCGGTCCAACCAAATGAATAATTTAGTGTTACCAATCAAAAGAAACTGAGGCATGATTCAATCTTCATTGTTTGAGTCGATTTCAAAAGTTGTAAGTCCTACCCCACTTCAAGTGTTGTTTGGACCTCATGCCATCTTCTTCTTCTAACCATGTCCAAAAGCCAGGTTATAACCAAAGAAAGACCTTCAGATCAATCTTTGAGGATGTTAAGGCTAAGCATGCAAGGGATGTGATGATGCATTTGGGAACTACTTGTCTTCCTCAGCATAAGGAATCAGGAGGAAAATAAAAATAAGAAAATCTTATTGGTGAAAACCCTCACGGGCACCGTAAGGCGATGGTAAGTTGAAGAGATAAAATGAGAGAGTCTTATTGGTGAAAACCCTCACGGGCACCGTAAGACGATGGTGAGTTAAGAGAAATAAAAATAAGAGTGTCTCATTGGTGAAGAACCCTCGCGAACACCATAAGACAATGGTGAGCTGAGAGAAAGAAAATGAGAGAGGCCTGTTGGCAAAAACCCTTTAAGGCGCCACTAGCCGAATGAGGTCTCCGAATGTAAACGGCCCAAGGAAGTAACTCAGTTTTAGGGCCATTAATTCAAGAACAATTAGTGGAAAGTTGGGATGAAAAGATCAGACAGTTTAATCTAAAATACATAGCATAATCATTAAAGTTGACTGTCATTTTTAGATAAATTGTTCGTTCTTTGTTTCAAATGGGGACATTCATTGTTTTTTTCCTTTCTTCTCTTTCTTTTTATTTTATTTTCTTGAGTCAGTTATCCAAATAAAATCATCGTCATTTTTTTCTCTTGTCTTTGAGTCAAGTCCATGTCAAAACAAGTGAGAAAAAATTTCAAAACTGGCTACCAGCTTCTTCAATTGCACAAAGTAAGACAAAGGGTCAGCACATGAAAGAAACAATATTGCAAGTCAGAACAAGGCATGCAAAAGGTTGTTGTCAACACACAAATTTTGGGAATTCATGGACATACCAAGGTTTAAAGGGGATTGTCTGAGAAACATAGCAAAGTAGAGATATTGTGTTTGTTTTAGAGTCACTCTTAATATTCTGAGTTTGGACCAACGGTGCAACAAAGCAATGACAAATGCTAATGATTGGAAGCAAGATCTAAATGGGACAAGTGCAAGAGAAATCTCCTCAAATGCCAAAGCCGCAAGCCAACCACCTTGTTTCAAATTCACAAGTTTTCTTTGTATGAAACAGGAACAGTTGTTGCCTTTAAATCAAAGGCTTCAAAGCGCAAATATCCAGAGGTGCAATTCTTCATTTCTGCAAATGCAAGAGCAATGTTGTTGTACAGGTTGGGTAATCGCAATTAAGGTAAAACTCATCATCTTGTACCCCCAAAAGAAACATTCTCTAATTTGGGTCTTTCATGTCTCACGGTTAGGAGGTGCACTTCCTAATTTGAATCGTTAATTCTACACAGATGCACTTTTAGCAAGAACCTTTCACTTTCATTCTTAAGAGAGGGACTTATTGGTCTCAGTCATTCAATTTTACCATCAAAAGAGGCCTTTATTGATCAGGATCTTGATTCATCTTTGCATTATGCACTATTTTAAGTAGTTGTGATTGGATTTGACTCCCGCAAAAGCTTCTGATGAAAACTGGAGCAAAAATTAAAAGTAATTCATGTCATATGGAACTCCACTTTAGGACACTCCTAAAAAGTGAGACTTTATTTTTTTCCCAAGTATGGAATCTTTCTTTATCATAATCATTGTTTGGGATAATTTTTGTTTTAGTTTTGATTTTGCATTCATGAGCCCGCCTGAAGAATAAGGTGATGAAAATTGAAAGTCAGGAGCCCGTTGAAGAACAAGGGTGATGAAATTGCAAGTCGGAAGGCCCGCCCGAAGATAGGGGTGATAAAATTGAAAGTCAGGATGCTCTCCCAGAGAACAAGAGAGAGGAAATTGCAAATCGGAGGGCCCGTCCGAAGAATAGGGGTGATAAAATTAAAAGTCGGGATAATCGACCGGAGAACAAGAGTGAGAAAATTGCAAGTCGAGTGCCCGCCCAAATAATAGGGGTAATAAAATTAAAAATAGGGATGCTCACACGGAGAATAAGAGCGAGGAAATTACAAGTCAGGGGGGCGCCCAAAGAATAGGGGTGATAAAATTAAAAGTCGGGATGCTCGCCCGGAGAACAAGACCAAGAAAATTGCAAGTCGAGGGGCCTGTCCGAAGAATAGGGGTGATAAAATTGAAAGTCAGGTTGCTCTCCCGGAGAACAAGAGCGAGGAAGTTGCAAGTCAGGGGACCCGCTCGAAGAATAGGGGTGATAAAGTTAAAAGACGGGATGCTCACCCGGAGAATAAGAGCAAGGAAATTTTAAGTCGGGGGATCTGCCCGAAGAATAAGGGCGATAAAATTGACAGTCAGGATGCTCGCTCGGAGAATAAGAGCGAGAAAATTGTAAATTGGGGGACCGCCTGAAGAATAGGGATGATAAAATTAAAAATTGGGATGCTCGCCCAGGGAATAAGAGTGAGGAAATTGTAAGTCCGGGGTCCCTTCCGAAGAATAGGGGTGATAAAATTGAAAGTCGGGAGCTCGCCTGGAAAACAAAGTGAAGAAATTAAAAGTCAAGCAACAAGGTAAAAAATTAAAAGTCAAGCAACAAAGTGAAGAAATTACAGATCGGGAGGTCCGCCCGAAGAATGGGGGTGATAAAATTAAAAGTTGGGAGCTCTCCCGAAGAACGGAGCGAGAAAATTACAAGTCAGAAGGCCCGCCCGAAGAATAGGGGTGATGAAATTGAAAGTCAGGAGCCTACCTGAAGAACAAGGGTGATGAAATTGTAAGTCGGGAGGCCCGCCAGAAGAATAAGAGTGATAAAGTTAAAAGTTGAGAGCTCGCCCGGAGAATAAAGCCTCGGAAGGCCCGCCCGAAGAATAAGGGTGATGAAATTGAAAGTCAGAAGCCCACCTGAAGAACAAGAGTGATGAAATTACAAGTCGGGAGGCCCACCAGAAGAATAGGGGTGTTAAAATTAAAAGTTGGGAGCTCGCTCGGAGTACAGATTGAGGAAATTACAAGTCAGGGGGGCCGCTCGAAGAATAGGGGTGATGAAATTGCAAGTCAGGACCCTCCTGAAGAACATGGTGAAGAAATTGAAACTCAATCAACAAGGTGAAGAAATTAAAAGTCAAGCAACAAGGTGAAGAAATTAAAAGTCAAGCAACAAGGTGAAGAGGTTGAAAGTCAAGCAACAAAGTGAAACAACTAAAAGACAATAAAGTTAGGAAATTATAAGTCGGGAGCCCGCCCGAAGAATAGGACGGTGAATTTGAAAATCAAAAGATCAACAATAGCAACTCAGGAGCCCGCCTGTAGAATAGGACGATGAAATTGGAAGTCAAGCAACAAGTTGAAGAAGTTGTAAGTCAGGAGCCCTCCTGAAGAATAGGGTGAAGATTTTCAAATTCAGGATCAAGGTTCAGAAGTACCACCGACAGAACATGGTCGATTTGTGAGTTCATCTCCAACATCAAATTTTGTACGGAGAAAGAACCTATCCTCAAGTTGAACCCCAAAGAAAATCAGATCTTTTGTCAATTTTGAAAGCATCAGAAACTCAAGTCAAGAGTCCAAAAGAAGATGCATATATAGGATTTTTATAATTTTATTTATGTTTTAACTTGTAATTTTCATTTTGATGTAATTACAGAGCCGCGGACCGGAACCTCGATAGGGCCTCACTCGACTCTCCAACTCGGTATAGTCCCTCTCCTTCCAACCCTTTGAGATACCTGTGACTTGATTCCCTCATAACTTGAGTAAGTAGGATGTCCTAAGTCAAGACCCAGTTGCCCTTCTTCCTTCTATTTCTTTCATTGAATAACGGTCGGGTCAAAATTTGGTATCGTTGTCTATTTTTTTGTCTGAAAATACTTTATGTTTACACCCAAAAAGGGGCATGATGTAGACACCTAATTTCGTCCCTCCCAAAAATCCAATTCATCTATTTTTCCTCGTCTTATCATAAACCCTCACCCATGTGATTATACCCCATAAAAATATAAAAATAACAAAATTTCAATAAAATCTCTAACAAATTAAATCCCTAATACTCCCTTATCCTAACAAACTTTATCTCAACCAACTCACACCCACTTACCCCACTACCCGACCCCGTCCCCACACATTTCTTTTTCATAAAGAAAGGGGAGCACATACATACACCAGTACATACGCAGAAAAAGGGGGCCCATAGAAAATGTTCTACACATATGCATACTTCCCATTTCCACAGAACAGGGGGAGGACACGAAAAATTCCATTATCTCCCATTTTTTACTATCTTCATCACTCACACCCACCCACCTACTGCCATACATACACGCCATATACACCTTCTACACAGTACTCATGCACACACATCACTCATCCTCACCAAATACACTAACCTCACCTCACTGAACATACATAGAATCGGGAAGAGAGGGAACCAAGAGAGAAAAGAGGAGAATTGGGGGGAGAGAAAGAAGAACCGAGGAGAAGGGAGTGTTTCTCCAGCGATTTAGCCTGAGAATCGCTGCCAAAAACCCTCAAAAAACATGATTTAGCCACTGTTTCATCAAGACTCACCGAAAAACGGCGTGAACGGCAGCACTCCAACCCAAAATAGCACCAAAAGCGATCCCGCTTACGTTTTCCGATCGCGTCTCATCAAAAATTCCATCAGTTATGCAAATGGATTCTTAATTTCATTAATAATCAAATTCTGGTCAGATTTGTGAGTCACTGTTCTTGTTTTCTTTTTGAGTTATCGCAGGTCTCTTTTCGAATTGGATTTTGAGGGATTTTTGTGCCAGAATTAGTTCATAGTTTAGATTTTGGTGTTCGTTGAGGTTCTCGAAGACGCTTTTATCATCTTCTTAAATTAATTGAAAGCATTCGGAAGGTCCAATTCTATCCTATCTCTTTAATTTTAGGTAATCGTGAATGATTTGCGTGTTGGTATGTTTGAATCTTAATTATGTATTGGTGGATATTGGATTTGAACGTTGAAAACTTGATGATAATCGAAGCATATGTTAATCATTGGTTAATGGATTCGGGGGCATCGAAATTTGATAAAAGAGGAATAAATAAGTTATTTTGATTCATTGTTATTGTTACTTTGCGTTTAATTGTCAAATCCTCGATAGTATCATGATAGGTCGAACGGGATAGGTAAACGGTAGGCCGGTGTATGCAAATTCAGATCTTGGGGAATATTGAATGCTTGAAATATATGTTGAATGGCTTGGTTTGGTTGCTTTTGGATCAAATGTGTCATTTGGTCGGGGAATGCCTCGAGGTATTTATGTTTATTCGTCGAGAAATGTCCCGAAGTATTTTGTACCCGGAGGACGTTCGTGATGAAGGTCCGAGGCATTGGGTAAGCATTGGAGCGTAGTTTAGGATTAGTGTAGGTTAGCGTAGGTTTACATTTTCGCATTTTTCTATTTTGGGACTGTATAATTGGACTGGACTCTATATTTTGGATTTATTTTAATTTGTTGTTTGTTTGATTGTTTGGCGTGATTTTGTATGGTTTATACATTCATAGTGTCAAATTTATCGATATGCTCCACTAAGCGACCATGGTCGAACCATGGGATTAGGGGTTCCTAACACCTTCTATTAGGTTAACAGAATTTCTTAGCCGAAATCTCTGTTTGCAGATCAATTTTAGAATCAAGCCGTTTTGAAAAGGATTTTTTAAAGGTGACTTGGCACACCGGATTATGTCAAGTGGCGACTCTGAGTTTAAATGTAAACAATCCTTTTTTCAAAATAATTTTTCACCTTTTCGTCACTTAATAATAAAAAATCCTTTTTGAACTTGAAATTTAAATCCTTTGGTTAAAAAAGGGGTGTGACAATTTGAACTCGGGTGAAAATATCTGATAGAATCTAGATGTTGGATCCTTCATGATCTCAATTTTAAAATTTAAAAATATGAATTCAGATGCCGAATTTGACTAACAATAATTCAAATATCCAAAATACAGTTACAAAACCAAAATTATAAATTTGAGTTTTTTGTTTCCAATAAAACTCTTAGGAATTGTTCCATCCTTGAGGTTTCTATTAATCTTTAGATAATCCCATGACTAATTATTTTTCTTTATTTTGCTTTTTTTTTTTATGGAATTGATGTTGATTTATTTTCCTCTTTAATTATATTTTCTTAGAAGCATGGTCGTGTTGTTACGAATTAATTTGGGTTGAATGAGAGATTTATATATTTAAATTATGAAGTTCATGTATTCTTCGCCTCTTTACAAAGCGTGTTCTTTTTCTTTCCTCTTTAAAGTTGATTTCACATTTGAATAATTATTTAATTATTTTTAAAATATTTACGACTTTGAAATTAGTTTAAAAAATTTATGATTAATTTTTTTCTTTATTTGAACTAGGTAGAAAGTCCTAAAATAAAAGTACTTCTTTCCTAGTAAGAATCCTTTCCTATGATTTAGGAATTTAGGAGTTCAGAGTTTGTTTTATTGTCCTGTAGTAGAAGTGTACTAATTTGTTGCAGTTCCATTTCAAGTTTTTGAAGTTTATTAGGAGTTTTTGTATTAAAGTTCCTAACGTTTAGGAATTCGAAATAATATAATGCCTTTTATATATTACACATATTTGCTTTGGCTTTTACCGTATTAATACAATTTTATATAAAACTCACGAAAATATCTTAAAATGAATATGAAATAAAATAAATATTTCACACACTATCGTTATGATTTATATAAATATAATTAAATCTACATGCAATGTTAATAGAATTTTTATACGTTTTGGGAACAATATTCATTACGATACACGTCACACACACACACACACACACACACATATATATATATATATATATATAAATGTAATATTAATTTTACCTTAATTTCTTATGACATATTATTTTAACGTCAATTGCTACTTTTTAAAATGTTATTCTTTTACATAAGACACATGTGCAAAGCACATATGCGAAACTAGTATACTGATACATACGAACATGACGAAATCCTTTAACTATAGAATCATGCATTTTTACCATAAATTACTCTTATTTAAATTAGTAGATTCCTTTTCCAAATCAAACTCAAATATGAAGATTATTATTTCCATGATCTTAAATATTTCAAAATATCATTCTCTTATGTCTCTAACTATTTTTTCTTGTTAGTTTTTTCATTTTTTGATCTTTTGATTTAATTTCTTTTTTTTTCAATTTTTTTTGTTTCTACTTTATTTTCTCTCTTCTACTTCTCTTCTTCTTTTTTTTCTTTTTTTGTTTTTTATTTACTTTTTTCTTTTTTCATTTTCTTTTTTTTTTCCTTTCTCATTTTTTTTTGTTTTTTTCTTCTTCTTCTTCTTTTTTAAAAAAATTTTTTGCTTTTATTTTTACACTTATATTTCTAGTTTCTATTTGTCTTTCTTCTTCTTTTTTCTTTTTTCACTTTTTTTTTTGAATTTTTTTTGTTTTTTTTCTATTTTTTTTTTTTTTACTCTTATATCTCTATCTTTTATTTTTAAAAGACAAATATCTATATCATATATATATTCAAAAAATATACAAAATAAATAGACTTACAAATCTGCATATGTATTTACGGTAAAAACATACATATATATCTGCATATGTATTTATAGAAATACATATTTGACTTACATGTATATATATAAACTTATAGGACACAAAATCTCTATAACAAAAATTACAATTATATACATATACACATAGGTAATAAAAAATGCATGGTACATATCTTAAACAGTAAAAGAAAACAAATAAGTATATATGTTACCCTCTAAAATGACATAGAATGTACAGTTCAAAGACAAATCTAACACCGTATAAAATACATATAGTTCTGCATATGTATTACAGAATACATACCTGATCCATATGTATATTCTTATTTTATATGAGTCACCTTTGTATTTTGCAAATACATATGAAGATATATAGTATAGTTATATTTGTTACTGTTTAATATGAATATGCTATGCATTTCGTAAATACATATCAGAGTCATATTTGTATTTTTTGTGTAACAATATACATATGGATCATGCATGTATTCTGTAAATACATATGCAGAGTTATATATATTTTTTTGTAATGTAATATATATTATGTAAAAGAAAACATATGCATACTATGTATTTTGTATTATATTTTTGTGAAAAGTACATGTAATATAAATTTATGTCATTATTTTGTTCTATTGGTATTGCGTGATCATATATTCATGACAAGCATGTTTTCAAGGTTTGCACCACATATAGAATGTCACACAGTTAGTGATATTGAAGACGTATTAAGGTGATGTTATCAAAGGAGTAGTACATAATTTTTTGTCATAAAAACATTTGTGGTGTCTACATGAACAAGAAGAAATGTGTAGTTCAAGCGCAATTAGACAGATGTATTATGTCACAAATATATTATAAATTTTTGGGGGGTATGTGCATGTATTTGTATTTTGTATATATAAATGCATATCTATATGTATTTTTGTACGGTGTTGGATTTGTCTTTAAACTATTCTATGTCATTCTAGATGGTAACATATGTAGTTATTTGTATTTTTTATTATTTAAGATATGTATCATGTATTATTCGATTACCGATATGTATATGTATATAGTTGTCCTTTGTGTTATAGAGATTTTGTGTATTATACGTTTATATATACATATGAGTGAGATATGTATTTCTGTAAATGCATAAGCAGATACATATGTATATTTTATACTGTAAATAAATATCCAAATCTGTATGACTATGTATTTTGTATGTTTTTTGAATATGTGTATGTGATATGCATATTTATTTTTTCAAAATAAAAGTCAGAGATAAAAGAGTAAAAGAACGGAAAAAAATAAAAATATAAAAATATAAAAATAAAAAAATAAAAAAATAAAAAAAAAGAGAAGTGAAAAAGAAAAAAGAAGAAGAAAGAGAAATAGAAGTGTAAGAAAAATAGAAAAAAGAAGAAGAAAATGAAAATAGAAAAAGAAAAAAAAATATTAGAAAGGAAATAAAAAAAGAAAACACACACACAAAAAAAAAGAAATAGAAGAGAGAAAATAAAGTGGAAAAAAAAATGAAAAAGAAAAAAAAATCAAAACAAAAAATAAAATGATAAAAAAATAAGATGAAAAAAAATTAACAAGAAAAAAAAGGTAGAGATATAAGAGAGTGAAAGACAGTAATGATGTTTTATTTTGAAATCTTGAAGATCATGGAGATAATTATCTTTAAATATGAAAAAAAAAGGAAAAAGGAAAAAGAAAAAAAAAGATATAGAAGAGAGTAAATAAAGTGGAAATAAAAATATAAAAATAAAATAAAAACATAAAATGATTAAAAAAAAAAAAAAGGGTAAAAGATATGGCTATATTTGGAGGAGATGAAATAGTGGAGTGGAAATAGGAAAATGTAAAGCGGTGAGAGTAAAACATGTATTTGTCTAGTTAATGAGTAAAATAATGTTACTCTTGCTATAAACTGTAATTTTACAAAAGTATTGCTATTCATTGTAATTATAGTCTTAAGTATGCTACTTTATGTAATTTTTTCTTAACATTATCAAATTTAGCCATCAAAATACATTCTGCTTAGCGGTCCAGGTTATTCTCAAAAATAGATTCAAATTAGAGTGGCTTTCAAATTTTAGCCCCAAATAAATGGCTTTGTTAAAATAGCCTTTACTTGTTAAGTCATATTTTTTGGATGAAAATATCCTCCTCCAAAATATTCGTTGTTCAATGTCTTTCTTCGTCTTTTTATTCCAAATTCCAGAATCAACCCATGCGATGGCTCTCTAAAGCCCGAGGCTAAGTTGCCCAAACCGTTAATCTCTTTCTTCCTCTCTTTCTTTCAAATTCGAGAATCGACTTTCAAACATTCGCAGAATCAACTTTTGCCGTAAGGGTTCTTCAAGTATAAAATTCATCATCAAAAGTCATTGTGGTAATTTTAGCTTATTGATGCATTGTGGTAATTTTAGCTCATTATATAATTAGCATATTGATTTAATTTTTAGGGAGGTGAACGTAAGCTGAACTTGGAATATGCTATTGTTGTTGTAACATATTTACCATTGAGAAATTCCGTCGAACAGGTTGTGGGGAGTTTGTTATTGCGGTTATAATTGTGTTTGAGTAGTTGTGGGGGTTGGTCTTGGAGGAAAACGCCGTTAATATGGGAGTTGACGTTGATCGCAACATATTTTGGGAAGGCCAAACATATAAGGTCAAGGTGGCACAAGAAATTAGTTCCAAGTATTTCAAACTAGTGGTATAATTAGCATTAGAAGATGATAAAGAATTGTGTCGAACAGGTTGTGGGGACTTTGTTATTGTGATTATAATTGTGTTTGAGTAGTTGCGAGGGTTTGATCTTGGAGGGAAAGACTGTGTTTTCCATCTCGGATGAATCCAGCCTATGTTTTAGAGATTAAAGAAGCACTAACTTGTTGATTCTAAGAGAGAGCACCTTAGCTATTAGCTTGTATGATACAAGTACGACCACGAGGATCGACGTGAATGAGTGCGTAATAAATCCGTCCAAGGAAGTGCACAAGTGAAGTGTAAAGGAGGGCCTAAACACACCAAAATCATCCCACTTCTTATACTTGATGGGCACCTCACCCTTGAGGGGTATTATGGATATTTCACACTATTTTTGTAATATCTATAAATAGAAACGTTTAGGGTTTCATTCATTAGACTTTGATGATAATGAATATTGTATAACATTGAAAGACAAGTCCTCTCTCCTTGAGGCACAAATTCAAAACTTGTAACTAGGGTGATACTAGGGTGGAATCACTAGTGTTGCATTCTTGCTTAGAACGTTAGGTGCTAGAGGAGGATGAGGTCTCTCTTGTGCTCACCGAAGAGAGTAGGTGTTCCTATTATCATTGTATTAAGGGTCTAGGTGCTTGAATACATTTAGGTTCTTAGTTCATGAGATAGTGTATGTCACTATCTATCCTTTCTACTCTTGCAATCTTGTAATGTTTGTATCTCGTATTGTACCCGTTTGTGCTGTTGTTGTTATCCCCATTGTTAAGTTCATCTTGTTCTTCATTCTCATGTTGTTAATCTAGTTTGTTATCCGCTTAAAATAGGTGTTAATCACCTCATTACATTGTGTTCTTGTTGTAGATCTTGAATCCGAGAGGGGTCACTCAAAGGGTCCTCGGTTCTCTTGAACTTGTGGACTGTTTTGAGTGTGTGTTTTGTGTGTTCTTGGTCAATCCCGTATCATTGTATAACATAGAGCAACATGCAATGGGTTTAACCTCTCTAATGGTAGTAGGATTTGGCACTAGAAGAGAACTACAACCACCAAAATATCTGAATAATAAATGCATTTATGAAAAACGGATGGAGCCAGGGTCGTATATCACAAGGGCCTTCGTGAAATATTTACGCTATATATATAAGGGGAAAAATATATTTTTATGTATATATAGTAGGTACTGAATCCCTTGATTTCTTTCGTGTGTTCACCTATTTATATTCAGAACTCCCTTAGTGAAAGTCGCGACTTCTCCACTGATGACGGACCACATTCAAGTGTTGGGTAAGTGAAAATGGCAATACTTTTAGCTTTGGAAACTGATTGTGATGGAACTTACCTTAAAACCTAAGATTGTAGAGTTTCTATCAGTTCATAAAGTTAATATCATATACTCTAGATAATGACTATAGATGAGCAGTTTCTAAGGCTGCAATCATTGAAAATGACAAATCAAATAGCTGATCTTTTAAATATCTAAAGTCCAATGTGTTCAATTTTCTTGTTTAAGATATGGTGTGAATGGTGTAGACATAAATAATTATTTCCTAGCTTCCAACATGTGTATCTTATGAGGGCCCTCTAGTTAGTATAGATGAGTTTTGCAATTAGCTGTTAGATTACTCCACACCACATTTCAAAGTCACCAGAAAATATCTAGCACTTTGCTATATTGAATCCAAAAACAACACGCACACAGAGTATTGTTAACTTTGTTTTAACATTTTTATCCATTCAAGATTGTGTTTTTATGCTATTTTTGGTCCTAAATTACGGTCATATGTACAAGTGAAAAATCAGGCGGACTTATGCTCTCCGAAGAGTTAAGGTTTCATCGTTTGAATTTAGATAGCTTTAAGACTCCATACATCCAGCATTGTATTCTTGAGATGTAAGTTGTGCGTGCATGAAACCTTAGGCTAAAAAAAATAAAAAAATTATAAGTTTTCAACTTTTGATCATTGACTATATCTTCTATTGCAGGCCAATATCTGATGTTTCGAGTTATCTTACTATAAAAGTCGGATCAGCCAATTTTGCTCTTCACAAGGTATAAAAATAAAGGGTGCAATCTTCTTCCTCTCATGTAATTTAATCTATCGCTTTTCATCATTATTGCAATGCTCAAGTCTAAGGAAAAACAAAAGTTGTGCAAAGAAATGGCTAGTATAAAGTACCTTGAAAAAGATTGATATTTTAGCCGTTATAAGTAGGCTACCGATATCAATACAGCTATGTTGAGGAGAAAAGAAAAGTCAATAGCCAGATGCAAAAACTAAACTATAAAACTTAAGTTATGTGCTTCGTATTAAAATTAAGAATAATGAAAGAAGAATATCTTGGATACATTTCTAATGTTATCGCTAATTTGTCATTATTTGCAGTTCCCTTTGGTTTTGCGAAGTGGAAGAATTAGAAAGTTGCTACTAGAGGCGAAGGATACAAAGGTTTCAAGAATCAATCTTACTGGTCTTCCTGGCGGATCTGATGCATTTGAACTTGTTGCAAAGTTCAGCTATAGAGTGAACGTTAAGATTACTATATCAAACGTGGCGTTTCTCAGATGTGCAGCTAGGTTCATGGAAATGATAAAGATATCTCCGATAAAAACCTGGAAATTCATACTGAGGTATTCCTTAAGGATGTGATATTTCCAAACATATCCAACTCGATATCTGTTCTTCATCGCTGTGAAACATTACTACCGGTATCTAAAGAAGTAGATCTTGTTAGCCAGTTACCAAACGCAATTGTAAACAATGCCTATAAAGAGCAGCTAACATATGGTTTGTCAAAGCTAGAGTATAATTTTCCACCCAGACCTGTTTAGTGCGTTGATTCTGAGACATCATTAGACAAGTGGGGAAAATCACTCTCGGTGTTAAATCTAGATTTCTTTCAGAGAGTTCTGTCAATAGTAAAAATAAAAGGTCCTAAACAAGACATTATCAGCAGTATTTTGATAAATTATGCCCAAAATTCTCTTCAGGGCTTGTTTATCAAGGACCTTCAGTTGGTTAAAGGAAGTTTCTTGGATTTGGATTTGCAGAAAAGAAAAAGGATCATCGTTGAAACAATAACTGGCTTACTACCAACACAATCCAGGAAAAGCACAGTGCCAATGGCTTTTCTTTCAAGTTTGTTAAAATCTGCAATAGTAGCATCAGCATCAACTTCCTGTAGGTCTGATCTAGAGAGGCGCATTGGTCTACAGCTACATCAGGCAATTCTTGAAGATACTCTCATACCTGCAAATCCATATGGAAACAATCACGGCCCTCTCTATGACATAAATTTTATCTTGAGGATCTTTTCCTTTCTCTTGAAATTGAAAACTTTTGTCCAAGAGGTAAAAGTTTATTCTTTAATTGCACTGATCAGATTATTAACATATGTGCAACTCTTGCCTCATGGGCAAGACTTTAAAAAATTATTGAATTAAAAACTTTTGCCCAAGAGGCAACAGTTTATTCTTTAATTGCACTGATTACATTATTAACATATATGCAACTCTTGCCTCATGGGCAAGACTTTAGAAAATTATTGAAATTGAAAACTTTTTCCCAAGAGGCAACAGTTTATTCTTTAATTGCACTAATTAGATTATTAACATATATGCAACTCTTGCCTCATGGGCAAGACGTAGTCAAGAAAATTATTAAAATTGAAAACTTTTGCCCAAGAGGCAAAAGTTTATTCTTTAATTGCACTGTTTAGATTATTAACATATATGCAACTCTTGCCTCATGGGCAATACTTAATTTAGAAAATTATTGAAATTGAAAACTTTTGCCCAAAAGGCAACAACTTATTCAATAATTGCACTGATCAAATTATTAACATATATACAACTCTTGCTTCATGGGCAAGAGTTAGTTTAGAAAATTATTGAAATTGAAAACTTTTGCCCAAGAGGCAAAAGTTTATTCTTTAATTGCACTGATTAGATTATTAACATATATGAAACTCTGTCCTCATGCGCAAAACTTAGTTTAAAAAATTATTGAAATTGAAAACTTTTGCCCAAAAGGCAACAGTTTATTTTTTAATTGCACTGATTAGATTATTAACATATATGCAACTCTTGCCTCATGGGCATGACTTAGTTTATAAAATTGTTGAAATTGAAAATTTTTATCCAAGAGGCAAAAGTTTATTCTTTAATTACACCGATTAGATTATTAACATATATGCAACTCTTGCCTCATGGGCAAGACTTTAGAAAATTGTGGAAATTTAAAACTTTTGCCCAAAAGGCAATAATTTATTATTTAATTGCACTGATTAGATGATTAACATATATGCAATTCTTGCCTCATGGGCAAGACTTAGTTTAGAAAATTATTGTACAAATGCTATACTATTTAAATTAAAAACTTTTGCCCAAGAGGCAAATGTTTATTCTTTAATTGCACTAATTAGATTATTAACATATATGCAACTCTTGCCTCTTAGGCAAGACTTAGTTTAGAAAATTATTGTACTGTGATTATAAACATCAAATACAAATTGTTACTACTATTCTTTTGCTCAACACAGGTTTCAATATGCATTTGTTGCTTATGGCGCTTCAATCATTGAGTTACATGATAAGCCCAAATAATATTGGATGAGCTAAAATAGGGACCTAGTTAATAAATACGTTGGTCCAATATGCAAATATGTTACCTCTCTCGTACTAGTATTATTGACATTGACACTCCTTATTCTCGAGATCAACTGATAAAGTTATTGTTTTAGAGGATACATATAAATATATATATAAATGCTTTTTAAGTGTGTCCACCAAGATTATAGTCACATTAGTTGTTAAGTGTGTTATGTGTCCAAGCTTCTAATCACTTAAGATTTATACTGTTAAGAAGAAATTTTAACTTTCTAATGTTTGTATTCAAGACAAAGTATGAAAAACAAGATATTTCACAAAACACCAGCAATGTCAAACAATGTACATGAAAAAAACAAATAAACACATGGTTCTCTCAGTAGCAAAAGAACTCAAAAACACTCTTCCCCCTTCCCCAGAGCCTGGGGCAACATATGTTGCGCACACATCAACAACTTCATTCAACACAACTACTGGCAAAGCATGCCATTCCCCCTCATGTGTTCTTCTTATCCTAGAACCAGGCTTCTAACAGAAAAAAAGTTGATACTTATCTTACAGCATTGCCATATTTAGACGTGCTATACTTTCGGTGCACACCAGTAAGCTTTTCAACTGCTGTCTTCTGATGGAAAAAAACCATTAATTTCGAGCATTCTCTCTCATAGAAAATAAGGCACACGATTACACATCTTTATCTACTCGATAAGGGGATGTACATTTACAAGTATCTTTAAAAACAAAATATACTTACAAAATCTGATTCTTGTCGTAGCTACTATGCTTCTCTCAGGTTGTGTTCTACTCCCTGGACACACCAAGAGTGCACTGAGCAGTAAAGACTGCTGCAGCAGCAAGCATTGATGGTGGGAATTTAACATTTCGTATTCAACCAGACATAGCTCGATAAAAAAGAAAGACATGATCTCTACCTGATTTAAACAATGACAAAAAGTTGTATGAGTAGTGATTCAGATTGTTGCGTTACTTCTTCATGTGACAAAGACGTTTAACCGGCCTTCTTATCAGACTGAGAGGCTTTAAGAAACTGCGCATAAACACATAAGTTGTAGATACTGTCATGTTGAACTGTAAGGCATTAACCATCAACTTCTTCTGTGGATAAAAAACGATTGAAATCATTTAGCAAGGAAGAACAAAATGGAGATATAAGTCCTGATAATGTAAGATTTTGGTCTTTAAACTAATCATTTCAAGCGCTTCTTTTCTGGAATAAGCCTTGTCAGAGATCAAAATTAGATTCTCCACTACAGGTACAGAAACCTCTTTATACCTGTAGGCGAGAAGCAAAGTTGTTATTCCAACAAGATGAAGTTGTTTCCTAACCACTGACTGAACTGCTAGGACTCTATCGATGAGATTCATAATCAAATACAAAGTCTCCTCCATCAGTTCAAACTTGTAGTGAACCTATAAATTGGATTAGACGTTAAATGACACCTAAAATTATCACATTCTTCTTCATAAAACTCAGAAATGACATGCAATAACAAACATTATATACCTCAATCAGTCAGTCAATGAGGATGCCTCTCATTCTCTCATTGATATCAAATTGTTGTTCTATATAATTTGGAGGGAAGCAACCAACGATCTGCAATTGAAAATGACATTAAAAGAAAGGGGTAAAAAATACACCTCTATTTCTTTTCAGATTTTCAATTAAAATTGAAACGGTAATCATCTTGGATAGAATAGCATCTCAACAGAAACAGCCCAAGTATACCCTCTGTGTGTCTATATATCCTATGTTCTGCACCTATTATTTTACTGACTAAAAATTGCAGTCCATGTTGAAATTAGACTAGCTTTTGTGAGTAATTTGGCAATATATTAAGCTTAATGAGATCCTATCCAAAAGAATTAGATAATCAATTGAAAAATATGGGACTTCTGCTAACTCTACATGCCATAATCCTAATGAGCATGTACAACAACAACAACAAACTCAGTGTATTCCCATACAGTGGGGTAATGAGTATGTACAAGTTGTAAATAAAAAAACTTCTAACAAACAAATAGGGAGAGTGGAGATAACATCTCTACCTCAGCCTTCTTATAGTAGGTATATATGTCATCAATGTATTCCACTACAGTGAGTTCGTTCTTTTTATCAGAACTGTCTATGTCCACAACTAACCAATCTTCTGCATCATCCATCTCAATTTCCTTATCCTGAATCAAAGATTTAACACATCAATGGCAATCTACAAAAATTATATTCAGAACCAAGATATATGGATCATATAAGCTTACCATCATATCAATTTCTCCCATCATTGCTTCAGTATGTTGCACAAATATTGGCACGTCAGAATAACCAGTGGCCTTGTAATCTTCAGTATCGATAATTATGCAGTCTTCTATTTTATTTTTAATTGGTGCCACTGGGATTGGTGACTTTGTTATGTATGGATATACAATGCTAACAGTAGCTCAGTTATAAAATAAACCAGGAGGGGATAGACACCGTACCTCAACTGTTGATTTCTGTTGTTTGTTCGCAATTTATGCAGGTAACTTCCTGAAATGTTAGTAACCCCACATATAAATTAAACATTACTCTATCTTCAACTCCAACTTTATAAATTCCATGGCAAAACGCCTACTTAGTATCATGCAATCAAGAAATAAGCAAAACCTTGTGATCGGACGATAAATCGGAACAGGAGGGATCTGGTTAAAAACATTGGCTTTGTTTCTACAATGAAATGAAAATAAATTTAAAACAGGTAGACAAATCAAGATTAAACTAACCCCTTTCGCCCCTTTAACTATACATCTGGCTCTAATAGTGAATTGAAAAGTCACAACTTTACACCAAAGTTACAAAGATAGCAGGTAGATATTAGCCAATCCAAATATAGATTAGGATAGCAAGTGATAATACCGTGTCATTCAAAGGTCCACCACAAGTTGCAAGTGAATAAAATCACTCCCTCGAATCCACAGCTCAAGAGCCAAACACTAAACATTCGGGCAGCACATCTTTTTCTTTAACGTATATATTTTTGGCACTTAAAATACATGATAAATGAATACAATTAGAATATATGCGTTACCAAAAGTACAAAAATGACAAAATGAAAAGCTTAAAGATAGTAAACCTACCATTTCGACGTATTCAATCCACACTCGATGAACGCTCAAAAATCAGTGTTCAAGCTCGACAGATTATCAAATGCTTCAATGTCACAGATGAAAGGATGCTTCTAATAAAAAATAGATTGCGAAGCATCCGAATCAAAATATGCCACATATGGTACCTAATTTCATCAAATTTCCAAAAAATCCTTTCTCCAACAATGACAACTGTGTGTCATCCAAAAAGCTCGTTATCGTTGTATGATAATTTGAATCCCCTCTCCAACGGTGGTCTGACATAAATCAATCATTAGGATCAATAAAGTACTCGACATGATTTGTCTTGCTAGACATGATTACCAAAACTTGCAGAGTTATAAAGATAAAAACAACTATCAAATTAAAAATCAACAAAAAATAAGAATCAAGCTGCAAAAAAAAAAATTATTGGACAAAAAAATTGACTCAATGGCTACATGAAACACCCAAAATCTAAATCTAAACAACCTACTGATTGGACAATAGTGAGATCGGTGAGTAGAGAAACCACCCAAAACGCATTTTCATCAAGGTGATATAGATAGAAAAGATAGTGTTTATAAATTAATCTATGCATTATAGAATGTGATTCACGGAAAAGAAAAGTGGTTTTCAGCTCAAAAAAAATTGCTAGGTAACAAATACTTCAAATGCATGTAATAAGATTAAGATAAAATGAGAGAAATTACCTAAAGTGCAGAGAGATGAATGGCAAAATCAAAAACCCTAAAGTTAGAATGCAATTACACCAAAGGGAAGAGAGAAATTCGAAGCTCAAGCTTTGAAATGAACTTTTTTTTTGTAGCTTTATGAAATTTCTCGTCACCTGAGCTTATTACAATGGGTAAAACATGAAAATAAATAAAGAAAAAAATAAAAATTAAAAATAATAAAAATCACAATAATAAATTTAAAGGAAAAAAAAAGAGTGAAAAAAAGTAGAATAATAAAAGTAAAGGAAAAATTAAAAAGTGGAAATAATAAAAAATAAAATTTGAGAGATAAATGAGTATGGAAAGATTAAAAATATATTTGAGGTGTGGAGGGGTAAAATGATACTTTTAGTATATTAAAAAGTAAGGAAGATTATTCTTCAAAGACATTCTTATTTGGAATCAAATATCTAAAGTCACTCATATTTGGATTTATGGCATTGCAATTTCCTGAATGTGGGGTGTATGATTAATTTGACATAGTACAAGTTAACACATCTATAAGATCGGATCAATTTGAATTACATAGACTATAAGCAAATAATAAAAGGAGAAACAAGAAAATATAAGAATGATTTTGAGTTGGTGATTGGATTACCAAAACTCATTATTTTGTTCAAATTGATGTATCCATCTTGATTCAAATAATCTTTGAAAAGTAAGGATTCAACTCGTGCATTGATATAATCCATTCCTAGTTGGGAAAAATGTATAGTAAATTGTATCAAGAAGATGACGACAACATTGCATCATCCCCATATCCCCTCATGCTTTATTTACACACTCGAACATAGCATGTTTTAATTGGTAGATATTTAAACACATAATGAAAAACTTATTTCAGACACTTTCGATTTAAAATTTAAAACGATCCTTTTCAATGCTGATATAATGGAATGTAGGTGTGGAAATAGAAAAGACGGAACCTCGTCGGATTCATTTGGATGGGCTTTTGAAGGGTCCGACAACACATGTAAGCTAGTGGGCCATTACTGTTCTTTTTCGGCCCACTAAAACCGCTGCAGACCAGCCTACCTTTTTTGAGATAAACAACATAAATCTAGGTAGTTTGAAGTTTAATTCCAGAAAATTTTGATATTTTACATAATTATTAAAAAAATTTAATTTTGAATATGTCGAGATACATATTACATTCAACGAAAATATATTTTTTTCTTTGTAAAGATACATAATTAACTTCCGATATATTTTTTTCTAATTTTAAATCTATTGAGGTAAATTATTAGCTCCTGATACATCCTACACAATTAATTGAAATTTTTGTAATTACTCTATAAGGAAGAGCTTTGTGTAAATATAACAAGTTAAAGATATATGTTTTTGTTATTTTTCCTTTTTTCTGTGTGTGTGAAAGCACCTGAAAAACCATGGGTTCCTTTTTCAGTTTCGCATTTGGGCTCTTGTTGTCTTGTTTGTTTGCATAATAGTAGCCTAAACAGCTAATGTCCTTTTCTTTTACTTTTTCTATTCATACATTACTTTGTTGGCACTAGAGACAGACCTATGATGAATTTTGTGGTGCTCTGGTGTTCTTAAACTTAACACAGAATAGATATGATCATATAAAAAATGTATAAATGTTGATTTAAAAGAGCATCCTGAAATCAAGAAGATAAATGAGAGATTTAGTTTTCAGATCGAACCTTAAAGTTTTGGACTTCAATATGTATGTTCAGACCGCCTAGGCACTACGACCTTAAACTCTAGATTAGGGGTGTACATAGGTCGAGTTGGTTTGATTTTTTATTAAAATATAACCAAACCAATAATATCGGTTTTCTAAATCAATAAACCAAATCAAACCAATATACAATCGATCTTTTTATTTTTGTTTTAGTCGGGTTTTTTCGATTTTCTCGATTTTTTTACAATTACAATGTGATTGAAGAAAAAAATTAAATATTTTCACTAAAAAGATTAAAAAAAAAAAAATGGTCATAGTGTAGTTTCAATAAAAATTAAGTTAACAAATTACAAAGACGTCTAAACTACTATCTCTCAAAGTAATATTATGTGGATACCCAATAGTTCAATTTCTAAGTCACTAGTCACAGTAGCTTGTCTAAAAATTTTCTTCACATAAAATATGAGCATACAAAAGAACGAAAAATTGGAGACAATTTATTAAAAATTTAACTCTATAAAGTAATTAATTATAACATAATTCCATTAAAAAAAAAAAAGAAACAAACCTAAATCACAACTTGAAAAATGAGAAAAGTAAGATGAAAGTAAGATGAGAAAATAATGAGAACTCTCTGAAAACTTGGAAAGCAAAATGTAACAAGTGAAGCAATTATAGAGTTTTAGGTTTTTATATTAATATTGGGCTTTGTATTAATTTATTATTAATGAAAAAATACTATAATTAAAGACACAAGAATATATATATCTATTTTCTGAATATAAAAAAATAATAAAAGTAATTAGAAAGGAGATTATAAGTAGTATTTTTTACGTATAAAAAATTAAAATTATATTTGTATTACGTCGGTTCGGTTTGGGTTCGGTTTGATTTTATTTTTGCTAATATCAACCCAAACTAAGAATGATCGATTTTTTTTTGTCAACACCAAACCAATCAAATCAAATCATAAGTCAATTTTTTTCCTCGGTTTGATTTGATTCATCGATTTGGTTTGACTTAATGGTTCGATTTGTACACTCCTACTCTAGATCCACCATTGTTTGCTTTATAATAAAATATTATTTAATTTTGTAGTCTTAAATATACTGTGACGAGATATGTTTTTCTGAAATGTAACTAAAAAATAAGGTAATAAAACAAATTGAAACGTACGGAGTATAAAGAATGAGACAGCCATCAATTTTCTTTAAAGTATTATTGTTATTTGTGGGGCTAGAAATTATTTTGACCGGTAATTTTCTCTGAATTTTATGCTGGCTTTTTGATCGATAATGTCCTTGTATTTTTTTTTTTGTGGGGGGTGGGGGGGTAACATTTTTAGCTAGGTGGTGAAAAATAGAATTTTTACTTACCTTATTGTATTTTGTTAAGCAGTTGTTGGTTTACGTTCAATATATAATGTATAACAAATATATAATCAGTACTGTAGTGTAAAGCTATTTTGCTGTGTGCTTTGTTGCATTGAGTAGTGAAAAAATCCGAGTTAATAACTTAAATGGTCACTTAGCTTTGAATTTTTATTTCAGGAAGTCACTCAATTTTGATTTTTACTTCAAAAGTTACTCTTCTTTCACATTTTTACTTAGAAAGTCACTTAACCTATTTAATCATTTTTTTAAATAATATTTGCTTATGCGGAATTATTATTTAAATACAAAATTTAGAAAAATAAAAAATTATCTTAATGACCCTTTAATCCTTTTTTCCACAAATTAATTTTTCTTTCTCATTTTTCTTCTCCTTCTCATATATTGTAATTGATTCAACATTAAATATGCCTAATAAAATATTAAAATATAAAATTAAATTTAACAATAATCGACGGATAAAAAATTATTAATATAAACTATATTAATACGATGAAATATAATTAAATGATGCGTAATTTAACTCATTTATTACTAAAAGTCACGTGTACGTAGTTATTACATACATATAGTGAATCCCTATAACGTAGGTATATTACTCATAATATTTAGTTATGGATATAAAATTCCTAATTTATCATATATATACATACAGTACAATATTGTTTCTCATACATATAGACAAATATTTATATATATATAAAAAAAAGGCATCTTTAGAGTGAAAATAGGAAGGGGGAGAGGGGGTTGTATCGTTGAGAGCGTTGCATTTATCATAAGCTATATAATGTGCAAATTTAAATTTAATTAGATTTCAATACGAACATTTATCAGATGGAAAAAAAGAAGTTGAAATAAGGATTGAAAAGGTAGAACAAAATAATTATAATTTTAATTCTTTGGTTATTGATAAATTTTAATGTGATCCTTTGATATTTTATTAAACATATTTAATATTGAATCAATTATAATATGCGAGAAGGAGAAGAAAAATGAGAAAGAGGAGGTGAGATACTAAATTTATGGGAATAAGGATAAAAGGGTCATTAAGAGATAATTTTTTATTTTTATGAATTTTGTATTTAAATAATAATTCCACATAAGCAAATGTTATTTAAAAAAATGATTAAATAGTTTGAGTGACTTTCCGAGTAAAAATATGAAAGTTGAGAAACTTTTGAAGTAGAGATCAAAGTTGAATGACTTTCTGTGATAAAAATTCAAAATTGAGTCACCATATAAGTTATTAGCTCGAAAAAATCCTTATTTCATCTATTATTTAATTGACCAGCTTGATCAAAACAAGTTATCGTCATTTTGAGTGGTAGAATATATTCGTGTTAAGTTGTAAGTTAGAGGTTTGAGTCACATAAGTAAATAAAGACAATATTAATTAGGTGAAAGTGTTGGAATGGAACTTCAGATCAAATAACAACAACAAAAAATTCAGTGTATTTCCACAAAGTGAGGTTTGGGAGGGTAGAATGTACGCAGTCCATATCGCTACCTCTGAAGAAGTAGAGAGGTTGTTTCCGATAGACCTCCAGCTCAAGATAAAAAATAGTAAACAAAGTCGTGATGAAACATCAAGCAGAATGGATGGCTTAACAGGAGTAAAGAATAAGAAATAATAAAAATAGAAATCAGAACAATACGGAATAAGAGAACTAAGATCCATATGCAATAAGAAATATGAAATAGGACACCCGCCTAGTAGTAACCTACACTCATAGACCAAAGACACCCACCATACCCAAACTCTCCTGACTAGTGGCTCCTATCTATGGACACAATCCTAGAATTACTCAGGGACGGCTCAACACTATTGGGGGCCTAAAGCCAAACTTTGATTAGAGGCTTTAATATTTTTTTTTTCAAAAAAAATATTATATAATATATAATTTTTATTTAAAATTTACTTTTCTAGCTTTTTGAGTTGCAAAGTTATGAATAATTGTCTTATAATTAATTTATTCTAATAATTCTTTTTCAATTGATAATATACCTAATCCACTCAATCTGTCTTGAGACATTGTTGATCTCAAGTAAGATTTTATCAGTTTTAGTTTTGAAAAACTTCTTTCCGCTGAGGCAACTGTTACAGGAATAGTTAACATTATTCTATAGGCAATATAAGCATTCGAAAAAGAATCAAGTCTTTTTATTTGATTGAGTATAGCAATTAAAGTATTGTCATCTACTTGTACTATCTCCCTTAACACTCTTAACTATGAAAATAAGTCTAAACCATCAATATCAGAATGATTATTATATTTTAAAGAATATTCAAGATTAAGACAATGTTTTTTCAAATTCTCATCATCTAGTGATTACAACTTTTTACCACTAAATAGAAATCCAAAAATATTTTCATAAGCTTCAAATTGTTCAAATCTATCTTGAAGAGAAACAATAGCTTGGTCTACTATATATAAGAAGTAATCAACTCTAAAAGATTCTTCGGGAGATTTTGTGATTTCATTATTAACATTTTCATCAAATTGTTTTTTCCTATGTATTACACGTTTCATTCGAAATTCAGGTTCTATATTCATCTCAAGTGAAATTTCTTTAGCAGAAATCGTAGCACTTACAAATCCTTGCTCTCTATATTTAAAAAAAAAAAAAAAGAAATTAAACCCCTTAGTTGATCTATAGCAACATCAATATGCATATCTTTTGATTACAATGATTTGCTAACTGAATTAACTGTAAATAAAATATCATGCCAAATAGTCATACCCAATAAATATTTAAAATTTTCAAGCTCATAGGTTGCTAAGTAACTAGCTTCACTTTTAGTTTTTGGATCCTCGCTAACTTCTGCTAATTTCAGTAAAGCATCTCTTATTTGTGGAGTTTGAAATCTTATGGCCTTAACACTTTCAATGCGACTTTTCTATCATGTTTGTGACAATGATTTAAGAGATAGACCAGGTACACTATTTTTTAAAACTTTTCATCGCTTGGTAGAAGAAGAAAATAGTGTATATGCGTTGTACTACTCCAAAAAATGAAATAGCATTTGTGCAAGAATTAGCAACATCACAAAGTACTAAATTTAGATTATGACAACCGCATGGAGTATAAAATGATCTAGGATTTTGAACTCTTTGGTGTTTTTCCTTCATATTAGACCCATTATCATGTCCTTGTCCTCTGAAATTATCAATGTTAAGCCTAACATTTTTAATTTCATCTACAATAACTTCAAAAAGACCTTTACTACTTGTATCATCCACTTTTAGAAACTCTAAAAAACACTCATTAATCTTTTTTGGAGTTGTTGAAATATCAACACTTCGCAATATAAAAGACATTTGTTTTTTATGACTAGTATCCGGAGTGCAATCAAGTATAATTGAAAAATACTTTACCTCTATGACTTTTTCAATAATTTTATTTGTAATTTGACTCGCCAATAAATTTATTAACTCATTTTGTATATTATGTCCTAAGTAATGATTGTAAATTTCATTATGTTTAATTCGCCAGATATGCTCTTGCATGATTGGATCAAATTCAGCAATCAATTCAATTAGACTTAAGAAAAAATCATTATTCTCTTGATAAATCTTTTCATTTTTTTCCTAAATGCCAAATTATTTTTTTCGAGAGTTTTTATTACAACAATAATTCTTGATAATACATTTTTCCAGTGTTCTTTATCCCTATTGATTTGATCTTGAACATCTTTATCAATGTTTTAATTTTCTTCAACCTTATTTCTAAGTAACTCCATGCACTCATATTAATAATATGTTCGTTTGATATCTCATGAACTTTAAGCTTAACACTAAGATTTCTCCAATCTTTACTACTTTCACTTGCTAGTTTACTATTACTAATATTAAAATTTGTATTAAACAACTTGCAACAAAAACAATATACTTTATCCAAATCTCTAGAATAAATTAATCATTTTTTTTCATGTCCTTCTCCATTTGCTAAAATTTGAAAATAATGAACATTAGAAAAATGCCTTGACAATTTATTATTTGAAAAATTTGTATCACTAATTCTAATTGGTCCTTTTTTCACCAGTAAGTCTCTCAATTTTGTATTGCTATTGATCCATTGACTAGGATCATATATATTTTTATGAATACAATTATTTGATTCATTAAGTTCTTGATTTTTTTGAGGATTTATATTGGATTTCTCATTAATTTCCTCCTCCTCTTTTCGAATAGTATTACTCCTATAATCAAATTCAACTGAATTAATAACTTGCTTATCTTGAGAACATGCTCCTATATTTTCTAATTCTGATTTTTTATTATTTATTAAAAATTTATCTAGAGCTCCTTTTTGAGATTCTACCAAAATATCAATTCTTTTTTTTTTAAGTTTTGAAGCACCGAATTCATATTTTCTAGTTGACATATTAAAATTTTAATAAATAGTAAATGTGTAATTTATATCTACTAATCCTCACACAATTAAAAAAATAAAAAAATGAATAAATAACAAATATATCTACCAAATATCAATATGTGCATGCACAATTATTTAACAGAATACTAATAATAATAAAACTAAAATAATAGAACCTGATTTAATGACGATATGAAAACAATAACTCTAATCTTCATAAACTATCAGCAATCTTATATTCAAGAAAAAATTGAATCAATAATAATATTATGAAAAGAAATTTCTTGAACAATAGAAGTTTTGATAGTATAAGAATTAAAAGAAAATAAAAAATGAAGGTAAATAAAGAGAAAAAATATATGTATGTTATTTACATCTTTCAATAAAAGGGAAATGAAAGGTCTAATTTAAAAGATAAAAAAAGAAAGTACTAACTTTTTGCCTTTTTCAAGACTAGGCAAATCAATTTCTTTATAAACGTATTTGCCTTTTCAAAGTTGTACTACCATTTATTTTAAAAGAAAAAAAATGTTTCAAGGCAAATCAATATTTTGCCTTTTCCAGTAATTGATTTGACAAGTGAGCCATTTATTCTTTCAAAACAGCATACATAAATAAATACATATGATTTTTTTTTAAATGATGTAAAGTGAGCCCCCCAAAATTGGGGGCCTAAAGCGGCTTGGGCTGCTTGACCCAAAGGTCGGCCCTGAGATTACTAACCTGGCTAAGCAGGGCTCTCCTAACTACTTGCTACAACTCGCGCACTCTCCCTAGCCTTCTACCTTATCCGCGACTTCCACACCTTCCTATCTCGGGTCATGTCCTCAGTAAGCCGAAGCTGCTCCATGTCATGTTTAAGCACTTTCCTCTAGTATTTCTTCGGCCTACCTTTACTCCTCCTGAAGCTATCCAAAGCGAGTCTCTCACACCTGCGAACTGGAGCATCCGTGCCCCTCCTCATCACATGCTCAAACCATCTCAGCGTTCCTTCTCGCATCTTGTCCTCCATCGAAGCCACTCCCACCTTCTCTCGGATAATCCCATTTCTAATTCCATCCCCTCTAGTAAGTCCACATATTCATCCGCCACCTTCAATTTTTTAATATGGGAGTTCTTCACTGGCCAAGACTTCGCTCCATACAGCATGGCTGGATGGACTGCCACTCTATAGAATTTGCCTTGAAGTTTAAGGGACACCTTCCTATCACACAACACTCCTAAGGAGAGCCTCTAATTCATCCAACCTGCTCCAATACGATTAGAGACATCCTCATCAATCTCGCCTTTTCCCTGAACCATGGACCCAAGATACTTAAAACTATCCCTCTTACAAACATCCTGGGAATCCAACCTCACCACCACTTCGTCCTCCTACCTCAAGTCACTAAACTTGCATTCTATATACTTCATCTTGGACCTACTCAAGCTGAACCCCTTAGATTCAAGGGTTTACCTCCAAACCTCCAATTTTTCATTCCTCCTCCTCCCCCTCCCCCACCCCCGCGTTTCATCAATCAGCTCTACATCATCCGTAAATAACATACACCAAGGTACCTCACCTTGAATACTCCATGTCAACACATCCATCGCCAACCCAGAGGCGAACCCAGGATTTGAAATCAGTGGGTGCACCAGTGTTGTCAAAGATGCGCATAAGCCTCGAAGTAAGACTCAAAATGTGTTGAGCGATCGCCTCGCTTAATATGCATCTTAGATTCTAATTTCTGATACATACTTTCCCTTGTCAATGAGGCTTTCTGAGGAAACGAACAATAAACAATTAATATTTTACTTTATGAAAAATATAAAAAATTATTCATATATTTGTCATTCATGCTTATATTATTAGTCTTGGACTAGACATATATTTATATCTTTTCTACCTTTATGCCTTTTCCGTTAAATCTCTCGCTTTATTTGTACTTTGTGCTTAAATACAATAGACCTTGAAGTTTTTTTACGCTTATTGTTTTTGATAATATTGTGGAGCATCAATATTATCTTAAGACGTTAAAAAAACTTTTGGTGTCGATTAAGAAATATTATCATATTAAATTGATCGCTAAAGACATGAACAATACTGAAAAAATAAATATATAGAACAAATAAGAGTTTTAAGCTAATAATTTTACTTTCTTATAATATGAAGTTTACTTGTGGTAGCTCAAATGTCAAGTAAGGTTTCCCTTACGGATTAGTCGCGAGTTCAAATCCCCATTCCAGCAATTTTGCATGGACGAATGGGCTGACTTCAACAAGCGTACCAAGGTGTACTACCATTCATCTTAGGGTGCACTATTATCTATATCCCAATTTCTCAAGGTATATAAATATATACACAATTTTTTTCGGCGTTAACGGGTGCACGTGCACCCCCACCTATACATGTAGGTCCTCCCCTGACCAACGCAAACAGGAACATACTAAGAGTCGAACCCTGATGCAACCCTGTCTCGATCGAAAAATGCTCTGAGTCTCCTTCCACCGTTCTCACCCGAGTCTTTCCTCCATCGTACATGTCCTTAATAGCTCTGATGTACGCCACCGGGACCCCTCTCACCTCCAAGTATCTCCAAAGAACCTCCCTATAGACTTTGTCATGTGCCTTTTCCAGGCCGATGAACACCATGTGCAAATCTCTCTTCCTTTCCCTAAACTGCTCCATCAAACTCCTCACCAGGTGGATTTCTTCTGTTGTCGAGCGACCAGGCATAAAACCAAATTGATTCTTCGAAATAGACACGGACCTCCTCAATATACGCTCAACCACCCTCTCCCAAATCTTCAAAGTATGAATCAACAACTTAATACCCCTACAGTTGTTGCAACTCTGAATGTCACCCTTGTTTTTGTATAACGGAATCATCGTACTCCATCTTTAAGCCTCATGCATTCTCGCAGTCTTGAAAATATCGTTAAATAAATCACTCAACCACCTTAAACCTGCCCAACCCATAAACTTTCAAAAATCCACCAAAATCTCGTCGGGCCCCGTCGCCCTACTCCTCCGCATCCTATGAATAGCCTCAAATCAAATAAATTTCATGAAAATGGTCATGAAATTTAAATTTTATTTTCTAGCCATTTAAATTTGATGGCTTGTTCTATACAGTTTCTACACACCTTCTATACAATTTCTATATATTATCTTATACATATACATATTCTATACAAAAATTATACATTTTTGATTCACAATTTATACAATAATTATACATTTTTTTTCCGCATTTTATATAACAATTATATAATTTTTATACATATTCTATACAATTTTGTATATATATATTTTATACATATTTGATAGAACTATACAATTTCTATACATATATCTTATATAGATATACATATCCTATATAACAATTATACCGTTTTTATACAATTATATTTAATTATTATTTTTAAACAACAAAAAAAAGAGCAGAATATTTTTCCGTTAAAAAATTGTAGAAAAAAAAATTGAAATATTTTTAGTAAAGGGGCAAATGACCCAAGTTGGAAAGACTGAAAATGGCCAAATGGCCCAATGGTCATTAAGTGACAATTGTATTGCCGACAGGACACACAATATTCATATGCCCAAACTTGGGCTATTTTTTTAAAAAAGGGCTACACCATGTGTTTTTCCCTATTAATTAGTGGAAAAAATACATAAAGTATCATACTTAAGTATTAAATTATAAAAAATAACAACACTTTTATCAAATTACATTTTGTAGCATATGTATTTGTATGTATTTATATTTTTGTAGCAACAGTTTGCAAAAATACAAAATACATATCTATTATAAGGGCAGTAAAAATCATATGTATTTGTATTTTTGTAGCAACAATTTGCAAAAATATAAAATACAACTTGCTATATTATGAAATTATGAAACGGTTGCTATGAAACTCATAATGAAGGGAATAAGTATGTTATTTATGAATTTTACCCTTAATTAATCCACTTGGAATGAAGGTAGAAAAAAATAGATACAATTGTAACTCTTTGGTTAAAATTTGAAATTCAAAGTTTTGTTTTTACATTAATAGTTAAAAACAACTTAATAAATATTGGAGACAGAATGAATAATTTTCAAAGAGGAAAAACAAATTTGGTTGAAGAGAAAAATAGGAATCAAGCTTTGGACAAAAATAATATTTTGGTGCCATCTTCTTAATAGAAAAATACGAAAAGGGGGAAAACGTAGACAAGGTTTGCCAAGTGGTATGTTTTGTTTTGGTTTGTAGTTTTAATTTAGAACCAAACTGCAATGTGTCTATCTACTAGTCAATTCATTTACTAAATCAAGTATTTGTTTTTTTTGTTTTCAGTGATGAACTACTCTTATTACAATAACATATTCAGTGAAATTCTGCAAGTGAGGTTTAATGAGAGTATAGTATATGCAGATCTTATCACTATTTCTTGGAGATGGAGTTTCGAAGGACCATCGACTCAAGTGTATTAACTATCCTAACTAATATGTTACTGTTCTCAAACATTACTTGACTTATAGGTTGTAATTCTCTCAAATCTCAATACCAAATGCATTATTGTGTCCCTTCACCATTAATTAGAGGTTTTGGTTTCAAACTTTGAATTTGACTTTTTCTTTTTGTAAGTGAACGTTTCCTACTTAAATTGACCCTACGCTTTCGTGGTAAAAACAAAAAAAAAAATCATTTATGATCAGAAATTAAGTAGTGCAATTTTTCAAATGTCAATGAAGTAAAATGTACATAGATGCGTTATTTTGGTGGAGGTAAAAGGCCACACTTAAAGCCAAGTTGCAGATAATTTGGATCTACATGGTGAAAACCAAAGTAAATTATTTGGGCTTGGAGATATGTTGGATTTAGGGTGAAGAATTGTTAATGGGCTTTTAACTAAAACCGAAAGGGAAAAGTTATGGAGGCTAGCAAACTTAATTGAAAAAAAGAAAAAATTACACATTATAGATAAAATAATTTAATGATTGCATGATATGGTTAATATTTTAAAAAATTACAATTCATAGTTAATAATTTTTAATAATTACATGGTATGGTTAATGTATATATCAAAAGCAAGTAAAACTTTCTCTCTCATAATTAATTTTTTGTTCCCATCTGTTAACTGATTGGAGTGTTTAGCGACAATAGGTCGTTCTTTTATTGGACGTTTTAGCGGCAGTATGTATTCCTCCTCCCTACACATTCGCAGTATTTTTTCATAGAAGATTTTCTTAATTCAACTAAATTGTTATCAATTATATATTATGTGTCAATTATATACGTGTATATGTATAAGTTGTATATTAATTGTATATGTGATATTATTGTATAAGTCGTATATGTATAGGTCAATTGTATAAGTCGTAGATGTATAAGTCATACATGTCAATTGTACACGTCAATTATATAAGCCATATATGTATAAGTTGTTAATTGTAATTTTTTTTTTCAATTGTATATCTGAATGTTTGTATATTAATTGTATATATGATGTAATTGTATAAGTCGTATATGTATAAGTCATATATATAAGTCATGTACGTATAAGTTGTTAATTTTATATGTACATCTAATTTTTTTTTTTCAATTGTTTATCTGAATGTTTGTATATTATCATAGTGTATATTAAATAACTATATATCTGTATATATATATATTTGCAGAATGTATATTGTGTATGTACATATACATTTTGCACAGTGTATATATAAATATTCCATTCTTGAAATTATAAAAGATAAAAGAATGAGAAAGAGGGGGTGGGGTGGGTGGGGAGTGAGGGGGGAACGAGACAGAGGGATGAGAATGGAGGAAGGGAAGAGAGATAGGAGAGAGGCGAGAAAGAGGAAGAGAAAGGGAAGGATTTAAGGTATATCTATGTTTTGTAATTATGCAAATTTTAACCATGTTTTATAATTATGGACTAAAAGTTACCTATATCTGAATTTTTGCCAACTTAATTTCATAATTAAAATAAATATCAATTCCTTAAAAAAAAATTAAATAAAATAGCAAAATAACAATATTTTACTCGCCTTTTATTTTTCTCTCTTTCTCTCTCTTAATAAATTTGATTGTTGGGAGGGTGAAGGATTATGTGAATTTCGCGTCTTTAACATATCTGTTATTCTGTTAATTTAAGGAAAATAGAGTGGTTTAGAAAATACTTTCCCACAATTTTTGTGTAAGCGAACAAGAGAAAATAAGAAATTATTTTAAAAATATTTTCCCTCATACGAAACACCCCCATATGTTAATTTCTTTACTTAATACAAAGCTTAAACAGGTATTATTTAAACGGTTAATCGGTTACTTAAAAATGATTTAAATTTAGACATTAAGTATTATTATTCATCATATAGAAGAACATCCCATGATTATAATTCAACTGTAATGTACGTTAACTTAAAGAAGACAAAGGACTTGAAGTAATCTATGTTAACATCAAGAGAGTTAATTAACTGTCCGATGTAAAAGCTAAAAAGGATTAGACTTGCTTAACAGGCAAGCTTAAATTCAATAATTTGGTTAAATAATTTCTTAATTTAGTAAAGGGTAGATATTCTCGTACTCAAAGACTTTGATTGGAGAACCAAAACATGGTAAAAGCATTATGCGATGATGTTATAACTAACTCATGTTATTGGACTATAAACTAATTGACAAAATGAAAGATCGATATCTCAAATCTTAATTTGAAATTTTATATTCGAGCCTTGAAATATAAAAATAATTAGAAATGTTGAAAATATAATTAAGTAAATAAAAGTGTATTCTTTCTAATAATTTAAGCTTTTAGATGATGTCACACATTTCAATAATAGACCCTACACGATGTTGAATTTGAATTTAAGTTTATCGGTAACAAATGATTAAGCCAAAAAAGGAAATACTAAACCAGTAATTATTATTCATTTCTTTTGTCAATCACAGCTGAATACCAAGCTAAGGTAGCTGCCAAGAATAGTTTTTTTCAAAATTGTTACTTTGACCAGTGAAAGTTTTCTTGCAAAGCTCTATACCAACAGTTTTGAATCTAAAAAAAAAAATATACTACTAATAATTAATCTTAAATCTAAATATTATGGCATTTAAATCTTACAAAAATTTGTTGGCTCTATGCATCCTCTGTCGTTTTTTTTTCATTAAAATTCTTCTCGAAGCAATCCCTAAAATTTATATAAATAAAATAAAATCAACCTGTCGATCCAAAAGAAGGAAAATAGACCAGTCATAACTTTGTTTTAATCATCTAATTTGTTACTTGTGTTTTGATTCTTGTAAGTTAAGTTTATGCATGGTTGATGGCGTTTTCCCATCTATTTAGCATTGAATTACAATACCTAATTATGTTAACGAAGATTGTTGAATTGGTCTTTAGATAAATTGAGGAAAAAAATAACACTCGAATTGTTTGATTCGCGAACTAAATTATATTCGAAATTACAATCTTAAAAGGTTATAATTCTGGAACTAATTTGGGAGATGGATAAAAGAACATCAGATTTGATTAGATAAAGGTGGAATATTCTAGAGAATTAAATGTATACTTTGATTTTGAACTAAAGAAAAATACTCCATCTATCCACTATGCTAAAAGTGATATCCAGAACATTTATTCAATTTAAAAAATTAATAAATAATTTATCACTTAATCCTAATTTCTCCTTTTGTTAACTATAATCATTTTTCAAAATATTAAATTTTGTTATATTCAAATGCTCATATACATCCTCTATTTCAAAATAATGCCCTTTTTTACTTGACATTCCCCTTAAAAAATATTTATTATGAATTTATCTTACCATATTAATCTTATTAATTATACTTTAAAAATATAAATTGGAGTATATACATTTTAATTAGTCATTTAATAATAAGAGTAGTATTAGAAGCACATAATAAAATACTTTTGACTTTATAAAAGGGACAATTAAATTGAAATTAATATTTTTAAAAAGAAAATCAACGACGGAGGAAGTAGTAAAATATTACTTATTACTCCCTACTATGTGTGTCAAGTCGATGCTAACAACTAAAAATAAATGAAAGAGTATAAATTTAATATAAATTTAATCTCAAAGTATTTCACCTTATTAATTCCATCATCCAAACCCCCCCTTAATTTCCTTGGGAAAATGATCAAATACTTGACTAGTATAAACAAACTAAAATATCATTTTAAATCTTAGAGTCGTTTAATGATTAGTTCTACCTAATTAGTAGGAAACATGAGTGCCACGAACCAATTATTCCTTCTTTCTTTTTCTTCATTGTCAACATCCAAGTAAGATTAAATCACAAATTAAAGCACATCGAGACCATAATGCATAACTCTTCTATTGATAGGATAAAATCTCTGAGAGTTAATTACCCCCTTAACCAGAGGTGAAATTATACTTTTAAAAATATAAAATAAAATATAACATATGAATAAAGTTAGAGAAACATTAGAGATGGTTTCGAAGCTAGTAAAGAAAACCTTATATGTATGTATTAATTTTTGTATAAGTTATACAATATTTGATAGCTAGTTAGGAAAGAAGTTATTCATGTATAAAATTAATATGACGTTTAATCTGTAATTTAAAAATTCTCATAACTTATACTCCATATATAAGTTATGAGTGAACTGATTAATTATATCTTATGTGAAGAGAGATGATAGAATAACTAATAATAGCTGACATTCGTAATACTCATCATAACTAATACATGCATATATTTGTAGAGTTTTGCCCAACCATGAAAATAATTTTATTGTTATTAATAATTCAGTTTATTAATTATCTTTAAGTCATCGATGACGTTTAGTTTCCATAATTTTATTTTTTTATGAAAAAGGCTCCCACCACCAACTCACTCAACTCAGTCAAAACAAGTCATTATCTCCATCTCCCTTCGAACAAACGAAACCTCCTAGCCCCACGTCCTTAACTAAAATGTCTCTCCTTATATATTCTTTATTCCACGTCCGGCACTCCACTAAGATATCATCAATATTTTCCTCTAATTAGCTAGCTCATTATTAAGTATTACCAATACCAAATGTCCATTACTTGTCCATCATTCATCTGAATTTATATATATATATATATATATATATATATATATATATATATATATATATATATATATATATATTTTTTTTTTTTTTTTTTTTGTATAATTTCATTGTACTTAGATGAAGAAAATAATCGAGCTCAGCCATGAATTTTGCGCGATTTCCCTCTGTTTTTGCCTTCTCGTTGTGGCGCGTGCCACAGCGCAGACAGACACACTGTCATCACCACCACCACCACCATTTTCATTCGACACGAAAATAAAAATCAATCCACCAACGGCTATCATTCTAGTTACACTTATAAGTGTGTTTTTCGCGATGGGCATTGTTTCAGTCTACGTACGTCAATGCGCTGAGCGCCGCTTCGCCAACGACTTCGAATTTGGTGACGAAGATTCTAGGCAACGCGGTGCTCGAGCGCGTGGTCTAGACATAGCTGTAATTGAATCTTTCCCTATGTTCCTTTACTCAGATGTTAAGGATCTCAAAATTGGGAAATCAGCATTAGAGTGTGCTATTTGCTTAAACGAATTTGAAGATGTTGAATCTCTTCGACTTCTACCTAAATGCTCTCATGTGTTTCACCCATGTTGCATCGACACTTGGTTACTTTCTCACGTCACTTGCCCTGTTTGTCGTGCCAATTTAATCCCTGACCCAGTGGGCCACTTACCGAATTCCAGGTCAGGTGGGTCACCTGACCTGGAATTCAGTAATCAGGTCCATGAGGTGAATGACACAGTGATAGATATCAACAGCATTGGTTCACCTGAAGTGATAAATATAGTACAAACGCCTGTACATAATCGTCCACCAAGGGCAAATTCGAAACGACAGAAAATTACAGGGAAATTTCCTAGGTCTCACTCGACCGGTCACTCACCGGTACAACCCGGAGAAGATGTGGAGCGGTTTACGTTAAGGTTACCAGAAGAGGTTCGTAACAAATTAATTAATTCAAATTCATGTCGAGCACAAAACAACTCGTTATTATTTCCGGGGGAAAGAAGTGTGACAAAAGGGTACAGAAGTAGTAGTGTTGGAGCCGGTTCAGCACGGATTAATCATGAAGATTACGAGCGGTTCAATGAGGAGGGCCGGGTGGACCGGTGGGGGTTTACAACAACTCCACCTTTCTTTTGGAGAGCCGGTTCAACCCGGTCATCTAAGGATGGTAACGGAACCGGAGATGATATAATGGCGGTTCCTAAAAATCTGTATAAGTCCGTTAAGTTGCCGTTTGATCGGGTGTTCGAAAAAGATAATACTGGTGAACGATCGTTTAACAAACTTAGGTCAGGCAGTCCGAATAATTAACGTACCTAATTATATGATATTCTTTTTTAAAACCTTAATTTTGTTACGCTAATTTTGTAAATACTCATATTTTGAATTTTTCAGGTATGATATTGTAATGTTATAATTTCAATTTTTGACGGAAGCAAAGAATGGAAATGAAGTTTATTTCATCTGTTTTAGTGTCAATTTTATTGCTTGATGCATAAAGGCCAATGAATTTCTAGTACGTACCACCTTATAATCATTCTACGGAATTGGTAATATTTCTTTTCATGGCCTTATTCACCAAAATTGATTATGATTTATGATGATAACTTTAGCAACAAGTAAAGTGTATATCACATCTGCAACAACTTTAGATATTTTGATTTGAATTATCCTTGGTTAGAACTAATGTAATACGCCACGATGGATGATGCACAAGTTACCAAGTTAATGAATGAAATAAAATGCAACTCCCTAATTAACATAAGAATAGTTATGCAACTCTTTCATAAAGTGAAAGTTAATGTATGTAACTCTTTTATAAAGTGGAGTTACACATCCTTCTACTATAAACAAGAATTGACATCATGTCATTCGATCTTGACACACTCTATTTTGAGCTGAGATTACTTTATATTAGAGTATAGCAATCATAAAAATGTACAAGACTACATACATGATCTTGTAAAAATCGATAAAGTACTGGTGATAGCACATAACTAACCCTAGATGATGTTATGTTAATAATTTAACTTAAATCTTCCTGTTCCCCTCTCTATTTCAAAGTTAAGTTTGATGGATTGAAGCTTTTTGGTTGGGTTTTGCTTGGCTGTGTTATTGGGCCTTATATGCGTCGCATGGGTTTTGAGTTGGACTTGCACTTTAGGTTAGTTTACTTCGACCTTTTATAACATTGGGCTTGCACTATCAAATCATGTTCTTGATTTTTTTCGTTTGAGAGAGAAGTCTGAGAACCATTTCATCAACAAGTCTCTCTGGTATTTTATTTGGATACTGTTGTTTAATCTGTACTCAACTAAGTAAATAATTTCAAATTTATGATGTTTGAAGTTATATATGAATGAAGTTCAGGCAAAAATAATAAAAACCTTAACCTTATGAAAACTCTAGTTTTATGAATTTCAGATCTGTATGTTTGAAATTGTTTCGAAGTGATTAACTTTACAAATTTTATGCACTAGGAATATGACTTATAGCTTATGTTATTCTTTTGATGAAGTTTCTTTGACATTTACAACAACAACAAAGGTAAACTTGACTTATTGAAAGGGTAAATCGTTTCTCAGTTTCCATCACGTTTCTTCCAATTTCAATCAAAGTCATGGAATCTAAATGAAGTATGATTATATATGAAAGATCTTCTAGTTTTTCAACACAAAACAGTGGACTTCGTCGTTCACTTGTCACATAGGGCCGATTTTTATGGAAAAATGTTTCAATTATTACTCCACAAATAGGTTAAGGTGACTCCTTATTAAGCTTAATTATAATGAGAGGTACACATAAAATCCTAATTTCTCGCCCTTTTATAAATTGAATGGAGGAAATGACCTTTCACTTTCAATTTCTAGAAGATATTTTGTAAAAATAAAAATCTTTTACATAAAAAAATAATATAACGAAATTTTTTTAGTAGAAGTCTAGAAAATCATTTTCCCCAAATTCCGAAACTAAACTTAAAAGTTGACAAGGAGTGCTTGCTCAAGTGGTTGAGCACCTCCACCTGAGGGTTCGAGTCACGCTGGAGGGGAAGTGTGAAAACACTATTGATCCTTCTTTGGGAAAAAAAAAAAAAAAAACTTAAAAGTCAATGCCTATGTATTTCTGACCTTTTCCTTACCTACAATTACAAGTCCACTTGCTCATATCCATTTGTTAGTTTGTCCTTTCAAATAATTTGAATACAACCACATTTAACTGAAAAAAAAGGTAGGTACGCATAGAAAACTTGTGTAGAGTGTAGACTAATACTAAATGAGTTGACACTTGAGAAAACTTATTACAACTAGTTTTAATTTAATTTTTCGTAATGAAATAAAATATTTTTGGTTATGCAAATTAAAATTTTTGGGAGTTGGAATTTAGAATGTCGCAAGAGAAAAAAACTATTCTTCTTAACAACTTTTTCAACCTACAACAGGAATAGCGGAATGGTTAGGGGCTTGTCTTTAAGCAGCCGGCTTCCACGTAGCTACAATTGCAGTTTGAAGTTTGGAGTTGTTTTTGATCATGAATATAAATTGAAGCTGTTTTTTACTTTTGTGAGAGAAGTAAAAGTGAAAACAAGTTTAGCTTGTTTTCACTTTTTCAAATATAATTTTAAATTGTATTTGAAATTCTTCTGATCATATACTACGATTTTCAATAAAGTGAAATAATTTTTAATAAAAAAGTAAAAAAATTCTGGCCGAATAATCCATTTTAAGTTGTAGGTGCTTAAATCAAGAAATCTATAACATTCTCATCAAGGTATCCTTTTTAGTAATCAAGCTACGTGTTGGAATTATCCTTACTAATTAACTCGTCAGAGAGCATATCAATCTATACTGATGGTATCATTTGAGAAAATGAGATCACTTACCTTTTTATATAATTTGAATGGAAAGAAAATGACTATTTTAAATATTTTGTGTTATATAATTTGAATAGAAGGAAAATGGCTATTTTAAATTTGTTGTGTTATATAATTTAAATAGAAGGAAAATGAAAATTTTAAATATGTTGCGTGTAAAAATAAAAATTTCTTGTTAAAAGACCTAAAGAAAATTTTTAAAAACTGTTTCTCCCATGTTATGTAATATCAATTTGCAAGAAATCTTCTCACCTATGTGTGTTCAAATGATAATTCTTTTTAACAAAAATATCTTTGTACATATATAATAGGCCAACATCGCTGAAAAATATTACAGCTAAACATTAATTTAGGAAGTAAATGCTCAGATAAACATAGTTTAGATCAAAATCCATCTACAAATCATATTGTGAAAATGTATAAGTAGATCGACTTTTCTTACGTAAATCAAGTATACAGCCACTGAATATAAATATCTTTCTAATAATTCTCTAAAAAAAAGATAAAAATTCGTATATTTTATACACTTTGTTGGTCGGACTTTTTTATTTGTCGTTCGAACCATTCATCATATCATATAATTAATTAACTAAATAAAGTCATAATGTCACTTTCTCATTACATCAATTCAAATTTCAAACACGGATATGTAGAAACTTTGAAACTTCAAAGTTCAAATTAAAGCAATTCACAACGTTTCAAGAATTTGTTATATATACACGTCTTATACACTCTTTTTGCATCTTCTTAATTCCCTTCCTCTTTCTTTTCCACAAAATTTTTCTCTCTCTCTCTAAAAAGCCCCCAAGAAAGGGGCCAAAAAAACCTCAAAAGCTATGAGCAGTAAAAGAAAACTCAGGGACATTATTGGTATTTTGAAAGACAAAGCTTCCCTTATCAAAGCCAATTTATCAACAAAACGTAGCATTTCATCTATTCAAGTTACGGTTATACGCGCCACCACACACGCCTCCGCATCTCCGCCAAGGAACCACCGCATCTCCGCCATCATATCAGCCGGGGACCACTCTCTCCCCGCCATATACGCGTGCATCAACACGATCATGGACCGCCTTCATAGCACTAACAATCCGTACGTTGCCCTAAAATGTCTATTCATTTTTCATAACATTATGGCCAAAGGTTCATTATTATACAAAGACCATGCATCATTTTCCCCTTCTTCTGGTGGTCATAATTCGTTAAATCTTTCGGGATTTTACGATAAATCTGACGTCGAAACGCGACAACTTTCATCATGGGTACGATGGTACGCTAATGTCCTTGAACGTAACATGATAACGTCTAGGACATTAGGCTCCTATATTTCTCCATCGTCAAGATTATCGATAAATTTCGATAAAATTGCAAGTCATAAGGAAAACAATACTGGATTTTCAAATTCTGTAACAGAATTGGAATCATTGGTGTGCATGGTGGAAGGTATTTGCGACGCACCAGAGTCACAATATTGTCAAAAAATTGACCTAGTGCATGAAATTATGATATTAGTAGCGGAAGATTATCGATCGACGCAGTACCATATACTGATACGACTCGTTGAGTTAACGGGCAGAGTTTCAAGATTGAGTTACCTTGATTTATCTGAATTGATTTTGTGTTTGACAAGGCTTGAGGGATGTAGGAAAAAGTTGAATGAATTGTTCATGAGAAGAAAAAACGATTTGTTTTGGGAAATGGTGAGTCAAAAGAAAATGGAAATGGAGAAGGTGAAATATGAAAGGGAAAGGCAAAGTTTTTTACTATGGAATGTTGATGAAAATTCTGCTGAGTTAACTTGGTCATCACAAAGTTTTGGAAAAAATCAACTTTTGGTTGCTGCTGTATAGAAGTCAATGGGTGCAGGTGATTTTTTTGGGCTTTAGCTTTTGTCTAGAGGCCTGGGCTTGGCTTAGCTGTAATCACTGTGGGCCAGAAGTTTAATTTTGACCATTTGCAATTGGAAATCTATTGCAGTTTTTGCGTTTGAAATAGTTATGAATATGGTTTTCATAAGTGAAAAAGGCTCATTTTGTGTATATAATTGTAGTCCTGTTGTTGAAAATGATGATGTTGTGATTTGTAAATGCTCCAGCAGGGACATAATGTGAATACAAATAAGTAATCCAACTATTTTATTTTGATGGCAGTCTTTTAGCTTTTTGGTTGCAAATATAAGAGAATGTATATGAAATTTCACAATGTGATAGATTTCAATAGTTTGCAACTGGAATTGAATCTGTTGTTTATCGGCTATCTATTCCCTGATTTTGTATTTCAATTGTAGGGGACTGCACACTTTTGTACAGGCCAATCACCATCTTGATGTCTTGTTTTTTTTTTTTCCCTATTAATGATATCACTTATTTACTGATAAAAATAACGTAACAGTAATATTAAACAATAAATTTGTACACCTAAAGAGCACTCATCACATTAACCACCTTCTAGGTATATGCATATGGGCATAGACCTATTCGTATATGCCTTGTTTGAAGTGTTTAACGTCTCTATTCTTTGTATGGTTTCTTCTTTAATCTGTCGAACTATCTCTGGACCTTGTATATGTATTCCTTTTGAAAAATTTCCAGTTTCTTGCTCTCCATGTGTGATAAATATCATAGCCCCCCTGATTGCAGCCATCACCTCTTGTTGGAACTTCTTCCAATGCTTCCCTTTTTGTTGCCATCAGTGCTTCCTTCATATTTCCTTCTGGATTTCAGTATGTATTAGTCCACCATATCAATTCAGTTGTGATGTTAGTAGTCCAAGAACAATCAGAGAAGAAGTGATAACTAGCCTCCAGTGTCTCTGAGTCTGTTAGAGGGAACATTCAACGAATCGTCATGGATTAATCACTGAAAACCCTAAACAAAAAAGAGAGAAAGGGAAAAGGAAAAGTTACTTTTATAATGTCTACCTTCTAAAAATATTTGGATCCTTAAGTTTATATACAACATGAAAATGGAATGTGAGTAAAATGTATATTACATTAAATGGACTAAGCTTTTAACCCGGATTATGACTTGGGCCAACTAATGCAGATAACCCATTCTTCATGCTAACACCCCCCTCAAGCTGGAAGGAGGGTACACGGACAGTTTGGACAACAATTGATGATAAAGAACTCCAGAAAGGAGCTGCAAATCAGCAAGTTGTTCAGAGGTAAGAAGATGGTGAAGAGAAATCACACCAGTAGTCAAGTAGTCACGTACGAAATGGCAATCAACATCTATATGCTTCGTGCATTCGTGGAGAACTAGATTTCGTGCAGTGTGAATCGCTGCCTGGCTATCACAAAAAACATGAACGTGAGAGTCAATGGAGACACAAATATCACCCAACAAACGCCATAACCAACATATTTTAGCAACAACCTTCCGCAAGGCTCTATACTCAGCCTCAACGGAAGATAAAGATATGGTGGGCTACTTTAAACTTTTTCAAGAAATGGGAGAGCCACCAAGAGTGATATAGAAACCAGTAACAGATTTTCGAGAACTAGCACACGCAATCCAATCAGAATCTGAATGAGCTGTAAGAGAAAAATCAACTTTGAAAGAAGAATGCCTTGATCGGGAGCATTAAGGAATAATGTAACACATGTATAGAAGCCAACATGTGGGGAACCCAGTGCATTCAAAAATTGACTAAGATGTTGCACTGAAAAAGCAATATCAGGATGAATATGTTGCAAGAAATTCAACTTCCTAATTAGACGCCTATAAAGAGAGGCATCAGAAGGTGGAGCAACCATATCAATCAGTAATTTTATAGAGAATCATGTGGTGTATTAATAGGAGTAAGATCATCACAATGGAACTCTGATAACACCCAACTCACTTCCATAATTAGGGGGTGAGGCGGTCATTGTCAAGTAACATAATTTGAATTAGGGTTGAATCTCAAGGAGTGAAATTATAGACTTCAAACCCTATGGGTGTTCAAATTACTACAAGATTACCCGGAATGCTAATAAAAATTACATGTAAAATGAAATGGGGGGGTTTGTTTGTAAACTCTTCGCAACAAACTTTAAGAAGCACTTGGTGAATGAAACTGTTACTTAGAATTCAAGATTTGGGAGAAATCTTGGGATTATGTCTACCTAGAGGTAATGCATGTGGGTTGATGTTGGTTCATCGTGAAATTTAGTTGTTAACTAAAGGATAGGCTAGGTCGAAGATCATTGAGGTCAATCTTTCAACAAAACCACAACAATTTCACTCATTGGCTCTTTCGAGCAACTAACAAGTGTACACATTTTCATAATCACCGAAAACCTCAATTAAGCACCCTTGTCTCTAGGATGATGCTTTTGACATGATTTACACTCCTAATACACTTATTTCTAAGATTGCAAAAGGTGTTAAACCATAGGCTCAATCGTCCACCATTGTCTGATCCCTCTATAACCCTCTTTCGAGGTTGTTATGGGTTACCTAATGTTCACCTTCATCCCTCTTTTGAGAATGATAAAGGGTTTCTAGAGTTTGGGGCTTTCACCCATCAAACCCATTTAGATATTTAGGGTTTTCACCCATCAAATTCCAACCCATAAGCTCAAGTAATGGTGGAATCCATACTCAACAACTAAAATCCATGTAAACACAACAACACCCACACACAATTACACTCTAGCCCAACATACTCTCAAGACTAAATTACTTAGCTACCAATGAAGAAAGTAAAGAGAGATATACCATAAGGATTATCCAAAGAATTCATTCTTCACAAAAATCCTAAGAAATTTAGCCTCCAAAGTTAATTGCACACTTTCCCAATTAGGGTTTCAAGTATTGAGTTCAAAATATCTTATGAGCTAAGCAATACCTCAAGAAGAAAGTTTTTTATTTTTGCTTAAATATGGCTTGGAATGCGCCTAAGTGTTTTTACTGATCTGCCTCTAGGCATATTCCTACTGAACTGCGATCGCACACGGCTATTCGCGACCACGACCATGCGACCGCAGTTGTGTGCTGTGACCACATTATGCTGACCATTTTGACTGACCGCGACCACCGATAGAGGACCGCATTCGTGATAATCGAGGCTGATGTTGTCCAGGTCTTCAGCTGTACTCTTTTTTGCTCCATTTTTATCATTTTCAGCTCTAATCCACATCTTTTGATCTCCTCAACTTTATGCCTTCAAAGAGAGGATATTAGTGTATCTAGCTATAGATTTTTTCTCACTTATTCATTCAAAACAAGGTAATATGCATGAATAATGAGTGCGAATGAGTGGTAAACTCATCACTCATCAACATTCCCAACTTAAGACCTTGCTTATCCTCAAGCAACGATACCTCTTATTATGAGACAATTTAGTATGTTTGTCCTCTTTCTAACACTCAATGATCATGAAGACTTAAACTTGATTGCGACCACTAAAAGCTTTTCACACGGGCAAATAGGCTTTTAACGACTCCTCTCATCATAGGATGGAATAGTGAAAGATGCCATAGACTTCGGGGAGCAACTATGTATCAATTACTAACACTTTAAAAATGAATCACATGTTGACTACAATCATGCTATACTTCCACTTGTCTCATTTTGTGGAAGATGATAAAATCACCCACCTCAACTAGTTCACATGTGTAACACCCCAAATCTAATACCCGAAATGCTACCTGATGCTCATGACCCTGAAGGACCACAAGCTAACCCATGACTGATATCTGTACCTGTATATTGCATAATATACCGTATAATAGGGAAACATGAACTGGAAGGCCATAAGGTTCAAAACTGTAACATAAGATCTAATAAATCGTAATATATGGATGGGGTATGACATACCCAAAACAAAGCTAAAATAAGCTATCTGAATATATTGTAGTCTGAAAAGCCTCTAAACATGATGGTCTGAATAAGTAGTTGATGGGACATGTCCCCAACTAACTCCAACTAATAAATTAATTAATGAGATATTAAAATAATGATCGTGTCCTCAAAAGATGAGGACTTGCTTCTAACTCTGCTGAGACTGGAATCTACTGATGCTCTAGAGCTCGTGTCTCCGAACCTATGGTATAAGACACCATAGCACAAATGCTTTAGTATTTTAAATGTACTGGTATGCATGTGAGGTAGGCTGAATGCATGGGTTTCATATGCATGAACAATACTGACTAACTGACTAATATGAGCGTGAGAATACATGCATACATATATAGTAACTATAACTGAAATCATGATAACGTGAGTTTACTGATAACTAACATGACTAATGAATGAGTTCTGATAACTGATATAATTGATAACATGAGTGACTGTATCTGACAATCCTGAATCTGATGGAACTAGTTGAGTTTCGTATTGTATCTGAGTTGACTGTCTTTGACAGTCCTGGTTCTGTAACATGAAACTGTGGGAAGTAGTTATCTAACCGACATGCCCCAAATGATGCATTATAGCTGAATTGAGGTCCAATCTGTGCCCTAATTAGAAGGTGTCAATACCGCGCCACTGGTAAGGATAACTTATGAGTGACCCTCAACTAGCATGTTACTTTAATGAGAACGGTGGGAACCCTCAACTAGTAGGTTAAGCCACCTCATCTACCCTCAACTAGCAGGTATGATTTCTCAACCTACGCTGGCTATGTAGTTCTGGAATGCAAGGATTGCTCCTAAGAATCACACCTTCTATTGGTAGGTGATTTCCCATTCCTGGGTTCAGTCGGTGCTAATTTCTACTCCCATTTGAAGAGACACTAAACATGGGTTACTGAACTGAACTGGATTGAGTTAACTGAGTTCTGTTGACTGATGGAATATTACTGAGATTACTGAGTTTTCCTGAGTCATGAAACTTACTGAATTCTACTAAACATGACTTGACTGAGAGTATCTTGAAAACATGACATTGGCTCTAGGCATACAGCTAAATTGACGGGTACAAGTACCCTCAGGACTCGACGGAAGGAAACTGACAAAGCTTGACTTTCTTGAATACATGACCAACATCAATAATCTATAATATAATAAGTTGGAGATTTCACGAAGTACATGGTTATCATACTATCTAACATGGATGGGAATGCTTATAGTCATATCATAATCTCATGTTTGAATATCATGGGCATTCCAACAACATATACATTTCATAATGATAGCATGAAAACCATATAAACATAAGAGGATGACAAGCATATTACATTTAGTTTATGTTACATTTAGTTTATATTTTGGGCTATAAGGCATGATTTCTACTCTTCCAAGCATTTTATCAAACACCTTGCATGCACAATTTTGGGCATAGGTGAAATCATCAAATTACACATCATAAGCAACTAAATTCATAGATTTTATCTTGTATGTTAACATAATATAAAAAAAAACACAAAGATTCCAACTTTGAAATCAATCAACGTCAACAATATGATTACAAATAACCCACAACATAAATACCATGATTTATAGATAAAACAAGGTTCTTGAGCTTCATAGATGGAAGGAATCCATGAATAAACACTGTACATACCTTGATTCATAAATACACGGAGATTGACAGAGGAAATTCTTGATTTTGAATCTTCTATGAAAAGCCCTAGGTTGTTCTTGAGAGGTTTTTGAGAGAAGAAAGTATATTTTAGGTTCCCAATGGCTGAATCTGGTGTTAAAGGGCTTAAATAGGGGTGAAAAATTGACCCTTTTAACCATGGACGCATATTGTAATTTCAGTAAAAATTTCTCGAATTGGACTCCTAGCGCGACGCGGCGCTATCGCGCCGTGTCACTGAAATTTGACAACTGGGGAATTGAGGTATGGCGCGACGTGAAGCCGTTGTGTTTCCACTTCCTTTGTGACCTGAAAGTTTGGCGCGACGTGGAAAAATTATGCTGAGACACTGGAAAAGGATAATTGCCATTTCAGCTTGAAGCGTAGCACGCCACTGACCAATATAGCGCTGTTTTATGATGGAAACTTGAAATTGTCATTACTTCTTGTCCAGTTATCGGATTTAAGCGAATCTTATATCGATGGAAAGCTTGTTGAATTTCCCACGTGACAAAAAATGAAAATCTTAAAAATACCATATGTATAAAAGTGGATTCATCATTCAAATAAAGCTTCTAATATTTTTTAGACGATTTCAAGCTAGGAAAGAGTACGGGTATTACAACATTCCTCCTCACAAGAAAGAAAAAAAATTCACACACCTAGTTACCAATCACGCAACAAGAAATTTTAAGTGCAAACACTCACTCTCTCAAGAAATTCTCCATGTTGACAAGTACCATACCATAGGCTTGCCCCTATTTTCAATCACCACTACAATGACCACACTTGGTTGGGAATCACAAAGGACTTTTTGAGTTTGTAATGTAGTTTTAGGGATGGGGTAGGATATCATTTAGGAATAACATGGCTACACCCTTCCTTGAACATTCACCTCACACTTTTTTTTAAAAACCTCTTTTCTGGCTAAGGGCCACTCTTCATTAATTTCTTTCTTTTCTTATGCCTACTAATAGCTTCCTTTGTGCACCACTTTTCTTTTCATTTCCTTTTTCTTGCAACTTACGTGCATTTCATTCCTTTGATGGAATCATTTATTTTTTATTTATTTCTTTTCACGGTTCAAGCTCATAAGGCATTTCATTAACAACTTTGTGGCCTTACACTTTCTTCCATCCACCCCTACCACCCCCAACTTAGGCTTATAGCCTCAAGTTGCATTTTCAAGTTCAAGAAGGGTTTGGGTCAAAAGAGAGATAAAAACAATGGGTCACGGGTTGTAATGAGTTTGCCAAAGAAAAGTTCAAAGGCTCAAAGTGGGTACTAAGGATAATCATGCATGGTTAGGCTTTTTAGGCTAGAGTGGGTTCCCAAAATCACAAGATGACCTTTGATCACTTTACCTATCAAGAACAATCAAAATTTAGCTTTGAAAGGCTAAAGGGGAAAGTTCTAGATAGTACAAGTACACATGAGATGAAGACAATTAACCTCATACATATGGCATGTGAATGTCATCAAGGGGGTTCAATTGTTCTACCCGGTCGAGATGAAGATGGAGTATTCACTATTTTTCCGAAGTCAACTTTCAGAGTCATAGAAAGAGGGAAAAATTTCATCACAAAGTTGCTCACATCCATGCCTTCGAATTTTGTAAAATTTTTGGACGGAGGGGGTTGTTTGCTTTTGTATCTGCACCACATATAATTTGCTAATCATGGAAACCATCCAAACTATCGTCTCACATTGAATTTCATAGTATGGGCTACACACCATATGTTTACTCAGCTTCACCAATGGATCTTAATGCAACCCCACATTATCAATGCTATAGGTACTCAGACTTTTCTTGCATTTTATGGCCTTTATGCCATGGGTACTCAGACTTCCCCTGTACCTATGCTTAGCACCTCAATCATGAAGGTAAAGCTCGTCTAATGAAATTTAGACCAAAATAGCAAACTAAGAATAAAATAACTAATCCATCCAAATGTGGGCACCATCAGGGTGCTCGATTATTATAACCCAAATAAAAATAAAGATGAGAATTATCCAAAAGAGCAGAAAAGTATGCAGAAATATCAATAATACAAGCCCAAATTAAATGAATAATAATAAATAGACACCCCAACTTAAAAAATCACAGTGTCACAACTACCTAAATAATCAAGGGTAAAAGAGATAAGGGTGCTCCTTGAAACCACATCAATGGTTTCTATCACTATTGGACTCTGCATCACCACTCTCTTCCTCAAGATCAGACCACTCGACTGGGGCCTCATCTTCATTGTCCACCCAAGAAAAAAGAAGTCTATATTTGGGCCTTAGAACTTTCCATAGGCCATTCACACCCTTCCACATCCTGATAAAGAATTCGTCCTTCTTCTTCTCCCTTTCAACCATTTTTTCATGTGTGACCAGAGGTCTCAGTATGACTCCGCCAAAGAGGAGTTGGCCTTTTCAAGCTTATCAATGGTAGATTATTGCTTTTTATGGTCCTTCTTGTACTTCTCATAATCGGTACATGACACATAAGAATGATGAGTGGTGGAAGGCTCTCCCAGTCCTTAGGACAAACTAGACACAAACTCTTTTATGGTTACAATATTCACTCCAATCTCGTCAAGAGGTCTCGTGGTGGTTGGCCTTTGAGACTTAGGCTCACTGCATGCCGGCTTTTCCAAGTTGATCTTCCCTTTCTTGCTTTTGTCGGGCGCACCCTCACATCTAATCCTCAAGGTGTAAATGGGAGCATTAAGGCATACCTATGTATCACTAGCATAATCTTTCACCCCCGCTCTTTTGAAAAGCTCTATAATCAAGCAGGGAAAGAATAGATGCGTACCATCTTGGACCTTGGAATGGTCTATTTCATTAACAAGAAGTTGACCAACATCTAGAGGGATGCCGTCTAGAATAAATGCAACTATCCTAGCGCACAATTCTGGGTCTGCTATCATGTGGGTGCAAGGAGAAACTTAGCTACAAATGATGTGCAACCATATCCGATCCTCGGAGGTAAAGTCGTTCATGGAAATATTACTTGTAGTTTTGGTCTATGAAACTTCCTGTTTGAGGCATAGCCGTTGTGCCAACCAATTCCCCGATTTACACTCCTTCACTTTGAATTCACCCATATCTGCCTTCTTGAGCCCATAAACATCATTAATTTCTTTAGCCCCAACTTTCATCGGCTTTCCCCGAATCTTGACAATCACATTGAGTGGGTCCAAAAAAGAGACTTTATGGATGTTTACATAAAATTCACGGACCCATTACTCATTTGCAATGCATGGATCTGAGGCGAAGCACCACCACCCTATGGATTCAAGTTTGTCATGAAGTGACGATAATTTCTATGACATATTATCCTAGCAAATTCCTGTCTCTGTGAGCAGCTTTGTCCTCAAAAGATCCCTGTAATAAAGAGTGTGGCATTTGGGTGCCATGAATCAAATATGATCACATTTATCCATGAGGTTGTCTTGAAAGCACTAAGTACATATTATATCTTTCGATGACATTTTAATCATGCAAACTGTGTTATATTGATCACTAGAGTTCATTCGACTAGGTGCTTGGTGCTTCTTGACTAAAAAAAATGGAAGTGCAGGATTTATGGCATGGAAGAAAACTATCCTCAATTACTGTGATCGCGAGTGAGGACCGCGTTTGCATTACTGTATTTGCGGTCTATGACTGCAGTCACGTTACTTGAGGCCGATTCTGTGTCAGCTCTGCATGTTCAGATTTCTTCCAAATTTAAGCTACTAGTATGTTCCACACTATTGATGCATATAAAGATCATTGGAATAATGTTAACACGTGTGTGAATGCCTTATAGAAAGAAAAAATTAATATTGAAAGTTCATTTGAACATTTTATCAGACACTTGGTGTGCATAGCTTATTTGTCTACCTATTTCACACATCATTGGGTAGTCATGATTTCCCCACTTGTGCACACACCTTAATCAAATAGCAAACATCACACCAATACCAAGTATAACAACATGAAAAACATAATAATCACAATTTTAGGCCCTTTCTTAATCATGCATTCTATGGCCTATTTTCAAAAGTAAAGGCATGGATTTATGTCACCTACTGGAGTTGTGATGCAAAGGGATGCAAGGATGTTGTTTGAGAGCTCACAAACTTGGTAAAAAATTATCCCAAATTAGAGAGTACAATCTTGAAAGGTTGTGTGAGGGAGATGAGGGAAACTAAGGGTTAAATGGCAGAAGTGGCCGCGACCACGGTCATGAAACTGTGATTGTGGATACTCGCGTGACCGCGATCACGCTTGGGGGTCGCGATCGCAGTAACCCAGAGCAATTCTTCTCCCTTATTTTCCCCTGTTCATCTTATCCAATGCACTCCATAGTGCCATAAATGCATGGGTTATTCATATGTAAAAGATAATATCTACCCTATAAAAACATAACAAAAAAGGATATGAGCCACTCTCATGGCATTTGTGGGTTGCCTCCCACCCAACGCCTTAGTTATCATCGTGGCACGATGTCTTACTTTATTCATTCTCAAGGTGGGTCCTTGAACTCTTTTTCATTCATATTCTCATTGTCAACATCCACCATAAATACTACTTGCAACTCCGCAGTTTGCTTCTTTGACTTGTAAATTTTGAAAGATACCTCATTCTATTGCACTCTAAATTTTATCTCCCCCAGCTATAGATCGACAATGGATTTCTCGATGGCTAAGAAAGGACGACCAATAATAATAGGCACCTCTTGGTCCATTTCATAATCCAATACCAGGAAATCCATCGGGAGAATAAACTTGTCTACTTTTATAAGAACGTCAAAAAATATACCCACCGACCTTTTTATAGACCGGTCCTCCATCAAGAATCACATAGAGGTTGGAGTCAGGGTATCCAGACCAAGTTTCTTGTATATGACAAAAGGCATTAAGTTGATGCTCGCACCAAGGTCACATAGAGCTTTTACAAATTCATGCGTCCGAATTGTGCAAAGAATAGTGAATGCTTCGGGGTTATCTTTCTTTTCCACAACCTTACTATCCATGATAGCGCTACATCTATGAGTGACCTTAATAGTATCACCTTTAACAAGTTTTTTCTTGGACATCAACTTTTTCATCAACTTAGTGTATCCTAGGATCTTTTGGGTAACTACAAGCAACGGGATATTTATTGATAGGTTGCTAAGTTTTGCAATGACATTCCACAATTTTCATTTTTCTCTTTTTATGTAAACGTTAAAGAAACAAGAAAGAAACTTGGATGGTTGGTCTTGCTTCAACTTGTGTACTTTCAACTTCAACCACCTACTCATTATTTTTATTAACCTCTTTCTTATCATTTGCCTCTCTTCTTTGAGGCGTCACCTCCTTTGTTTTGGTCTTGGGCATATTCTCACTCAAGTTTCCTCTAAAAGGTTTCTCAAGTGATTTTCCACTCCCTTTGAAAATTGCTAGGACTTGGGCATCATTCTTTAGGTTAGAAATTATGTCACTCGAAAGTCCACGTCTAGGTTTAGCATTTAATTGCATAGATATTTGCCTTACTTAGGTATCCAATTGCTTGATATAGACGGAGTGAGATACCACCATTTAAGAGAGGTGGGAGAAATCACCCTTCAACTCATGGACCATCTTATCCTTGCCTTCTACTCTATTCAAGATCCTTGCTAATATATCCTCGGTCTTGAACTTTTCAGGGTCAATGGCACTAGATTGACTGGATTTAGCTCGGTCATGAGGAGGGACATAACAGTTATAGTCACATTCATGATCTCTCCAATATCGATCCCGCTCACGATCCATCCACTCTTGGTTCCCACCTTGCCTTTGATAGGTAGGGTGGGAACCCCTCGAGTAGTTTGCCAAGTATCAGATTTCGTCATCCAACTTCTTTGCCTCTTCATCCTCTTCATAACATTTCGATACTATGGCATTTACCATTTTCATGGATGCACCCATAACATGCTTTGTCAAGAACTCAAATTGGGTCATCATTTTGGCCATGTTCCTTTTCTTTTCTTCTTATCGTTTTCTTTGTTCATTAGTTGCCACAGATGTAGTAGAAGGGGTTTTAGAAGCTTTGGTGTCTTGGGTATGACAACCCCGATTTTGTTTTTATACTTCTCCTATCAATTAGAAGGGCACAAGATGATATAATCTCACTATAGAACCGCCCTCCGCATTATCCACCACCATTTTGTTTAATGGATCAAGAGCCCTATAGAAAATCTTGAGGGTCATCTTTTCCAGGACTCATTATTTGGGAATCGGGCTAACTTTCCATTAAACCTCTCCCAAGCTTCAAATAACGATTCTCCATTCATTTACTGGAAGTTCACAATCTCATCTCGCTTTTGAAATATTTTTAATGATGGGAAGTATTTATCAAGAAACACTGCAGTAAGCTCTTCCCAGGATGTAATTGAGCCGGGTGAAAGTGAGTGAAGACATAAAAAATGCCTTACCCGTTAGTGAAAACGGAAAAAAGTCAAAGCCAAATGGATTCTTGTGTAATATGTGCTATGTTAAATGGCGCACAAAGTTCTTCAAATGGACATTCGGGTCCTCATATTCTAGACCCCCCATACAACCTTTCATTTGCAACATGTGAAGCAGAACGCTAGTCACATGAAACACTCTATTCCTATTGGTTGGCGGGATGCGAATTACATTTGTTTGTCCCGCTTCATTCAATTGACCTTCATCATTGAGAGGGACATCGAAGGGGCCCATATTTCTTATGTTATTGCTCATTGCCCTGTTTACACTTTGATCACCTACAAAAGATTCAGAAACAACAAATAAAGTAAATTACACCACTCTGGGTATTCCCAAGTAAGAATGACACCACACAAGTGAAATCTATATTTTACTCCCCGGCAATAACGCCATTTTGATAACATTCAACTCACTCCCATAATTAGAGGTGAGGCGATCGTTGTTACGTAACCCAATTTAAATTAGGGTCAAATATCAAGGAGTTAATTATAGACTTCAAACCCTATAGGCATTCAAATTACTACAAAATTACCTGAAATGCTAATAAAAATGACATGTAAAATGAAATGGGGGGTTTGTTTTGAAACTCTTCGCAACAAACTTTAAGAAGCACTTGGTGAATGAAACTTTTACTTAGAATTCAAGATTTGGGGGGAATCTTGGGATTATGTATACCTAGAGGTAATGATAAAATTTAGTTGTTAACTAAAGGATAGGCTAGTTCGAAGATCATTGAGGTAAATCTTTCAACAAAACCACAACGATTTCACCCATTGGCTCTTTCGAGCACCTAACAAGTGTACATATATTCATAATCACCCAAATCCTCAATTAAACACCTCTATCTCTAGGATGATTCTCTTAATATGATTTACACTCCCAATACACTTATTTCTAAGATTGCAAAAGGTAGTAAACCATAGGCTCAATTTTCCACCATTGCTTTGTCCCCCTATAACCCTCCTTTGAGGATGTTATGGTTTACCTAATATTCACGTTCTTATATCTTTTGAGGATGATAAAGGGTTTCTAGAGTTTGGGGCTTTCACCCATCAAACCCATTTGGAGATTTGGGGTTTTCACCCTTCAAATTTCAACCTATAATCTCAAGCAATGGTGGAATCCATACTCAACAACTAAAATCCATGTAAACACAACAACACCCATACACAATTATACTCTAGCCCAACATAATCCCAAGACTAAATTACTTAATTACTCATAAAGAAAGTAAAAAAAGATATACCATAAGGATTATCCAAAACATTTATTTTTCACAAAAATCCTAAGAAATTTAGCCTCCAAAGTTAATTACACACTTTTCCAGTTAGGGTTTCAAGTATTGAGTTTAAAATATCTTATGAGACAAGTAGTACCTCAAGAAGAAAGGGTTTTTTGGTTAAATATGGCTTGGGATACGTCTAAGTATTTTTACAGATCTGCCCCTGGGCATATTCCCGCTGAGCCGCGATCTCGCATGAATATTCGCGACTGCAACCATGCGACCATAGTTGTATGCTGTGACTAAGTTGTGCTGACCATATTGATTGACCACGATCATGGATAGAGGACCGCAGTTGCGGTAGCCGAGGCTGATGTAGTCCAGGTCTTCAACTACACTCTTCTTTGCTCGCTTTTTATCATTTTCAGCTCCAATCCACATTTTTTGGTCTCCTCAACTTTATGCCTATAAAGAGTGGATATTAGCGTATCTAACCATAGATTTTATTTCATTTATTTATTCAAAACAAGGTAATGTACACGAATAATGAGTGCAAAAAGTGGTAAACTCACCACTCATCAAACTCTCGAAGAAGGTCAGTAGTGTATTTGCACTGACAAATAGTATAACTAGCGGGGGTGGATAAAATTTCTAGCCCCACAAAATAGTGAGGATGTCCTAAGTCTTTAATATGTAATTTTGCATCCAGCAATGCCATTAATCACTCAAGGTAGTAAGATCATCTCCTGCTAAGAGTATATCATCAAAATACACAATAATGACACTAAGAGACCCAGAGATAGTCTTAGTAAACAATAAATAGTTGTTCCTACTGGCAGTGAAACCTTTGTATAATAGTGCCTCAGACAACTTTGCAAACCACTATTTATAGGTCTGTTTAAGGCCATAGAAAGACTTTTTAAGCCTGCACACAAGTGGGAAAGAGGAAGATGGAGTAACAGTAAGACCAAAATGGAGTTTCATATATACCTCTTCATCCAAAGAACCATGCAAAAAAGGCATTATTCACATCGAGTTGAACAACAATCTAACCCCTCTTGGTAGCCACAATTAAAAGGCACTTTATGGTAGTGAGTTTAACCACAGGGGAGAATGTCTCATTGTAATTTATACCCAACTTTTTAATATAACCCCGAATAACAAGTCTATCTTTATATCTCTCAATAGAACCATATGACTTGCGCTTTACTTTGTAAGCCCATTTGAAGGGAATAACTTTTTTATTAGGGAGTAAAGGGACAATGTCCCAAGTGTCATTAGTGGCAAGAGCTTGAAATTCTTTCGACATAGCATCCTGCCAAACAGGATTTGAAATAGCCTAATGGTAGAACTGAGTCTCATGGATGTGATCAATTGATAGAGAAAGATAACTGATAGGGGTGCAGACATAGTCTGTAAGGTGAAAAGGTCTATGGACAGTTGTAGAAGATGTTCTAATAGGAATGGGATCAGTAAGTGGAAGAGGTGGAATAAGGGGTGAGAGAAGTGGCAGAAGGTGATGAAACAGTTATATCAGATGGGTGAAAAGTGAGAATAGAAAAGGAAACAATAGTTTATGGTGGAACAATTGGCGTAGATTAAACAAAAATAGGATTTTAAGGAATAGATAAGTCAATAAAAAGAGAAAAAGGTGGGATATTAGGGGAAATTTATGTAGAAGATAGGTAAAGAAAGATGTGCTCTTGGAAAATGACATCTTTGGAGTAAGAAATGGAGTGAGATTATAGGTTGAGAAGTTTATATACCTCTTGGAAAATGACATCTTTGGAGTAAAAAATGGAGTGAGATTATAGGTTGAGAAGTTTATATACCTTTTTACCATATGGATATCTAATAAAAATAACTGGGACAAATCTAAAGTGAAACTTGTCCCTGCCAGGCTTACTAGTCGTGGAATAACATAGACAACCAAAGGATTTGAGACATTTATAAGAGGTAGGATGACTAAATAGTCGCTCATGGGAGAGATATTGTTTGGACAGGTAGATTAAAATTTTATCAGATCTAAAAGTTTGGACAGATAGATTAATGAAACACCCTAGGTTTCGGCCCTTGAAAATTTCCTCAGTTTTAAACCCTCTGAGCATCATACGACTTACAATAAACCACTTATATGCTATGGACATGGTTTTTGGTCCTTAGTCGCATTATTGGTCAGTGTCACATTGGCCAAATTCTATTCCTGGTATGAGAAGACATCATACTAGCCGTATATTCATGATACGAGAAGTATAGTACCAATCATATGTTATCTAGTTTTTAGCCTAGATGTTTCTACTTAGGGTACGATTTGAGGGTACTTGTCGCATAATGATGATACGATTTAGGCTAAGGAGTAGTATGTTAAACAAAATATGGTGTTCAATATTTTGATCAAGATATGAGTGGAGGGTACTACTCGTATGATATGGGTACGAGTGGAGGGGTCAAACCGTACCCACCTATGAATTTCCTACAACTTTTAAGTTGAGGGTATTTTGGACAATTCATATCCCAAGCCCTTAAGACCCCATGTATTATAACCCTAGTTGGTCATTCATTCCTAACTTTAGAAGATTAAAATACTCTTAAAACTCTCTAAAAACCTCTCAAGGAGATTGGGCTAGGGTTCCTCAAGGTGGTCATCTAGAGGCTAAAGGATCAAAATCTCTCCATGAATCTTCATAACTCAAGCATGTTACTCCTCTGTCATTGTTAGTTAAACTAAATACATGTTTTAATGAATGGTTTTCTTGGCATAATTATGATAATATTTTGGGTTTTGTAATATATGTTGGGGGTTTTGGTTCTTCTTAGTTGGATAATGTTTTCCCACATTTTACTTGTGGTTTTCATGTTGTAATTATGGTTTCGTCTTGTGGTTTCGTGGGAATGGTCAGTTGATACTTGGTTTTGGTTTTGAAAATCGTATGCCCTCAACATGTTTATTAAAATGCCTATGAGAATGATTTGGTCACATACTTTATCTATTATTGAAAACCTTGCATTGCATGATATGCTAATGGAATCTAAATTGGTTTGGTTGATTTTAAATGGACTGGAAAGACCTTGGTGGCCATGGAATCCAATTTAATTATCTTGGAATAGAAATTGGTTCCACCTGCATAATTGATTTTGGTTTATGCATTACTACATGGTTTGCTTTATTTCTTGAAACTACTGCATGACATAAATGGTAAATTGGTTAAGGATAGTTTTGAAAACCTTGTGGGGTACAAGATAATGCCCCAAGTGGTCTTATAATGAAAACCTTGTGTGGTGAACGGTAATCCCTAAGTGAGTTTAATAATAGAGTCCGCAGGGTACATGAGAATTTTCTAAGTATTGGCTAATGACATTGCTTGCATGATATAGTCGGTATGACGATACCACTAATTAATGCCTTAATAATTGAATCTTGGAATTGGTGGCTTAGTTACGTGTTAAATATTTTAATTATGCAATAAAAGAGATTGTGATAGCTATCCGTGAAGGTGTGAATCTGAAAGGTTGATACTGGAAACTTATGTTTGCCGACATGAGGATTGGTCTTGATGACCACGTACTTGTGGGGTACAAGGGAATCCCCCAAGTATATTTTTGGAAATATGTATCATGGGAGGAGAAAGGTACACGGGAATACCCGACCCTTATGATATCTCCAGTTCGTATGGCTACACACACTGGGGCATGTCCAGGGGGTAACACTGGATCCATATAGCTTGTGGGTGGATTATGATGGTAATGCTGTACCACCCAGGTTAAGATTTTGAGTGCATGCTAAACTCAACTCCCTTTCACCGCATGATATATATATGTCTATATGTATGTGATTGTGTATGGTTACTTAACTTGGTTTTGAATTACTGGCATTATTTTACCTTTATCCCTGCTAGTGTTCGTCACGCTAACCATCTTTGGGCATTGTATCCCTGCGCGATGCAGGAACCGACCATACTATCATACCTTCTACTCAGTGACTTTATGATTCGGCGACAACTTGAGTCAAGTTGAAGTGGTGAGCTTTTATTTTTTGGAAGGCTCATTTCATGTTATGGTTTATCTCATGTCTTTGCTATTCCTTTGAAATTGATTTTTTGGCTATGGTCGGGGGCATGTCCCGATAAAATATTCTTTGACATAGTTTAGAGGTTTTGTATGGACAACTGTGGACTTGGGCCTACTATGATGTAATACCCCGTACTTTTTTCTAGCTTAAATTCGTTCCTACAATGTCAAGAACTATCTTCAAAAATGAATACCATTTTATTCCTAGGTAATTTTCAAAATTTTGACTTTCCATTATGTAGGAAATTGAATAAGCTTTTCATTGATATAAAATTCGCTCAAATCTGACACTCGGGTGAAGAGTTATGACTATTTTAGTAAGACAGTGTGCCACCTAAGCCATTAGTGAGTCGTGGAGCTAGACAAAATAACAATCGCCAAAATCCAGTGAGCCTCCACTACCATGGCGCATCGTGCCAAGGTTCAAAATAGCAATGGTCCTTTTCCAATGTTCTAATGCATTGCGGTGCCTTTCTAGTTTGCATCCAAGGTGGCAACACGATACCACCGTATCGCGCCACCAACCAATTTCCAGTCCTCCACTTTCCAGTGAGCTGGCCCAATTTCATCGCATCACGCCAGCATGTAAAATTGAGATCTTGTTCAGGTTCCGTTATTTAATTTTAAGGACCATTTGGAAATTTCTCAAAGCTCTCAATCAACCTAAATACGGGATTTATACCCTTAATAGCCAAAATTGCTCATTATATTCACTATTCGTAAAGAAAAAAATCATTCTCTCTCAAATTAGCAAACCCTAATCTTAAGAAATCAAGATCAATTTCAAGATTCCCTCCAATAACTACAAAAACTCATTGAATTAAGGTATGTTAGATGTTTATTCATGGGTATCTTCCACCCATGAAGCCCAAGAATCTCTTTTCAATGTACAAGATTGCGTGTTTATGAGTTTTCATGATTTACCTGAATTGAAGTTCATGTTTATGTTGTTGTTGGGTGTTGATTCATGTTTTAGATTACAAGTTCCAAGATTTGATCCTAGTATGTGATGATTTGCATGATGTTCATGATAAATTCTTCAAGTTGCAAGTTCATTGATGTAGCCATGATACCTAGATATAGTAAATTGTTGTATAACCAAAGCATGTTCCCCATATGGTTGATAAAATGCCTATGTGAATGAAGTAGTGCCATTATAGCATGTCAACATGAGATCCCCATTTATGTACAAGTTAATGCATGCTAAGTGTTTGATGAAAGGCCTTAGTGAATGAATGATGAGATACTAATATGCATTCCCGTTCATGTACAAGTTCATGACTTCCAAGTGTTTGAAGAAATGCCTCATTGATTGTATTGTGAATGATAGTCTATTGTCAAGTTATTCAAAAATTATCATGCTTTACATTATCCATGCCATAGAGTCCTGGGGGTATTTAATACTCGACAATTTAGCTGATTACCTAGAGCCAGTATCAGTTTTAAGATAATATCAGTCATGCCATGATCAGTCGAATTCTATTAGTTACAAAACTTAGGAAAAGTCAGTAATCTCAGTATCTGACCAATCCAATTTTAGTAATCAGTTTAGAAACTCAGTGGCATTAAGTTAGATAGCTGAATTCAGTAGTATTCGATCAGTCAACGGAACCTAGTAAACTCAATTAGATCAGCCAGGTAACATGATCAGTAACAGATTCAGCCAGTCTAGTACAGTTTAAGAGTCAGTTCAATGTCTATTCAGTTGGGAGTAGGATTTAGCACCGAGCGACAGCAGGGATGACGGCTTCCCGTTAGTTAGGCAGAGTCATTAGTAGTAGTCCCTGTACTCCAAAACTGCATAGCTAGCATAGGATGAGGAGTCACCCGTCAGATTAAGGCTTGGCTACCTCCCAAGGGTCACCCATCAGATTAGGCTTAACTTCCTGTTCAGGGTGACCCGTTAGGTAAGCTTGACCTCAGCAGTGTCTTTAACCGTGGCACGGTACTGACACCCTTCCAACTAGAGTTACAGGTTTGACCCCACTAGTTCAGATTCAGGGCATGTCGGTTAGATGATTATTTTTCACAGTTTCAGTTTCAGCCTTAGTCTTCAGAATAGAACTCAGTTCAGAATTTTAGAAATAAGGATTGTCAGTACAGTCACTCAGCTCAGTAAAGAACTTAGATAGTTCTATAGATTCAGGATTGTTAGATACAATTAATTAATATCAGTATCAGCCGATTCAGAGATCACCCGCTAGATAGGCCTGATCCCAGGGGTCACCCGTTAGATAGGATTAATCCCACATCAGTTATCAATATTCTAGTACTAGTTGATTCAGTTATCAGTATTACAGTGTCAGTAAACTCAGACAATAATTAGACAGTAGTTGGAACTCAGAATTTAGTGTCATTACCACTTCAGTTACAGTTATGTACTCATGCATGTATTCTCACTCAGCTATGTTCACGTTACTTAGTTAGTTAGTTCATGCATATAAACCCTTGAATTTAGCCTTACCTCATCTAGCATACTAATACATTCCCACGTACTGACACATACTTTTCTCTTGTGGTATGGTGTCTTATACCATAGGTTCAGATGCACGGGTTCCCGAGTACCCTTAGTAGTTTAGTTTCAGCCAGCAGCAACAGACTTAGTAGTGAGTCCTTATCATTTGAAGATGTTCCTTATTTTATTATTGTATTAGATTTAGTATTTCAGTAGATAGAGTTAGTTGTGGAATTGTCCCATCAACTCCACAGTTCAAACAGATTAGAGGTTTTTCATACTAGAGTATTTTTAGGCCGTTGTTTTAGTTTTGGTATTGTTATACCTTACACAGTTGTATTTCAGTTTTGAACCTTATGGCAATTTTTTGCCAAATTTTCCCATTATACAGTATTATTATTCAGTTATATCAGCAGGTACCAGTCATGGGTTAGCTTATGGTCCTTCAGGATTATGAGCACTGTGTAGCATCCGGGGTTCAAAATCTGGAGCGTTACAAACTTGGTATTAGAGCCTAAGGTTCAACAGTGTCCTAGGAAGTATGAAAGCCACATCTAGTAGAGTCTTATGCATGGGTGTGTAGCTCACCACACTTATGTACATAAGGCTATGAGATGTTTTATTAAAAGTTTCCCTTCTTTCAGAATTTATGTCGAGCGAGTGAGCATGAGCTCCAGTAAAACCCTCAGTCTAATCTGATTTTTCCTTTTGTTATAGAATATGTCTCCTTGCAGAGCTAATACCTATTGAAATAATAATCAGCCACCTCAGCCCCCCGATCCTTTGAATGAGAATGTGTCACATGCAGAGTTTTGGGCTACTTTTCATGTGTTAGCTCAAGCTGTGACAACTAATGTTCAGGGTAACTTTCAGGCTGCAGCCACACCTCAGCAAGATGGGGATTTAGCCGCAGCCAGAATCAGAGATTTTATGAGACTGAACCCGCTAGAATTTTTTGGGTCAAAGGTAGGTGAGGACCCATGAATTTTTCTTGATGAGGTAAAGAAGGTCAACCAGATTATACATGTCTCTTAAGAGAAAAGTGTAGAATTGGCATCCTATAAGCTGAAGAATGTTGCTTATGATTGGGTAGTGATATGGAAGAAGAGTAGAGGGGAGAATGAAGCTCCCATGACTTGGCAGATATTTTAGGATGCATTCTTAGACAAGTTTTTCCCACTTGAGATGAGGAAAGCTAAGATAGAAGAGTTCATAAACCTGAGGTAGGGCTCTATAATAGTGAAGGAGTATTGCCTCAAGTTCAACCAGTTGTCTAAGTATGCCCCTGATCAGATGGCTGACCCTAGATCAAGCATGAGTAAGTTTGTGACCGGTGTGTCTGGGTTAGTAGTTAAGGAGTGTAGGACTGCTATGCTCAATAGAGACATGGATTTTTCTAGATTGATGATGCACGCTCAGTATATTGAGTAAGAAAAAGCTAAGAAAAGAGAGAGAATAAATAAGAAAGCCAGAACAGGTGGTTCTAGTTTTTCTTAACCAGGGTCATAGGGTGGTAACCGTTCTCAGCATAGTTAGAAGTTTTCAGTCCCATCTCCATTTTAGCTAGTGCACCAATACTAAAATTTAGGAATGACAGTCATGATGGGGTGCCAGGTTCCAAGACCCAGGGTAGTATGAGAAGCGATCGTACCTATTCATTTTGTGAAGCGTGTGGTAGAAATCACCTAGGTGTGCGTAGAGCAAGCAGCGAGGTATGTTTTGGATGTGGTAAGCCAGGCCATAAGTTTGGAAGTGTAGAATAATGGCTCAGAGGGGTAGATATTTGCGTCAGCAAGGTGCCACATCCAGTACCAGAAGTGGTCAGCACCAGAACAGATTTTATGCACTCCAGACTTGCCATGATCAGGAAAGTTCCCCTAACATAGATTCGGGTATGTTATGAGTCTTTCATCTTCATAATATGCTTCGTTAGACCCTTTTCTTCCATTTGAGCTTAAGTTTTCAGCAAGAGTCAGTCAGTAAAGCCAGAAATTCAGTTTAGAAGTCAAGCAGTCAAATTCGTAAGGTTTGTTTTTCCCATCTTGACATCTAGTCATATTATCAGAAGTCTCAAGGATGTAACTATTCCCAGATAGAGTGTCCTAGTAGTTTCGAGTTCAACTCAGTTAATGAATCATGCATTAGTTTCAGATCCCATATATTCAGTCACGATTCAGTCCGTAGGTGCCCTGGGCATCACTCCAGTATCCCAGTGTAGTAAGCATTCTTAGAGAGACACAATGTCCCAAGGGGGAGATGCACTATAACCCCCGAGCTATCATGATCTAAACTTTTCAGTTTCTTTTGGCATAACAAATTCACTTTGAGGTAGTGGGTACTCATAGTTTACCCTCTAGTTCCAACCTCAGCCATAAGCTATGTACTTAAGGGATCAGTTCAATTCATGATATTCAGTTTGTGTATCTCCTTTTAGACTCATTTATGTTATCATGTTCCTGTTCAAACATGTTTAGTAAGTGATCTTAGACTTATTAGTGTTCTTCGCTTAAGGTAGCAGTCTTTCTTAGATCTACTCAGTCTCATGTTCAGTTACATCTATAATCTTAAGTATCAATTATTGTTACATATTCAGTCATGCATTCATTAATCAGTTCAGTCATGTATTCCATGCATCAAATATGCATGTCCAGCATATAAATTCAATCTATCAACAGTACTCAGCTTAACTAGCCACATTCGAGGATGAATGTTCCAAAGGAGAAGATAATGTAACACCTCATACTTTTTCCTATCTTAAATTTGCTCCTAAAATGTCAAGAACTATCTTAAAAAATGAATACCATTTTATTCCTAGGTAATTTTCAAGATTTCAACTTTCCATTGCGTAGGAAATTGCATAAGCTTTATATAGATATAAAATTTGCCCAAATCTGACATCCGGGAGAAGAGTTATGGAATTTTAGTAAGATAGTGTGCCACCCGAGCCATCCGCACATCGTGGAGCCAGGCAAAATAACAATCATCAAAATCCAATGAGCCTCCACAACCATGGCGTGTCGCGCCAAGGCTCAAAATGGCAATGGTCATTTTCCAGTGTTCTAACGCATCACGGAGCCCTTTTAGTTCAAATCTAAGGTGGCAACGCGATACCACCGCATTGCACCTCCAACTAGTTTCCCAGTCGTCCATTTTCCAGTGAGCTGGAATGATTTCACCGCGTCGCACCAGCATGTAAAATTGAGACTTGTTCAGATTCTGTTATTTAATTTTAGGGATCATTTCATAATTTACCAAATCTCTCAATTAGCCTAAATACGGGATTTATACCCTTAATAGCCAAAATTGCTCATTATATTCACTACTCCTTAAGACCTAAAGCATTTTCTCTCAAATTAGCAAACCCTAGTCTCAAGAAATCAAGGTCAATTTCAAGATTCCCTCCAAGAACTCATCGAATTAAGGTATGTTAGATGTTTATTCATGAGTCTCTTCCACCCATGAAGCCCAAGAATCACTTTTCAAAGTACAAGATTGTGCATTTATGAGTTTTCATGATTTACCTAAATTGAAGTTCATGTTTATGTTGTTGTTGGGTGTTGATTCATGTTTTAGATTACAAGTTCCAAGATTTGATCCTAGTATGTGATGATTTGCATGATGTTCATGATAAATCCTTCAAGTTGCAAGTTCATTGATGTAGCCATGATACCTAGATATAGTAAATTATTGTATAACCAAAGCATGTTCCCCATATATTTGATAAAATGCCTATGTGAATGAAGTAGTGCCATTATAGCATGTCAACATGAGATCCCCATTTATGTACAAGTTAATGCATGCTAAGTGTTTGATGAAAGGCCTTAGTGAATGAATGATGAGATACTAATATGCATTCCCATTCATGTACAAGTTCATAACTTCCAAATGTTTGAAGAAATACCCCATTGATTGTATTATGAATGATAGACTATTGTCAAGTTATTCAAAAATTATCATGCTTTATATTATCCAAGCTATCGAGTCCTGGGGGTATTTAATACCCAAAAATTTAGCTGATTACCTAGAGTCAGTATCAGTTTCAAGATAATCTCAGTCAGGCCATGATCAATAGAATTCCGTCAGCTACAGAACTTAGGAAAACTTAGTAGTCTCAGTATCTGACCAATCCAATTTCAGTAATCAGTTCAGAAAATCAGTGGCATTCAGTCAGATAACATAATTCAATAGTATTCTGTCATTCAACAGAACCCAATAAACTCAGTTAGATCAACCATGTAACATGATCAGTAACAGATTCAGCCAGTCTAGTACAGTTTAAGAGTCAGTTCAATGTCTATTCAGTTGGAAGTAGGATTTAGCACCGAGCGAGAGCAGGGATGATGACTTCCCCATTACTTAGGCAGAGTCGTTAGTAGCAGTCCCTGTACTCCAGAACTGCATAACTAGCACAGGATGAGGAGTCACCCATCAGATTAAGGCTTGGCTACCTCCTAGGGGTCACCTGTCAGATTAGGCTTAACTTCCTGTTCAGGGTCACCCATTAGGTAGGCTTGACCACAACAGTGTCTTTACTCGTGGAACGGTACTGAAACCCTTCCAGCTGGGGTTACAAGTTGGAACCTACTAGTTTAGATTTGGGGCATATCGGTTAGATGATTATTTCCTATAGTTTTAGTTTTAGTCTTCAGAATAGAACTTAGTTTAGAATTTTAGAAATCAGGACTGTCAGATATAGTCATTCAACTCAATAAATAACGCAGATAGTTCTATAGACTTAGGACTGTTAGATACAGTCAATCAATATCGGCAGAGATCACCTGCTAGATTGGCCTGATATCAGGGGTCACCCGTTAGATAGGATCGATCCCACAACAGTTATTAGTAATCCAGTACTAGTAGATTCAGTTATCAGTATTACAGTGTCAGTAAACTCAGACAACAGTTAGACAGTATTTGGAACTCAGTATTTAGTGTCATTACGACTTCCGTTACAGTTATGTACTTATGCATGTATTCTTACTCAGTCATGGTCACGTTACTTAGTCAGTTATAATTCATGCATATAAACCATTGCATTAGCCTTACCTCATCTAGCATACCAGTACATTCCCACATAATGATGCATACTTTTCTCTTGCGCTATGGTGTCTTATACCATAGGTTCAGACGCACGGGCTCCCGAGTACCCTTAGTAGTTCAGTTTCAGCCAGCAACAGTAGACTTAGCAGTGAGTCCTCATCATTCGAGGATGTTTCTTATTTTATTATTGTATTAGATTTAGTATTTCAGTAGATGGAGTTAGTTGGGGAATTGTCCCATTAACTCTACAGTTCAGAAAGATTAGAGGCTTTTCAGACTAGAGTATTTTCAAACAGTTATTTTAGTTTTGGTATTGTTATACCTTACATAGTTGTATTTCAGTTTTAAACCTTATGGCAAGTTTTCGCCAAATTTTCGCATTTTCAATATTATTATTCAGTTATTGCAGTAGGTACCAGTCATGAGTTAGCTTGTGGTCTTTCAGGATTATGAGCATCGTGTAGCATCTTAGGTTCAGAATTGGGCAATTACATATGATTTGTTTGGTTTGGGTTGGTCTCGGTTTTAGACCTATCCTAAAGTCATTGAATTTTAAATACTCTATCTTGTTATATGCTAGGAATTGATTCGACACGGGCTGCATATTGGTTGATTGGATTGGGCATACGGGGTGGTCTTCGGTTCGGGTCGTACTTGAGATGCCCACTACAACTAGGCCCTGGTTTGGGTCATATCAATTAAACTGGGTTTTGACCATAAAAACAAATGCTTTTAGTATAGATAGAACATTACTCTTAGAAGATAACAAATGAGTCCAAGTTACTCTTGTGTAGTCATCTACCAAGATAAGAAAGTACTTGTAGTGATTATAGGTATGTGTATTATAGGAGCCCCATATATCAATATGGACCAATTGAAAGGGGGTAATGGAATGGATAAAATTGTGAGGGAATAAAGTTCTTTGTTGTCTTGCTATTGGACATACTGAACATCTAAAAGGTTGTTTAGTAGATAGTTTATCAGGTAAAGTTGAGATGGATTGTATTTTACGAAAAAGAATATGACCTAACCTTTGGTGCCATAGTGCATCTAATTTGTTGGTAACACAAGAAGAATTGTTAGAAATAAAGAGGGAATTGATTTCATCATTGATGAATGAATTACAGGAAACAGAACTACTGGGAAATATAGTATTATTGGAAATAATTGAAGTATCATTACATTCACTACTAGAGTTACTAGTACAAGCAAGAGATGGGAATGTAGATGTTGGAGTATTAGTTGTAGAAAAATCTTGATGCAGAAAATATAGCCCACTAGAAGCTTTACCAATCTCTAGTGGCCTTTTCAAACTAGGGCCCTGTAGAAAGCAAGCATAAGTAGTGAGGAAAACATGGCATTGAAGTTGAGTTAATAATTTGTGGAGACATATCAAATTAAAATGAAATAAAGGAACAATAAGGACATTATGAAGTATGTTGACACCTAATTTTTGCCCTCCATGACTAAATTTAATTATGGATTTTTTAAATTTTTAATAAAATTAAAATATTTATTTCATCCGAAAAAATGCGCTCTAAAATATTTATTTTGATTAATTTTGTCATTTAATTGACGATTATGCATTTTCATATTTACATATGCGAAATTGTATAAATTTTTTTTACTTAAATGAACATTTTTATCAAAATTGAATTTTTACTGATCAAGCTTGAAAATTAGTTTCAACGGATAAAGTCTTCGTTTAAACTTTAATTTACTCTCAAAAATAATTTATTTGAAGAAATACTTGTTTGATTTTATTAAATGAAGAAGCCCAAGATTAAAGAAAGAATTAATTCGTATAGAATTTCAATTCAATTTAACTAATCTATTAAATTTGATTATACTTGAAGCTAAATTGGCCACAATTGCAATGCAATTGACCAATTAACTTTTAATTTGATCATAATTTAAATAGAATAGGGTAAATCTCAATTGAAATCATTTTTGAATAGCCCTCTATCTAAATAAGATTTTTTTTAATAATTCCAAAAATTACCAAATTCCTAATTTAATTAGGATTATTTTTAACCCAATTAAATTTAATTGGGGTTATTTTAACCCAAATTAAATCTAATTGGGGTTATTAAATAACCCCAATTTTTAACCCAACAACTTTAGCAGCCTTTAAATAACAACAATAACACAGCCCAACCCAAAAAATCCCAAGACCTGGCCTAATCCTCTTCAACAACAACAACAACCAAACATACAACACAACAACAATTTCAATCGGCCCAATAGTCTGACCCGACCCAGTCCAGTACTAAGTCATATTTTCTCTTTCATACGATTAATAATAGCAATAACATCGCGACAACTCCACCAAACAACAACATCGATCAGCAACTAACAACATCAATATCGGCAAAACTGACCCATCGACAATTCGATACCAACAATGGCGACCCGAATCCACTCGCAACCATACCCGCGAACCTGTTCAACACGCTTTAGAGAATATTCCAGAAGTTTGATACGTTATACACCAACGGTAATGGTATGAACTTGTACGATTTTCTACCTCACAACCTTATCCCATTCCACAATTCAAAAATTCATAAGAAGAATCCCAAATTTGCCCCCAAAATGGTCTTTTCTGCCACATCAGTAGGAGCTAAAATTGGTTCCCCACTGGTTTACTATAAATAGCTTGCTTTTGAGCTAAATGAAGGGGGGTTTTAAAGGCTGAAAAATCAAGCTCTCAAGAAAACCCTTTTCTTTTAGTAAAATTTTTTTGTCTTCATAAAGGTTAGTGGTTAATCGGCGTTTTCAAGTTGATGACGATGACGTATTTCGATAGTTGTGAGTCTGATGCTAGTTCGTTGTCTCATTTTGCTGCTTCAAAATAGGTAACATTCTATTTCCTTTAGTTTCGATTAGTTCTACTTCGTCTCGCTATTCTGTAGTTATGTTTTGATGACGTTGTTTTCTGGGAGTAGTTGTAGATGGCCTTGAAGGCCCTAGGTTTATTTATTAAAGATGATTGATTTTAATGTATTGATGTATTTCGATTTCTGGTTTCATCTTTCTTTTGTAAAGGTTTACTGTTCTTGATTCTCTCTTGATGATTTTAGTTTCATCTTTCTTTAAAGTTGGAATATTGTTCCCAGTAATTGTTTTCAAATGAATGCCTTGTGCATTAATCCTCTATTTAGGATTATCGTTGTTTCCACCCATTTGGTTTCTATTGATTGGATATTGCTTGGTGTGGCATTTTGATTCATGTTCTCATCATATTTCTAGCCTACTGCTTAGTTGAAGGAGGTGCTTGTCGAAGTTCACTTTTGGTGTGTTGTTTGTAGTTTGAGTGTTTTTAGTATTAAGTGCTAATGTTACAAACTAAATCATGACAAGGCCATCAACCCAATGACTCCTTAAAAATCATTTGGACTCTTGTAGATCTATTCTAAGAGTGTCAAAAGAGGATGAGGATGAGAGTAGTATGTCCTATCAATTCTCTTCTGCAGTTTGATGATTGTGCGTTTTTGGTATTAAAGCTTGAAAATTTGATTTCCATTTTCCTTTGAATTCATTTTTGGTATGTGATCATGTTAGAAGGGTGAATGTAATTGTATTTTGTAAAGTGTTGGATATTTGAGCACGTCGGTTTAGGAGAGAACACCTCAACTTTAGTTGTCATTATGTTACGTGTGCAATTTATGCTTAGACTAAGGATTTCCGAGGATTTTTCCTTGGTCGATAACATCAAGAAAAGAGGGATGAGGTTATATTTATCTTACTAGATTACTAATATTGATTACGTAAAAAGTTGCCCGTCTTGTTCCTATTTTGCTTATGTTCTTGCCTCAATTTAGAATTGAATGGTCACTTTAGAACTTGCCATGAAGTTGCAAAAGGTCCTAGTTTTCCAAGAAACTGTTGTGGTCTCGAGATCTGTTAGTGAGTTTGTAAGAAGATTTTATGATAATTTGGTTTTAAGTATTGTATTTCAAGACTAATGTAAGTGTACATGCCCAACTTCTTGTAAAGAATGGGTTAATTTGTCAATCAAATGAGAGTGTGATACCTTTCTTCTTCTTCTTCTTCTTCTTCTTCTTTATTTTAGGGTTTATGATCTTATGACTCTTTGAATTATATCTAGGATGCTCAAAGAAAGTAAGTATGGGTTTTCTTATGACTATGTGCTGAGACTTTTGTTGTCTTAGTCCTAGTGTAAAGGTTATGAGCAGAACATAGGTGTTACTAAAAAACATAGCTTTCGTGTTTTAAGTTTAGCTGAAGATGTGTTAACAGATAAAAGTTTTTTATGAACTATAAAGTCCTTGTTCATGGTAGTGTTGGAAATGTTATAATAATCACGGTTCTGTTTGCATCATTTGTAATTAGATAGTGTAAATAATGAATTGTTTAATTAACTTTATGTTTCAGTTTTACCTTTGTCCTTCCTCATATTTTTACCTCTCAGTTCTAATGGAATGCATTGCTAGTGTTGTGGATTAAAGACCCCAATCTTGTTTTGATTACTTGAAACGTGAAAAGCTAACCCTTTATGCAATACGAACTTGTTCATGATTATTTGGTTTGAATCAATTGTGTTTTCTATTTATTCCATCGAGTTAGTTCCTTTTTTTTTTTGCATGGAAAATCTATCCGGGGTCCAAATGGACTTCCCTTTTATTTGCATTCACAATGGGCCAATGAGGCCCACCACCTCCATCGAGTCAACGCCTAGAGAAAGTCTAACAATCAAGTGCATCGTAATTGAATACGAAAAGTTAGAAGAAGGCGGATCGAAATCCATCTTTGAAGCGGTCAAGAGACTTGAAAGTCTCATTTTTTATTTTATTTATTTAGTTATTTACTGTTGTCTTTATTTATTTATTTATTTTATTTATTTATTTATTCATTTGGGCCTCAAAGCCAAAGTTGTAAACTTAATACATGTAAAGCAAAACTCGAGCCAAAGGTTCGAGGAAAAATACTTTAGGACAGGTTATGGCCCAAACATCCATTAGATTAGGACAGGGTTTATCGATTTGGGCCTAATGGCCTAAATCCTTTACTTTCTCCCCTCCCCCCTCTTGTTTATGCTTGTTTGCTTTATGTTTTTGCAAACCAAGTTAAATCCTTAACTAAGTCGCTAAAAAATTAGTTTTGCATAAACATCAAAATATTCCTAAAATCACTTTCTTTTCAAAAATCAATTTCTCTTTTTTCAAAGTTAGTCAAAGATAATTTTCAAACAGTCCGGATAACCGCAAGTTAGCAGACATTTTAGGTGCCTTAAAATCTTCCTAAAACATTAATAGGAACCACTTACTTAGAATATTTAAATTTTAAATGATTTTTCTATTTTGGATCGTTTAAAGTATCTTATAAAGGTTTCTTAATTCCTTTTCAAAATTAAGTGGCAACTCTTCAAAAGTCAAAATTTTTGCAAAACAAAGTATTATATCAGAGTTGAAATAAAAAGATCCAGTAGATGTCATTTTTACTTATACCTATTGGGAAGGGTTATTAAGTAAGGACTATGTAATGATTGAATATTATGTAAGAGGTTCTTGTGAGGTGTCATGTGATTAGTTGCACTTGAATCAAGAATTTAGGGACTAAATTTTCCTAATTGAGAGAGAGAACAAGCATAAGAATCAGTGCTAGACACAACAGAACAGTTAAACAAACCTGCAAAAGCATTAAAAGCTGTATAATCATCAAATATCCCTTCAGAAGTGGAGGTACTATTTTGCAAACTCAGAAGATACTGATAATGTTGGAATTGGTCATTGGTGAAACCACTGGGTATATTAGGAGAAAAAGCTTCTTCTGTAGATTTGTTATGTTGAACACATGAAGCAGTAGCTTTCTTGTTAGTAGTGAACTTGATGTCAACAAGAAAGCCATGCAACCTGTGACAACGATCAATAATATAGTCGGATCTTTTAAACTATTTGCAAACTGAACTTGATGTATCAGAAGAATTCCTTTTCTTATAGTCACACTAAAACCTTTGAGTATGTTTGGGATCCAAATTTACCTTCTGATTAAATTTGAAGTCATAAGGAAGTTTAAGATTAGTTTTGGGTTTAAACTGGAATTTCTGTTTAGAAACATAAGGACTTCCTATTCTGAAGAAAGTATAGGAATTGGTAGAAGCTGAGAATGCTGTAGAATTAGTGGATAAGGATGGGACATTAGGAGATGATTCCTTCTGATGCTCATCATGTTGTAACATAGAGTATGCTCTACTAATGGAAGGTAAAAGTAACATCATGAGTATATTAGTCTTACAAGTAGAGTAAGCCTTATTTAACCCACTCAAAAATTGAAATAACTATTGTTCCTCCAACAGTTTGGATAGGGAACCACAGGTGCAGACAAGGCCTACATAAGCTATGCTTAATTCATCCCATAAGCTCCTCATTTTCGTAAAATAAGTAGCTATGTTGGATGAACCCTTGCTTGTTGAGTTGATATCACATTGAATTTGAATGTATTTGGACCCATTGGACTATCCAAAATATTTATTTAGATCTCTCCAGATTTTCTTAGCTGTAGTATGGCCTATGAGACTAAGTTAAATATTACGGGATAAGGAGTTTGTAATCCAAGCAATTAGCATGTCATTGCAATTCTCCTAACCTAAGTAATAAGGAGAGTCCTCTATTGGTTGAGGATTTCTTTCCGTAATAACTCTGAGTTTGTTCGTTACAGACAAGGATACAAGCATACTCCTCCTCCAGGGAAGAAAACCATTTCCATCGAAAAGAGGAGAAATAAGTAGAGTATTAGGGTTATTGGAGGGATAAATATATAAAGGATGTGAGGGATCAATAGTGATGGGACTGAAACCCTCAATTCATGTAGATGTAGACGTAGTTTCGTATGTTCAGCCATTTTGAAATCAGACAGCTACTCCATACCAATTATATGAATATACTCCATAGTAAACCAAGATTGACTATTCAAGGTATGTGGAATAGTGAAAATTGAGACACAAGGAAATATAATACCGTATTTTTTCTAATAACTCTGAAGAATAAAAGCCTTGTTCAACAAGACGACATCAACTTTGAGACCACCAAAAATCTTCCTTGACTGACTGGAATGAGCTGAAATTCCACCGAAAAAAGCTCAAATATGTACCTCAAATCTCCGCAATAGACGAACCCAAGAGAATTTGACAAAAAAACTATCGAAATAACAAAACTTGTCAGAATAACAAAACTTGTCGAAACATGGAAAAAAATTCACCGTAGAATGCCTTCGAGGGTAGGATCAATCGATAGCTCGTGAGGAGAACTATCTAGTTTGTTGCTCTGATACCATGAACCCATACTACCCTTAATGAGTTCCTTATCCAAACTCAGTTGGCAAAGCAATTTACCTACTGATGCCACATTCCATATCGCACATTCTTTCACATATTATCACTAATTAAAATAATATAGTATATAATTTTATTGATAGAAATTTAGTAGTTGTCTGTTCTAAGTAGGTATGGTCGTAAAAAACTGTCCTTGGGGACTATGTTAATTATACTCTTACTTTGAATCAAATAAACAAATTAGGATATGTTCATGTTCAATGTTCATCACAATAAAAAATGTCACGAAATATTTTAAGGGTATTTGATGTTGATTACTACACTACACAAATTACATTCCATTGTGGGTCTCATTGATGGCAACAAATTTGGGGGACTGTACTATAAAATTCTCTTTGATTCCAAACTTACAAGTACACCTACTCCAACATAATATTTTATCCTTCCAAAATTAAGGTCATCAAATCCTCAAATTAAACTATACAACATGCGATCTTATATTATTTTTAAAAGATGCCAATTACGGTGCACTTTTTTTCTTTAAAGATTAAAATATTTAAATCTGAGTACATATTTGATTGTTATACTATTGTCTCTAAATTTAAAGAATAGTATATCTCTTCTCAGTATATACATATGTATAATATAATTTACTGTGACTTTGGTATTACTTAGTATTTGTACTATATTAATTTTGATTGTTACTTAAACTTTATAGTATGTTTTGTCAAGTTCCGTTGTTAGATTACGATGAAAAGTCTATTGCTTAAATTTTGTTGTATGTTTCGTTAAGTTTTTGAGGTCCGATGCTTGTGAGGGTAGTTTTGAGAAGTTGAAAGATAAGTTGATTTCTACGTCAGTTTAGTTTTAACCCTGTCCAAGGGTACTGATGGTTTTGTTGTGTTTTGTGATGCATTTCCTGTGGGATTGGGTTGTGCTTTGATGTAGCATGGTAATGCCGTAGCCTATGCTTCCAGGAAGCTTAAGGTTCATGAGAGAAATTATTTGACTCACAATTTAGAGTTGGTGACTGTGTTTTTTCCTTTAAAAATTTTGCACCATTATATATATGGGGTGCATGCGGATATCTATTCAGATCAGGAGAGCTTGCAGTATATGTTTACGCAAAAGGAATTGAATCATAGGTAGAGGCAGTAACTCAAGCTACTTAAAGATTACGATATAAGCCTTCACTACCATCCAGATAAAGGTAACGTTGTTGCTGATGCTCTTAGAAGGTTATCTATGGGGAGATTATACCATTTTGTTGAGGAGAAGATAGAGGTGGTGAAGGATATTCATAGGTTATCTAACTTGGGATTTCATCTTTTGGACTCTGAGGATGGAGGAGTGATCGTTCAGGAAGTTGTAAAATCATCTTTTGGTGCTGAGGTGAAGAAGAAGTAGGCTTTGGATATCATACTTATGTAGATTAAGAATGATATGGGTTAATAAAAGGTTATGGCTTTTGAGATTGAGAGAGATGACATCTTAAGGTGTCAAGGTAGGTTGTGTGTTCCTAATGTTGATAGGCAATGGGAAAGGATTTTGACTGAGGCTCATGAGTCCAGATATACAGTTCATCTAGGTTCAACTAAGATGTTCATGACTTGAAGGAAATCTACTGGTGAAACAATATAAAGAGGGACGTGGCAGATTTTATTCCTAAGTATATGGTTTGTCAGCAACTCAAGGTTGAACATTTGAGGCCTGGTGGCATATCTCAAGAGATAGAGTTGTCTATGTGGAAGTGGGAGGTGATCAATATAGATTTTATTACGAGTCTTCCATGGTCTTGCAATCAGTATGATTTGATTTGGGTTATTGTGGACAGGATGACTAAGTCTGCTTATTTTTTGCCTGTGAGGACTAATTACTTAGGAGAGGATTATAAGTTGTATGTTTAGGAAATTGTGAAGTTTTATGATGCACCAGCTTCCATTATTTCAGAACGAGGTATGCAATTTTTAACTCACTTTTATCGTTCGTTTCAAAAAGGCTTGGGTACACATGTGAACCTTAGCACCGTTTTCCACCTACAAATAGATGGACAAGCGGAGCATACTATTTAGATTTTAAAAGATATGCCAAGGGACAGTGTGATTGATTTTAAAGGTAGTTGGTTTGATCATTTTTCTCTTATTGAGTTTGCATACAATAATAGTTATCATTCGAGTATTTAGATGGCTCCTTTTGAGGCTCTTTATGGTAGGAGGTATAGATCTCCTATTGGATGGTTTGAGGTTAGTGAGACTAGGTTGTTTGGTCCTGACTTGGTTCAGCAAGCCATGGAGAAGGTGAAGGTGATTAGAGAAAGACTTAAGACTGCTTAAATTTTTCAAACATCTTATGCAGATGTGAGGTGAAGAGAGTTAGAGTTAGAAGCAAATGATTGGGACTTATTGAAGGTGTATTCTATGAAAGAAGTCATGAAGTTTGGGAAGAAGGGGAATCTCAGACCCTGAAATTCCCCAAGCTTTGGACCTTGAAATTTCCTTGAGCCTTGAGTTCACTATCCTGTTGATAACTCACCATACAAGTCATATGGTGTGGTTACGGGTATAGGGACCCAATTTGTAACCAAACCAGTATGTTATTGGAAAAGTTCTGTACTGGTTATGAGAGACTCATCATGAGTCGTGTAATCATGTGATGAGTTGTTAGGGTCCAGTCATATATTGACCATTGTCCAAGCCCTTGGTGTTTTGTGTTGGTCACGACTAGACCATACAAGTCGTATGGTCTAGTGATGAGTAGGACTAGGAAGTCATAAGTTGGACAGTGTGTGGTTTCTAATTCTCTGTCTTGGTGATGATTCAATGGTAAGAGTTGTATGTTGTGTTGACAACTCAATGGCTTGACTCGTAGCCACCTACAATCTTTTTACAGCTTTTAAGCTAAGGGTATTTTGGATATTTTTCACCCTAAACCCTTCAGACCCCACATCTTATAACATCTTTTGGTCATACATTACAAACTTTACAAGATAAAACACTCTCTAAACTCTCTAAAACTTTCCAAGAAAGATTGGGCTAGAGTTTCTACAAAGTGGTCATCCAAGAGTTTAAAGATCAAATTCTCTTCGTGAATCTTCGTAACTCGGGCATATGACTCTTCCTTCATTGTTACTTCACTAAAACATATGTTTAGAGCATTGATCATGAGTCATTAATTGTGGATTTGAAAATCATGGTTGAGAGTTTGAATGTATAATATTGGGTATTGTTTTCTTATGGTTTAAATTGTGATTATACATGTTTTGATAATGGTTTTGCACCTGCGGGTGCATTAGAATTTATGGTTTAATAAATGGATCATGTTTAACCCTAAATTTGATGGTTTTTGGTTTTGATAATAGTGTGCCCTCAACCTATTTGTCAAATTCTCTATGAGAATTATCTTGTCATATATGAATTGTGTTGTGAACTAAGGCTATGACCTAAGAATGTTAATGATTGGTAAATGGTTTTATGAAGGCCTTGTTGGCCATAAATTGATTTGAAATACTAAATGAGTTTGAGTCCCTAAATATTGAGTTGAATTTTTGTCTTTGTTTAGACAATGGGTTCGAGTCCCAAGTTGATTAATAATGGTTATGGGATATAGTACGCTTTCAAGTGGGGTTAGTATGACGACACCAACGGAATGCCTTTGGTAAGTAATTGGATTAGTGGTTGTGTATGTGTAATGAATTTTATAATTAGGATTTAAAGCGGGATGTGTAACCGGTCCGAGAAAGTGAAGTCCGAAGGACTAACACTGGAAAATGTGCTAGTCGATGCGGGTGTCTATATGACTGGGAGGTTCAAGTCCCTTGAATAAATATATGAATGGGAGGTTTGAGTCCCCTATATTGTGTACATTGGTGCCTAAGTCACCATGATTATGCCGGAAGGTTCGAGTTCCCCATAAAGGCATATACAGATATGGATTCTTTGGGTCATGCGGATACACACACGGGGGCCCTTCCATCTAGGGGAGATCTAGGCCCATATAGCCAGTGGGTGCCTTGTTATATGACGGTTATGCTACACAGTTCAAGTTAAGATTTTCAAACTTCATGCTAAGCCTTATTTCTTACCTCGATATGTGACATTATATATATATGTATGTGAGAGTGTGTATGTATGTATGTATATGTATTTTATATGATATTATGCTTTGGATGTTGAACTGGTTTTGAACTATTGTCATGGTATTATTTTATTCCTCCATCCCTAAGTTACATGATAGTGCTCCAACCGCTAATCGTCTTCAGACGCTGTATCCCCACGCGATGCAGGGACCAGGACATCTTCTACTTTATTCCTGTGTAGTGATCAAGTGCTTGAGTTGGTTCGAGAGTTGGCATTGAAATGGTGATCTTCCATACTTCGAAAGGCTTCATTTTATAACCTTTATTTGCTATGTCTTAGACCTTGTTTAGACTTTATTTTTGGCCACTGTCGGGGGGCATGTCCCAATATTTTATTAACATTTAGTTTTGCAAAGGCTTTGTTGGATTACTGTGGACTTGGGTGTCGTAGTTTGGTTGATTGTTTTGGTTTGGTTGACTGTTTTGGCGATGGAAGGTTGTCCTATTACCGATGAATGGTTTAAACATTTCATGAATTAACATTAGTCTTATTTTATGTTATCTTGTTAAATGATCGAAATTCATTTGATACTTGAGGTTGTTGTGCTGACTAGGTTAGGTGAAGGGGGTGATCTCCGATTCATGCAGGACTTGAGATACCCGTCATGGCCAGGACCTGATTCGGGTCGTGGCAAAATTGGTATCAGAGCCTAGGTTCATGGTCAATTAGGCGTCCATAAAGTCATGTTAAGTAGAGTCTCTTTTATGGGTGTGTAGCGCGCCACACTTATAAGAGAGAAGCTATGAGACATTTAAGAATGTTCTTCTTTCTTGTTGTCTTAATTTCGAGGTATAGAGTCTAAGGTCTTGAATCCGTCTGATTTTTGTTTGCTCGTCTTTCAGATCATATTTCCAAGAAGATCTGATGTCTGTGTGTACTCTTCTATCCCGTATGAGGACAATATGGATGGATCTCATCCAACTTCTGGGATCCAGACTTGGTCAAGGGTCGCTGCATCTGGTTGTCCTCGTGGAGTCTCACTAGTCCCCACTGATCCTACTCCTGAGGGCGACATTATTATGTATATGAGCCGATATACTACATCCTATATACATAACATTATTATGTATATGAGTCGATATACTTAAATTTGTTATGTATATGTGGCGAAACAAACATTGATGGGATGTTTATTTCAGAAAATATATATTACAGAGTTATGTATATGTTATGCATTAACAGTCATATATCAACCCATAACAGTATTATACACGACACGGTTATATACATCAACCCATATATATAATTCTGTTATGTATATGTATTGAAACAGACATTTTTGGACTGTTGTATTTTCAGAACATATACATTATAGAGTTATGTATATATTATGCATTAAGAATGTTGTATATAACACAATTCTGCATATGGTTCTGTTAGACAAGCTGAGGTATCTTTATTTCAACCTATATACATAACATTGTTATGTATATGAAAGAATATTAGACATAAATATTAAGCACTGCTTTAAGTTTTCGAGTTTTGAAACTTTTTGTTTAAGTTTCGTTACATATTAAACTAATACTGGTTTGTAATGTATATTATCACTGGGGATGCAATTGCCCAAATCAATATGAAATTTCTCAATCTCTAATTCTGATCATTGAAATTGATTTGTTGTTTCAAAATTTTGAGATGAAAAGCCATTACTGAATTTAAGGGATCAATTAATCACAATTTCATAAATATATAGTTAATTGTGTTATGCATTAAATGTAAATATTTTATTTTCTTAATTATAGTTAAATTAGTTAGTTCATATACATAAGTAGTAATGTATATCAACGTCCAGTTACGTTAATGAATAATTAAAATTCAAAAAAGAAAAAATAAAATAAGAAAACTTGGAGAGATGGGTAATTAAGGAGCAAACTAATGGGATTTATGTTATTTACCCTTGAAAGTTTTAAGGAAAAATACGAGTCAAGTATTGTAGGATATCCGTTTGACCATGAAAATCATAATTTTTCGAAGTTGGAGTTGGAGTTGAAGTTGAAGTTGTGTTTGACCATTAATATAAATTAAAGTTGTTTTTAAAATTTTGTGAGAGAATTATGAGTGAAAAAAGTGAAAACAAATTTTACTTATTTTCACTTTTCCAAATACAATTTCATATTGTATTTGAAATTCTCATGACCAAACACAGACTATTTTTACTTTTTTCACTAAAGTGAAATAATTTTTCGAAAAAAAGTAAAAACTTTTCATGGCCAAACGATTACTAAATAAATTATAAACTTGGCCCATTAATCACCAACTAAGAATAATTATCTAAAAATATTTGTTAATTAAATAAACGTAGTTACAAAAAATAGTTTAAAAAATTCCTTTTAAAATTTACGAGAAGAGTCTTTTATGGAAAAAGAGTTCTAACACTCAAAACGACCTAATGGGTTATTACACAAATTAGTTGATCCTTATTGACTTGACACAAATATTTATTAGGAGCTTATTTTATCAAATTAATTTTATTAATTATGTCTTAAAAATATAAATTTGAATATATACAATTTATGTAGTCATTAAATGACATGAGTAGTATTGGAATAACATAATAAAGAAATTACCTTCTCAAAAAAAACAGCTGGTGCCACTGCTTTTTACTCCCAATAAGGCGAACCCTGAATTCCTTGTTAAGCTTGTAAAGGAAGGGAAACTTAAAACAACTATCGATTCCAAACATCCTCTCAGCAAGGCTGAGGATGCTTGTAGCAGGAGCATTGATGGACATGCGACAGGAAAGATCATTGTGGAGCCATAGATATACCATATATGTGTGTGTGGAATAAAAGGTTTGTGAGGCATGTATGTTGTGACCAATTAAACATATTCAGCTGTAATAATTTTCATTTGCCTTGTATGCATGCATAATTTGTCAAGAAAAAAGAACTTGTTTAATATATATTCGTTTAAAATATTGAGAGAAGTGATTATTTCACTTATTCCCTCAACTTACTTTAGTCCTTCTAATAATATTTGTCCCCTTAATAATTTTATAGTGAATTAAATATCATCCTAAAGATAAAATACCACTCTCACAATAGAGAGTATATTACACCCGTCCACAAATCAGCTCCACGTCAAAAATTATTTTAAAAAAATGTCAATAGAAGAACCCATTAGATTACTAGAAGGAAGTAATAAAGGAAAATTTTTAAACTTGTCAGCCCATGACCCTCAGGCGTGGAATCATGTAATAGACATATGGAAAAATGTAGTTGTAGGAGACTGCATACAATATATATAAGGTAATCAAAAACCAGATGCTGAAATTATGTATAGATATTTAGAAACATTTCTAGGAGAAAGTACTAAAGCACTTTGGGAAGCTTATACAATAATATTCCCACAAGACTTTCAAGAATTAGTAGAACTAGGCTCAAATCCATACAATTTTGTAAATAAAGTACATACTCTACTAACAGATCAGGATCCCAATAGTGGATTATTAGTATTACAACAAAGAACTTTAATAAATTTAAAACAATTAAGTATTAATCATTGGTCAAGAATTAAAGAATTTTTTAATGATTACTTTTATTATTGTACAATTAGTGGGAACTCATTTGATCAGACTCTAGGAGCTAGATTATTTAAAAAATTACCAGGAGCTTTTGAAAGAGAGATAGAAGAAAAATGATCTAAAGAGAAGGAGTAATACAAAATCCAAACAACCCATGGTCAATAGGACAAAGAATACAACATGTAATAGATATATTACAAGAAAAATGTACAAATATACAGATACAAAAACAATTAAAAAGAAGTGATACAAATTTTTGTAAGACCATATATACTATACAATATTATGACCAAGATTATAAAAAGAAAAAATATAGAAAGACATATAAAAAAGACTATCGCCCTAAGAAGAAATATTATTTAAGAAGATCAACTACAAAGAAGCCATACTTAGATAAGAATCAACATGTAAGAAAATATTACACTGGTAGAACCTATAAAAATAAATTAGAATGTTTTACCTGCGGAAGTATAGAGCATTTAGCAAATACTTGACCAAAAAGAAATAATAGTAAATCTAGAAATGCACAATTAATAGAGGATGTAAATGAGAATTTGATAAATGTAGATGAATATATGTCAGATAATGAAAGTATATACTCTATCAGAAGTATGAAAATTTTTGAAGAAGAAAAGGATAATTTTGATTCTTCGTACACTGGAGAAGACGAATTTATAAATGAAATAGGACTAGAAAGAACAAACATAGACCATCACTTAGTCAATAACACAGACTATCATTTAGTTACAGACTATTATGATTTAGTAAATTTGATAGAAGAATGTGAACACGAATTTGAAGAAGGAAAAGGATTAGACAGTAATCAATGTTGTTTTTGTAAGTGGTTTTCAAGTAAAAAAAAAAGGGCAAAATGTAGGAAATGTTACAAGGAAGAATGCATAAAATGTATAGAGAAAGCATCAGAAATCTTAGAAACTTCAAAATCAACCCGTAATTTAAATAAATTTTACAACAAAGAACCAATAACCAGAATAACAGAATATAGAATATTAGAATTATAAGAAACATTAAAAAGACTAGAGATAAGAATATACAATAAAGATACAATTAAAGAAGAAGACTTAGTAGAGGTAGAATTATTAAATACATCTGTTGAAAATGATAAAAAATCAATGATGATACCATTTGAAGGAATGGTATGTAATGAAGAAAAGAAAATTAGTACAGTCAAAGTTTTAGCAAGAATAAAAATTCAAGACTATGAGTTTGAGACTTTAGCTATAGTTGATTCAGGCTGTACAAGGAGCATTTTAAACAACAGAATTTTACCAGCAAAACTAATTAAAAAATTATCAAAACCTCAAGAATCCATGCAAATGGACAGAACATATAATACCTATATATACTATATACCAAAAGAAAAAATAATTTTTATTAATACTTGTGAAAAATTCTACCAACCATCATATACACTTAGTGAAATACTAGTTAGAGATTTAAACATAAAAGAAGATTTTGTGTTAGGATTAGATTTTATGGTACAAAATAATGGGGGATGTCTAGTTACAAAAAATTGGATAATATTCGCCAGTAATATCACTCACTCACCAGTACAAACACAACCTACTTTAACTAAATATCGTCTTCTTAAGGATAAGCCAGAGGAAAACTTAGATAACCAAATAAAATCTAAAATACCACTAGAATATGATAAAGGAGAAAATTGTACATGTAATGATAATAAAAAGGCAACAATCTATGAAGAATTACAAAATTTATTAGTAGTAGAAGAAATAGAAAAAGACTATACTTTAATAGAAATGGATATAGAATTATACAATTTTAAGAAGGGTATACAATAGATAGGAGTAATAAAAGATCAAAAAGACTTAGCAAAAATAATACAAATCCTAGACAAGCTAGAGATAATTGGAGAAAAACCCTTGCACCATTGGGACTCCAATCAAATTACCTGCAAATTAGAAATAATTAATCCAGAATATACTATAAAAACAATATCTATAGAAACTATAAATGAAGACCTTAAAAACTTTGAAATACAAATAAAAGAGCTACTAGAATTAGGAATAATTAGAAGATCTACGTCAAGACAAAGGTCAGCAGCTTTCATAGTAAGAAACCATAGTGAAATAGTAAGAGGAAAAGCTAGAATGGTAATAAATTACAAAAGACTAAATGATAATACTGCAATGGGTGGATATAAGTTACCAGACAAAACAAAATTAATAAATAGAATACAAGGAAGAAAAATATTTAGTAAATTTGATTGTAAATTTGGATATTGGAAGATTAAAATGCATGAAGATAGTATAGAATGGACAGTTTTCACATGTCCAGAAGGACATTTTGAATGGATGGTCAAGCCGTTCGGATTAAAGACAACTCCTCCAATTTTTCAAAGAAAAATGGATAGTATTTTTAAAGACTATAAATATTGTGTATTAGTTTACATAGATGATATTTTAGTTTTTAGTAATAATATGAGAGAACATTTAGGACATTTACAACAAGTTTTTAAATTATTTGTAGATAATAGAATAATAATAAGCAGAAAGAAAATGGAATTATGTAAAAATAGTATTAATTTCTTAGGAGTAGTTATTGGAGATGGTAGAATAAAATTACAACCGCACATAGCTAAAAAGGTCTTAGAAATGCCAGATAAATTAGAAAAAACTAAAGATTTATAAAATTTTTTAGGATTATTAAATTATGCAGGAGCTTTTATTAAAGATTTAGGAAAAGTAGCAGGACCACTATACTCTAAAACAGGATCGACAGGTCAAAAATCCTTTAAGACTGAAGACATAAAATTAGTCCAACAACTTAAAAGCATGATACAAGACATTCCAGACTTAACGTTACCATTAGAAACAGATTATTTAATAGTCGAGACAGATGAAAGCCTTCAAGGATGGGGAGCAGTATTAAAAGCAAAACCTAACAAATATAGTGACAAAAAGGATGAAAAAATTTGTGCATATTCAAGTGAAAAATATAAAGAAAAAGAAAAATTAAATAGCATAGATGCGGAGATACTAGCTTCAATTTATGATTTGAATAGTTTTAAACTTTATATATTAAATAAGCTCATAATACTAGTAAGAACAGACTGCGACGCTATAGTAAAGTTTTATCAAAAAATAAAAGATAAGAATAGTAGTAAAAGGAGATGGTTAAATTTTCTAGATGCTACTTCAATTTATAATATTATTTTAGAACCTATTAAAGGAAAAGATAATAACTTAGCCGATCAACAAAGTAAAATAATTAAAGAAGACAACTAATGATTTTTTGTTCAGTATGAATACAGGAAAAGGAAAAGGCAAGGCAGAAACCTCATCATCCTAAGACTATCTAAAGACACTAATGAGCAACACTCATTTCAGACCACTTATGATGCTAGAACAACTAAAATTAGATAGAATAATTTTTGGACCCCACAACTTGGTATGTGACGAACCATCCAACTTAACTTTCAGACGAAGGCCAGAAGTACAAGTGGATAAGCCGCAGATATGTCTACTATACAATTTATGGACAACATATAATAGAAGAGACATTAATTATTTTATTTCAATTCTAAATGCATTAAGTTACTATTTTACTGAGAAAAGTACTACTAACAGATTTAAATTCTATGTTGTTCTTAGAGGACATCAAAATCGAGTGTTTCAGACTTGGATAGAGGTAATGGACGCCATAAAAAATTATAAAACACCTCTTTATAAAGGTTTTTATGACTTCTCAGAGACTTTAGACTATGCCCGAAGAAATCTGAGACCAAATTATTTTATTACCCAGCTTTAAGACCAGAAACACAAAAAATTCCTCAATATAATATTAACAAAGACACAGACAAAATTATATTTTGTGATCATTATTCCTCTATGACCAAAGCTTTTAAAAAACTGAATCAAGCAAATGAAGTTTTAAGACAAGATAATGAAAACCTTGTAAAAGGAAAAGGACAGATGTTAGAACATAAAAGTATTTTATAAGACCGTATAGAAATTCTTCCTTTTGAACTTTCACAGCAGACTCATCCAATTTATGAAACTCAGCCAAAGAGTTTTCCATCTTCTTTAAAAATCAAAAAACCCACTGTATCGGATAATGATACAGCTAGTCCAGCTCAAACGGTAGCTGGTAAAGACTTCTCAAATACGTTAATGGGTGTGTATTTCCCAATGAATGCAGCAAGACCCACTGTATCGGGTAATGATACAGCTAGTCCAACTCAAACAGTAGCTGGTAAAGACTCATCAAATCCGTTGATGGCTAACACTTTGCCAAAAAGTGTAGGGAGAATACTCCCAGCTAATTTTAAAATACAGGTACTTAGAAAACAGATGAAGGAAGTTCTTCTCAGAATAAGAAGGGTTTTTCATTAAGAAAAATGAAAAATAAAAAAAGAAATATAGAAAAAATAGTAGTAGACTCAATAAAAAAGATTTTAGCATAACAATTACCTAAGGAAATGGCAATAAATTCAGAACCGCCAGAGCAAAGACCCAAAATTTCTTCACTTAGAATCGGAACAATACTGAAATTATCAGATGGAGACAGTGACGAGTATGAAAAAGAATACAATTCAGCCATGGATCAATGTGCCCAAGACCTAAACACAGATGATGATTCAAGAATGGAGTTTGACTTAGAAGCTTTACACAATTTGGATACGTAAGCAATGACGATATCTACAAAAGATAAAATAATAGACGTATCCAATATCAGATATATAAATGGACGGAGGAGAAATAAAGAAAGATATTAGTCGTCGGGCCCACCAAAGTTGATAAAGTTTTGCTAAAGTCTTTAAGAAAGGATTTGAAATCCACAAAAAAGTTAAGATTTGAAGTCCACAAATGCCTATAAATACCTTCCTTATGGAAGACCAAAACATGTACCAAAGAGAGAGAAAAAAGCAAGAAAAATCAAGAGTGAGAAAGTTCTCTAATTTTCTTAAGTTCTTTAAGTTTCTTAATTTCAAAAGTTTGTAAGTTCTTTCAAAAAAAAAAGAGTGTGTGAAAAGTGTGAAAAACTTTCTTAGTTCATCATTTTTCGGTAGCTGTCAAGTTTTCAGGGGACTCCCGAAAGAGAAACCTCATTTCTTCCTTAAGACATGTAAGTAGTAGTTACATAGGACTTTGTATTTTTCTCCCAAATTTGTAAATTATGTTTGAATTCATCAAGTTTATATTTTCTTTCACATGTGTTTTATTATTATTAAGATTCGGATTGCCGATGATTTTTCGCCAGTTTTTCTGATCTTGTAAAATTTGTAAATTACTTATAAAAACACCCTCAGTATATGGTTATTCTCTCAGTATTTTAGCAATAACGATGGATTAATCTATAAATTCCTAGGAACTTGGAAAGTCCGAAGGAGATTAAAAAAAGAACTGTTGTTATTTTTTTGGGGTGTGATTAAAGTAGATATTGCTAAAATAACTAAAACTGAAGAGAAAGAGATGAATAGGGTATAAAAAATAAAAAAAATAGAAAACCAAAAAATACAAAAATAATAATATATTGGGAGAAAATACACTTGGACCTCTATGACTTGGACACTTACACTGGACTAAGGACAACGAAAGAGGAAGTACTGAATAAGACTTTACACCATATTAAAACACAACCGCAAAAATTCTACTTTAATATCTTAATATTACTTACCTGTTTTAATAACTTAACTTAAAATTACTTACCTGCTTTAATAATTTGTTAAAATAATTTGCTTGCTATTTTTATCTGTCTATAGTATTATACTAACTATATAATCTATGATATATTATATTATAATACAAGAATATATATATACATATATAAGTAATATATTCTTTCTTCTTCTTATTATTATTATTAGTAGTATAACTTGTCTATTATATAGATTAATATAATATAATAAATACATATATATATATATATACTTATATATATTCACTACTTATATATATATATACTTATTAACACACACACACACACACATATATATATACCTATACATACTTAGATTTATATTGCTTATATATATAAATACTAGCTATTATTTATTATTAACTTTGTTTATATATTATATCTATCAGTCCTGTCAATTTTTATTGTTATTATTTGTCCATTATTAGTAACACACACACACACACACACACACACACACACATATATATATATATATATATATATATATATATATATATATATATATATATATATATATATACTTATTAGCATAAATATCCGTTCTAGCTATATTTCAATTATTATTGTTATTATCTGTTATTTGTTCTATTATTACTATACAGTTTTTGTTATCTATCCATCTATCTAGCTATATTACATCCACCTGTATTAGCTATATTATATAGATAGATAGATAGATAGATAACAGATCATAACAATAATAATTGAAATATATCTAGAACGGATATTTATGCTAAGTATAAGTATATATATTTATATATGTGTGTGTTAGTAATAATGGAAAAATAATAACAATAAAAATTGGCAGGACTGATAGATATAATATATAAACAAAGCTAATAATAAATAGTAGCTAGTATTTATATATATAAGCAATGTAAGTCTAAGTATATATATATATATATATATATATATATATATATATATATATATATATAAAAGAACACACACCAACTGAGCCAAGGAGCTCAGATTTTTTGGTGAAAATCTGCCTGAAACGCCATTCCTATCGACCAAATCATCAATTCTTTCACCTCAAACTCGCCTGAATTATCATAAATTAGTAACCAGAAATCCAACCCACATGATATAACCAATTAAATCAATATCAAATTTTCTAAAATCAACGACCAAACACTCAAACCACATCACTTTTTTAACATGTAATGAACAACACAAAATCAAAGTTGGAAGAATTTTCAAGCAGCAAACAATCTTTATAAGCTACTATATCTCACTTTATTTTGCCTATATAAACATTTGCAAAATAATTTATACTCCTCTCATATTCGGGCAAAACTCATCAGAAAATAATCAAAACATACCTATAAGAGAATATATGCACGAAATTAACATCATCACCATCATTAACACCGTCGCTAATAACTTTTCTTTAATTTCAATTTCATTTCAATTTTTCAAATCCACAAAGATAATTTTTTATTTTTCAAACCCAATTTCATTTCTTTTTTAATGATCTTAAGTCAAGGGACCGAAGGAGGAGAAATTGAAGGTGAGGGTGACGGATTTTGTAATTGAATTCTTTTTTGTGTTTAAATGTGTCAAAAACATGATGACTATCAACTAATTTTTGAAAAGTAAAGTATGCAGAGATGAGTTTTGTTATTATAAATGAGTTTTGGTGAGTCCAGGTTGAATGATTTTGGAGTGGAGTTTGTAGGGGATGAAGGGGGGCTGGAGGTGGTGGATTTGATAATTGACGGAGGAGAAGGGGTTTGGCAAGTTTGAGATTGAGAAATTAGGGTAGGGGCGGGGGTTAGAAGAAGAGGAGGAGAAGTTTTTATTTTCTCTCTCTCTCTCTCTTACTCTCTCTCTCTCTCTCTCTCTCTCTCTCTCTCTATATATATATATATATATATATATATATATATATATATATATTAGTGGGTTATTTTTAAAAAAATAGGATTCACACATTTTTTTTAATGTCACATGAGAATTAAGGGTTGAATTTAATTCACTATAAATTGTTAAGGGGTAAATAAATGAAAGTTTAGATTAAGTGTTATCCTAAGTTGAGCGTACAAGTTTAGGGGTGAAATGATGACTTTTCTCTTTTACTAATCTTATTTCATCCTTTATCATATCTTTTTTATATTATTCCTATCTGACATCCTATGTAACGCCTCGAGAGTACACCTTGGGCGCCACACGGTACTTACAGTTCTAAGGGACCACAAGCTAACCCATGCGCTGGTACCTGCTATGAACACTAAGTAAAGCTGATAACATAGATCATATGCGGAGTTTAACTGAAGAATGCCATAAGGTTTTAAGTAATAAATCAGATAAAATTTGTAAACAAAACTGATAATATTAATAAAACATCTGACAATGACAACTGAAATCTGAGAACTGACTAACTTTCTAAAATATTTGAAAGCCTCTAAATACACTGAATGAGAGTTGATGGGACAAGCCCCAACTAACTCAAACTATCTACTGAACTAAAGTGACTGAAACTAGTAAAGTAATCTGAGATAAATAAATCATGTCCTCGAAATATGAGGACTCACCACTGCTACGACTGATAATCTGGGAAGTCTATGGGCGATCCGAGAACTGAGCATCCGAACCTATGATATGATACATCATAGCGCAAGAAAAGAGTATGCGATCAATACTTTGAATGTACTGGTATGCTAAATGAGGTAGGCTGATAGGCTGAAATTTGATAACAAAATAACTAATATTTGTATGTTATGGCCATGCAACTGAATCTAAATTACTGAACTGAGACTTTGGGAACTATCATCTAACCGACATGCCCTAATGAGCAATTTGGGGTCCAACCTGTGACCCCAGTTAGAAGGGTGTCAGTACCATGCCACAGGTACTAATACTGGCTATGTGAATCCACTAAAGTGTTATCCCGAAGGACTAAGGGTTACCCTCAACTGTCAGGTACCCGTAGGAGATCAACCCTCAATTGGTAGGTTAACATCTCAACCTACGCTGGCTACGTAGTTCTGGAACGCAGGGACTGCTACTAAAGGTCACACCCTCAACTGGCAGGTGAGCCCCCATCCTTGGATTCACTCGGTGCTAAATCCTACTCCCAACTAAACTGACTCGAAAGACTGAATTGTTCTAAGTTTAAACGATCATGATAACTATCTGAACTAATATTGCTTATAACATATTCTGAAGATACTAAGACTAGGTAAACAACTAAGTTTTTGGATATTCATAATCCTCAGGACTCGATAGCAATAATAGTAAAATAATACTAAATTTGGAGGACATAATATGAAGGCATTTATCAATAATTCATTCTTGTAGGCATTTTATCAAACACTTGATTTTCATAATGTAAGCTAAGCATGGGAATAATATAAAGCTTGTAGAAATAGCATGATTTCAACATCAACATCATTAATTATGAATTAAATTAGTGAATATTATCATTAAATCATGTGGGGTTGAATAACAACGATGATTTCATGGTAACATGGTATAGAATTTCAAATCATGGGAATTCATGGTTAAAAATTATAATAACTTGTAAAAGATCATAACTTTGAATTTAAAATTTAGATTCTTGGGATCCATGGGTGAAAGGGACCCATGAATGAATATTTAATATACCTGAGTTAATGAGTTCGTGAGAATTGATGGTGAATTCTTGAGATTTGATCTTGAATTGTGGAGGCTAGGGTTTTTGTTCTTGAAAAGGGGCTATTCTGATTTGACTAATTTGTGAAATAATGAGAAATTAGTGCTCTTTTAGGGCTTAAATCCCGTATTTAGACTAACTGGGTTGAGGAAAAAGGACTTAAATGCCCTTGGAAATAAAAACTCGAAATTGACAGTAAATTCCAATTTTGACACCCGGTGCGATGCGATGTAATCGCGTCAGGCCACTGGAAAAGGGACAATCCTCATTTTTTCCATCGACGAGATGCAATGCTATCGCGTTGCACCATTGGAAACAGACGATCTTGAACTGAAACTTTAGCGCGACGCGATGGCAATTGCGGTGCCCCACTAGAAATTGACAATTGCAAAAATGCCCCTTGGCACGACGTGACACTTATCGTGGTGACACACTGGAAAAGAACGAACGTGAAATTGGCCATCATCGCGATGCGGCCTTATCGCGTTGGGCTACTATTTTGCACTAAAAGTGTCATAACTTTTCACCCGAGTATCGAATTTGGGTGAAATTGGTATCTTTGGAAAGATAATTCAATTTCCTACCATTTGGTGGATCTTGAGCTGGAAAATTCTGAGTAGGGAAAAAGATATGTTCATTTGAAGTTGATTAAAGCAACATTTTTCTAAAAAATTTAATCGGTAAGGGATGTTTTGATTCATCTAATAGCTGGGAGTTATTTAAGGCCTTAATTTACCTCAAACTCACTCATTAAATTACCAAAGAGCTATAATATACTATGCATGAGCTTGAAACATAGTGTTAACATTGATTTGGATTTTTGGAGTTGTAACACCCCAACTTAGGAAGAAGTCCCATATCGGTAAAACACAAGAGGGATACTGGACATATAAGTAAGAAAGCTTTACTCCCTAGTGACGGATTTTAAAGCCGTGCAGGCCTGGGCTTAAAGCGGACAATATCACTAGTGGACTGGGGAGTTATGGGGGTATCTCGGGCCTACGTGGTTTGAGATGCTCGTCACATCTAGGGCCCCGACTTGGGTCGTGATAGGGGTATAACAATATCTCCTCCTTGGAAACATTAGTCCTCGAATGAGAGTGGCTAAGATGAAAACACCGAGGAACTGAGATTGTATGCTAAATATACATGATGAAAACATGATTACATAACTGAACTGGTTCTGTGAATGCATGACTGACGTGATAATGATATGCAGCTGAAACTGAGCATGGAGAGAGAAATTCCAAGAAGTTTGTTACCCTAAGCTAAATTTGAGGCTTTGGAGAAAAGATGAGGGTACTTAGTCCGCATATCTGCTTTTGCTTCCTAAGTGGCTCCCTCAGAGGACTGATTCCGCCAAAGAACCTTGACTAGGGAAACTTCTTTGTTCCTTAGTCTGCGAATTTGTCGATCGAGGATCTCGACTGGAATTTCTTCATAGGAAATACTGTTCTGAACATCTACGCGTTCTAAGGGAACAACTACAGCTGGGTCGCCAATACATTTCTTCAACAAAGATATATGGAATACTAGGTGCACTGATGTTAAGTCTGCAGTCAACTCAAGCTCATAATCTACCTTCCCAAAACGGCTTAAAATCCTGTAAAGGCCAACATATCGGGGATTGAGTTTCCCCTTCTGACCGAACCTCTTAACTCTCTTCATGGGAGAGATCTTCAGATATACAAAATCACCAATCTCAAACTCAAGATCTTTTCTCCTCACATCTGCATATGATTTTTGTTGGCTCTGGGATGCCTTAAGCCTCTCCCTGATCAACTGTACTTTCACTAAAGCATCAAACACCAAGTCAGGCCCTACTACCACAGCGTCACCTACTTCAAACCAACCAATCAGAGATCTACATCTTTGTCCATAGAGAGCCTTAAACGGAGTTATCTGAATACTGAATGATAACTGTTATTATACACGAACTCAATCAAAGGCAAGTGGTCATCCCAACTGCCTTTAAAATCAACCACATACGCTCTTAACATACCCTCAAGGGTCTGAATGGTCCTCTCTACCTGACTATCTATCTGAGAGTGAAAGGTTGTACTGAGGTGAACTTGGGTACCAAGACCCTTCTAAAAAGCTTTCCAAAAGTGAGATGTAAACTGAGTACCTCTATCAGAGATGATAGAGAATGGAACACCGTGCAACCTAACCAACTCTCTGATATAGAGTTTGGCATAGTCCTCGACTGAATAAAAAGTATAGACTGGCAAGAAAAGAGCTGATTTGGTCATTCTGTCCACAACGACCCAAATCAAATCATGTAGCCGACGAGTACGAGGCAAACCTATCATAAAATCCATGTTCGCCTCCTCCCACTTCCAAGTGGGAATACTAAAATCCTGCATAGACCCACTAGGATTCTGATGTTCAATCTTAACCTGCTGACATGTGGATCACTTAACTACAAACTCTGCAATATCACTCTTTATCCCACTCCACCAATAGATTTCTCGTAGATCGTAGTACATCTTTGTGGCCCCTGGATGAATCGAGTAATACTTCTGGAAGAATTTTCTGTCTCAACTCATCAACATACGGCACACACAGTATACCCTGGCAGTGTAATACCCATCTCCCCCTTGGGAGAAAACCTCTACTTTATGATCTCTGACTGACTCCGTCAACTTCACTAGACTAGGATCCCTATCCTGCTTTTCTTTAACTTCAGCAACCAAAGAAGATTCCGAACTATTCCGAACCCAAACACTACCCTCACATGAATCAACCAAACGAAAACCTAACTTGGCAAGCTGATGAACTTCCCTAACTAACTTCTTTTTATCATCCTCAACATGAGCAACACTATCCATAGAAAATCTATTTAGGGCATCTGCCACTACAATGGCCTTGCCCAGGTGATATAAAACACTCATATCATAATATTTCAATAATTCTAACTATCTTCTCTGACGCAGATTCAAATCCTTCTACAAAAACACATACTGCAAGATCTTGTGATCTGTGAACACATCAACATGTACCCCATATAAATAGTGCCTCCAAATCTTTAAGGCAAACACAATAGTTGCTTACTCAAGATAATGGGTAGGGTAATTCTTTTCATGGGACTTAAGTTGTCTAAAGGAATAGGCCACAACCTTACCCCTCTGCATCAAAACACATACCAACCCAACTCTGGAAATATCACAGTACACAACAAACCCATTGAACCATCTGGCAATGTCAAAATTGGGGCTGTAGTGAGTCAAGTTTTCAACTCCTGAAAACTCTTCTCACAAGAACCGGACCACTGAGACTTAACTTTCTTCTGAGTTAATATGTACATGAGGGATGCAATATACGAAAATCCTTCAACAAACCATCGATAATAACCAGCCAAACCCAAGAAACTCTTGATATCTGATGAAGTGATGGGTCTAGACTAGTTTCTCACCGCCTCGATCTTTTGAGGATCGACTCTAATTCCATAATCGAAACCAATATGTCCAAGAAAAGCTACTGATCTTAGCCAAAATTTGCACTTACTAAATTTAGTAAAAAACTGATGGGCTCTAAGAGTCTGTAATACTATTTTAAGGTAGTCTGCAAGATTATTTTCGTTACTGGAGTAGACAAGGATGTCATCAATGAAGACTATGACGAACATGTCCAAGTACTATTTGAACACTTTATTCATCAAGTCCATGAAGCCTTCTGGGACAATCATGAGACCAAAGTACATAACTACAAACTCGAAGTGATTATACCGAGTTCTAAAGGCTGTTTTTGGGATGTCACATTTTCTGACTCTGAGCTGTGATAGCCAGATCTGAGGTCTATCTTAGAGAAGTAACTGGCACCCTGAAGTTGGTCGAATAAGTCACCAATTTTGGGAAGTAGATATTTGTTTTTGATTGTAACTTTATTCAACTGATAGTGGTCGATACACATTCTAAGAGAACCATCTTTATTACGTATGAATAGGATTGGTGCGCCCCACAGAGAGACATTGGGCCTGATGAATCCCTTATCTAGGAAATATTTCAACTGTTCTTTCAACTCTTTGAGTTCGGCTGGAGCCATTTTGTATGGCGGAATAAAGATAGGTTGAGTATCTAGAAGAAGGTCTATTCTGAAGTCAATTTTATTTTCGAGAGAATCACCAAGAAGATCTTCTGGGAACACGTCTGTAAATTCCCTCACTACTGAAATTGACTCAATATTTGGGGTCTCAGAATTAAAGTCTTTGACTCGAACAAGATGATAAATACACCCCTTAGATATCATTTTCCTTGCCCTAAGGTACGAAACAAGCTGGCCCCTACGAGTTGTAGTACTACCCCTCCATTCAAGGACTGGTTCATTTAGAAATTGAAAATGAACTGCTCTATTCCTATAATCAACTAAAGCATAACATGAATGAAGACAATCCATGCCGAGAATGACGTCAAAATCCATCATCTCTAACTCCATAAGATCCACTGAAGTAACTTTCTGAGACACTGTAATCAGACAGTTCCTGTATATCTGTCGGGCTACAATAGAGACACCTACTGGGGTAGACACTGAAAAGGGCTCAACTAAGATTTAGGACTGACTCCAAAGTTAACGGCTATATAAGGGATTACAAAAGAAAGAGAAGCTCCAGGATCTAATAAAGTATAAATATGTAAATGAAAGACCTGTAACGTACCAGTAGCCACATTAAGAGAATTTTCCTAATCCTATCAGGAATGAAGGGCATACAATCTATTTGGATGTTGACCACTGGTAGCACTAGAAGCGGCACCCTGCTAAGTCGGGCAACTGACTGGAACTGGGGATGACTGGACTGACCCTGCGACCATTCTTTGGAAAATCCCTGACTCTGTGGCCTATCTTGCCACACATAAAACATACATCACTACCGGCTCTACAAACATCCTGATGGTTTCTACCACATTTCTGGCAAAGAGGATTCATACGAGCACTATTGACACTGCCTTGGGACTTAGAGCCTGGTGCTCTATCCCTACTGTCATTTCTGAATTTAGGTACTGGGGCACTGGATAAAGATGGAGCTGGGAATGAAGATTTCTAATGGAACTGAGGATGGTTACCACCTTCTGACCTTGGCTGATTGAAACTAAAGCTTCCCGTTCTAGCTTTTTTATTCCCTCCCTCTCTCTCTCTTTAGACTTCTGCTCGTCGATCTATTGAGCATGGACCATCAACCTAGACAAGTCCATCTCCTTAATCAACATTATAGTCCTACACTGTCAGATACACCAGATACATACTTGCTCATCTTAGACCTGCTATCAGCTACCATATGAGGAGCATACCTAGCTAACTGAGTAAAATTAAGGGAATACTCTTTCACACTCATGTTTTCTTGCCTTAAGTTAATAAACTCTAACACCTTGGTTTCCCTCAGCTCTAACGGGGAAAAATCTATCTAAGAAAGCAGTAACAAACTTTTCCCATTCTATAGGCCCTGTATCGGTGCCTCTATTTACTTTCCACTACTTAAACTAGGTTGGGCTACATCCTACAACTGATAGGCAGCTAACTCAGTACTCTCACTAGAGTCACCCCCATAATATCTATTACCTTCTGGACCATGTCTAAGAATTCTTGCAGATTCTCTTCAAATTTGAATTCCGAAAATAGAAGAAGATTCATTCGGGTAAAGTCCTGAATCCTAGCTGCGACAGTATTGGCCACTAGGTTGGTCGAAACGGCTACTGGCTGAGCATTTTGAGCTGCCACAGAATGGGCTAGGGTGGTGAATGCTGCTCTGAATTCTACATGAGAAATGTTCTCATTCAGGGGATCTTCCTGAACGGGTTGAGGTGTTGGCTGTTCTACATTTCTTCTTTCGTTTGTCTTTAGGCATGTTTTGTAAACGGAATGGAGAATTGATTAGACAGAGAGTTTAACATGATCTCATGCTCAGTTATACAACATGAACACTAAAAGAAGGGAAACTTTTCATAAAATGCCTCGTAGTCTCTTGTCCATAAGTGTGGCGCGCTTCACACCCATGCACAAGACTCTACTTGACGTGACTTTCAGACTTCCTAGGACACTTTAAAACCTTAGTCTCTGATACCAAGTTTGTAAAGCCCTGAGAGTACACCCTAGGCGCCACACGGTGCTTACAGTCTCGAGGGACCACAAGCTAACCCATCAGCTGGTACCTGTTGTGAACATTGAGTAAAACTGATAACAAAGATCATATGCGGAATTTAACTGAGGAATCCCATAAGGTTTAAGTAATAAATCTGATAAAATCTTTTAAAAAAACTGATAATACTGATATAACATCAGACATTGATAACTAAAATTTGAGAACTGACTAACTGTCTGAAATATCTGAAAGCCTCTAAACTGACTGAATGAGAGTTGATGGGACAGGCCCCAACTAACTTAAACTAGCTACTAAACTGAAACTGGTAAAGTAATTTGAGTTAAATAAATCATGTCCTCAAAATATGAGGACTCACCACTACTACGGCTGATAATCTGGGAAGTCTATGCATGATCTGAGAACTGAGCGTTCGAACCTATAATATGATACATCATAGCGCAAGAAAAGAGTATGCGATCAGTACTTTGAATGTATTGGTATGCTAAATGGGTAGGATGATATGCATGGTTTCATGTGCATGAATAATAACTGACTGAATAAATAGATATCATGAAATATTAAATAAAATGCATGAAATTTGTAAATACTGAAGATGCGTAAAATCTGTAAATATTGAAAATGCGTGACCAAGTATAAGCATGTTGTAAATATAATCTGTAAAATGAAATACTGAAATATGATAACTGAATAACTGATATCTGTATGTTTTGGTCATGCAACTGAAACTGAATTACTGAACTGATTACTGAACTAAGATTGTGTGAGCTATCATCTAGCCGACATGCCCCAATAAGCAATTTGGGGTCCAATATGTGATCCCAGTTGGAAGGGTATCAGTACCGTGCCACGAGTACTAACACTGTCTGTGTGGATCCACTAAAGTAATGTCCCGAAGAACTAAGGGTTACCCTCAACTGGCAGGTACCCGTAGGAGATCAACCCTTAACTGGCAGGTTAACATCTCAACCTACACTAGCTACGTAGTTCTGGAACACGGGGACTGCTACTAAAGGTCACACCCTCAACTGGCAGGTGAGCCCCCATCCCTAGGTTTGCTCGGTGCTAAATCCTACTCCCAACTGAACTGACTCGGAAGACTGAATTGTTCTAAGTTTAACTGATCATGATAACTGACTGAACTGATATTTCTCATAACATATTTTAAAACTATTCTGAAGATATTGAGACAAGGTAACAACTAAGTTTTTGGGTATTCATAACCCTCAGCACTCGATAGCAATAATAGTAAAATAATACTAAACTTGGAGGACCTAATATGAAGGCATTTAGCAATAATTCATTCTTGTAGGCATTTTATCAAACACTTGATATACATAGTGCAGGCTAAGCATGGGGTTGAATAACAATGACGATTTCATGGTAACATGATGTAGAATTTCAATTCATGAGAATTTATGGTTAAAAATCATAATAACTTGTAAAAGATCATAACTTTGAATTTAAAATTTAGATTCTTGGGTTCCATGGGTGAAAGGGACCCATGGATGAACATTTAACATACCGGGATAATGAATTGTGAGAATTGATGGTGAATTTTTTAGATTTGATCTTGAATTGTGAAGTCTAGGGTTTTTGTTCTTGAAAGAGGGCTATTATGATTTGAGTAATTTGTGAAATAATGAGCAATTGGTGCTCTTTTAAGACTTAAATCCCGTGTTTAGACTGACTGGGGTGAGGAAAAAAGGACTTAAATGTCCTTGAAATTAAAAACTTGGAACTGACAAGAAATACCGATTTCGACACCCGACGCGATGTGGTGCAATCGCGCGGGCCACTGGAAAAGGGATAATCCTCATTTTTTTCATCGGCGCGACACGGTGCTATCGCGTTGCGCCACTGAAAACGGATGATCCCGAACTGAAACTTTTGCACGACGCGATGGCAATCGTGGTGCCTCACTAGAAATTGAAAACTGCGAAAATGTCCCTTGAAGCGATGTGGCACTTATCGTGGTGACACATTAGAAAAGGACGAACGTGAAATTGGCCATCACTGCGACGTGGCCTTATCGCATTGGGCTACTGTTTTACACTAAAAGTGACATAACTTCTCACCCGAGTATCGAATTTGGGTGAAATTGGTATCGTTGGAAAGATAATTCAATTTACTACCATGGTGGGTCTTGACCTGGAAAATTCTGAGTATAGCAAAATATATGCTCATTTGAAGTTGATTAAAGCAACATTCTTCTAAAAAATTCAATCGGTAAGGGATGTTTTGATTCGTCTAATAGCTGGGAGTTATTTGAGGCCTTAAGTTACCTCAAAATCACTAATAAAACTACCAAAGAGATATAATATACTATGCATGAGCTTGAAACATGGTGCTAACATTGGTTTGGATTTTTGGGGTATTACATCCTACTTTTCTAGTAGGTTTATCCTTCAAATTATTGATGTATGAGTTTATGCATGTAACGTGTGTCACACCCCTATTTTTACCGCCCCAAGCCCGCTAAGGAGTTGGTTTTAGAGAAAAATGAATTTTTCCAAATAAAGTGACATTTTGAATAGGGATTATTTATTTTACAGAGTCATCACTTGGAATTGAGTTTGGGTGTTCCAAGTCACCTTATTGAATCGTTATTCAAAAGAAAATGACTCTTAATTTTTGGTCTGCGAATTAGAAATTCAGATAAGGAATTCTGTTGACCGAGGAGAAGGTGTTAGGCACCCCTCGAGTCTCGTGGTTCTAGCACTGTCGCTTTAATGACTTACGTCTGGCTTAAATTAATCTCTTAGATATATAATATTTGTTAGCCTAAAAGTGATTTCTGTCTTGTTTTTATTTATTGAGAATTAATTAAAAACTGTCTTGATGCGTGACTTACCGATAGTAGTACTTTTCGGCTTTACCACGGGTTTTGATATATTTCTTGCGCCTTTGAGGCATTTATGAGTTGTCCCTATTTTTCTAGTCTAAATAAGCACCTAATAGGTTTAAAATCTACCCAACCCAACTCAATCGGCTTCAAATGGTAGATTAATTTAATTATAACGAATGATCGGTAGCAGGGCTTTCCAACTTCATCATTAATTTTGACTTGTATATTAAATTCTTAGTTTTTTAAAGATCAAGAACGTGAATCATTCTTTTTCAAGTTCACTCCCTTACAAATGAGTTTTTTCTCTCTTTTATTTTGACAACTTGATAGGTCTTGAATAAATTCGTAATCTTTTCACACTAATTAAGCCTTAGAAAACTGTTTCGGCCCGTTATATAGACTCCCCCAAATCATCTTGAAATAATCAATTAGATATTCAATAACAAATACCATAAGCAATTTATGAAATAAAAAAGAATTCTCTAATTACATCTTTTCAATGTATTGTCTAATTACTTTAAACAAGACCTATGAGACTCATTTAAGAGATCATTATTAAAGAAATCACTAGTTAAAAAAAATTGAACATAGATCATGAAACATTGTTATTTGGATCAATTTGCATTCAAGAATTTCAGTTAAGATTATAAGTGCTTATTTAACATAATATAACTAGCTTTGATGGCAAACATGAAATTACAATAACTCAAAGACAAGGCCAACTTGCTCCTAATATCAACGAGTAAAATAAGTAAAGAAAAGAAATAAAAGAACTTAAAGTAACCCAAGTCAATTAAAAACCCAAACTGACGATTTTTTAATTTGAGACATTTGATTAGCGAGTATTTCGAATCAATTTTAAATCATAAGAAAATAATAGAACAATTTACATGGACTGAATAACGTATGACGCCATTTAAACACCTTTATTCATTCTTTAATTATAATAGTATGCTAACAACTTGCATGACAAAATTAACCGATTTTAGAACGCAAGAACACTATCACCAAAACCTCAAAATAGAGATCCGAACTCAACTTCCAACTCCTTTTTATATCTAATTTCAGAATGATATTACATATTTCTTTTGCGGGATGGCATTGTCAGTGAAAATAGAAGTGAATACCACAATGCAAAACAATTAACATGCTAAGTCTATTACAAAATCATGCAATTGCTCAGGAAGAATACGCACAGGAAATAAACTTTGCCATTTACATGCATTTTTAATAACTTAGCATTGTCTAACTAAAACTAACCCCATGCTTTTATTTATATTTTATCACTACTGTACAGATTTCAACTTCTTCCCTGGTCTGTTTGTATTACTTTTTTCTTTCGCCGAACTCTCAATCCATGTTTCAAGCTTTCATCGTCTAACTTTATAATAATGGAGGACTCAAGGAAACAAAACTAACAGAATGAGTGAACCAATTAGCAAATTGTTAAGTCCATTTTCAATAAACGAAAGCCAAAAGGAAAGAAATGAATTAAACCACCATTAACTAAAGATATTCAAGAGGAAAAGGAAATATCGAACCGATTATGGATTTGACCAAAATGAAAACTAAAAGAAAAGGAAAGAAAAACCAGAATCATCGTTGGAACACAAACATCACATGTTCATTTAACACATTATTATGCCACAATAGAAGATTTGAGGGTTACCTCTTTTGAAAATAATTCCTAACAACAAGAAGAATAAGCCTCGAATTTAAACCGTGAACAAAACTCAAAGTCTTTGGATGTGAGGAATTTTTGGTTGTTATTTTTCCTTTGTTGTCTGTCAATGTTCTCCAAGTTTATTTCTTCTTAGTTTTCTCCTGTGTTGTTCAATGTCCTCCTTCTCTCTAATGTGTTGTATATTATTTTTTTTTATATCCATGCATGTGTGTGTGTCGTGTGTTTATATAGGGAGTATGTTTGTGAATTAGGAGTTGAGGGAATAATGGGGGAGAATGCTGTTGGACGTGGAGAGTGGGAGATGGGGTAGCTTAGTGGGAATTGTGGGGTGTGGGAAGATTAGGTATTTAGGATAAGTATTTTTTTTTTAACTAATATTTTAAATAAAATAAAATGATAAAAATCTATTTAAAATTAATAAAAATATAAATAAATTAAACACTAGCCTTAGAAATATGATTAAGAAATATTAATATCACTATATTTTTTATTAAAAGTAAAAGGAAAAACAAATATAACTTTTTGTTTATTTTTTTATTTTTAATAAATAAATAAAAATATAAACTTATTAAAATGTGACTCTATTTTTTGTAGTTTTCAAAACTTTTAACAAACCTCAAAAAATAAGATAAATTTAAAATGCCTAAAAATAAAAAAAAAATTAATTGAACATTAAAATGGTATAAAAACATTAGGTTTGAGTCAAAAATTAAATGTTTACAACGTAAAAAATGATATAATCTACCCGAACATTGTATTCATTTAACATACAATACAATGCATACATTATGAAATAATACATAACAACCATCCAAACAAAATTGTTCTATCTATAAGAAAGGGACAAGAAAATAAAATTTTGTCAACTGTTTAGGGGAACCAAATCATAAACAGTGAAACTTGATACTCGCACTAATCTTGATTTATTTATTGAAGAAAAAATCCCCTTGCACAAATACACCATGATTGTTTCTTAAAAGATAAAATAGCAACGAAATAAAAAAAAGTTATCAATCTTGATCAAAAAAAGAAAAATCACCATCTACAATTGACTAACTGGAGGTGGTTCGGACCACTTATCAACATGCATTCTAGCTTTTTTAGCCTGCCGAAAAAAATAAAATGCACAACTATATTAATTCTTATTATTAAGATATTAACGGTTTCATATAATTTTGCATTTTCTTTGAAAAGATATTAATTAGTACCTCTTTTTCCCAATCACAACGATATGTTATAAAAATCAGTATTAGTGTTTGCAAAGCTGTCCCTCCAAAAATCATTCCTGCCCACATTCCCTGCAATTTACATTTATAACCACAGAGAAATTCTTGAGCAAATCATTTCTTGTGCTATCATAGTATCAGAGCAATCAATTGACTCATCGCGTGGATCACTATGCTCAACGATTTAAAAAGTAGTATAATACATTACACAATCAAATCACTTACAAGATAATTATTAATACATTTATATAGTAAACATTAATTTATTAATTTTTAGCTATTTGATAAAATGACAATCAGTAACTGCTAAGAAAGATAGAGATCAAACATACCTCAAGACCAGTGTGAAAAACCATACCCATAAGAATTCCAAGAGGGACTCCAACAAGGTAATAGCAACCTAAATTAATATAAGCAACTTTCGATTGCCATCCTGATCCAACTGCAACCCCTGTAACAAACAACACATCTTTCTATTAATATTTTTCTTTTTACCGACCTTCGATGTATATAAGTTAAATTCTTATAGATAATACTTAAAACCAAAAAAAAAAATAATGTGATTACCAGATAAAACAGGTTGAACACTGTTTAGAAGAATGGTAAAGGCAAGAAGGTAAGAGATCTTCTTTACAGCTTTTAGGACATCAAGGCTTGATGAGAAGATTAGAGCAAATTTATCTTGATATATCATTATTAGCACACAAAATACTAGCCCAATAATGATGGATTGTATCACTGATACAATCGTTGCGAATTTTGCTGCCTTTCCTCTTCCAGCACCAAGCTCATTCGCTACTCGCACTCTGAAAAAATAGTTTAGCAACTTTAGTATGATAAAACCAAAGTTGAGTGATCATTCAGGAATTTAATCTTCTAACTATAGCTCAAACAAGAAGAAATGTATTTGGGGCGGCTCTACCTAGTAAAGAAAAAGGCAACTGACTAAGGCCCCAAATTTAGGAACCTTATTTTTTTTAGCAATAATAGATTATAGATTTTTATATTAAAAAATTATTAAATATTATTTATCGCAAAAATAAGCTTCTTATATAAAAGTAAAGAATTATTAGAAGAATTTTGATGTATTTAAAGTATGTCTCAATAAAGATTAAATGCATTAATTATATTAACGAAAAAAATTATTAAAAGAATTGTCTATAATATTTATAACTTTGCATCTCAAAATTTAAAATATAGACTTTATTAAGAAAAATATTTTTTTAAAAAAAATTAAGGCTTCTGTTTTATTTTCGCCTTAGGCCACCAATGTGTTTGAGTCGCCCCTGAATGTATTTAACTATCAACTACTTAGGGCAAAATAATTCATCATTTTTATCATGATTATTTTAACTTTTCAAATCTACTTTGATATGTTTTACTTATGCTAAGAGTCTATCGGAACTCGTCTCTCTACCTTCACAAGATAAAGATAAGGTTTGTGTATACATCACCCTCCCCATACACTATTTGTAAAATTATACTGTATATGTTATTATTGTTGATAGCAAAATAGTTGTCACTTAATTAACTATTTAACATACAAGAAAATTTATGTTTTAGATTAGGTGTTCACTCTTTAAACCTTTGTAACTAGTCAATTCTATATAAGTTGCATTCTAATAAACAATGCGGAACTAATCACTTATCACAATTAGCTAAGGTCAATCAAAGTAGTACAAATAGATGATATACAGCTGCGATGAATGTGACATGTAGAGAAAAATTATACTTAGTCTGAATTTTGGGGAATTTAATTTTGTAGCATTTTCCAAATATATTATTAATTCTATGTTCTTTTTACGAGAGCTGGCTCATTTTTATACATAAGAAAAATTCAAATATTTACTTTCTTCTATTCATTTTATAGGGGGTTATAAAAAATCATTTCCTCTTATATGTATACTGTTGCCTTTAAGTTCGACTTTGTCTTCAGTGTGCACATAATTAAGTAATTTAATTCTGAATCTGAGTAGTAGGTAGACCTCTAAAAGTAAGCTATCATTTATTTTAGCCACTGGAATTTAAGCAGACACAAAGATACCTACAGAATTATACACCTAACATACTCGTCTGTACCTTATTACAGGCTCGATAGTATATTTAATTACCTTATGTGAAGAAAATATAAATTCATAGTGGAATAAATTAAACCATCTGGTAAGTACAACAGATGACAAAGAATATCATTTCCCCCTCCTTTTTGGTTTATATATAGATAGAATTAAAGTATGAGGATATGAATCATCGGATTAATTATCAGTTCAAATTCTATTAATCAATTATTAAGGTTTGTGACTTTGTTCCTTCGAAAACATTCGATAAAATTAAAACGATACAAAAACATAATTCAAAAACACTTATTAAGGTTGAAAAGCAAACCAAACGACTGAAAAAAATTCGTCTAGTCGATATTTTTTATATTTTGTATGTAATATTCCACAAACCAAATGACATAAAGAAACGACAACATATATCATTTTCTTAATTATTGTTTTTTTATCTGTTAAGTGTCAATTGTCATGCATCACAACACGTAATTAATGACTACTTCAGTGTAGATTAGCACTACAAATAGTGATGTTAGGTTTCGAAACTTAAATAGGAAATTAGTAAATCATTTTTTCAGGTTCGAAAGAGCTTTCTATTGCTTTTTTCAAACAAAAATAAAATAAAGTTGATGGTATCTGGATTAATATGTATATACTTAATTAATTTCATAAAATATCTGTTATATTTCACCATGACATATATCAAAATAATTTATTCATCAAAACTTGAAAAACTAGATAAAATAATCACTTAAATTTTTATCTCTACTAAAAAAGTTTTGAAATTAATAATTCATACCCTTAAGTGCACTTGCTATTGTTTCTTTACCCATTTAAAATTGATGGTATCCGGATTAATATGTATATACTCAATTAATTTCAAAAATATCTGCTATGTGTCACCATTACATATATCAAGTAATTTATTCATCAAAAAGTAGATAAAATAATCACTTAAATTTTTACCTCTACTAAAAATATTTTTAAATTCATAATTCATACCCTTAGCCTTAGGTGCACTTGCTATTGTTTCTTTACCTATTTAAAAACCAACACCATGCTCCATTTATTTGGACTTGCTATTCTATAGGTTTATGATCTTTGGGAAGAGAATTTCATTTGTTAATTTCATTATTTCTTCTGGTAAAGATGAACATTCTTACTTTTATGAAGAAATGATATATATTATGACTAAATTTTCCACCCGTATTTGGGTGTCGACGTTATAGCCTCAGACTCTATTAAAGGTATAATGTTTCTTAATATAATTTTTTTCATCCTCAAAATTCAAATACAAGATCTCTATTTTCTATTGAAGTTAGAGGAATTCTATCAATCTCGTAACAATCCTTGGTAATAAAAACATGTTTGTAACGTAAATCGATTCTTCCCTTATGTTTACCATATTCTAAATTGAACATACTCTTTACATATTTCATTTCGCTTTTATATTCATTTTCAAGAGTACCATCTTTAAACATATGACTAATCTGCCCAAAGATAATAGAACAATTAAAATGAAAGCGAGACTATATATAAAAGAAAAAGAAAAATATTAGTTACCCGGTGGCAGCGAAGAAAGCAAGTGGTATCATCATCTCCCAACCATTTATATTCATGCTGCAATAAATTCACCCAGAAATACAATAGGAAATTAAAAAGAAAATAAAGGAAAAATATAAGATCGAAAGTATATTGCACATTGAATTAGATTGCTAAGTTTACTACTTTTTGTACGCTCAATAAATTTATTACATATTCACTTGATTGTTAGGTTTAGCTACTTTTAGTACGCACAATAAATTACATATGCTTTAAGAACAAAGCATGACTAAAGAAAAAATCAATGCAAGTAGAATTTAGAATTTAAGTTTTATAAGTTTAATATTTAAGTATAGAGTCTATTATATTTAAGAGTTATGAATTTATATTTATTATTTATTTCAGCTTTAATGAATTTTTTCATATAAAATGTGTCATATTTAAGATATTGAATTTAGATGGACCGATAACAGTAACATACATCCACCCCTTCACTAGTAATTTCATTCACATGCGAGACGACGAATGACTTACCAAATGGACAACGCATCAAGAGCTAGAGTTGCATTCTCCAGATAACCAGTCATCAACATCAATATCCTATAATACCAGTTCTCCAAGCTACAAGAAGTTCAAAATTAAATAGTAAACAGAATAATTATATCCTACGTCATCTGGGGATAAGATTTAAATAAATTAAACAAAATTCCTCAACCAAGTAAAATACTTAAATAGATAATAGATGATTGAGACAATATTTTAACATGATTAAATGGTTATTCTAGAGTATAAACAGTATTCCCTCCCTTATCAACTTGGCACACCTTTAAAAAAAAATTTATTGACTTGGCACAACTTTAAAAAAATATTTATTAGAAGCTTAGTTTATTGAATAAGCCTCATTAATTATACTTTGAAATTATAAATTTGAATATACCATTTTATATAGTCACTTAATGATATAATAGTATTGAAAGAACATTGTAAAATTCTCTTAATTTAATAAATGAGACAATTAAATTAAAACATATAATTTTAATAAAAGAATCAATTATTTTAAAATGAAAGGAGTGTATTTATCAAAACATATTTCCAGGACATAATCAATGATATAAACATGAATGCAGAGTACCTTTCAAGGACATAATACATGAACTAATAGAATGAGGAGAAGGTTTTTAGAAAAATAGAAATTAGTGACAAATAAAATCTACGCAAATTCATGTTAATCTAGTTATGCAGTAAATTATTAGAAAATTCGTTAGCTATGAGCTATTTAGCGAGAAATCGTACAACAACGTATTCAGTATATTTTCACCAGATGGGGTCTATGCAGTCCATATCAAGGTGAGATAGAGAAACTGTTTCTGACAGATAGATCCCGACTTAACATAAAAAAAAAAAAAGCTATGTAAAGAGAGGATTACTAAAATTATGTTTACCAAAGCATAACCCCAGCAGCCGCAGAGAGTCGAAAAAATTCCCAAAGTCCAGAAAACGCTTGTGTAGAAAACCCACTCCACGTTTCTGGACATCCACCACAAGCAGCATATACAAACAACCCAATAAACAACAACCACCACGATATATCCAATGCTACAGCAGCCCCAACAATCCCAAAATCCAGTTTATACACAAACAACCAACTGATCAACGTGTGTATCACCAACACCCCCAGCGAAACCCAGGCAATAACCACGGTTTTCAGCTGGCTCTGAAGGAACCTCTGTATAGGAAACTGAAATGCAAAGCTGAAATGTAGGGGAATAAACCATAATGACACTATCCCTGATAGCTCTGCAACGTCGTCTGGTTGACCCAATGCTTTTAGAATTGGGGTGGCAAATGTGTACATTGGAAGTAGAGCGAAACAACAGAGGATTAGAACGATCCATGATCTTTGCATGTATATTCCTAACATGTGGTGCTTTTTTGCTCCATATGCTTGCCCACATAACGTTTCTAATGCGCTTGCCATACCTAACTACATTTTTCATGTCAAAAATCATACGAAGAAAGTCAGTAACTTCAAATTGAATTTGATAAGAAAAATAATTATGTGAAATTTGTAAAATTGAAGTGGTTTTGCCACTTATGACTAATCTTTATAAGCGGCAGAGTCAGGAATTCGATGAAAAATGTAATACATGAAATTTGAGCTTATAATCTAAAACAACTTTTGAATAAGTTTTTGTCTTGTTACACCATGAGAATTAACAATTTTTAATACTACATTCGTTTCAATTTGTTTGATCTATTTTGACTTGATACGAAATTTTAAAAAGTAAAAAGAAAAACTAAATCTTATAATTTTAAATTAAAGAGGTAAAAAATGTACCAAAACGTTTAGTCTTTAACATATGATACGTAGGAAGTTGAAATTGAAAAATTTCTTTGCTAAAAAAGAAAGGATCATTCTTTTTAAACAGAGGAAAAAAAAAGTTGACCAAACAAATTGAAACGCATGGAGTACAGTTTTTTGACGGTGAAGATTCAATTAATCATCCCTATTTTTTGATGTGCAGAAAAGGAAAACTAATAATGATGTGAAATCTGAAAGAAGTTGGGCGATACATACAAGGAGGCCAAAATTGAGTCCAACAATGACGGTATTAGAAATGGAGATAGCAGCAAGTTCAACTTCACCAAGGTGACCAGCAAAACCTTGAGTTATAACATTCATGGTATACGTAGCTATGCGACTGAAAATGGCTGGACCAACGATGTGCCATAATTTTTTGGTTTCGATCCACACTCTTGTTTTCAAATCCTTATCATCGTCGTCCGGCAACCAGTTGGCAGAGGCCGTCTCTGCCAACAATAATGGTTGCCAGTTTTCGTCGTTAAGGTTGCTCATTTTTAGAGCACGAGAAAGAGATAGGTGGTACCAAAAGGACTAGGCGTGGAGGAATTTTATAGATGAATGAGAAGGGAAATACTACAAAGTGCAACTAGTTACGTAATTTAGACACGTTAAAGCCAGCTATGTGCTTACGATAAGTTGTCCATCTCCAAGTGTTACTGGTTGGAGTACTTCAATTGCAATTTTATCACCATATATCTTTTTTGTGGTCATAAGGTGTGTATGGTAAGAAGGTAAAAAAATTTCATAAAAGTAAATAAGTTTTTACTTTTTTGTGTGATAACTAAGTAAGAGATATTATTTCAAAGTTTTTAATACATAGTTAAGATCATAAATATCGTACAGGTGGATGAGGGATACTTGGAAGCGCGAGTGGGGAATTTGAATTTGAATTTTACTTTTTTTAAGGAAGATTTAAAATATCATCATAATCTCTTTCATTTGGTAATTTTGTCTTAATTTTGTCCTCATGTTTGAATTTTACTTTTTTCTTGAAGTTATATTTAACTATTTTTTGTCATTGAAGAAAAATATTGGACATTCAATTAACTAAAGATCTCATTTTCACAACAATAACAGAAAAGTATCTGAAATGTAGATTATTGTCGTTGAGAAAGTTTTGATTAGACGAAGATTTATTCTCTCAAAATCATTAAAATATTTTTTTATATTAGTGTTAAAATAAGCAGGTCAATTAATTAAACTCGTATCATCATTCTTTTATATGATATATATTTTTTTAATTGTTTGATTTACACTACTAAAAAAAAAGAGAGAAAACCGACCACAAAAACTGACCATAAGTGGTCGGGTTTCCTCAATTCGGACCACAAAACTGTAGTCGGTAAATTAGTGGTAGCTTTTTAAAAATCGACCACTTGTCGTCGGTTTTTTTACAAAAATATATATTTTTTAAAAATTTATTATTATTTTATTAAAATTAAAAAAAAAATTAAAAAAAAAATCAAAATAAACCGATAGTGGTCGATTTTTTATTAAAATTAATTAATTAATTTTATAAAAATCGACCACAAGTGGTCGGTTTTCTTTAAATTAATTAATTAATTTTATCAAAACCGACCACTTGTGGTCGTTTTTTTTTAAATTAATAAATTAATTTTATTAAAACCGACCACTTGTGGTCGATTTTCTGCAAAAAAAAATTATAAAATCAACCACTTGTGGTCGATTTTTCTGAATTTTTTTTTTAAAAATAAAAATAAACAAATGGCCCAACATGCAATACAACAACAACAACAAAAAACCAAATGTAAAAACTACAACACATTCAAAATGTACAATAAAAGTGTAAAAGTGTAAAAACTACAACAATACATACAAAAGTGTACAAACTACAACAAAATCTATAAATCCAAAGTACAACACATACAAAAGTCAAAAGCTAAAACTCATCTTCATCGAATTCGTCCTTATTCGTCCTCGTCTTTCGCATTCTCATATGTGCTGATATCATCCAGAGGGCGTAGACCTTTTGCATCCCGAACTGCATCACCAGGATACGAAGGAATAATCCCTGCAGTCTGAATGAAAGAGTTGAACTTCTCCTGCAGCATCCTGATTTGTAATGATGTTTCCTCCTCATTCTTCTGCGCTCTCTCTCTGTGTTCAGCAAGCTCTTCAATGAGTTTAGAAATCATATTTTCTAGTCTTTCAATGGTTTCTCTATCAACTGAAGAGTTAGAGTATGTAAGGCCGAACGAACACCTAATATTCTCGCCAAAAATTTTTTTATGGTATCCGTAGTAATGGCCTCTAACTGCAGGACCCACAACTTTATCCCATAACTCCTCATCTACATGCTGGGGTAGTGGGTCACCCTGACTTTCAGGAAACTGAGTACTACGATACTCACTAACGAACTGCATAGATTTGTCCTATATTCAAAGTAAAGTTAAAATTAAAAGTCAAAAAATATTAAAGTACTTATACATGAATAATATCAACTTTGAGAAAAAGATTCATAAATTCAAAATTTGATTCTTACATGGGTAGCTTTTGCATGAGGTTCAACCCAGACATCTTCATCAGTCTGGTTCTTTTTCTTTTCCAGATGAGTCTCCTTGAATAGCTCACCCTGTGGTATGCTTCTACTCTTTTCTTTTTCCTGCATATGAAAAAATTATCAATGTTCAAATAATTAAAAATGTAAATAGAAACAAACAATTAAAACAGTAAAAGTTATATACCAATTTTTCTTCCACAGCAATTATACTTTTGACACCCGCAGTATGTAAGGAGCCACCCCTGGATGATGCCCAGGCTTTCTTTCCTTTTGTCCCTCAGTAATTGGTATTCTTCACTATTCTAATAGCAAATATACTGTTGTCATAAGGGTTTACTAATCCAGTCAGATCGTACCAAGTTGGTTCGGTCATAATTCAATAGACCGTTAAATCTGGATCTACATCTTCTGAAAAGTTCCTCTTTATAAGACATGCATTCGTATCATCCCACCAGTAAAATTTCTACAACAAAAATAAAAATATAATATTCAATCTTTTGTTCTAACAAAGTGTTAAGTAGTCGACAAGTTAAATCCTTACATTAAATTCTTGAAACATTCTTTCCCTGTCAATTTCTGGAATCTTTTGCCAACTGGTCTAGTAGCCGTTGAAGTTCTGAAAAATAAATTTTCTCGCAGTTTGTCCAACTCCAACATCCGCTCTAAACCTACAACATAAGATCAAACAGTAATTTCATAGAGCATAATAATATAGTAGTGAAAAAATGAATAATGTTATTATATTTAGAAATCTTACCCGGTCGCATATGGAGTAAGATAACGCCTCCCAAAATCATCTATGTTGCCTGACTGTGAAGTAAGTGATGGTGGATGCACTGGCGTGGGCGGACCTGAAGCACCAGATAGAGTGCCTCCAAGCTGAAAATCCGACAACCCAATAGATCTTGCAGAACCACTGTGCAAAGCTGCGTGACTGCTATAGGAGGGTACTGACGATGGTAGTACTCTAGATGGGCCAGCGGTCGTCCGATAGTACTGCGATGGCGGTGGCACGGTGGTAGGAGCAGAATGAGTTGGTGTAGACCCCTGAAGTGGCCCCACATGCGTAGGAGTAGGAATCGAATGATGAAACAACCTAGAATATGAGGGTCGTGCTGTCGCATCAGCAAACCGGGATATATGAATACCTGTCGGTCATCTATATGGCGGATGTTGTTTTTTCTTTTTTGTTTTCATAAGAATAATTTTTTCCTTACCTTTGTTACCTCTGTCTGACATCTAAATTATGTAAAGTTAACAAGTAGTTAGTTCCTACAAAATGAATATATAAGAAAACATTACAAGTAGTAACATTAAAGTGAATAGTAACATTATTACAATCTTTTAACACAGAGATAAGCGATCACCGAAAAAGAAAGCAAAGCAATTCTTTTACCGAATTCGGAATCTGTCAAATAGTAACATTATTACAAAGAATAATCTTTCGCTTAAATAATTACAATAATTTAGTAAAGGAATAAGAATAAGATTAATGAGTAAAATGGAGAAATAAATGTCAAGACTAACCAAAATTTATGTAATTCGAACTTAAATTCGTAAACTTTAGCTAAAATCTAACTCAATAAAATGAAATCTTAAACCCTAGAATTCAATTTACACAAAAATCAAACAATCAAAGAGGCAACTGATGAAATTAACCTCAATAGAAAGGTAGCTTAGCTAATTAAACTTCAAATTCAAAACAACATTAGCTAAAATCTAACAAATTACACAAAATTTCAAAATTAGCTAAAAAAAATCTAATTAATAAACCAAAAATCTAACTAATTCACAAGTTGAATTCGCCGGAGAAGATGGCCGAGCTCCGTCGCCGTCGCCGGATCCGTTCAAGTGTGTGTGTTTAACGTTAAAGTGTGAGATTGGAGGGTTTTGGAGTAGTTATTGTTGTTTTGGATGGGATTTGGATTTATTTTTGGCATGTTTTGTGTTTTAATATGTAGTATGGGTCTGGTCGGGTTTAAGAATTATAGACTTTTTTTTAATTATTACGAAAACCGACCACAGGTGGTCGGTTTTCAAAAATAATTCAAGAAAACTGACCACATGTGGTCGATTTTCTGGAAATGTTTTTGAAAATTGACCACAATGTGGTCGGTTTTCGTAATAATTAAAAAAAAATTGAAATTAAAGTTTACTAAATTACAATTAATAAATTAATAAATTACAAAAATAAGTTAATAAATTAAAATTAATTTTTAACAAATTAAAATGTTAATAAATTCTATAATATTTATAACAACATCCAATTAATTTAATACAATCCGTATATTTATAAATCAGATAAGTAGTTATTTTATCATCACATTAAAACGAGTAGTATATTTCCTCAATCCTATAATAATATCAATGAATTTTACAAATTACGATAAATTTTTAGCTAATTAGCTTTTAAATACGATAGTGTATGTGTGTGTATATATATATCATAATACTAGTCTTACGTTATTACAACTTCAACAACATATGCGGGTCTACATTGACCCAAAATAGTATATCTATTTCCTCAATAGTATGATATATATCAACTTATCATTCAAACTATTTTGATATATAGATTCAGTTATTTAGCTTTCGATTACTATATACATCACTATACGAGATATACGTAAATATACATATATTCAATTGTCTATCAGCTTTCAAATACGTACTATAAACATCATATGTATTTTACATATACTCAGATGAATTATCGATTAGATTAGATTATGTCATTAATATACCTTCACTATATAATATGTATATACTATATATATACCTATACATACACACACATATGCACACTATCGACTATATCAAGTTCTAAATACGTACTATATATATCACATACGTACACGAGTATATTATCCAATAATATAATGCGACATGTTTCATATACATACTCTGATGAGTGATCGATTAATTATGTTTAATTAGCTTAATTATATTCTATACTAGGTTTTGACTACATCGTTCATCAATCGATCACTACATGATATTTATATATATGAACTCTTGAATGTGTACTATATGTATCACATCCACAAGTATATTACCATATAATAAAACACGTTCATTATATTCTAATGAATTATCGGTTATATATTACATTATTATGACTACAATAGTAACATAATATCATTATCACAACGGAATGATGTATATATACACAGATTCATTATACAAAAATTATGCATGTTTAACATCATTTAACATATATACAAAGGAAAATATTAATTTTATATATTGAAACATAAGTAAAAGATAAAGATTATGTTTAACGTAATTTTTTTTATTTTATTTGATATATTTTTTTGTGTAATTTTTTCACAAAATTTAAGACTGATTGATTTTTATTATTATTATATTGAATATCGACTACGTGTTATCAGTGTAATTTAAAAAAATTATATATATATATATTAGATTATATATATAATTATTTTTTAATGAAAATAATATATATATTTGATTACATATATATAATTATTAGTTTCTAAAAATTATTTACTTTTTATTTTTTTTAGTTAAAAAACTGACCAAGTTTTTTAAAACTATTTTCCTTTTATTTTAATTAAAAAACCGACCACAATTGGTCGGTTTTTAAAAATTATTTTATTTTTATTTTAATTAAAATCCGACCACAAGTGGTCGGTTATTTTAAAAAAATAATTAAAAAAGAATTTTTAAAAACCGTCCACTTGTGGTCAGTTTTTTAAATTATTTTTTAATTATTTTTTAAAATAAAACCGACCACAAGTGGTCGGTTTTGTTATTTTTTTTTAAATTTTTATTTGTAAAAATAAAAATAATTAATATGAAAATTATTGAAATGATTATTTTGATATTTTAAAATAAAAAAGCGACCATATGTGATGGCTTTTTAAAAAAAAAAAAAAAAAACGATCACATGTGGTCGATTTTTTTAGTAGTGTTATTTTGGCATGTAAAGTTATATTTACTAAATATGAATATTTGCACATAATCTAATACAGAACTACTCTACCACCAACACATGTGCTAAACAAACCCCTGCTTCTAGTGCCTTAGTAAAGCCAACTAGTAGCCCTCTTGGCCATCCAACTAGCTGCTATCTTAAGGAGGGATACAAAATCTTGATAAGTATCTTGAAAAAATTGAAGGAAAGGTGTCTTTTAAGTCTTGAAAGAAGGATTGGTGACATTGACCAACTTAAAGGGTCAAACATCATTTGAAAACTTGATTAAGTTATTGTGGAGTTGATTAATATTTTCAAAACTTTATAATCTTTTCAAAAATACAAATCAACCCAACCCACACCCCTCTTCAATTCAAATCAACCAGTCTCTCTCATCTCTCTCTCTCGACAGCTTCTCTCAACTCTCTCCCAACCAATAGTTCTGCAAAATTCTCCTTTCAATCTCCGATAAAAAATAGTCGGGCGAGTTCCCTTTAGACTTTCAACCGTCAATCAACGTGAAGACTTCTCCAGCGAAAACAACTTCGAGTTCTTTGTCCTCTCATTTTTTTTTTCACAGGTAAAAATTTATTAAGAAATAGAGGAACTTGAGTCAACTACTCTTCTAGTATTGACATGTGGACTGAATAAAACCCTAATTTCTGGCATTTCTTCTTCTTGTTGTCGTACTATTGATTTGGATTTGTTGGTGATTTTTGTTCACAGTTGATGTTGTTAGTGTGTATGTATGATATGTTGGTGTTGTTGGGTTGATTTGTTGTTTGTCTTGGAAAAAATAGTGTTGAAACAGATAAAACATATTATGAAACAAATGAAGACATCTGATGCAACAGATTAAAATCTGATGCAACTATGAAAATCGATGCAACAGATGAACAATCTAACAAATCATTCATATGTTGCGACAGACGACTCTTATGTTTGGAAAAAATCTAAACAATATTGATCCAACAGATAACTCATTTTCCAACTGATGAGTGGTATGTTTCAACAGTTCAATGATCCATTTTTATTCTCTCCAATGGTTTACTTATCCGTTGCAACAGGTCAGTTATATGTTGCAATAGATGAAGTACCTGGTGCAACAGATCAGTGATCTGTTTTTATTATTTCCAATGGATTACTCATCCGTTGCAACATGTCATTTATATGTTGTAACAGATAACAAACCTGGTGCAACATATTAGTGATCTATTTTTATGGTCCTATTTGGAAGAAATCTAAACAATATTGATCCAACAGATAACTCATTTTCCAACAGACGAGTGATATATTTCAATAGTTCAGTGATCTATTTTTATTCTCTCCAAAGGTTTACTTATTGTTGCAAAAGGTCAGTTATATGTTGCAACAGATAAAATACCTGGTGCAACAGACCAGTGATCTGTTTTATTATTCCCAACGAATTACTCATCTGTTGCAACAGGTCATTTATATGTTGCAGCAGATAACAAACCTGGTGCAACATATTAGTGATGTATTTTTATGACAGATTGGTTATATGTTGCATTTGATAAAATACCTGGTGCAACAGATTAGTGATCTATTTTATGGTTTCCAACGGTTTACTCATCTGTTGCAACGGTTGGTTATATGTTGCATCAAATAACATACCTGGTGTAACAGATTAGTGATCTATTTTTATTGTTTCCAACAGTTTACTCATCTGTTAAATTCGGGTCGGACAGATTGGAGATCTATTTTTATTATTTTCAATGGTTTACTCATCCGTTGCAACAGGTCGATTATATATTGCAACAGAAAACATACCTGGTGCAACAGATGTGTTGTCTGTTGGAACTATTTTTTTTACCATTGTGCATGTTAGATTTACTGTTATCCTTTTTTATCAATGCATTAATCAATTATAATCTATTTTATGTTCCTGTTAATTTAAGATAATATGGCTCTAAAAATAAAAAGAATGAATCAAGTCCAAGTAAAGGAACAAGTGCAGCAGCTCGACTTCATCCACCACTCTATGAGCTTTCTTTATAACTGTTATCTCAATCAGGAGCAGAAGATAATGAATACGGGGAGGAGGAATGTCTCAAAAGAGGTGATCCAAATGGTAATAGCCCTTCCGCCGAAGAGTTGGTCAAAACCTTCAGCATTGATCATTATCCTGTGAGAATGAAGTGCGATGGTGCCACAGATTTAATGAGTGATTTTGTGGTTATGTCGACCATGGGAAAATCTTTCGACGCCTTCAGAAAAATACTTCGAGAATAAAAATTGGATGCTTATTTCAGGGAAAGCTGTTTTTGGGCAATATCTTGATTTATCGGAGGACAACAATGCTCGTTTTCAGATGAAAATGGTATACGATCTTCTCAAGTGTAGGTTTAAGTATCAAAACAAAGACAAGATAGATGAGGTATGGATAAATTACTGTGGCATGCCTATTTATTTTGGTTGGAAGAAGTTTTCCATAGTTATCGAACCAAAATATTTTACTCCTTCTCCTTCTCAAGCTATACCTACTCTGACCCAAAAGAAAGTACCTCACACACCCAAAAATGGCAAAGGCAAGTCGAGTGATCATGAGGACCTGGTGTCCATTGTTGGTCCAAGCTTCAAAAACAAAAATTTGATAGAAGCGTTGAAAGGTAAAGGACTCTCAAAAAAGCACAAGCAATCATTGTTCTTGGTTTGGTTTGTACATAATATTCTTTGGGCAAGAGACACTAACAACAACATAAGCCCCATTTTAATAAATCTCTCCGAGGATCTTGAGGTATTTAACAGCTATCCTTGGGATTATGAAAACTTCAAAATGACTGTCCAATATTTGTTGATTCCGTTGACGCCAAAGACAGTCAACTTATATGGCTTTTCATGGGCCTTCATGGTAAATATTTCTTTTATCATGATATGATTCATGATTTTATTATTCAATAATGCTTTGGATTTATTGGCGTTATGTTATAGGAGTGGGTATTTGAAGTCATTCCTTATTTGAGACAACAAGTGAACTATCAGAGTTTATAATCCATCAACTACTTCCAAAGAAGAAGGAAAAGTGAAGCTTGGTAGTTTGGGAGAATGGAAGAATTACCCGTTTGAAGGGTTCAACATCTCAGATAAGGCTCTAAAAAAACTAACGCAGTTGATCAACGACTATTCAGAATGGATTGATGATGGATTGTTAAAGCATCATGCTGGCAGATATATAAATCAATTTTAAAAGTTATTGGTTTATACGATTCTTGTTGTAAGAATGTGACATTAACACATATAAATCATCATGTAGAAAATAAAATGACGAACGCTACAAAGTGAATAAATCGAGTCTTGGTTTTGATATGTTCGACTTTGTTGTTGCACATCTCGGAATGAAGAATTGGTTTTATTTGATGTCACAGCCCCAAACTTGCTGGAATAATGAGGTTTAAATGACATACATATTACTATTAATTAATACTTTATTTAATTGCATCTGCGTATTAATTTTTTTATCACATAATCTGAAATATTTAATAATATACGCAGCACATTGATGTCATTTTTTACTACCTCTGAAAGAAGGCCAAGTTGCAAACACAAGAACAATACAGATACACGATGGACAATTATTTGTACAAAGTTTACATCAATAATACCTACGATAGGTATTGCCAACAACAGCCGAAAGTTTCCCTAAATGAGGAATTCTTAATCAACATCATCAAAGGTTTTAGCATTTCGGCTGGCTTACCTTGGCAGTTGGTCGACGAAGTGTACATCTCAATCAATTGTGGTGATGAATTCCATTGGATTTTTGCTATCGTCATTTTAAAAGAGAGGCGCATCCGAGTTTATGACTCGATGTCACGAAAGAGATGTTCTAGGCCTTCTTCTGAGATACAAAAGCTGGAAAAAATATTGCCTACTTACCTTGATATGAGTGGCTTTTTGGATCAAAAAGTTTGTACTGATTGGTCGACGATTGAAGCATACCGGGATAAAATGGGTAATCCAGTTGATGTACAATATGTTGAAGGAATTGCTCAACAAACTATTGGTAGCCTGTAAGTATAAGTGTCATGATTTAGTTTCATTTCATAAATTTCACAACGCTTGCATGAACTGCAAGATATGAATTATCTGCTTTTTTAAAATGCAGAATTGCGGTCCTTTTGTTACCGCTTACGCCGAGTATTTGAGCGATGGATTACAAGTACCAAATGATAGACTTGATGTCGGATTACTCCGTAAAAGATATGCTGCTCTTTTATGGGAATACGAAGAAGCGAAAGCTTAGTCCGTATGCAAGCGACCCTAAAGATCCACGACGACCAAACCCATATTTCGTAATACCGGATGAAGAACAACTTGTCCATATTGATTAGATCTTTATAGCTTGAGTTCGTCAATGTAAAAACCTATCCTCCTCGGTTTAACTTGTTGATTTATTTGTAGAGTAGATCATTGTGCCCGTATTAATTTTTTTACATTTCATTTATTTCATGTAATTTTCGAAGGCTTCGATTTATTTTATGCTATCTATGAATATAATTGAATCCTTAGTTTTGAACATGATAATTGAAATGGAATACTAGATTTAAATATCACAACAGATAATACATCTTCTGCAACAGACGACATATCTTATCAAACAGATTTAGACATATGTTGCAACATAAAATGCAACACGTAGGTCATCTACTAGAAATTATATAACAAATCTTCCTACTTTTTTTATTTGCTCCAATAGATTACCGATCAGTTTTAACAGATAGATTATATGTTGTAACAGTTTGTATATCTGTTGCGATAGACAGACTGAGAACATCTGCATAATGCAACAGATGACCAACTTATTCCAACTGATAGTCAATCTGTCACAATAGGTACTATATATGACACAACAGATATATAATCTGTTGCATTATAAAAATTTAACTTTTTCCAGAAAGAGAAATTATTGACGCTACATGTAAAGTGAGGTGGCTTGAAATAAAAAATTATTATCGTGTTCGTCTACATCTTTGTATATATTCTTCTTTATACACGGGCTCTAACTATTTAGTTAGGTCATCTGCTGGAAATTATACAACAGGTCTTCCTACTTTCTTGATTTATTATAATAGATTATCTATTAGTTGCAACAGATAGATTATGTGTCAAAATAGATATCTGTTGCGACAGACAGACCGAGAAACATCTATTAATGCAACAGACGACCAACCTACTCCAACAGATAATCAATCTATCACAACAGGTATTATATATGTTACAACAGATATACTATCTGTTGCATTATAAAAATTTAACTATCCACAGACCTAAAAATTATTGCCACTACATGTAAAGTGGGGGGTGAGAGGGACCACTGTAACGGTGGGAGGGACTGGTGTGGGGTGAGAGGGACCTGTGCAAGGGGTGTTTTCAAAAGTATTTATTTTTGGCTGAACATGCTCATAATCACGAATAACAACAGCAACAGGATAGCTGCCACCATCACAAATAACTCCACCAGCAACACCCTCAGAAGAAGCACCCGGATCTGTTGCAGTTTGAGGTTGGTCGTGAAGAGTTTTAACATTAGGCAGACCTTGCCTAACTGCTCTTCTTATGGATGTTTCTCCAGCCAATTTATTCTTTATTAACTTCATCGTTGGGTCTTCTTTTGTATCAACAAGACCCAAAGTAAGAAAGAAAGTCATCTCCAGCTCATCATCGGTAGGCACGATCCAAGGATGCACAACCTATAAAAAACACACGATACATTTAAATCATATAACAATAATTTACAGTCAGTTGGGTTACATGGATGTTAACACAGCTAACTTATGTAATAGATGATCTAGCTGCCGCAACAGCTGATCTGTATATCATAATAGATTAGCAATATGTTGGATCAGATTATACATTTATTGCATAATTTACATCAAATGGGTAATCCGTTGAGTTGGGTTCAGAGAACCAGAGCAAAAAATGGTTAATCTGTTGCGAAATATGGATCATCTGTCGCAACAGATTACCCATCTATTGCACCAGATGCAGTTGACGGGTAATCTGTTGCAACAGACGAACCACTGTCGCAATAGATAAAATATTTGTTTCAATATCTTTCTTTGAGGCAAATTATTTTAGTTGAAAGAAGACGTACTGCATCATCTGGATGGTTAAATAGATCAGTGTCCTGCTCCTTAATATTTTTTTTGCCTGCCTTTGCAGCCGCCAACCACCTAAGGATCCTTGTATGAGAAACCTCATCCGGGTAATCCTTGAACTGCTTTCGTAGGGGAGGAATGGATTCACATGCCCAAGCCTGATAAATGTAAACATGAAGCAAGCAAAAAAAAAGTCATAATAAGTATATAGTCATTATAAATTAATGGATGAGTAAAAATAGTGATCAATTTTACCATGAAAGCCCAGGGAAAGCCATATAATGTGATCATCCCTGTGGATAGCTTTGTCAATAAATATTTGACAATCAAGTAGTAGCTGTCATATCCCCAAGGATAGTCGTTGAATTTGTGAAAATCATTAGCAAGCTCCAAAAATCATCTTCCATGACTTTCCTGACGTCTCTTGCCAGTAAAATGGAATGGACAAACCAAACTAGGCATAATTTCTCCCTGCAGTGCTTTGGTATGTATTTATTCTAGAGATCTGCAATCAAATCCGCTGCTTTGTAGCTGCTACATCCAACAATGCCCAACAACCCATCTTTTTTACCTTATACTTGTTGGATCCTTTGTGAGGTGTTTCCTTGATGAGAGGTTCCTGTGGACAATCGCATCTCAAGCCCGTCACTATGGCAAACTCTTTCAATCCAAAACAAACCGGCATGCCACAGTAGTTGATCCAGACCTCATCCATCTTTTTTCTTTCCTCCTTCCCCGCATAATTGATCATGCGCTTGAGAAGGCCATATACCATGCTCATCGGGAAATAGAGAGTGCAGTCCTAAAACAGCTTGAGAAAGTATGCAAAGCGGCTCTTCTTAAAAAGTCCATCTATGTTTTCATTCTTCATAATGCTCCTAAGTTCTTCAAAAGGTTTCCCCAACTGAGATTTAAGTACAAGATCATTAAATACTACGTTAGGGCATCTATTCATAGGCATCGCAACTCAAAATGTATCGATACTAATGGTTTAGACAGAATCATGGTGGGATTTTGATATTATTTCACGCCCCATTGGTGAGGAGGAGTTATCACTTTCCTCGGCTTCATTTTTTCCTGACTGAGATTGTTCTGGAAGTTCCTCTGAATCTATCTGTACTTTAGCCTTTATTGTTTGGTGATCAGAAGTTGATCCACTTTCTCTACTTTCAATTTCTTTTCTTTTGGGAGACATCTTTTAACTACAAACAATAGAAAAATAAAAAATATATTGCATTTGATGTCTGCATAATTTTTTTCTTTTAAAAAGGTAAGAAAAATTTTGATAAATTATTCTATGCCATATTACAAAAAAAAACTCCAACAGATAAGCCATCAGTTGGAGCAGATGGAGAATTTATTTGAAGACCTATTTAATATATCGCAACAAATATCCCACCTATTACAATAGATGGACCACCAACAGCACAACCAATTCCACCATCAATGCCACCAAGAACACCACCAATGCCACCAAGACCACCACCGATGCCACCAAGACCAACACCAAGACGACCGATACCACCACCAAAAACATAACTACCGATACCAACAACAACATCCTCCAACAAACACCACAAACTTCATCCAAAAATACCACGACAGTCAATAAAATACTGTGACAAAACTAGAGTTTTTCGGGTGCTTCCTACTTTTTTAGCATCAAAACACAAAATTGTTAATCCATTCTCAAAGATAATACAACTAAAAGTCTTTTTTTTATCATTAACTAAAAAACCCTAAATTTTAGAATAAAAAAAAATTTACAACTCTTCTCGAACTCTATTACCTGCGAAGACAGAGAAAATAATGGATATAAGCAAAAATAAAGTCGAAAATAACAACTATGTGGTCGAAAATGGGAAGAAAATCAATCTGTTTTGAAGGGTTGAGAAATATGTTGAATAGTTGTTGTTTGTATTATTGAGAGAGAGAGAGAGGAGCGAGAACTTGAGATTCGAAATGATGAAAAGTTTTTCTCGCAAATGGATAATTTGTATGGGTTGATTTGTAATTTTGGAAAAGAATGAAAAGTTTTGAAATTGTTAATTTGGTCCAAATTGATCTTAATTATTTTTTAACATGTCAAAAGATATAGTTTTTAAAATATTAAGTTAATGAGAACTCATTTCAACTCAGAGTGATCGATCGATGACTCGGGTCGGGATGAACGCAATACCAACACCATGCAAATGCAACGACTTAATTGAAGTTGTTGTTGACCCTGTGAGCTCACTCATTCATCCCTAGTTCCACCTAAATCAATGTAGGTACTATTATTAATCTTAACATTAAGTTAATGAGAACTCATTTCAACTCAGAGTGATCGATCGATGACTCGGATCGGGATAAATACAATACCAACACCATGCAAATGCAACAACTCAATTGAAGTTGTTGTTGGCCCTATGAGCTCATTCATTCATTCATAGTTCCACCTAAATCAATTGCAATGAAATCTGTTGCAACAAATAACTTAGCTGTTGGGTATTTTCAAACAGATAATCTTATCTGTTGCAACAGATGACATATCTAATTTAATTATCAAATAGACATTTACATCTGTTGTGATAGATGACTGAGATGTTGTAAATTTTCACACAGATATTGATATCTGTTGTAACAGATGACATATCTGATTTGGTTATCAAATGGAAATTTGCATCTGTTGTCACAGATGACTGAGTTGTTGAGATTTTTCAAATAGATAGTTATATCTGTTGCAACAGACTACATATCTGTTTGAAAATCTTTTTTACTTTTAATTTAAAAGCAACCTTCTATCCGAGTAGATAAAGTAGTACTACTAAAGGCGGTAAAAAATATTTCTTGGATGACTCAAAAATCACATTGAGTAATTGTAAAACCCCATACTTAATAGGTGCATTAGCCATGGTTATATGTGTTGGAGTATATGTATTGATCCTAAGTTAGGTATATATGAGTATAAGTATAAGTATTGATTATTTTGAGATAGTTTCAAGTGTATAGTTTGATTATATGTGTATGGGAATCGACTTTATTTATACCGGAATTTGCTCGTCGATGGTTCCATACGAAGTTTATTGAATAAGCTTTCCAACAATATAAAGATTTCCAAAAACGGATAAGTTTTGGATATAATCGAGCACGTTCGAAACTATAAAACGGTGGCCGGGATATGTGAACAGTAAATGTGCAGGAAAATTTCCTGCACACAAACTACTGAGGCCTGCCAGTTTTTTGGGTCGACTTTGAACGATCATAACTCCCTCAATATAATGAACAGGGAGAGCTGCGACCTATTAAAAGAAATATCTTTGAGTATTCTTTCCAATTCAATTGGTTTCAGCCAAATCCAACATCTGAGTAAGGAGTTATACTCGTTTTACTTCAGCCTCTCAAAACAGTTTTTTAGGGTCAATTTCAAACGATCATACCTCCTTGTACAAGACTAACTGGGTGTCCTACTTTATATAAAATGAAAGACCTTTTAATTATCTATCCAACGATACCAATTTCACCCAAATCCGATATCGGAGCAAAGAGTTATAGCCGATTTACTTTAGCCTGTCAAAACAATCCACCATGGACAGATTCGGATTTACTTAAATTTTTAAGGGCAATATGGTCATTTTCCATCACCTCATGGACGAAAATTGGTCATTATATACATAAACTTAGCCTCACATCCATCATTCATCATCCAATTATTGAAAATAAGAAACCCTAGCCTAATTTCAACACCAATTATCTTGTGATTCAACCGTAGAAAATCCAAATTGATTCCGTAGTTGTGTTCACCGTCTCAAGGGCTTCGAGAAGCACCTCTTATTTGTGCCAACAGGACTTCGAAATCAAAAGGGCCATTTTATGGTAAGGATGTAAATTATGTTGGTGTTATTTATATGGATATGTATATATATGCATGTGAGCATAAGAAGTATGTTATTTGATTGTTGTTGAAAGATGGTTGGAAATGATGTTGGATTATTCTTGTGCATGGTTGGATTATGTTGAATTGTGAAGGGATTTGGTGTGATGATGTGGTATTGAAATAATGACTATATATATATATACACACATAAACCTATTGTTCAAGTTGGTTTTTGGAATGTATGCAAATATTGGTTGTATGGAATTATGGAAGAGAATTGTGGTGTTGGGTTGCTAATACTAGATGCCAAACATTTCATTGTAGATAAGTGATTTGTAAAGGCGGGAAGTTGTGTTGAATTGGTATCCGAATCTACAACGAGGTATGTAAAGCATACTCTAACAATGTTCTTTGGCATGAAAACACCAATGTTCCATCAAGTAAGATTCCGAGGTTGTCCAAAAATATGTATTGTTCTACATTACCAACGAAGTTGTTTCCATTCTATAAAGTGTCAAAATGTTTCATTGATATACCAAAAGGCTCCTATTTCATTGTTGTTATATTGATGATTCTGAAACACATTGTTGATGTACCAATGAGTCCTTATTACATCGTTATTGTATAGAAGGTCTATTACTTGATTCCTATTGATGTATGGTTGTTCCAAAGGTACTATATTGGCATGAACACTAATGTAATAATCTCAAAAGCTTTTGAACTAAGTTATTGGAAAGATATCTTATGTGTGTTACTTGATATACATGTGGGTGGTATCCCAGGGGCATAAGCCTAGCATGGGTTGATCCCTATTTATGTGTTTATGGGTGGTATCCCAGGGGCATAAGCCTAGAATGGGTCGATCCCAGTTGATATGTACTGGGACAGCCTAATGGTCATAGTACGATACAGTATTGATTATTGTTAGGTGGTTGGAGGTTCGGGAGGAGGAGGTAATGGCGATTGATAATTGTAAAGAATGAAATGAACGAATGTATACCGTTCCACAAATGTGTTTGAATTCAAGAACCCAATTCAGATTAATGATAATGTGCATGATCCTAAAAGTGTTTATGAAGTGTGGTTCAGTTCTATTATGATTTATTCACTTGTGTCTGATTTTCTTGATCCCCCATATCACATATGATCATTTACAGCTTTACATACTCAGTACATATTTCGTACTGATGTCCCTCACGGGGGACCTGCATTTCATGCTGCAGGCACAGGTGCTTCAGCTCACTCACAGCATAGATAGGAGCCAAGTCGTACAACTATTGTTGGTGAGCTCCAGTTTGCTTCGGAGATTTTCGAGTCGGTTCCTTATGTTTTGTTATTGTACAGGAGTCATGTGTGGGCGGGGGTTTGTCCCGACCCTAGTTATGTCATGTATATATCCTAGAGGCTTTGTAGACATAAGGAAGGGTAAAGTCATGGAAGTTTATATAGTGATATTATATTTGTATATGTGGTGGTCCCGACGGCCAAGTATTATATATATATATATTTGTGCGTGTTGTGCTGATACAGGAAATTAGACCCTTCTATATGTAACGAAGTGCTACCCAAATTTTTGGTGACATGTAAGTGAAAGTACAGGTATTTGAACGGGTTCTTCCGGGCCTTCTCGGCTTTGGGTGCTAGTCCGGCCCGATGGGATTTTGGGGCGTGACAAAAGTGGTATCAGAGAGGTTCGTCCTAGTGAGTCTACAAAGACGTGTCTATGTAGATTCTTGTTTATCGGTATGTTGTGCACCACATTTATAAACAGGAGGCTATGGACATTTAGGAATTGTTTCTTTTCTTCATGTCTTAGATCGTGCGATAGAGCTTATATTGTATATGAAGTCATAGTTGACCACTGAATCAGTTTATTTCTCTTATTATAGTAATGATGCCGGTTACCAGAAGCAAAAATATCAGTAAGCAAGTAGATGTGGCTGCCGGAGAGGGGACTAGTAAGTCACCCACTATACCAGCTAATCAAAGTGAGGCTCCAGCTGAGCATGCATCAAAAACTTCCCCCAGTCCGGAAGAAATAAGAGGGAAGAGAACTATATCCCCAGAGCTACCTATTAATGTTGTTGATCAAGATCTTAGAAATGCAGTGCAACTTTTGACTCGTATAGTTGCTGGGCAAGTCCAAGGGCAAGTTATTCCTGCCGTAGGTTCTAGCAGTACTAATAGGGCAGCTAGTCTTCGGACGCAAGATTTTCTTAAGATGGATCCGCCTACTTTTACCGGATCCGATCTTAATGAAGATCTGCAGGACTTTATTGATCAGATCCAAAGGGCCCTAGAGGTGATGCATGTATCGGGCAGAGAGACAGTGGAGTTAGCCGCGTATAGATTTAAAGGTGAGGCTATATATTGGTATGAAGACTGGAAACGGTCAAGGGGCATTGATGCACCCCCAGATACTTGGAAAGAGTTCAAAGAGGCATTTATTGATCATTATCTTCCATATGAGACTCATCAGGCCCGTGCGGATCAGTTCTTAAATCTTCGACAGGGTCATACAAGTGTGAGGGAGTATAGTCTTCGATTTAATTCCTTGTCCAGATATGCTCCTAATGTCATAGCTACTATGGATGATAGAGTTCATCGGTATGTGAATGGATTGGATCCGTATTTGGTTAGGGATTGTACTATTACTGCACTGAATAAAGACATGGATATAGCTAGGATCCAAGCATTTGCACAGAAAATGGAAGATCAGAGGCAAAGAAAAAGAACACAGGAATTTGAAAGCGGATCTTCTAAGAGGGCCAGATCTACAGGGCAGTTTATGGCGCCACAGAGAGGTTTTAGACCTCAATTTTCTGCTAGACCACCTAGGCCATTATTTTCTTATTCTGCAGCTAGTGCTCCACCACAGCATCAGGGGTTCAGAGGCAGTCAATTTGGGCAAAGAAGTGAGGTTCATAGTTCGCGATCTGTGGGTTATCATGGACAAGGGAATATGAGCCAATCGAGACCTCCTCGAGAGCCATGCAATAAATGTGGAAGGAATCATATGGGCGTATGTCGAATGGGAACAAATGTTTATTTTTGGTGCGGTATGACGGGGCATATGATGAGAGAATGCCCACGAAGGGGCGCATGTGGTGTAGCACGACCTTCGGGATCAGTTGTTGCATCATCGTCACCGCTTATTCTGGTAGGGGCGCACAACCTGCGGGTCACGCTAGAAATGAAAAAAGAGTCGCCAGTTCCAGCGGGACTCAGAATCACACTTATGCTTTAGTGGATCGACAGAATCTAGAGGCTTCCCCAGATGTGGTTACGGGTACGTTGTCCATATTTTCATTTGATTTATATGCTCTAATTGATCCCGGTTCTACATTATCTTATGTAACTCCTTTGGTTGCTGGAAAGTTCAAAAGAACCCCCGAATTGTTAGATAAGCCGTTGGAAGTGTCTACCCCGGTTGGGGAATCTATTATTGCTAGAAGAGTTTATAAAGATTGTGTAGTAACTGTGTGTGGTCGAGACACGATGGCCAATCTCAGGGAACTAGAAATGGTAGATTTTGATGTTATAATGGGTATGGATTGGTTGGCGTCTTGTTATGCCAAAATTGACTGTTCTACGAAAAAGATGTATTTACATTTTCCTAAAGAAGCAGTTATTGAATGGCAAGGTAAGATTGGCGCACCAAGAGGTAGATTTATTTCTTATTTCAAAGCGAGAAAAATGATTTCCAAGGGCTACATATGTCATTTAGTTAGAGTAAAGGATACGGAATCGGAATCACCAGATCTTCACACGGTACCAGTGGTAAATGAATTTCCTGATGTATTCCCTGAAGATCTTCCAGGTTTGCCTCCTGAACGAGAAGTAGAGTTTGGTATTGATGTAATACCAGACACCCAACCAATCTCCATTCCTCCGTATAGAATGGCCCTAGCAGAATTACAAAAATTGAAAGAGCAATTGAAAGATTTGCTAGAGAAGGGATTCATAAGGCCTGGTATGTCCCCCTGGGGAGCACCAGTGTTATTTGTGCGCAAAAAGGATGGCTCGTTGAGGATGTGTATTGATTATCGGCAATTAAATAAGGTGACTATTAAGAATAAATATCTTCTCCCAAGAATTGATGATTTATTTGATCAGTTACAGGGCGCCAAGTGCTTTTCTAAGATTGATTTGAGGTCAGGTTACCACCAAGTGAGGGTCAAAGAGAAGGATATACCCAAGACAGCTTTCCGAACACGGTATGGTCATTACGAGTTTCTAGTTATGTCATTTGGGCTAACAAATGCACCTGCAGCTTTTATGGATTTGATGAATAGGGTGTTTAAGCCATTCCTGGATGTATTTGTGATAGTTTTTATAGATGATATTCTAGTTTATTCTAGATCAGAAGAGGACCATGCCAATCACTTACGACAGGCATTGCAGACTCTTCGTGATTGTAAGATTTATGCAAAGTTCTCTAAATGTGAGTTTTGGTTAAAGTCGGTGGCATTTTTGGGTCATATTGTATCTAGTGAAGGGATAAAGGTTGATGCTCAAAAGATAGAAGTTGTGAAGAATTGGCCAAGGCCCACAACGCCTACGGAGATTCGTAGTTTTCTCAGGTTGGCCGGTTATTATAGAAGGTTTGTTAAAGACTTTTCTTCCATTTCATCACCCTTAACCAAGCTAACGTATAAAGCATCCAAGTTCCAATGGAATGATGCGTGTGAGGAGAGTTCCAAGAATTGAAGAATAAGTTGACTTCTACACCTGTGTTGGTACTTCCAGAAGGTACAAAAGGGTATACAATGTATTGTGATGCTTCAAGAATTGGTTTAGGATGTGTATTAATGCAGCATGGTAAGGTGATAGCATATCCCTCAAGGCAATTGAGGCCACATGAGAAAAATTACCCCACATATGATCTTGAGCTGGCAGCGGTTATCTTTGCTTTAAAAATATGGTGCCACTATTTATATGGGGTTCATGTTGATATATATACTGATCACAAGAGCTTACAATATATTTTTAGTTAAAAGGATATAAATCTGAGGCAGCGAAGGTGGATGGAACTATTAAAAGATTATGATGTTGATATTTTGTATCATCCAGGGAAAGCGAATATAATAGCTGATGCATTGAGTCGTAAGGCTATGATGGCACCTATAGAAAGTCAAGGGATGATTAAAGATCTTCATCAATTAGCTAGTCTAGGAGTTCGTCTTCTCGAAACTCCAAACGAGGAGCTTATTGTGCATAATGCCGCGGAATCCTCATTAGTAGCTGAGGTGAAAGAGAAGCAAAATGCAGATCCTATTTTATTACAGCTTAAGGAGAACGTTCAAAGTGATGCGACCATGGTATTTGAGCTTACGCGAGAAGGAGTACTTCAGTGCCAAAACCGATTGTGTGTGCCGGATGTAGACGGGCTAAGAAAGAAGATTATGACAAAGGCACATTTTTCAAGGTATTCCATTCATCCAGGATCAACTAAAATGTATCAAGATTTGAAGGATGTATATTGGTGGAATGACATGAAAATGAACATCGCAGAATTTGTAGCTGAATGTCTAAATTACCAACGAGTTAAAGTGGAACATCAAAAGCCCGGAGGCTATATGCAATGCATAGATCTTCCAATTTGGAAGTGGGACATGATCAACATGGATTTTGTTACAGGTTTGCCTCGTACAGCTCGAAAATTTGATTCTATATGGGTGATTGTGGATAGGCTTACTAAATCCGCACATTTCTTACCCGTTAAGACCCTTACACAGTTGAAGAATATTTGAAGTTGTATGTTAAAGAAATAGTTCGATTACATGGAGTGCCAACTTCTATTATATCGGATCGGGGAACTCAATTTACCGCAAACTTTTGGGAGTCTTTCCAACGGAGTTTGGGAACAAAAGTGAATCTGAGTACAGCTTTTCACCCTCAGACGGATGGACAGGCAGAGCGCACCATTCAAACACTTGAAGATATGCTACGAGCATGTGTTATAGATTTTAAAGGCAGCTGGGATGATCATTTACCTCTTATTGAGTTTGCCTACAATAATAGCTATCATTCAAGTATCAAAATGGCACCATATGAAGCTTTATATGGGAGGAAGTGTAGATCACCAATAGGATGGTTCGAAGCGGGTGAAACTCTTATGTTCGAACCGGATCTTGTGTATCAAGCCATAGAAAAAGTCAAGGTGATTCAGCAACGGTTGAAAATAGCTCAAAGTCGACACAAGTCATATGCAGATAGTAGAAGAAGAGAGCTAGAGTTTTCGTTAGGCGATTGGGTATTTTTGAAGGTATCGCCAATGAAAGGGGGGATAAGATTTGGCAAGAAAGGAAAGTTGAGTCCACGATATATAGGCCCGTATAAGATTATTCGAAGATGTGGGCAAGTTGCTTATGAATTAGGGCTACCCCAGGAACTCTCATCAGTGCATCCAGTATTTCATGTATCGATGCTTCGAAAGTGCATCGGAGATCCGTCCCTTATTACTTCTACTGAAGATGTGCAAGTAACAGAAGATCTTACCTATGAGGAGATGCCTATTGCTATATTAGATCGTCAAGTTAAGAAGATGAGAAATAAAGAAGTAGCATCGGTGAAAGTACTTTGGAGAAATCAACAAAGGGAAGAGATTACATGGGAAGCGGAGGAAGCAATGAAATCGAAATACCCTTATTTGTTCAAAGGTGAAAAGGAAGTGCAAGGAGTGGAACTGGGACACTAACAAGTAAGTTTTTACATATGCATAATATCTATATGATGACGTGAATATCAATTATGAATTCGAACTTGTTTCGGCTAAATAACTACATTTACATTCGAGGACGAATGTCCTTAAGGGGGAAGGATGTAACACCCCATACTTAATTACGTGCATTAGCCATGGTTATATGTGTTGGAGTATATATATTGATCCTAAGTTAGGTATATATGAGTTTAAGTATGAGTATTGATTATTTTGAGATGGTTTCAAGTGTATAGTTTGATTATATGTGTATGGGAATCGACTTTATTTATACCGGAATTTGCCCGTCGATGGTTTCATACGAAGTTTATTGAATAATATTTCCAACGATATAAAGATTTCCAAAAACTGATAAGTTTCGGATATAATCGAGCACGTTCGAAACTATAAAACGGTGGCCGAGATATGTGAACAGTAAATGTGCAGGAAAATTTCCTGCACACAAACTACTGAGGCCTACCAGTTTTTTGGGTCGATTTTGAACGATCATAACTCCCTCAATATAATGCACTGGGAGAGATGTGACCTATCACAAGAAAGATCTTTGAGTCTTCTTTAAAATTCAATTGGTTTCAGCCAAATCCAACATCTGAGTAAGGAGTTATACTCGTTTTACTTCAGCCTCTCAAAACAGTTTTTTAGGGTCAATTTCACATGATCATAACTCTTTGTACAGGACGAACTGGGTGTCCTAATTTATATGAAATGAAATATATTTTAATTATCTATCCAAAGATACCAATTTCACCCAAATCCGATATCGGAGCAAAGAGTTATAGCCGATTTACTTTAGCCTGTCAAAACAGTCCACCATGGACAGATTCGGATTTACTTAAATTTTTAAGGGCAATATGGTCATTTTTCATCACCTCATGGACGAAAATTGGTCATTATATACATAAACTTAGCCTCACATCCATCATTCATCATCCAATTATTGAAAATAAGAAACCCTAGCCTAATTTCAACACCAATTATCTTGTGATTCAACCGTAGAAAATCCAAATTGATTCCGTAGTTGTGTTCACCGTCTCAAGGGCTTCGAGAAGCACCTCTTATTTGTGCCAACAGGACTTCGAAATCAAAAGGGCCATTTTATGGTAAGGATGTAAATTATGTTGGTGTTATTTATATGGATATGTATATATATGCATGTGAGCATAAGAAGTATGTTATTTGATTGTTGTTGAAAGATGGTTGGAAATGATGTTGGATTATTCTTGTGCATGGTTGGATTATGTTGAATTGTGAAGGGATTTGGTGTGATGATGTGGTATTGAAATAATGACTATATATATATACACACATAAACCTATTGTTCAAGTTGGTTTTTGGAATGTATGCAAATATTGGTTGTATGGAATTATGGAAGAGAATTGTGGTGTTGGGTTGCTAATACTAGATGCCAAACATTTCATTGTAGATAAGTGATTTGTAAAGGCGGGAAGTTGTGTTGAATTGGTATCCGAATCTACAACGAGGTATGTAAAGCATACTCTAACAATGTTCTTTGGCATGAAAACACCAATGTTCCATCAAGTAAGATTTCGAGGTTGTCCAAAAACATGTATTGTTCTACATTACCAATGAAGTTGTTTCCATTCTATAAAGTGTCAAAATGTTTCATTGATATACCAAAAGGCTCCTATTTCATTGTTGTGATATTGATGATTCTGAAACACATTTTTGATGTACCAATGAGTCCTTATTACATCGTTATTGTATAGAAGGTCTATTACTTGATTCCTATTGATGTATGGTTGTTCCAAAGGTACTATATTGGCATGAACACTAATGTAATAATCTCAAAAGCTTTTGAACTAAGTTATTGGAAAGATATCTTATGTGTGTGGTATCTCAGGGGCATAAGCCTAGCATGGGTCGATCCCTATTTATGTGTTTATGGGTGGTATCCCAGGGGCATAAGCCTAGCATGGGTCGATCCCAGTTGATATGTACTGGGGCAGCCTAATGGTCACAGTGCGATACAGTATTGATTATTGTTAGGTGGTTGAAGGTTCGGGAGGAGGAGGTAATGGCGATTGATAATTGTAAAGAATGAAATGAACGAATGTATACCGTTCCACAAATGTGTTTGAATTCAAGAACCCAATTCAGATTAATGATAATGTGCATGATCCTAAAAGTGTTTATGAAGTGTGGTTCACTTCTATTATGATTTATTCATTTGCGTCTGATTTTCTTGATCCCCCATATCACATATGATTATTTACAGCTTTACATACTCAGTACATATTTCGTACTGACGTCCCTCACGGGGGACCTGCATTTCATGCTGCAGGCACAGGTGCTTCAGCTCACTCACAGCATAGATAGGAGCCAGGTCGTACAACTATTGTTGGTGAGCTCCAGTTTTCTTCGGAGCTTTCCGAGTCGGTTCCTTATGTTTTGTTATTGTACAGGAGTAATGTGTGGGCAGGGGTTTGTCCCGACCCTAGTTATGTCATGTATATATCCTAGATTGTAGACATAAGGAAGGGTAAAGTCATGGGAGTTTATATAGTGATGTTATATTTGTATATGTGGTGGCCCTGACGGCCAAGTATTATATATATATATATATATTTGTGCGTGTTGTGCTGATACAGGGAATTAGACCCTTCTATATGTAACGAAGTGCTGCCCAAATTTTTGGTGACATGTAAGTGAAAGTATAGGTATTTGAACGGGTTCTCCCGGGCCTTCTCGGCTTCGGGTGCCAGTCCGGCCCGATGGAATTTTGGGGTGTGACAGTAATCCTGTCTTGTATTTTTAATGTCACCCATTTTCTTCCTCGTGCCCTACAAATTTGTAATGAATAGTATTAATTAATGAATATTGAAACCCCTAATACTTCCTCCATTTCGTTTCATATTAGTTGGCCCCTATTGACTTGGCACACCCATTAAGAAAATACTACTACTATTAATTTGGGGTTTATTTTATCAAATTAGCCTTATTAATTATGCTTTGAAAATATAAATTTGAATAAATGCATTGTGTTTAGTCATTTAATATTAAGGATAGTACATCTAGAAATTAGAATTATATCACCTCTCCTTCAACCCTAAATTTATTTTATCCGTCTCTCATCTTTTTCTTTCTATCCCGTTTAGGGTTATCACAGTTATTTTTCTCTTCTCTTTCTCATAAAGATCCTTTCGGATCTAAACCGATCCATATCTTAGATTCCTCAACTGAAATTGTTGTTTTAATCCCTGTTTGACATTAAGGTATGGTTCACTATTACTCTTTCATTCTCGTCTTCTTCTTTGCAAGTTATTTACAGCTATTTTTTTATTTAATTACCATTTACCCATATCATATTTATTTAAAAAATTTGAAAAAACTTTTAATTGTTGAATAAACGAACAGAGAATTTTTATTACAATATACGAAAAAGTCATTTGTTGGGAGAAGTTTAAAAGCCTTATTGGCAGTATCATTTTTTGTATGTATTTTATTTCTTTATTTGTTGTTGATGCTGTTATTGATGTTGTTGGTGGGTTTGGCGTTGTTGGAACTTGTGGTGTTGTTGATGGTGTTGAAAAATAGGATATTGCTTCTTTGTCATTGATGATGTTGTTGGAACAAATGATGTTATTTTCTTTGTTGTTCATATTTTTTATTTGTTGTTTCTTTGTAGTCTATGTTGTTGTTGATGTTGCAACTGATGGAGAAACTATTGGAATAAATCAAACCACCAGCAAGGTTGGTTTGATGTATTCCAACAGACTCCATATTTGCTGCAACAGACTCCACATCTGTTGCATCAGACTCCACATCTGATGCAACTGACTCCTCATCTGATGCAACTGACTCTACATTTGTTACAACAGATGGATAATGTTTATTATGTGACATTAATTTTTTTCTCTTCTTTGTAGATATAAGAAACTGAAAGTTGATCAACTTTTGCCCAACCATCACAAGAGGCTGGAGTAAATATGGGTTCAAAGGAATAAGCTGTATGCAAATGAAACCACTTCATATATGGGAGGTATGTATTACTAATAATGTTATCATGGAAACATATATAGAGTACACTGATTTTATGAATGTTGTTTTTACCAATTAGTCATAGATCATTCAAACAAGATATCTACAATTTTAATGTTAAGTTTGGTAGGTCCAAAATGATAAGGTTGAGGGACCATGAATATGATTCAAATACCCTGTTAAGATTTAATGTCGGTCGTTGATCAGGTTTATTTGTCAAGCATTGTGAAGGGATCTAGTTTGGGTTTCGTTGTAAAGAGATTCAATAGTGATTGGACTAACTTTTAGGGTGCATTGGACTCTGAGAAGGCCTTCGAAGCCTAGCACTGCATCTAACAAGAACGGAAAACCAATATAGTTAATTTCCTAGCCTAAATTTATATGGTTGGGTTGCTCGTGTTGATGATTATATGCCAGAAGGTATAGTAGAAGAATGCTTTCGAGGAAAAATGAGTGGTTGATGAAAGACTATATCAGCTGAGAGCTAATTGAAGAAGATACATAGGGTAGAAAGTAACTTCTAGCGAATCTGGCCGATAAAATTATCTTAAAACATGAGAAATCTGTATCAAGTGCAAATATGAAAGTGTATCCGATAATGTAAATTCGTTTGTTGTCTCTCTAAGAGAAAAATAATACAGACAGACACTTTGATAGGGAGTAGTGACTAGGTAGTGTGGTCAGGATTATCACCTAGATAGAAAATAGCAGAAGAACAAGAAAGCTGACTTAAGGGAATTGAGGGTTGAAATATTGTACAGTAAGTCTAAAAACTTCCGCCAACAGCAACTGCAGTTAAAGTAAGGAATCTAAGTGAAGGTGGCAATTTCTAAATTTTAAATTGCATCCCATGCCTTTTTGTTTGTGGTTTCGATTAGGTCCACTGCTGTTGACCTGATTGGAACCACAAATGTGATTGAAAGGCAGATTGAGTATCACTACTTCCTTAGCAATATGTTTATAATTGATTATGTTTTCTAGCCTTAGCATACTTTCAACATTCCTTAGAAAAGATCAGAGGCTTGTTGTAGTATGTGAATCCCGATAATTTTCAAGCTTACCTCCAGCTTGCTAATTTGGTCTTCAAGTTTGCCGTTGTCATTTTTGAACTAGGTATAGAGTTCCTGATCTCTTGTGAGCTCGATCAGGAACACTACCTTCAAAGTTATGGCATTGTAGAAGCCCTTAAAAACACTTTCTTCAGAAGCCTTAAAGGATACATGAAGGGTCGTTGTATATGTTTTTAGGTCAAAATGTGTTGATTCACAGTGAAGATATGGTCCCAATATTTTAATAGCTCACTTTTATCGAGCGTTCTCAATGCAACTTGCTCAACCAACCTTCAAGGATTTTGATAAATTAATTAGCAAGGAGTTACGTAATGTTTGATCTAAACTGACTCTACCAGCCCTATCAAACGTTACATAACTGCAAGTTCGTTACCCTATTAAAACCTTTGCCCAAGTTAGTGAACAGATTAAATGATCTCAATATCTCAGCCTTTTTGTTGATCTCTCTTCTCCCATATAGAGGACAACATACCTGTCATGCAAAAGTCTACACTATCGTCAGAAATGTTTGCCACAATGAAAGTCTTTAGAAGGCTTGATTATTAGCCTCTCAATATCACTTTTATGACTTTCTTGACGTCTTTTCCAATTATATTGGAACTGACAAACCAAACTAAGCATAATTGCTCAATATGTCCATTCCAATATAATTGCAAGAGACATCTAGAAAGTCATAAAAGTGATATTGAGAGGTTACTAGTCATGCCTTCTACAGACTTTCGCTATTGCAAGCATTTCTGGCGACGTGGTAGACTTTTGCATGACGGATATGTTGTCCTCTATATGGGAGAAGAATGATCAACAGAAAGGCTGAAATATTGAGATCGTTTAATCTGTTCACTAACTCAGGCAAAGGTTTGGAGATCTTGCCCTTCTTTGCTTATCTTGTGCATGCAAATGTGAAGAGTGCAAGGCAAAATATGATGGAGTGATTAATATTGTTAATGCATTAACTTCTGATGTAAAGGAATTGATATCTAACAGTAGTGTCATTTGATTAAAGAGGATTTCAGTTTCATTCACTCCATTAGATATTAAGGCTAAGAGAAGAAACAAAGCAATTTTCAAGGTATTATCAAGTATTCGAAAAAGAAAAACTTTGGATCTGAAAAAGGTAAGAAGATAAAAAGGTGAGGAATAGGAAGGAAAAACTGAATGCTAGATTTAGTTCATCTTGTGTCGTTATGTCGAGTTACTGAGTTACTCTATCTAATTTTGAGAGCTTTTTCTTTTCAAGATGGTGAGAAAGGAAGAATCTCCCCATCATTAGCTAATACCGGAAGCAAGACATCCGATGTTATTGAACCATCAGACTGTCCTGTGTAGTTTGATAATCCAGAAGACATCTTTGCTCGAGTTAGTCAATAGATTAAACGATCTCGATCACTTGGTTTTTCTGCTGATCAATCTTCTCCCATAGAGGACAAGATATCAGCAGAACTGCTTGACACAACGAAATCTGATATCGAGAGATTACTGATTATGTCTTCTCAAGACTTGCTTCTACCAGAAAATTATTCTGCATTGAGTGCTTCATTATCCATATATGCTGCAGCACCGAATTTTCTAACAGATGTGGCATTTGTTGCAACTTGCTAGTCATCTATTTATTCAATTTCATCGAGAGCACTCAGATTTTTCTAAACACTTATTGGCCAAACTAAAATTTTGCTCTTGAATTGCTTCTCTTTTTTTCTTTGCATCCTTCAAGCTAGCCTCCAAACTCAATTTTTGCTCGTGGATTGTTTCTCTTTTTTTCTTTGCATCCTTCATTCTACTACACTTACAATACAAATATGTTTGATCCAGATTCGTACAAGAAGATTCATATCATGTCCTTGCAGGATCTTCAAAGGCAGTTTGATGAACTCCAGAGGGATTTGGCCGACTTCAGAGCAAGTCTGAGAGGGCCCTGCTGATGCCGGATAAAAATTATCTGGTTGACAATACTAATAGTAATAATAATAATAATAATAATAGTATGATAATAATAATAGTAGTAATAATAATTAGGTTATGTTTTTTTTCTTTTAGCGTATGTATGTATTTTTCTCCTTTTGTATATCGGATCTACCCAAGGAATTCAAAAATCTATGCTTGATGGTCGACTTTGAATTTTTAATTCTTATTTAGTATTTAATTATCATTCTTACTTATTCCTTATTCTCAACATGTTGACAGAGGTTAATCTGATGTGATAGATAGATCATATGTTGTAACAGGCAGTTATTAATAAAAAATGTTATTGTTATTGAGAGGGTGAAAAGACATGACTTTCTAATTATTTAATATGAAAACGGTTCGTAAATAAATAATAAGAAAATAAATGATAAACACAATTTATAACCATAACAAAACAGTTATTTAATTTTAATAACTGATCATGACTCTTCGACATATTTGTTTTTAAATCTATTTTTTTAATTTATATAATAAAAACTACCAAATTTGAATTAAAGATATGTTGATTATTAACAAAGATAGCTTATATGTGCAACAGATATATTATCTGATGCAATAGATTGTAGATTTATTGCAACAAATGGTATATTTATTGCAACTCAAAAAAATGGTTACTGAAAAGAACTTATCAAGTCACAACTTTCCACAGTAATAAAAAAGCCACCAGTATTAATAAATAGAGGTGAACAGTCGCGCCTTTTTGTTTTTGAATCTATTTTATTAATAATAAAAAAATCCCCAAATTTGGATTAAAGATAAAGATATGATGATTATTAAAAAGATATATGTTGCAACAGATAATATATCTGTTGCAACAGATCATAGTTTTGTTGCAACAAATGGTATATCTATTGTCACAGATGGGTTATTTGATGCAACAGATATATAATCTGTTACCACAACTCAAAAAAACGGTCACTGAAAAAAAGAACTTATCAAGTCACAACTTTCCACAGTAATAAAAAAGTTACCATATTAATAAATAGAGGTGAACAGTCGTGCCTTTTTACGTAACTCATTCAAATTCAATCCTCTATAAATAGGTCTCTCCTTACTCGATCATTCTACTACACATATCTATTTATTTCTTGCTCTTGTCTTTCATAATATTACACCTTCAACTACTTTATCTTCAAGAACTTGATTGCTTTTTCCTGTCTCTGATAAGTTTTTTTCTTGCTTTTTGTGTAAATATACGTTGTATTACTTTCAGATTCTTTTTTTTACTTTTGTTTTTGCATTTTTTGTCAATTTATGCGTGTTTTAGTTATGGGCAATCCAGTGTGGGATGTCGCTATTTTATGAGACGGCGTACAAGAACTGCAGAGGTAGGTACATGATATACTATGGGAGTTGGCCGCTATCAAAGTAAGGATGTTGCTGGAGATCCACAAGATAAGAAGAGCGTTGTTGCTGCCTGTCAAAGATACGGTTGGCAATAACAATAATAATGATGCAGAAGAATCTATTAATAATAATTAGATTATTTTGTTTCTTCTTTCTTTCTAAATCTGTATATGAATTTTTATTTGTTTTAGTTTAATAAAAAATTATGTTTGATCAACTTTGACCATTTTAATTCATATTTAATTTTCATTCTGACTATTATCTTCTCAACAAACATGTCGACGATTGGACGTAAGGAGTAATTTTGAATCCAGTAGCAATAGCAAGATTTAAGATTTATCTGTTGGGTTTGTGGAATGGGCTGATTTATGTTGTTCCAAAAAGATTACTTATATGTTGCAACAGATAACTAGTCTGCTTCAACAGATAACTCCCTCCGTCTCAAATTACCCTATCCGTCCTAAATTGAGATGGCATATTGATTAAGAAAAATAATTAATAACATGCCTAGTTTATCATAATACCCCTATTAAATGATGTTTACATTTTAATTTGAATAAAAAGTGATTAATGCAAAGGTTTAAAACATGGAATTTTTTTTATCTCTTCTTGATTAATAAAAAAAGACAAGTAAAATGAGAAATCAAATTATAAAATTTGGAACGGGTAATTTGAGACGGAGGGAGTATTTAATTTTCATTCTGTCTATTATATTCTCAACAAACATGTCGACGATTGGACGTAAGAAATAATTTTGAATCCAGTAGCAATAGCAAAACATATTGGTTATCTGTTGGGTTTGTGGCAGGGGCTGATTTGTGTTGTTCCAAACAGATTAATCAGTCTGATGCAACAGATAATCAGTCTGATACAACAGATAATTGATTTGATGCAATAAATAATAAATCTGATGTAACAGATAATCAGTCTGATGCAACAGATAATTAGTCTGATGCAATAGATAATCAGTTTGATGCAACAAATATATCTTTTATTGCAATAGATTACTTGTCTGATGCACCAGATGAGTGATCTGTTTAAATTGTGGGCACTTATGTTGGATTCATGATTGGCTTTTATTCATTGTTGGAAAAAACAGCAGTAACTTTGTAACCCAAATGATAAATTCGACTAAAAATCATAATTTGACTTACCAAGGTATCCTATGAAGTAATGTCAAAGTGAAAAGTGGTGATGTTTGAAATAAAATTTGACCTAAGAAATTGGTAAAATAGCAACAGTAGTGGTAACAACAACATTAATGGTCGACAAGCAGATGAAGATGATAATGAAGTAGATGATGATGATAATGAAGCAGAAGATGATGAATAAAGCAACAGCATCAACAATGAACAACAATAGTCCTTAAGAGAGAGAAAATAACAACGGATGAGAAGAGAGAGAAACACGACTTGTTTCCTCCATTTTTTGTTAAATTAACTAACATTTGGAACAAAGTGTAAATTTAAAAACATATGGGTTATTTTCAAACTTCTCCAACTTTCTTAATCCATAATAAAATAATTGTCACCTCCACCTAATAATTAAGACTTGTGTCACCTATACCTCATTTTAAAACTCTTTTATCACCTATAGCCCAAAGCCCCAAGTATCTTATTAGTTTGGGGTCAGAGGCAGGGGTGGATCTATAATATTATATGAGATTCCAATGAGCTCTAGAATTTTTCTATAGATTTTATATTTTCTAAATAATTAAAAAAAATAAGTGTATAATATCATAAACGAATCCTCATAAAAAGAAGGGAAAAGGACATGGGATGGCCATTTAAAAAAAATGATTCATAATTGAAAAGGTGGACATGCTGTAGCCAGTCGGCTAAAGTAATCCCCTTTTTTAGCCATTTGGCCCAATTGGGCACATGCAGTCTCTATACTCAATTGATACACTTTTATACCACATTGATACACTTTTATACTATATTGATACACTTTTAAAAGAAAAAAAAAATCTATGCAAGCACATGCAGTCTCTATACCCAATTGATACTCTTTTATACTATATTAATATACTTTTATACTATATTGATACACTTGCAGTGTCCATATACTCAATTGATACTCTGTTATTCTAGATTGATACATTTTTAGAATGCATGTAAAAACTATGAGCCCATTTGGATAGGATTAAAAAAATTAATTTTTAGCTTAAGTGATTAAAAGCTTAAAATAAGTGTTTTTACATTGAGCAGATAAGTGTTTGGATAGAAGTGATGAAACTGAAAAAAATCTATTGATGTGTTTGGTAAACAAGTGTTGTCAATCACTTTTTTGTTGTCAAAATGACTTAAATATCCTTAAAGTTGTTAACACATAATAACGTGAATTATTTATGATTTTTAATTCTAATACTTCAAAAATAATTTCTATTTAAATACACTTTCATCATAAAGTGATTATGCCAGGTCAATTTATAAATATAAGTTACTTTTTTATTTTTAAACATTAAAAAATAAAATTTTAAGATATTTTTTATATAAATATAGTATTATATTGTAATATTGCAGCTTGTAAAGAACATAAAATTTTTAGTAATGAAACAAACTATTAAAAGAAATCAATTTTTAAAATTTAAATAACATGCAGAGATTCTATATGAACGGATAGAGAAGAACTTACCACAAGCTCGATTTGACGACAAAACTTTTGAGTGTTTTCTTATGTAATGATGGATTATCTGAAAATAAAAGAGAAAGATGAAGAGAAAACTGGAGGGAAAAGATGAATAAAAAAAATGCAAAAAGAAAAAAAAAGAAAAATCAATAAGGGCTACAAAGTTTAAGGTATTGTTGGAATTAGAAGAAAATATAAGGGATTAAAAGGTAAATGTTTCAGTCAAATCTAAAAAAAATTTAATCTAAAAAGTAAAAAGTTGGGGGTATCCAGCTTCTCAAATTTTTTTTTAAATCCACTTTTAGTTTTTTTTTAAGCTCTTTTTAATTTTACCAAACACCTAAAAATGCTAAAAAAAAAAAGTGATTAAAATCTAGTTTAACCAGATTTTAATCCTATTCAAACACACTCTATATAGAGTCGTAAAAAATACTATCTAAATAATAATTGTAGTTAAAAATTATATAGAATGTTTTATAAAAATACTATAATTATTATATAGAATATGTATATATATAGAAACTATATCGTTATTATATATAAATATATATCTTTAACAATTGTATTATATTAAAAGTATATAATTATTATATAGAATATGTATATATATAAAAAAATGTATCATTATTATATATAAATATATATCTTTAACAATTGTATTATATAGTTACTCTTTTGGTTTATTGTATCAAACTATGGAGGTGAAACACATCGTCTATTGTCTAAAACATGTGTGTAGTTTAAGTTGGACAAAGATTTGTTCCATTACTCTTGGCCTATATTACATCTCTTTGTTCAATCTAATATTAATTTGTCACATTTATAATTAATATAATTAGATTAATATAATTAAAAGACATTTATAATTGTACCTGCTTTTAAAAGTTCAGCTAAAAGACAATTTTAAGGTAAAAGTAACTGTGAGATATAAAAAAAGTAGAATTTTAAAAAAAGAAAAGGAAAAAGAAGCCAAAAAAAAAAAAAGCATGGGCCATTAAAGATGAAAATGGAAAGGACCGAATTGTGTTGTGCCGAAAGAGTTATTGGTTACGTGGATATACTCAAAACGAAAAAGGTCCATCCCTTAGTGTTTATTTACTAAGTTTTTAAATTTAGGTACTAGTTTTACAAAATTATTTTAGTTTTAGGTGGTATTTTTATCCTTTCCCGAAAAAAAAAAAAAAGCAGGTGTCAGTGGTATGTGTGCGGCGCCATTGGTTCCTAATGTTTGTGGGTTTGAAACCAACTTACAACATTAAGCTTCTTTTCACCTTTTATTCATGCAGATTTTTGTTTTTATTTTCTTTTTTTTAAGAAAAAAAAAAAAAAGAAATCACAGAATCGACACCCACCAGAAACATTAATATTTTTTTCACCTTCTGCATAGATTTTTTCTAAAAAAAATTTCTCAAGAGCATAATCAAAGTTCAGTGGCGACATCACGTTTTTTTTCACCTTTAATGTAGATTTTTTTCCTATTATCTTTTAACCAAAAAAAAAAAAAAGAAAACTGATGATTGATAAAAGCAAAAAAGTTAAAATAAAAAATGAAAAAAAGCCTAAAATGTCCTTCAATTATTTGAAATGGTACAAAAATGTCCTTCATCTATCTATTGGGCCTAAAATGTCTTTTCCATCAATCTATTAGGCCTATTTTGCCCTTACACTTAACAGCTAACTAATGACTCTACTTCATTAATGACGTGGCACATTTCTATTGGTCAATTAATATTTAATTAAATTAATTAATTTTATTCTTTAAAAACCCAACGACCCAACCAAATAATTCGATCCAACTAATAACCCGCCCCAATTCCTATTATTCTTTACTAACGTCTCTTAATTTTCACCGGCTTCTCATCACTAGCATCATATAGGCTGTCAAGTTTGTTGATGATGAGCAAGTATTCCAGTCGTACTCGTTCAAATTTTCATAAAAGGTCATTGCTAATGTACCTAAATTATTGTCTTTTTTTAGCTGCTACAACAATGCTTATTATACAAAAATAGGAGGAATAATCACAGCATAACTGAACGAGCTGGAGATGAAATTCTTGGCAACCCTTGATTTCCGACTGCACGTAAGTGTTGAGAGCTTTAATAAGTACTGCTTGCAGCTAGACAGAATAATAGGAATTGGGGTGGGTCATTAGTTGGGTCGGGTTATTTGGTTGGGTTATTGGCTTTTTAAAGAATAAAATTAGTTAATTTAATTAAATATTAATTGACCAATAGAAATGTGCCACATCATTAATGAAGTAGAGTCATTAGTTAGTTGTTGAGTGTAAGGGCAAAATAAACCTAATAAATTGATGGAAAGCACATTTTAGGTCCAATAGGTAAATGAAGGACATTTTTGCACCATTTCACATAATTAAAGATATTTTAGACCCTTTTTCGAATAAAAATAGCATCAACTCAAATAACATTTGGCTATTAGTTTCTTCATGCTCAAAAAGAGCTTCAAACACAATTTGATTTTCAAAAAAGTTGGAATTCTAACTTTTTCTATTAATTTTATTGTCATCGCATAATTTTAAAATTTAAAACCCACAAATCTTAAATTTTGACTCAACCTCTTATTAGAGCTAATCCTATTGTAGACCTCCCACATGATCAATAAGAGAACATCTTCAGCTTTAACTTCTAAATATCCTCAAATTTCTTTTTTACCAAATACAATAGTAAACGTGATTTTAAAAAATTTGCATCTCTAGATTTGCCACCACCAAACTAATTAATTGGCCAGTTTACCTCAGCTTGCAAGTCCATCTTAATAATCGAATTCAGATATTTCCTATAGTGGCGGAGCTAGGATTTTCACCAAGAGAGTTCACAAGTGAACATACGAACTAACCGAAGGAAATTCGACATCTACTATATATAAATAAAAGATAATTTTAACCATGTATCTATAGTACAATTTTTTATCGAAGGGGGGCGGATAAACCCCTATCCTAATTGTAGCTCCGCCCCCGATTTCCTGCAAAACCGCATCAAAACTACAAATGTTGAAAGGTTTCATCTTTATTGTTTGTCTCTGCATGATGCTATGCTATTTCAATTCCAACATTTTTTTTACGTCCTTTAGAATAGTTATTTTCCTATTTCTAAAGGAACGTATTTTCTTAGAAGAAAATTACTGAGAAAAAGTTGATACAGTTTTAATTTTTTATTTTTTTTTTATATTTGATTGGTCATAATTCTTATGAAACTTTTTCTCTCGAAAAATAAGTTTCTTGAAATTAAAGAAATATTTACGTAGAAAAAAAAACAAGTTCTACAAACATCAATCTTGCATTTATAATCTCTCCCCCACCCTCTTACCACTTTTCATCTCTATCCCACCCTTATAGCTCCTATTCCTACCGTACCCAGACACTCTTGTATGTACGTCCACCTTCCATAATATTTGCTTAGATTATATGTAAATGATTTTGAAATAATATCTTACTTACCTACAAAACACAAGAAAATAAATAACTAAACCACTTATTAATAATATGCTCTTTAGTATCACACACACCCTTAGACAGACTGGTCTATTTATGTGATTGAAGCTTGTGAAGTAAAGAAGATAAATCGAAAATTGAAAAGCATTTTTCAAGATAAGAAATAGACTACACGAATTAACACTGCATGTCACCATTGCTAACTTATTACATACTAATATATAAACGGTCCCACCAAAGGGACAATACAATTTATTTTTTTTTCGTACATACAGATATACAGAATATTCAGCTGCACTATGTTGCAATTACTTGACTAGGCACCAAGTTTGTCTTTTCTTTTTTTTTTTTTAAACGATGTATGGAAAATACTTTTAAATCTTTAAAATGTCATTTGTCGTTATTATATGAAAATATTATTAAAAAAAACTAAACGATTTAAAAAGCAAATGGGTAGTGTGTGTATATATATAGTAGTTTAAATGCAGGTGTCTTGCCCTTGTAGCTTTTGATAATTTTAAATTAAAATTTAATAATTATTTATTTCAAATAATTTAAAATTTAAATAGTAAATATTAAACTTATACCTAATTTTTCTGACTAATTCTTGTATCATGAACTCCTCTGAAAATTAACGTTCTTGTTGATTTATACACTAACTAAATTTTACTCAATTCCAAATTCCTAGATATTAGAATTTTGTTCGAACAAGGTTAAAATTTTGTTCAGGAAAGATTTGTAGTCAAAAAATTAATTAATATAAAAGTCTTAAAATTAAAATATAGTGAAAAAACGATTTTGTTTATTGCACAAACTTTTAATAAAGAATAAAAAATTTCAACAATATTTCTTAGACCCTTCACACTTTTAATATACTAGATTAGTGTACGTGTGTTTCACGTGAATATGAAAAGTTGCGCACAAAGAAGAAACCAAACAATAACTTTTTAAACTGTAATTATCTATTAAAAATACATAATATCTATTATTAGATATTGTCACAAGTTTATGATAAAAGATGTGGAATATTGATTTTTTTTTTCTAAGAGAAGTGTTTAACTTCTTATACTAAATCATCTTAATTTTTTAAAAAAGAATTAAGAAATTCTGAAAATCACAATTTTTGAATACCAACATGATATTCAAAACATAGTATGTAATCAAATCTAGTAAGATTGATACAATTTTTTGACGAACAGTATTCGCATGATCATGGAGATTTTTAAAAGCATCTAAAAATAACAGGAGAAAAATGTATAAAAATTGATGACAAAAATATATGATACCTATTTATGGGGGTGGAATACAATCCATATTTATACATAACATATCATAAAAATATGATTAATTTCATACTATGATAACTAACGCGTGATAAAGTCAATTTTTTTATTTAAATAGAGAATAAGGAAAAGAGATAAATATATGATTTTTCTTATTATTTCAGTCAACAACCACATGTTTGTTTCATCTAATTTATCAATCAAAAAATTTCTACTGAAAAGGAAACATGAAAAATTATCAAAATCTGCGAATCCATGGTCAATTATTATATATAATGTATAATTGATGCATAAATTTTTAAATTTATTAAGTAAAAGAAATAACGCAAATTAGAAAGGAGGGTGATAAAGAATGTAAGAAGACAATTTGAATTAAAACCAAAATAAGAAGAAAAAAAAATTAAAGTAGAGGATTGCAAATATCTTTAATTCATGGACACACAATTTAAATTCAAAAATCATCCTTTATTTTCTTAAACTATGAATTGAGACGGAATTTCAACAATTGATTTGAAGCAACTCGAATCTAACATAATTTCAGAACAGTCACCTACATCAATGCCATCTATGAACAACATTAAGAAACAAATAGTTATGATTTAATTACATATTTGAAATGTAAAAATCGTACCAAAGATGTTAATAGGGTTCATAGCTATTTGATTCTGAATTTGATAACAATATTAGTTAAATAGAATTGTATTATATATATATTCTAATTAATTTATATGTATAAATATTAATACCCTAAACCTAAAAAGGATGGAGTTTTGTTTGTAGTACTTTTTCCTATTTCATCTTAACTAATTTTTTATTAAATATGAAGAAAACAAAAGTAATTTTAAAAGGTATAATATGGTAAACTTCTAATTTATTTATAAGCATAAATATTAATACCCTAAACCTAAAAGGATGGAGTTTTGTTTGTACTTTTGCTATTTTGTATTTACTAATTTTTAATTATTAAATATAAAGAAAACAAAAGTAATTTTAAAAGGTATAATATATCATGGTTGTAACATGTTATAATCAAAAAGAGATTTCTTTTGACGGCAGTTTTTTATTTCAGAAAAATAAAAGTATTAGTGTTTATTTGTGATTATGATTACTTTATTTCCAAAAAGTTTTTATTTTATGTATTTTAGGAGTTTTTGCGTCTTTCTTAATATTTAGTATTATAAACATAATTTAAGATTAATTTTAAAAAGGGTGACAAGACAATCTTGTCTATTGTAGAGTGTTTTAATGAGCAACAAAAAGTTCAAATCACTTTTCTAAAGGTTTTCACACTTTTAATATATTATAGATATAGACTAGTTTAGCCGTATGTGTCTTGCACGTGTAATTTTTTATTATTTAAAATTGGACGATTTTATTTATTACGAAGGTTTTTAATGAAGTGTAAAAAGTTCAAAACATATATTTTATTATAAATAAATATATATTTTACCATCAGTTTCAAGTGTTTAATGGTTTAATATATTGTAGATACAGATGTAGACTTAGAGACTTTTTAAATCTTAAATATTAGGAAAAGTAGTGAAAAGACGATTTTGTTTAAAGCAAAAACTTTTAATAAAGGACAAAAAGTTCAAACGATATTTTTAAGGCTCTTCACACTTTTATTATTATTATTATTATTATTATTATTATTATTATTATTATTATTATTATTATTATAGATATAAATTATAGATTATAAATTATAAATATAGCTTATAGATATATTATAGATTATTGATATAGGACAGGACAAGTAGCAAAATTAAAAATAGCTACTTCGAAAAAAATTCATAATGCAATAGGCTCTACGAATATTAGTTGTATGAAACTCCATTCTTCTTTTGACACTTGAATAATTGGCTCATTTATTTATTTTCTTCATGCTATTCACCACCACCCCTCTTCCACCACCTTTTTTTTTTCTTATTCTCTTTATTGTTAATAAAAAAAAACTATGATACATATTTTAAACAGTAAAAGAAAATAAATAAGTACATATGTCATCCTCTAAAATGACATAGTATATATAATTTAAAGACAAATCTAACATCATATAAAATACATATTTCTACATATATATTTACAGAATACATACCGAATCCATATGTATATTCTTTTTTTATATTAGTCACCTTTGTATTTGACAAATACATATGAAGATATATAGTATAGTTATGTTTGTTACAGTTTAATATGAATATCATATTATTCGTAAATACATATATATATTTTGTACTGTAAATATATAAATAGATTTGTATGACTATATATTTTGTACGTTTTTTAAATATATGTATGTAATATACATATTTGTCTTTTCAAAATAAAAGTTAGAGATAGAAGAGTAAAAAACGAGAAAAAAAAAAGAAAAAAAAAACAGAAGTGAAAAAAAAGGAAGAAAGAGAAATAAAAGTTTAAAAATAAAAGAAACAAAATAAAATAGAAAAAAGAAGAAGAAAACAAAAATAGAAAAAGAAAAAAAATGAGAAAGGAAGAAAACTAAAAAGGAAAAAAGAAAGAGAAATAGAAGAGAGAAAATAAAGTGAAAAGAAAAAAAAAATAAAAATAAAAAAATAAGATTAAAAAAACTAACAAGAAAAAAAAGGTAGAGATATAAGAGAGAGAAAGACATTAATGATGTTTTATTTTAAAATCTTGAAGAACATATAGATAATTATTTTCAAATATGAAAAGGGGAAAAAAAGAAAACAAAAATTAAAAAATAAAAAAAAGTTGAAAGAGGTGAAATAGCGGAGTGAAAATAGAAAAATATAAAATAGTGAGAGTAAAATATGTATTTGCCTAATTAATAAGAAAAATAATGTTATTCTTATTATAAATTATAATTTTACAAAAGTATTATTATTTAGTGTAATTAGGCGGCCAGTAATATGTGCACGGCTTGCAGAACCCTTGGTACCTATGTTTGTGAGTTTGAAACCAATTAACAACATAACCTTTTTTACATTTTATTCATGTAGACTTTTATTTATTTTCTTCTTAAAAAAAAAATGGAATCGAAATCCACGAGTAATATTATATTTTTTTCATCTTTTATGTAGATTTTTTCAATTTTCCTTTTTTAAAAGAGCAGAGTCGAAACCCACTGACAGCATCAAGTTTTTTTTCACCTTTTATGTAGAACTTTTTTTCTTTTTTTCTTTTTACAAAAAGCCGAAAACCGATGGTTGATAAAAGGGAAAAAAAATAGCATCAATTCTAAAATAACACCTGGCTGTTGGTTTCTTCTCGCTCAAAAAAAACATTAAATTCAAAATTTGATTCTCAAGAAAATTAGGATTCTAACTTTTATTGTTGATTTAGAGGGTGTTTGGATGAGATTAAAATATGATCAAACTAGATTTTAATCACTTTTTTAGCTTTTTTAGGTGTTTGGTAAATTAAAAAGAGTTTAAAAAAAGCTAAAAGTGGATTAAAAAACAAATATTAAAAAGTTGGATACCCCCAGCTTTTTACTTTTTAGATTAAAATTTTTTTAGGTTTGACCAAAATATTTATCTTTTTATCCCTTATATTTTTTTCTAATTCCAACAATACCCTAAACTTTGTATCCCTTATTGATTTTTCTTTCTTTTTCTTTTTGCTGGTTTTTTTTTTCATCTTTTCCCTCTAGTTTTCTCTTCATTTTTCTCCTTTATTTTCAGAAAATCCATCATTACATAAGAAAACACTCAAAAATTTTATCGTCAAATCGAGCTTATGGTAAGTTCTTCTCTATCCGTTCATATAGAATCCCTACATGTTATTCAAATTTTAAAAATTGATTCTTTCTAATAGTTTGTTTCATTCCTAAAAATTATATGTTGTTTATAAGCTTGCAATATTACAATATAATTTTTAATATTTAAAAATTAAAAAGTAACTTATATTTATAAATTGACCTGGCATAATCACTTTACGTTGAAAGTGTATTTAAATAGAAATTATTTTTGAAGTATTAGAATTAAAAATCATAAATAATTCACGTTATTATGTGTTAACATCTTTAAGGATATTTAAATCATTTTGATAACAAAAAAGTGATTGACAACACTTGTTTACCAAACACGTCAACAAATTTTTTTCAGTTTTAGCACTTCTATCCAAACACTTATCTGCTTAATTTAAAATTATTTATTTTAAATTTTTAATCACTTAAGCTAAAAAATAATTTTTTTAATCCTATTCAAACGAGCTTGCTGTTATCCCTCATAAAATTCGGAACCCAACAAACCTTAATTTCTAACTCCACCTATATTAAAACTAGTACAATAGTAGATTGAGTCTGGAACCTAAATGAGACAAGGAAGAAATGAAAAATTCTAAACTGGCAAAGGCATGACCTTCCTCGCGCCTTACAGTTTCTGTCTCTGCAATCATAGCTCCCATTGCCAAGCACAACAGCAATTGGAGGGAGTGCGCTACTTCCCTCGACCTACTCGGCTGAATTTGGATTGACCTGACTAGTGAGTTTCAGATACCCATAATTAAGCGAAGAAAAAATACAAAAGCTACAGGAACAAAGATACAACAAAGAAATGTTAACAACAAATAGCATTATCTTCCAACATAAGCAGACAGAAAAAGGTAGAGAGGTTGTTACCCATAAATAGGGGTCAAGGAAAACCAAACAAAAGCAATCCAGAAAAAGAAGTAACGAATGTAAAAAAATAACAAAGCATGTTGAACAGTAACTACAACAAATAATACGATGATCGAAGTACAAGAAACAATATATAGTAACAAAAATCAAAGGAAAATAAAATTATTAGAGTAATGCCTGTGAGCAAATCAACAAGAGCGATGGCATTGAGCTACCTCTTGAATTTCAACTTCTCATAACTAAGTTGAAATCTCCATTAGCAAAAATAAGTTGAACTTCCTATAGTAAGGAAATTCCAAAGGGTCTCTTATCTTTGAGGTTGGACCCAAAATTATCCCTTATATATTATATGGAGCACTAATAGTCCCTTATGTTTAAAATAATTGAGCACATTTGGTACTTCAAACAGACACCATGATCTTCAAATGGCAAAATTGGTGATGCATCAAAGTGGATTACATCTGCAAACCCCAAGCTTCAATTGAGGAACTTAGTATATCTCCAATGAAAGGGCAAAGCCAAATATCAAAATTATTTCTGTTTGAGAGGCTGTAAGCTTCTTCTGGGTTCCAGAGTTTTAGTCCTGAACACATTCTTGTTCTTTAATTTTTCCTACGGAGGAAACCAAAGTCTACTTCTTGTGCTTTCCTTGTCAGTTGTCCCCATTCTTCTTCTTTTGTTGCCGTTCTTAGGTTGTTTTTTCTTATACGATCTAACTTATATGTAATTCTAAGGGATAATAGGCAATAAATATTTGGCCATCGTCCCCTCTGATCGAGGTGTTGAACAACTTTTTCAAATTTTCTTCTTTTACTTGCTTTCATATCTGCAATTCTGATTCTTCTATCGCCGCCTTCTTTTTCATATATAAGCTTGGTCCTTGAGAGTTGATGCATCCGGCTATTTTTCCCTTAGCTAATCAGTAATCATCATCTGGGAAATTCAATTTTTACTACATTGTTTTAATGAAAGACATTTTTTACTATACACTTGTGTGATTGAGATACCCAGTGCTCTTATATTGTTCCGTCATCATTCATCCATGAGGAAACAGTAAAATGTCTATGACGTTCTTTTATTATTGTACAATTTTCATTCGATAGCCAGTAAGAGTTTATGTTTTCATCAGCTTTGGTTTTGTTTTTCCTTTTCCAGTTTCAAGCTGTCGAGATCTGCGTGCATGTAAGGTTTTAGAGTAAGAACTCACGTTGGTGGCGTGGTGCAGAACAAGATTAGGAGTCAAGCTATCACGGTACCTATTGAGTAACAAGTTATCACGATTTCTATTTGGTGTACTAAATTAGCTCCGTTATTGTGAACTGAAGGCATTAAGAGTGCTCCATGTAATATAAAAGAGAGCATTTAGGATCTAACCTCGAAGATAAGGGTCCATTTTGGGCCTTTCCTCTCTTATAGAAAATTAAGGTGAGTGAGAAGCCTACAGAGTGAAACTGGAAAGAGAACTACCTAGTTTAATATTTTACCTCTTTATATGGACCATTGACATCTGATGGTCATAATTGCTAAAATGAAGGTTTGAACTACTGTCCCCATGATCATACCGCACCATAAACCCTGCCTATTTACTTGATTAACGTCATCTCCAGTATACATTTGAGTATGGTAGATTGTAGTCGTTTTCACCACAATACTAGAAAGGGAAAGAGATTCTGAATATAATTTTTACTGTCAACACGTACCTGTAATCCAAAATTCAGCGACCATCCAAAAAAGATACCCAGGGGCACTCCTACTAAATAGTAGCTGCCTAAGTTGACATATGCCACATGTGCCTGCCAACCAGATCCAACTGCTATGCCTGAAAACATTGTAGCAGACGAGTATTTAACTTCAATACATGGCTTTTCATATGAAATGTCACTTGTATGCTTTAAAGACTGATCAACTACAACAACAACAAACCCAGTGTATTCCCACCTAGTGGGGTCTGGGGGTAAGATGTACGCAGTCCATACCTCTACCTCTAAAGAAGTAGAAAGGCTGTTTCCGATAGACCCCCGGCTTTAAAGACTGATCATGCTAATTAAATTTACATTGTTAAGCGTAACCTAACTTATTTTTAGGTTACTAATTCCTCTCTTTATGGACAGTTTGTTGGAACCTTGAAATTTTGATGAATGACAATATGAATGAAACAAGTTGAAGTTGATTCAAACACTTGATGATAAGGGAAAACAAGTTGAGTTGAAAAAGGAGTCCTGTGTGAAGAAGGAGTTTCACTTCTAAGAATATCCTTAAGAGTCCAATGTGTGGAAGGAGAAAGATTCTGAAAATTGTAGAATTCAAAAGAGTTGGAGTTTTACTACAACACTAAAGAGACAAGAGTTGTAATTGAAGAAGGAGTATCACTTGAAGTAGAACTTTATGCAATGAGAGTTCCAATTAAAGTAGGAGTTTGAAATAAAGAATGACTCTTTGGAGAGTTGTGCTTAAATAGAAGATGCAGCAGCCAGAATAATTCACGCACTTAAAAAAGCAGAAAAGCTCAATCGACAAATTGATTTCAAGAAGTGCTACTCAATCACTGAAGAAACACGTTGAAGAACCTGGTCCTCAGTACAGAATCCAGCTAAGAGTTTTAGCGTTGATTTTTAGAGTTGTTTATTGTATTTGAGTTATTCGTGTAATATTAGTTTCAGTGTGTTATAAACTGAATTAGGAGCTAGTCTTCGAGTTGGGGAAAACTCAGACTTTGGGAACACATACCTTGGGAGGTGTGTGTAGTTAGGAATTAGAGTTTATAATTCCTAGTTGTTGAGTTATAGGGATTAGAGTTTATAATTCCTAGTTGTTGAGTTATATGAATTAGAGTTTATAATTCCTATTTGTTGATTACAAGAGTTTTGTAATCAGTCGTTGTTGAGGTTCAGAGTTTTTTTTAGTGAAGTTGGGGTTAAATCCTGTAGAGGTACAGGTCGTGATTTTTTACACCTTTTGAGCCGGGTATTTTCCACGTAAAAATCATTGTGTTCTTTACTTTCTGTTTACTGCTTCCTTGAAACACGTCAATGGAACACGTCAGGCAACACATTCCATCGATAAGCAAAAGTTAGGCGAAAATAAGAAAATCAGTAGGGCACGAATTCTTAACAAGTGGTATCAAAGCGAGGTTGTCTTAAAAAGGGCTAGCACCTAAGACAAAGATCAATATGATGAATTTCGCACCACCTACTGGTCACAGTAAAGGTCAATCCACTATTAGACCTCCACTCTTTGATGGTTCTCACTTCATTTGGTGGAAAGTCAGGATGGAAACATTCATTCAAGGGAAAGACTACGAGTTATGGGATAGGATCACTGATGGTCCTACAATTCCAATAAAGTTAGAAGATGGGAAACAGGTCAAGAAAGTAAGAAGTGAATTCACTCCTCATGACTTATTAGCATTAAAGAAAAATGCTAAGGCCAAAAATATTTTGGTCTGTGGATTAGGACCTGCTGAATACAACAGGGTATCAACATGCACCACTGCTAAGCAAATTTGGGATGCTCTAGTAAATGCTCATGAAGGCACATCTCAAGTAAGAAGATTCCAAATTCTCTTCTCTTCACTGAGTATGAGGCATTTAAGATGAAGGAGAATGAAACCTTGCATGAGATGATGACAAGGCTTACTGCCTTAACAAATGAGCGGACCTCCTTAGGAAAAGCTATATCTGAAGAAGAACAAGTCGAGAAGGTACTGAGGGTATTACCAAAATCAAAGTGGAATGTTAAGGTGGCTGCGATCGGGGAAGCAAATAAGGATCTTGCAGGCATGACCCTGGATGAATTAGTGGGGAATTTAAGAACTTATGAAATGGAAATTGATGGAACTAAAGTGCTAGAAGCCCCAGAGGATACCTTAGCTCTGAAGGCATCTTACAGTGATGAAGAAATTGAACTTGATAAAGAACAAGTTGCCTTTATAGCTAAGAACTTCAGCAAATTCTTCAAAAAGAAGAAGGGAACAAGTAGTAAGAAATGGTCAAATGACAATCTAAATGGATGCTACAAGTGTGGTAAGACTGATCATCATATCAAGGATTGTCCTGTTTGGGAAATAGAATGGAGAAAGGAAAGGGCTTAAAAGGAATTGAAAGAAAAAATCAAAAAGAGGGAAGAATATGCAATGGTAGCAGCTTGGGGATTTGACTCAGATGATGATGAAGTTGATGAAGCAGCACTCATGGCTCTTGGAGATTCAGACTTGGAGGAAGAAGATGATGCTTCTGAGGTAAGTGTACTTGAACTTAAAGAAAAGTTGCATTTGTTTTCTAAAACAAAACTTATTTCATTGATGAGTGCACTAATTGATGACTTCCTAAAATCAACTTCTGATAGGGATGAGCTGTTCAGCAGTCTTGCAAGCAACAAGTTTGATATTATTGATTTAGAAGATTGCAAGAACATTGTCGAACAGGAAAACTACACTCTCAAGAAACAGGTTCAGCAACTTGATTCTTCAAAACAATGATCTTAAGTCTGAAGTTCTACAATTGACACTCTCTGAAAAGGGAAAAAAGGCCATGAGTAAAGATCAAGAAAATGCTGAACTTGAGCTAGTTAGATACAAACAAAAATGTCATAATCTAACTGAAAAAATGAATAAGTTGAGTCAAGAAGTTTCTAAACTAAAACTTGATCTTGAAAGGGCAAATAGGTGGACAAACTCCTCAAGAATTGTTCACAAATTAGGGGAAAGAAATTACAGTGAAAAGGCAGGATTAGGATTCCACAAAAATTTTGATGTTCCTAAAGATTTATGTTATATTTGTGGTAACCTTGGACATCCAACCACTGAATGTTCAGTTGCTGCCAAAAGCAGATCTAGCAGTCTAAATCTAGCAAATAAACTATCTCAGACCAAGAAAAGGATAAGTAAACCTGGTCAGAGAAACAGGTCACGTAATCTGTTGCCTGCATGGGCTAGAAGAAATCTGATTCATCCATTTATTCATAAGAAAGGACCCAAGCTTGTCTGGGTGCCTAAATTTAACCCCTAATTTGTTTTGCAGGTGAGAGTGAAAGTAGGCAAGCAAAATTTGTACATGGATAAGGTTTGCTCAAGGCATAAGACTAGAAGAAAAGAAAATTTCTTTCACTCACCACATTTAAAGGGGGAATGGATCATTTGAAAGATGGTCAAATTTGTAGTGCTCGTGTAAGGCAGAAGCAAGAGAGGTTTAAAAAAAATGAAAAAAGAGGATGACTGTGAAACTAATGTGCATGCACAGGAACATGTTGTACCACCTGGTTCAACTGTTGTACAGACTGAGGGCATATTGACAGGGGAACATATTGTACCACCTGGTTCAACTGTTGTACAGACTGAGGGCATATTGACAGGGGGAATAACAAATCAAGAATTGATGCATCAATAACACCAACATAAGCTGATGATAATTTTGTTGGTAATTCATAAGAATTGGTGTTGTCACAAGAATTTTGAGATATCTTATGGGAATCAATGGCTTGAGACTATGGTATTCAAATGAAAGTAATTTTTCTCTTGAGGGCTATAAAAATGTTGACTATGTGGGTTACTTAATTGACTGGAGAAGCACTAAAGACACTAAGTAGAGAGCATTTTGAAAGGAATAGGTTAGACTTGGGGATGATTAAAATTGCATGAACTCCCCTCAATGATTGACTAGAATAATCATTTTTCTTTTTAATCTTATTAGCTAAAAAGTTATTCTATTCAGTCTTGCACATTTAGTTGTGTATCCCAATTCCAGATTTTTGACTTTTTTAACCTAATTTTGTATTAGATTGTGCAGAAAAATAGGAACAAGCAAGCAATTGTGACCACAAAGTTTTTCTTATCAGGTATGTTCTACACTAACATAAGCATAGGCTGTCTAAGTTGAAACAGTTGAGCACACCTGTTCAATTCCACACACTTCACCCTCTCATTGTCTAATAAAGCTAATGAATTGTTGACCAAACTTTCTTTAATTCTCTCCAAATGGGTGTGCACAAGTGTGTTAATCCTATACCAGAAATTCCTTCTTCTTTCTCAACCAAAATATCAGTTGTGTACCATGGATTTGTCAATCTTGATCATCAATCACATGCAGCATATGTTTCTGAAGAATGAAAAGGGTCATGCTTTCCGTTTTAGTTCCTAATTGGTAAATTTTTTTTGGGTTTCTCAGTCCTAAATCAGGTTTGACTTATAAAAAAAAACGAAAAAAAAAAACGATGTTCTTGAACAGATGAATCATGTTGCTCTACCCGTTTCAATAAGGAGGGCTAAGACTCATTTGAGAAAGAAAAATCTGAACTAGAAGCGGCATAAGACAGTTATGAAGTTGAATAAGAGGTCTTTAAGGCTAGGATCATGACTTTGAAGCTTGACCTTGATTGATAGAGGGATGAAAATGTTGAAGTCATTCATCAATTGACACAGTTGATATCACCTGTTCCACCTTCCTCATCAGCTCCTCACTATTTGTATCCTTAGTCAAGTCTCACTTTTGACTGTTCCAAACACACTAACGGCTCTCTCCCCCTACCTTCTCTCTCTCTCCCTGGGCCCCGGCCCTCCGGCGCCGGCGCCGACCTGACCCGATCTCCGGCACCGATCCCCGGCCCTCGGCGCCTATCCATGACCCGATCTCCGGGCCCGATCGCCAGCCCTCAGCGCCGACCCCCGGCGCCCCCCGGTCCAGATCTCCGGCCTAGATCCCCGGCGCCCCCCGGCCCAGATCTCCGGCCTCCGGTTCTACCCCGCTTGCACCCCCCCGAGCATACCCCCCTTCTCCGTTAACACCCCCCCTCGCCGGCTCCGGAGAGATCCAACCCCCCCCTCGGTCCTCAGTAGCCGCCGCCCGGGTCCCAGCAGCCGCCGCTCGATCTCAACCAGCAGCAGCTCGGTCGCCGGCCGTCGACTGGTCTCCGACACCCGCCGCCCGGTCGCCAGCAGTCGCGGTTTCCAGCAGCCGCAGCTTCATCTCAGCACCGGAACTCCCCGGAACCCGGTCTATGCTGGGTTTTGGTTTCCGGCTTCGTCGACAAGCGTAACCCGGTGACTTTTAACCTTTGTTATTTCATTCCATTCTTTTATTTCGCTATTTCATTCTTCGTATTATGCTAGTATTATCCCCTGTACCTTGACTTGCGTTTGCTTTGTTGATATTGTCTGTTGTCTGTTGTTGCGGTTGCTATTGTCTGTTGTTGCTGTTGTTGTGGTCGTTGCTTGCCTTTGAGTATATTTTCTTATATTTCCTTATAATAGTGGGTGTGGGCGGTAATGGTTGGATAGGGTCATGTTCGAGGGGGTTGGGGCGTAGGGCCGTTGTGGGGGCAGGGGATGAGGAAAGGGCGGGAATGGGAAGGAGGCCAAGGTTTGGCCGCGGGGGTGGCAGAGGAGGGCGCATGGATAGCGATGGTAGGCTGAGGGTTGGGTCTTGGAATATAAGGACCCTTCAGGGTAAGTCCATAGAGCTCGTGAAGATTCTTAGGAAGAGGAGGATCAATATCGCGTGTGTTCAAGAGACCAAGTGGGTAGGGTCTAAGGCTAGGGATGTGGATGGTTACAAGCTGTGGTACTCGGGGAGCGAGAGGAGTAGGAATGGAGTTGGCATCTTAGTAGATAAAGAGCTTAGAGAACAGGTAGTGGAGGTGAAGAGGATCAACGATAGGTTGATGAGTATTAAGTTGGTCATTCGGGGGTTTACCCTGAATGTGTGTAGTGCTTATACACCGCAAGTGGGCTCGGAGGGGGAGGAGAAGAGGCGGTTCTGGGAGGCTTTGGAGGAGGTGGTGAGAGGCGTGCCTAGCTCGGAGAAGATTGTTGTAGCAGGAGATTTCAACGGGCACATCGAGGCATTACCGGGAGGCTTTGGTGATGTGCATGGTGGGTTTGGTTTTGGGGAGAGAAATGAAGAGGGGGCTACTCTATTGGAGTTTGCGAGGTCCTTTGGGCTGGTGGTGGTGAACTCGGGCTTCCCGAAGAAGGACGATCACCTGATCACCTTTCGAAGCGCGGTAGCCAGGACCCAAATTGACTTTTTGTTGCTTAGGAAAGGGGATAGGGTGTTGTGTAAGGACTGTAAGGTCATCCCGAGTGAAAATCTCTCGACCCAACATAGGCTCTTAGTTATGGATTTGGGTATAAAGAAGAATAGAAAGAGGAGGAGTAAGGAGTGTAGACCTAGAATTAAGTGGGGCGGCTTGACGTCAGTGAAGGCGTGGGAGATAGGGGAGAAGTTGGCGGGAATAAGGGTATGGGAGTGTAGGGGGGACGTGGATAGTATGTGGGATAGGGCGGCTAGGTGCATCAGGGAGAATGCAAGGGAGGTGTTGGGAGTCTCTAGGGGCCGGGCCGGGCATCATCAGGGGGATTGGTGGTGGAACGACGAGGTGGAGAAGAAAGTGGGGACCAAGAAAGGGGCGTATGCTAAGTTGGTTGAGAGTAAGGACGAAGAAGAGAAGCGGGTAAATAGGAAAGAGTACAAGCTAGCTAGGAAGGAGGCTAAGTCAGCAGTCACGGCGGCTAAGACGGCTGCTTTTGAGAGCTTGTATGCAGGGTTACAGGAGAAAGGAGGGGAGAAAAAGTTGTTTAGACTCGCTAAGGCTAGGGAGAGGAAGGGTCGTGACCTCGACCAGGTGAGGTGCATTAAGGGGGAGGACGGTAGAGTGTTGGTGGAGGACGGCCACATTAAGAATAGATGAAAGTCGTACTTTCGTAGGCTCTTGAATGAAGAATGGGATAGAGCTATTGTGTTAAGGGAACTGGAGCACTCAGAGGAGTGTCGGGACTTTAGTTATTGTAGACGTTTTAAGGTAGAAGAGGTTAGAGAGGTTGTTCGCAGGATGCGGAGGGGTAGGGCGACGGGGCCGGACGAGATACCGGTGGAGTTTTGGAAATTCGTTGGAGAGGCTGGTGTAAGGTGGCTGACTGGTTTATTTAACGAAATCTTCAAGACGGCGAAGATGCCGGAGGCATGGAGGTGGAGTACCATGATCCCTCTCTATAAGAATAAGGGTGACATTCAGAGTTGCAATAACTATAGGGGGATTAAGTTATTGAGTCACTCTATGAAGATTTGGGAGAGAGTGGTCGAGGTGAGGCTGAGACGGATAATGTCTATTTCGAAAAACCAGTTTGGATTTATGCCTGGCCGCTTGACGACGGAGGCAATTCACCTGGTACGGAGGCTGGTGGAACAGTATAGGGAAAGGAAGAAGGACCTGCACATGGTGTTTATTGACCTGGAGAAGGCATACGACAAAGTCCCCAGGGAGGTGCTATGGAGATGCTTGGAGGTGAGTGGAGTCCCGCTGGCATATATCAGAGCAATTAAGGATATGTATGATGGAGCGAAAACTCAGGTGAGGACGGCGGGAGGAGACTCCGAGCATTTCACTGTCTTGACAGGATTGCATCAGGGATCTACTCTTAGTCCCTTTTTGTTTGCTTTGGTGATGGATGTGTTGACGCGGCGTATCCAAGGGGAGGTGCCGTGGTGTATGCTTTTTGCAGACGATGTAGTTCTGATTGATGAGACTCGAGGGTGAGTGACTGACAAATTAGAGGTATGGAGACAAACTCTTGAGTCTAAAGGGTTCAGGTTGAGCAGAAGCAAGACGGAGTATTTGGAATGCAAGTTTAATGATGTGAGGCTGGAGAATGAGGTGGTAGTGAAGCTGGAATCACAGGAGGTATGTAAGAGGGACAGTTTCAAGTATCTCGGGTCCGTGATCCAGGGTAACGGTGAGATTGACGAGGATGTCTCGCACCGCATTGGGGCGGGTTGGATGAAGTGGAAGCTCGCGTCGGGGGTGTTGTGTGATAAGAAGGTGCCGCCCAAGCTTAAAGGCCAATTCTACAAGGTGGTAGTCCGTCCGGCCATGTTGTATGGAGCGGAGTGTTGGCCAGTTAAGAACTCCCACATCCAAAAAATGAAGGTGGCGGAAATGCGGATGTTGCGCTGGATGTGTGGGCTGACTAGAGGGGATAAAGTTTGGAATGAGACTATCAGGGAGAAGGTTGGTGTGACTCCAGTGGAGTGCAAGATGCGGGAAGTCCGATTGAGATGGTTCGGACACGTGAAGAGGAGGGGCATGGATGCCCCGATTCGTAGGTGTGAGAGGCTAGCGTTGGATGGTTTTAGGCGGGGTAGGGGTAGGCCGAAGAAGTACTGGGGCGAGGTGATTAGGCGGGACATGGAGCAGTTACAGCTCACCGAGGACATGACCCTAGATAGGAAGGTCTGGAGGACGCGAATTAGGGCAGAAGACTAGGGCCAGTTTGGGTCGCTAGGGTAGGGAATTACTTGGTGGGGGTATTATTCTTGTTATGATTCCGTGTTCCATGTTTTATTACGAATCTGGGTGCTCTCCTCTGTCTTCTATGACTTATGGGTGCAGTATTTATGTTATGAAGTCTTGTTCTGTGCTTTACTATGTATTTGTGTGGTGTCTCCTGTCCTGAGCCGGGGGTCTATCGGAAACAGTCTTTCTACTTCTTTAGAGGTAGAGGTATGGACTGCGTACATCTTACCTGTCACGGCCCAAAATTCCATCGGGCCGGACTGGCACCCGAAGCCGAGAAGGCCCGGGAGAATCCGTTCAAATACCTGTACTTTCACTTACATGTCACCAAAAATTTGGGCAGCACTTCGCTGCATATAAAAGGGTCTAATTACCTGTATCAACACAACACGCACAAATATATATACATATATATAATACTTGGCGGTCGGGGCCACCCCATATACGAATATAACATCACTATATAAACTTCCATGACTTTACCCTTCTTTATGTCTACAAAGCCTCTAGGATATACATGACATAACTAGGGTCGGGACCAACCCCCGCCCACACATGACTCCTGTACAATAACAAAATATAAGAAACCGACTCGGAAAGCTCCGAAGCAAACTGGAGCTCACCAACAACAGCTGTATGACCTGGCTCCTATCTATGCTGTGAATGAGCTGAAGTACCTGATCCTGCAGCATGAAATGCAGGTCCCCCGTGAGGGACGTCAGTACGAAATATGTACTGAGTATGTAAAGCTGTAAATAATCATATGTGATATGGGGATCAAGAAAATCATACGCATGTGAATAAATCATAATAGAAGTGAACCACACTTCATAAACACTTTTAGGATCATGTACATTATTATTAATCTGAATTGGGTTCTTGAATTCAAACACATTTGTGGAACGGTATACATTCGTTCATTTCATTCTTTACAATTATTATTCGTCATTACCTCCTCCTCCCGAACCTCCAACCACCTAACAATAATCAATACTGTACCGTACTGTGACCATTAGGCTGCCCCCAGTACATATCAATTGGGATCGACCCATGCTAGGCTTATGCCCCTGGGATACCACCCACACGTATATCAAGTAACACATAAGAGATTTTTCCAATAACTTAGTTCAAAAGCTTTTGAGATTATTACATTAGTGTTCATGCCAATATAGTACCTTTGGAACAATGATACATCAATAGGAATCAAGTAATAGACCTTCTATACAATAACGATGTAATAAGGACTCATTGGTACATCAACAGTATGTTTCAGAATCATCAATATCACAACAATGAAGTAGGAGCCTCTTGGTATATCAATGAAACATTTTGACACTTTATAGAATGGAAACAACTTCATTGGTAATGTAGAACAATACATGTGTTTGGATAACCTCGGAATCTTACTTGATGGAACATTGGTGTTTTCATGCCAAAGAACATCGTTAGAGTATGCTTTACATACCTTGTTGTAGATTCGGATACCAATTCAACACAATTTCCCGCCTTTACAAATCACTTATCTACAATGAAATATTTGGCATCTAGTATTAGCAACCCAACACCACTATTCTCTTTCATAATTCCATACAACCAATATTTGCAAAGCATTCCAAAAACCAACTTGAACAATAGGTTTATGTGTATATATATATATATAATCATCATTTCAATACCATATCATCAATACCACATCATCCCTTCACAATTCAACATAATCCAACCATGCACAAGAATGATCCAACATCATTTCCAATCATTTTTCAACAACAATCAAATAACATACTTCTTATGCTCACATGCATATATATATATATATATATACATATCCATATAAATAACACCAACATAATTTACATCCTTACCATAGAATGGCCCTTTGGGTTTTGAAGTCCTGTTGGCACAAATAAGGGGTGTTTCTCGAAGCCCTTGAGACGATGAACACAACTACGGAATCAATTTGGACTTTCCACGGTTGAATCACAAGATAATTAGAGTTGAAAATTAGGCTAGGGTTTGTTCTTTCCTATAATTGATGATGAATATGAGTTTTTGAACTCATATACATGTATATATACACATATTCCCGTCCATAATACCATAGAAAATGACCAAAGTGTCCTTAAAATTTAAATAATGTCAAATATGTCCTCCGGTGGACTGTTTTGACAAGCTGAAGTAGATAGACCATAACTCTTTACTCCGATATCGGATTTGGGTGAAATTGGTATCATTGTAAAGATAATTCAAAGTGCTTTCATTTCATATAAATTAGGCCACCCAGTTCGTCCTGTACAAGGAGTTATGATCGTTTGAAGTTGACCCTAAAAATCTGTTTTGAGAGGCTGAAGTGAAACGCGTATAACTCCTTACACAGATGTTGTATTTGGATGAAACTAAATGCATTGGAAAGAAGACTCAAAGATCTTTCTTTTGATATGTGGTAGCTCTCCCAGTTCATTATATTGAGGGAGTTATGATCGTTCAAAGTTGACCCAAAAACTGGCAGGCCTCAGTATTTTCCTGCTAATTTACTGTTCACAAAAATCTGTTTTGAGAGGCTGAAGTAGAACGAGTATAACTCCTTACTCAGATGTTGGATTTGGATGAAACCAATTTCATTAGAAAGAATACTCAAAGATCTTTCTTTTGATATGTGGTAGCTCTCCCAGTTCATTATATTGAGGGAGTTATGATCGTTCAAAGTTGACCCAAAAACTGGCAGGCCTCAGTATTTTCCTGCTAATTTACTGTTCACAAAAATTTGTTTTGAGAGGCTGAAGTAGAACGAGTATAACTCCTTACTCAGATGTTGGATTTGGATGAAACCAATTTCATTAGAAAGAACACTCAAAGATCTTTCTTTTGATATGTGGTAGCTCTCCCAGTTCATTATATTGAGGGAGTTATGATCGTTCAAAGTTGACCCAAAAATTGGAAATTTTACTGTTCACATCCCGGCCACCGTTTTATAATTTCGAGTGTGCTCGCTTATATCCGAAACTTATCCGTTTTTGAAAATCTTTATATCGTCGGAAAGCTTATTCAATAACCTTCGTATGGAAACATCGACGGGCAAATTTCGATATAAATAAGGTCGATTTCTATACTCATATAATCAAACTATACACTTGAAACCATCTCAAAATAATCAATACTCATACTTAAACTCATATATACCTAACTTAGGATCAATACAGATACTCCAACACATATAACAATGGCTAATGCACGTAATTAAGTACGGGGTATTACATTACCCCCCCACCCAGACCCCACTAGGTGGGAATACACTGGGTTTGTTGTTGTTGTTGTAGTCAAGTCCCACTTTTATACCGTATTTTTTTAATGCTCAATTATTTTGCTTTGTTCAGTACTAGCTTAGGTTTAATGAGGAACATGCTCTGACAGTTAAATGGAATGGTTATCTTTGCTAAATTGATTCATATTTTTGCTCTCTTTTATATATTACTATGTTGGCTAAAGTCTTTGTCTGATTGTTTTGGTGATTGCCCCAGTGACCATGAATAGCATAACAAATCACTTTGGCTAGTATATTATTGCATTGAAATGATTTTCGACGATGCCAAAAGGGGGAAGATAAGAGGGTTATGCAGTGTTTATAACCTATTGACTAACTTGTTTCATTCTAGTGTTTTAAACTTTAGTGCCAACAAGTGAAGATGTCTGAATGCACAAAGACAAAAGGTTTGTCATCATCAAAAATGGGGAATTTGTTGGAACCTTGAAGTTTTGATGAATGACAATATGAATGAAACAAGTTGAATTTGATTCAAACACTTGATGATAAGGGAAAGCAAGTTGAGTTGAAAAAGGAGTCCTATGTGAAGAAGGAGTTTCACTTTTAAGAATATCCTTAAGAGTCCATGTGTGGAAGGAGAAAGATTCTGAAAATTGAAGAATTCAAAAGAGTTGTAGTTTTACTACAATACTAAGGAGACAAGAGTTGTAATTGAAGAAGGAGTCTCACTTGAAGTAGAACTTTATGCAATGAGAGTTCCAATTAAAGTAGGATTTTGAAATAAAGAATGACTCTTTGGAGAGTTGTGCTTAAATAGAAGATGCAACAGCCAGAATAATTCACGAACTTAAAAAAGCAGAAAAGCTCAATCAACAGATTAACTTCACGAAGTGCTACTCAATCACTGAAGAAACACGTTGAAGAACCTGGTCCTCAGTAAAGAATCCAGCTAAGAGTTTTAGCGTTGATTTTTAGAGTTATTCATTGTGTTTGAACTATTCGTGTAATATTATTCAGTGTGTTATAAACTGAATTAGGAGCTAGTCTTCGAGTTGGGAAAACTCAGAGACTTTGGGAACACATACCTTGGGAGGTGTGTGTAGTTAGGAATTAGAGTTTATAATTCTTAGTTGTTGAGTTATAGAGATTAGAGTTTATAATTCCTAGTTGTTGAGTTATATGAATTAGAGTTTATAATTCCTATTTGTTGGTTATAAGAGTTTTGTAATCAGTCGTTGTTGAGGCTCAGAGTTTTTTAGTGAAGTTGGGGTTAAATCCTGTAGAGGTGCAGGTCGTGGTTTTTTTACACCTTTTGAGTCACTGCTTCCTTGAAACACGTCAGTGGAACACGTCAGGCAACATGTTCCATCGATAAGCAAAAGTTAGGCGAAAATAAGAAAATCAGTAGGGCACGAATTCTTAACATAGTTATCTTTTAGTACGTGATAGTGTTGAAAACAACATATAAAAGTTGAACTACTTCTGAAATTTCTCACCTGAAAGAACTGGTTGAACACAATTACAGAGGATTGTGGTTGCCAACAAGAATGCAAATCCGCCCACCATTTGGATGACTGGAGTGCTTAAAGTTGAACTACTTCTGAAATTTCTCACCTGAAATAACTGGTTGAACACAATTACAGAGGATTGTGGTTGCCAACAAGAATGCAAATCCGCCCACCATTTGGATGACTGGAGTGCTTGCCGTGAAGATCATAGAAAGCTTATCAGAAAAGACCATAACAATTGACCAAAACAAAATTCCCAATGCTAAAGTGTTCAGCAATGCAACTTTTGTGGCAAACTTTGCACAGTTTCCATTTCCAGCTCCAAGCTCATTTGCCACGCGTACCCTGTGTTTATAGAAAATTCTGTGGTTATCGGATTAAACACCTACAGCACTATAGCCACTGAAACTTCAATGGTATAAGAAAAAAAAAATACGCTCTTTTATGTTATTAATAATTGATAATTCATGTACCAGAAGACCAAAGAGAAAAGGTAAATTTACATAAGCTAAACGTTTTGCTACCATTTCTTAATGTTGGCAAGCCAATGTGGAACACCCATAAGACAGTAGAAATGGACTTGAAACTATTTGATGAACATACCCTGTTGCTGCCAAAAGTCCTAGTGGAATCATGGATTCCCATCCGATGATAGTAATACTGGGGAAGAAACAACTTGAATTACTTGCAAAACCAAGCAGAGAAAGCATTTACATAAGCTAAGTATACGATAAAAAGATCGAACCAGATAGAAAGCGCATCGACTGCAACCTCAGTATTGTTCATGTCCCCGGACACGATAACTAGCACTCTAAAATAGATATTCTCCAACCTGAAACATCAAATTCTATGCCTTAAAAGAATATTAATCTATATATCAATGCGACTGTGTTCTAGATAACAGAGATAAATAGTAATAAGAAAGCATACAGTAGCATCACCCCAGAAGCCACAGCAAGTTTAAGGAAATCCCAAAGACCAACAAATGCTTGCATAGATAAACCAGTCCAAGAATAAGGGCACCCACCGTAAACAATGTAAGCAAGAAGCCCCAAAACAGAAATCCACCAAGAGAAATCAAGAATGAGGGCAGTCCCGACGATTCCAAATCCCAATTTATAAAGAAAAATCCAGCACAAGACTACATGAAGAGCAAGTGTCCCGCCAGAAACCCAAACAAGTACCGCTGTTTTGAGCTGCCACTGCTTCTGGCTGCCCCAGAAGCTCCAATATAGGCTCCGCAAATACAAAAAGAGGCAATAATACTAGAGAGCTGAGGAACAATACGACCAAAGCACGTTGCAAGTATACACCCAACAAGGAGTATTGTTTTGCCCCATAAGCCTGTCCACACAGTGTCTCCAACGCACTTGCCATTCCCAGCTGACCAATCAGCAACACAGTTACACTACCACAACATCAACAGAATTTCAACCAAAAAATGCACATAAAATAGACAGTAGTTTCCTCTATATTAGACTTATAGATGACCTTCCTATTTTAGTTTCCCCCTTTACAAAATTCAATCATTTGGTGAACTTCCCATTAGCCAAGTTTTATACAGCGACAATGTGGAAAATGTATCTATGCAATCTGACCACCATCTCTTATATGCTTAAATAACAACAATAACATATCCTATGTAATTCCAGTATATACGCATTAACTGGTAACCAAAAATGACAACTGATACATTATACTAATAGGTTAAGCTACACTAATCATACAAAAAAAATTCTACACTATGAGTTCCTAACTTACACTCCTTTCGTCCCAATTTATATGGTGGCGTTAGTATTTCAAGGGTCAGAATTTTTCGTTGAGAGCGATTTTTTCATCTAACTCTGAAATATATTTTAAATTATTCCATAATGAGTATTACTTATAGTAACTTTCTACGTGGTTTTCTAATAAGTAATTTTATTTTACAATACTCAAAGGATTTATGTCCCTTCAATATTCGGTGTTGTAGTATTGGTCCTATAGTTTCTTATTCATGGATTTCTGTCATGATCTATTGTTTCTTGTACTTCGATCATCATATTATTTTGTTGTTGTTCAATATTGCTATCTATGGTTTCTGATGTTATGTGTTATTTCTTGTACTTCTGTTCCTTCTTTTCTTGATTGCTTTGGGACTCTTTTCCCTTGAGCTGTTGGTCTATTGAAAACAGACTTTCTACCTTTGAGGTAGGAATAAGATTTTATGTCCCTTCAATACTCCATCCATATTAGTAGTTGTAGTATTGCTTTTATGGTTTCTTGTCCTTGAATTTCTGTTACTATCTATTATATTGTTTCTTATACTTCGACTATCATATTGTTTTATTTAATGACACAATCTCTATTTTATGGTCTCATTTGACTTTAATAAGGGTATATTAGTAAGCATAATAAAGTCTTTTTTAATTTGTTAAATTTTGTGCCCAGTCAAATTATACCACATTAATTGAGACGAACGAAGCAAGATTTACTCCTTTTGTCCCGGTTTATGCGCCATAGTAACTATTCCTAGAGTTATCTGAGTAGGGTAGAGTGTACGAATACATGTAGGGAGACATGTTTCTGATATATATTCGGCTCAAGAAAAAATAATCCAAAATAGTCCAGCAAAAGAAGAAACAGAAGTATAAGAAATAAAGATAGGAACAAAAACAATAGATAATAATAGGACAAGAAACAATATTAATTAAAAGGTAATTTGACTATATTAATTTTATTTATTATTTATGTTTATTTAATATTTTTTTTTTACTATATTACTATCTCCGTTTCATAATAAATGAATTATTGAATTTTGACCCATATATTAAGAACAAAGCATTAAAAACATAAATTTAACACAACTTTTCATTTAAAAAAAAAAAAAATTGACCTTGTAATACATTTTTAAAAGTTAATTGATTGTCAAATCATAAGGGCAAATTTAAAAAAAAATTCAATGATTCACTTATTTTGAAACATCAATAAATACTTCAATAATTCAAAACGAAGGGAGTAATAACTTTCCATATTTTTTAAGCAGTAAAGATAAAAGTGGAAACAAACAACCGAACATCTAATTTTTTAGCAAGTACGATAACTAATTAGGAACGGAGGAGTATCAAATAAGTAAATGTGATATTTTTTCGAGACGAATTAAAAAAAAAAAAAAAAAAAGGTATGTGGCGTAAAGTGAGACGGAGGGAGTATTACATTAATCAAAAAGTAAGACATACCAAGAATCCAAAGGTAATGGAGATGAAGAGAGTAGTGGCAATGGAAAGGGCAGCAAGATCACGGTTACCCAAGTGTCCAGCAAATGATTGACTGATAACAGTAAGAGAAAACATAGCCAATCGGCTGAAAATGGAAGGTCCTGCTATTTCCCATATCTTCTTTGATTCTTGAAATGTTTGTTTCACCAAATTTTCTGCTTTTGATTCTTCTTTATCCTCCAATAATGTGCAAAAGGGGTTCATTTGGTGTTGTTGAATTCATTCTTCTGTTCAGTGACAACATCTCTGCGATATTGTCGGGTTAAAAATGATGTAGATCGGACGTTGAGAAAGTCTAAAATAATTGACCAGTAAAAGTTTAAATTACTATTATCTCCCTCCCAAAATAATTGACATTTATAAACTTTTCACAGTCTTAAATAAAATAATGAAGAATAAAAATTAATTAATGACCCTAGATATTAATAAAAAATATAAATAAACTAATATAATTCTATTATTTATTTAATTTAAATTACATGAATCTTATTCAATTAATCTGAAAATTAATTATTAAAGATGTTTCTTTTAAATGTGTCAATTATTTTAAGATAAATTTTTTAACAAATATGTTAACTATTTTGAAATGAAGAAAGGACGAGCTCGATTGAAAAAATTACCAAAAATATGGAACAGTAGCCATTTCTCCCGAATGATTAATCATTTTGAACAAATAACGATAGAAAAATGTTTATATTTGTCCATAAACTATGAGAAACGATTCGTTTGCCTTTTATAAAATAGTTGGGGTCAAATACTGAGTTACTTTTGGGATCTACTTAGATTGATTTATTTTAACTATTTTTAAGTTAAAAATAATTTTTGTTTGTGTAAAATTAAAAATTGTTTATAAGTAAGGAAAAACCCTTTTTTGGCCATAATAGTAATAAATCTTTTTCACATTATAAACTAGTTTTCTTTTGGACATTTTTATCCCTTTTATCTTAAATTTAAAATTCTTTCATTACTTATTTTATTACTCTTTTCCAATACATTGTAAACTATCCCAATACAAGAAAATGGACAAATTAACATAATTTTTATAAATATGGTTGCATAGTACTTATTGTTTGAAAAGAATAGTTTAAGATAAAAATAATAATATAAAGTTAATTAATTATATTCTCATATATCCAAAATCAGTGTGATCAAAGTAGTATTATCTGAAATTTTTAATTTGACATTATATATTTATGTATCATATCTACTTAATTATGTATTTTATCATATAAATAATCTTATTTTTTTAATATTTAATTTTAAATTTTATATCTCTTTATTTTATATAGATAAATAGGAGGTATAGATATATATCTTAAAACCTATCAATATTTTGAATAACTTTTAGTTTTTTATTTTTGTTGAAATCTGATTCGTAGTTTAGTATTACATAAAATAAGCAATTATCGAAATTTTCAACACAAAAAGTTAATTTTTTTTTATGAATTCAGTTGTACAATTTTTATTTTTATTTTTTTGGTTAAAGTTGTACAATTTTAATTATACTATATTTTTTCTCATGATAATTCAAACGATTTTTTTTTTTCATTTCAAATCTTTTCTATCTATTTTTAGAAGTAGAGCGGAAAGAAGTCAACATAACATTTGAAAATTTCGCATAAAAATTTTCTTAGTTGGAAAAAAAATTGCCCCATGTTAATCTTCCACTTAAATTATATATAAATGATAAGAAAAATACACAAAGAAAAGAATAAAAATTATTTACGAGTTTTAAAACTAAAAGTTTGCATAGTTAAACAATTTTTAATATAATATGAAAATATTTTAATAAAAACTTAAAATACTTTAGACGTGATAGACATTGCCTAGTTATAAAAGTCATATAGTTCATAAGTGTCCACTTTAATTAACAATGACCTAAGAGAGTCATACATTGATGTTGTAATCTTGGGTCGTTATGTTACGCCGATTTGATAACTTAGTAACCATTATTTATATTCTTATTAATATATATGACTTCTAATTAAGGAACTATATTAATTTTTATGTTTATATAAATTTAAACTATATATTTGAATAGTTTTTTTTTTTTTAAATATAGTTTAAAAATATTTCAACAGTGATAGTTAAAGCTAAAATTACTTTAGACATGATAAATATCGTCACAAAATAAAAATTATATAGTTAAAAAAAAGTCGATATTGGTTAAACATCAATTCAAGAAAGTCACACATTAATGTTATGGTCTTGCGATCCTGCATACTTTAATTATTATATTTGTTAACTGGTGAATTAAAAATATGATTATTAACTGGTGAATCATTAATTATATTTTTTTATTAATATAAACTTTAACTACATGATTTTATGTTTATGTTTAAAAAAATCGAACGACATATCTAAATAGTTTTAAAATATAATTAAAAATATTTCTATAACGATTGTCTAAATTTAAAATTTTTTAGACGTGATAAATATTAACACATTATAAAAATCATAGAGTTCATAATTGTGGACCCTAAAAAACATCCAAAATAATCACTCATTATAGCTATTAAGCTAACCATTGCCATAAAAATTAACTTTGTCCACATTTAATTGTTTTCACATTTCTTAATAACCTGAAGTAGAAATATTGATTAATTACAACATTTGTTTGAAATAATTTATTACGGCTACAAGTTGAGGTTACTATTGCTAAATTAACCTTTATCGTGTGAAAAATAATTTTTTCACTTACACTAGGTATGTTGTAGCTGAAAATTAGAAAGAATTGAAAAAAATGAATAACTGAAATCAAAGATAGGTAAAATTTATCTGCTATTACATAACATTGATTCTATCACATAGAAAAATTCAAACACAAACGTCATTTAACTTTAAAAATTAATATATTTGTGACATAAAAATATTCTATCTTTGAAATTTAGAACACAAAAATTATTTGACCACAATTTTTGTGTACTATTAGAAAATAACAAATCAAAGGACATATAATAGCTATAATAACGATTTTATGAAATTGATTCGAGACACATAATAAATACTAATTCTCATAGCACTTGATTAGGATAAGCTTATGTGAGACTTGTTAAAATTTTGTTTAAATTTGATATAATTAGTTAATCAAAGTTAATATAATTACTTAATTTTAAAAATTATATTTAAAATTTACAAGCTATAAAATTAGATCCAATCGTCGACAACTCTAATGACACTTCAAATACTCTATATGTGAGGCAAGACTATCAATTAATTTTAATCGTGAATATATATATGTATGCTTAAGATGCTGAAATAGCTTATTACTAGTATCAAATCAATAATAATTGATACAAGTTAAATCTTCTAATCGATAATTAAGTTAAAAAAATAAAATTTAATTTATTCATTTTTCTCTTTATAAAGAGGTTTTTTTTCATCCAAAAATTGACTATAATTTCTTACATAGATTTCATTTTAAAATACTGAACTTTTATCGACGTCATTGCAATAAAAGTGTTATTATCGAACAAACATAACGTAACACTTAGTGAAATTAATTTGTTTAAATTAATATAATTAGTTGATTAAAAACAATTAAATTTAATTGTCCATTTATTTAGATATGAATTATTGTATAGATGCACTTTTATAATTATTATGTTCAGTTTTTAATCCTTGTTCAACTAACAATAATTACATTTATAGTAATTATTAGTTAATTCAATTTAATAATAGACCATAAAAGTATTGTTCCAATAAATAATGTTTGAGAGTCATAACAATTATCAAAATATCTGATCAAGATAAAACTTAAGTTTAAATGCAGTAAAATTTTATTTAAATCGGCTATAATTAGTTAATTAAAAATAACTACATTATAATCACTGATCTATTTAAATTATATTTCAAATTTACTTGTAAGACTCGATAATATTGTATCAAATCAAATCAAATGATTAAAAATCTAATTTAATTAGATCGGCAAATATATTATTGTGATGAAACTTAGTGTTTGATTGTATGATAAAAAAAAATTTAATCTATATGTAGACACACTATAAATTTATAAGTCTAATTTGAAAATATTTCAATAATGATAATCAAATTTTAAAATATTTTAGACATGATAAACATTGACGCATTATAAAATCATAATTTTCATATTTGTTGAACCTAGTTAATGTTTCAAGAAAAACACTTTTATGATAAACTTTAGAATGAAATGACTTTTATATAATAAATAAATAAATTTCTGTGATAAATTCAAAATTTAGTTAACCATCGATGACCTTTATCCAAAAATATTTTAAAGAATTATGATTAATATATAATAAAATTAGTTTTAAATTTCGATAAAAAAAGACTAAAGAGAAATTGAGGGAGAAGGACAAAAAGGGAGGGTGTGATTGGATAGAAGGTGAAATTAAGGTGAGTCTTCCATTTTAAAGTTAAATAAATATTCCTCTTTCATATTTAATGATAGTCATAATTTATTCAACATAAATTTTAGTTATATTTAACTTCTTGAATTTAGAAGATAGTAAAGATTTTTTTTTTTAAGGAAAATGTTTAGTATAGTCTTTATATATTTATTCGACAATTTTTGGGCCCAAAAATTATGACAAAAGATATATACTATAATTAAATAATTTTATTAATTATTATATTTATATATATTTAAATTATATTTAAATAAATTTTTAATTTTTTAAGTCTAATTTAAAAATATTTAAATATTAGCAATCAAAATTCAAAATATTTTAAATATAATAAACACTGACACATTATGAAAATTATATCGTTCATATTTATCAACCCTAGCTAATGTTTTAGAAAAATGTGATAAACTTTAGAATTGAATGACTTTTATATATTAATAAATTTATTATTGTGATAAGTTCAAAATTAGTTAATTATAGATGAAATTTTTCTAAAAATATTTTAAAGGATTATGATTAATATATTAATAATCGTTGATAGTGATAAATATTTATCCCACATAAATTTGAGTTGCATTAAATATTAAAAATTTACTTCTTTTGTATTTAAGGAAAAAGTTAGTATGGTCTTTGTATATTTATGGTCATTTTATGACCAAAAAATTATGACTAATTAGCAGCTCCCCAAAAACTAATTGTTACCATTATAAATTTTATTAGTTTAGTTGGTTGATTATATAAATTTTTGTTTTATCGGCAAAAGCTTAATTTAACATCTTGTAAGTTGTAATTCCTGAATAAAGATCCAATCAAGTACCAATCTGTCAAGTAATATTCAATGGATTCGTAGATCCATGTCATGTGTATCATAAAAAAAAAATTATAATTGAGATCTATTTCAAATTCATATATACTCATAAAAAAAAATTAAAAATAACAAAATACACTAACTGTAATTAACTTATAACTCACACTCTTATGTTTTAAAATACTAGTTTAGGTGTACGCATCTTGCGCGCGTATCTCACTTTAATGAATTCAAACATTACATTAAATAGGATATTTATTTAAATAATAAACATAAATATTATAATTAAATTTAATATCTTTTGAGTATGTAAAGATGGAGAATTTATTTATTAAACCTAATCTTTACCAAAAATATTTTTAAAAGTTGATCGACATTGATCTACCATCTGTAAATTGCAACAAAACAATACAATGATAGAGACATCAAAAGAATACAATTAAATCTAATCTTTACACACAAAAAAATTCTCAAAGTCGTTCGACACTCAACAACAACCTGTAAACAATAACAAAATAATACGATAATAGAGATATCAAAATAATACAACTAAACCTAACCTTTACATAAAAAAAATCCTCAAAGCCGACCAACATTTATCTATCACCTGTAAACTACAACAAAATAATATGATAAAAGTGATATCAAAACAATACAATTAAACTTAAATTTTACACAGAAAAATTTCTCAAAGCCGGTTGAGATTCATCTACGAACTGTAAACTACCACAAAATAACAAACTAATAGAGATATTACGATAATACAATTAAACCTAACATTTACCTAAAAAATTTTTTAAAAGCCGACTCACATTTATCTAGTATCTGTAAATTAAAATAAAATAACAAGATAATAAAGATATCAAAACAATACAATTAAATCTAACCTTTACATAAGAAATTCTTCAAAGCCAACAGATATTCATCTACGACCTGTAAACTATATATAAAGAATATAATAGTGATCACAAAGCTTCGATTTTAATCCAACTAATTCTTATCTGAGCGAAAATTTTGACCATAAAGAATGATTTTGAATGAAAATAAAGAAGATATATACACACACATATTGAATTCTATTATGCTGATAAAAACATTGAAGAAGTTGAGGGTTAGAAAATCAAGTATTCACCATCTAGACACACAATCGAATCAAGTTAAATGAGCATCAATCATATTCTCCCAATAAGCATATCGATTTTTTTCTCAAGTTAATGTACGTCTCAATATTTATAGAAGTATTTCTTTAATAGAGTCATATTTTAGGAGTATTTTTGTAATTGAACAGTATAAAGAAAATATTAATTAATTCTTCTACCATATATTTTAGGAAGTCTAGCAGAAATAAAAATATTAATTAATTCTCCAACCATATATTTTAGGAAGTCTAGTTAATATAATAAAAAATAATTAAATAATAAATTTAAAAAAAAATAGTGAAAAGACAATTTTATCTAAAAAAAGAATCTTTTAATGAAGAGTAAAAAATTCAAATCACTTTTCTAAGGTTTTCACACTTTTAATATATTATAGATTATAGATTATAGATATAGATATAGATTATAGATTATAGATATAGATATACTTTTTTGGTTTAAAATGTGAATTGCAACGAAATACAATAATGATTTTTTTGTAAAATGTAAGATATATGCATATCTTCGATATTATGTATAATCTTGACAAAAGGAGAAAAAAAAAATTGGGGTCAAAAAAATCGGGAAAAATATTTTCGCTTTTAATGTTTTTTCTTCAGAAAATTTATTAGTGCATTTTGTTTCATTTTATGTTTTAAACATAGCAAAATATATGTTTAAAAGGTAAGAGTATCAGTTATAAGTTAACTACCGTTATTTTAGTTTTTGCCATTTTAATTCTTTTTATGAGTAAATATAAATTAAAATAATCCCAGTCATTTATTATTTTATAATACACATGACATGAATCTACAAGGTCATTAAATATAGGTCAAAGGCATCGATAGACACTCAAACTTGTTGTCAAAATTCACTTAGATCCCTAAACTATGGTTTGTACCTATCAGACCCCTAAACCCTCCAAATTTTGTTTCAATTGGATATTTTTTGCCTATATGGCACTGCTCGTGTTGTTTAGTCGCGAGTGGCGCGTGACTCGTGAAAAAACTGTCTATGTTGCAAAAGTTAACGTTATTTAATGTATACTTTTGCCATCCCCTTCAATTTCCCTCTATATTTAACCTAATTTCCTCTTCTTCTTTCTTCATTCTCTCCTCCATAGCTGATTTCTCTCTCAACTTCTATCATCTCACTATCAACTTTATCTCATAATTTATCTTAAATCAATTTTTTCTCTCATTTTCGATGAGAATGTCGGAAAATTCCGTTAACATTGAGGTTCCCGATTTGTGTTATTGTTTCGAATTTTGTCCATTAAGAACTTCAAGGACTCCATAAAATCCTGGTCGTAGATTTTTTGGATGTAAAGTTTCAAAGGTTTGTATCATTTTCACAGATTTTAATTTTATTTTTTTGGTGATTTTTTTATTATTCTACGGTTTTTGCATTTTAGGAAAATGACGGATGTGGATACTTTAGATGAATTGATCCAAAACCTTCAATTTCTGTGCATTAATATCCTGAGGTAGAATCGAGCTTAATGATAAAGTGTAAAGATGGTGAAAATTCGTGTGATCGATTGAAGCAAAAGCTCAAAAACGTTGAACAAGAGAGGGACACTTTGTGTGAGAAATTGAAAGATAGTGAAGAGAAGTTGATTGCATTGAAGCAAAAACTCAAAAAAGTTAAACTTGAAAGAGAATGTTCTAAGCTCAAATTGAATAGACTTGTTCTATTTCTTCTCATTGTTCTTACTGTAAAGTGGTTCTTTAATATGGTGTAATGGTTAGTTTGTTGTAGTTGTTTGGTTAGTTTAGTTCGTAATGGATTTGTAATGGTTAATTTGTAGTAGTAGTATTAGTTTTTTTGTAGTTGTTTGGTTAGTTTGTAGTAGTAGTTATAATTTGTTGTAGTTGTTTGGCTAGTTTGTAGTAGTAGTAGTAGTTTGTTGTAGTTGTTTGGTTAGTTTATAGTAGTAGTAGTTTGTAGTAGTAGTTTGTTGTAGTTGTTTGATTAGTTTGTAGTAGTAGTTTGTAGTAGTTGTTTGAATGAATTGACATGTTTTGTATGACAATCTCATTGTCAATTGGCTACTTTGTGTCTAGTTGTGCAGCTACTTAAGTTAACCATATAGCCTATTTGTAACTACTGAAGGTATTGATAAAAGTGAACTATATTAGAAGCAGCACATTATATTAAAATTGCTCAAGATTGAACTAAAAGTGCAAGCAGTTGGATATCATATTAATACAGCTCAAAATTGAGCTAAAAACTGCATACAGTAAACTAGGTGTTCAAAAAAAAGCTCAACATTGAGCATAATAGTGTTCTATTGCAGCATATACCAAAATCATTAACTGTTGCCTAAGAAAAAGTTGTTCAAAAACTAGTAAAACAATTTATTCAAAGTCATTAACCTTCATTACAGTACAAATCATTTCTAAATGAACTACTTCTTTGAAGATCCAACAGATGAAGAAGACTTGGCTGCATCCACTTTTTTCTCTTATTTGCTTTCATTTGTTGCAATTGTGTGCTGGTGACTGCATCTTTTCCATTCCACTTTAGGACACTGGGTTTAAAATCAATATCTATATTGGTTGGTGAAGCACTCTTTAAATTTATACCTCCATAAAGAACCCTCTCCCTTGATGTACCAGGCAGCAAAATTAGACATAATTGTAAGACAATGAACATTGAAAGCTTGAATGAAAACATTATTATAGGTAAATAATGAGACAAAGAGAAATACATTGTACACTTGGGTTCCAGTTGCTGGATCAGAGTAAACACCAAAAACAGTTGCAGGCCTTTTGTATCCAGTATCAGAAACAAATGAGGTAGCATTGTACGGCCTTTTGTTAGTTGGAAAATGTGGTACTTGACTTGAAAAAACATTTCTTCCTCTTTCAAATGGGGTCCCTCTTGCATTGGCTATTTTTCTTGCCAATCTTCTACCAATCCCTTCTTGACCTCTACCATAACTACCTCCCCTCTCAGCACCACATTGGCCCCTATCAGAACTATATTTACCTCTACCAGCAGCACCTTGAGCTCTACCAACAACACTTGACATCTTTCTTTGAGGTACTCATGACAGAACAGCTGTGTCAACATAAATAGATCCTGATTGACTAGATTGTATAGTTGTATATGTATGAAAGGTGGATCTTGACTGTGAATAAATGCAACACAATATTTTCAACAGTTTTCAATAATAATATTAAGCAGGAGAAGAATATTAAGGCAGCAGAACATATATAACTTACTCTTGCTGTTTGACTTTGAGTGTAGGTATCTCTTGCTATTACACTGGGTGTCATTACAAATAAAACTTGATTGTGGTGGTGATGGATTCCATGAAGTTGCAGGCTGAGTGCTAGGTTGACTACTATTACTAATCCCCATACCATTCCAACATACAAACATAAATATGAAAAGTTAAGAAATATGTTAACTTTACAAAGTATTATGAAATTCATTTAAGGCTTACCATTTTGGCACACATAGTCTTATTAAGTATTATGAAATTCATTTAAGGCTTACCATTTTGACACACATAGTCTTATTATGGACAACTTGCTTGCACCTTGAACAGGTGATCTCGACACCTTTTTTTGAGAGTTTGCCCCACTTTTTTGGCTCACCCTTGCTCTTCCTTCTGTTCTTGCCAGGTCTGCCTGACATCTTTCTTAGTTTTGGAGGTTCAATTGATGTGTTTGTGGTTTTCGTCCACATTCTCATGTTGGTAATTGGTTGTATGAAATGACTATAAGACTTAAGAAAGGTTTCTTTACTATAGCAGTGCTCTACATGCTGATCAGGATCTTCATTCAAGTAATAATAAGCACAAATGGCATGAGGACAAGGAATACCTCTTAACATCCATAACCTACAATCAAAATACTTCTTGTCCAAGTGAACAACAAATATACAACCCCCATCCCCAATTTCAAAATCATTAACTCCATTTCATAGTACTCTACACCTATTTGAATATTCATTATTATCTTCTAAAATAGTTTTTGCCATAGGTGCAATGTCTGAAATCCACGTTTTTGCAAATTTGATCATATCTACATGTCTATTCATTATTTTATGCCTGATATCCTCTAACATTGTGATTATGGATTTATATTTAGCAGCTAAGATCCAAGAATTGAAAGTCTCACACATGTTATTTTCTACAACATCACATTTGAAATATGTTTTAAAATATGCCCTACACCAAGAAGTAGGAGGATTAACTAACATGTCCTCAGTTATTTCTTTCTTACCTAGCTTTGACATTGCTTGCATCTCCTCTCTAAACTTTACTTCAAAGCTTGCTTTTTCACATCTCCAAAACTGTCTCTTTCTCTCTTCTCCTCTCTAGTGCACATGTCAATTGCTCCAAATATGTCTAGTACATATTCTTCTCTCAGCATTTGATAACAGATCCATCAAAAAAAGAACAAGACCCTGTAATAAGTATTAAGCATTATTAAAATAGGAATATTATTGGAAAATAAAGTCAAGTAATGAGAAAAATTATTAAGTAATGGTACCTTTTGTTGGTCTGACATTACAGTTAAGCCTTCACCAGTTTTCAGATTTAGATCACCAATCAGATGCCTTATGAACCAGTCCCAGCTATGTTTTGTTTCAGTATCCACAATTGCCCATGCAATAGGATACATTTGGTTGTTGCCATTTTCTTCACAACAACCAATAATTCACCCTTACAAGCTCCTTTTAGAAAACATCCATCAAAACCAATAATTTTCCTACACCCATTTAACCATCCTTGCTTGAAGGCATGAAAACACACATAGAAATAAACAAAGAGGTTCTTCCCTGGTTTAGTTTCTTTGTCAATTTTTATCCAACAAGAACTTCCAGTATTTGTTATCTTGATCATATCTGCATAGTCACATAATCTGGAAAATTTCAGCTTTCAATCTCTCATATTCTCCCTCATAACAATCTGTTTAGCCCTAAAACAAATAGTTTTACCTACATAAAGACCCAACACCTCTCTTACCAAATCCTGAATTTCCCAAATCCTAATGTATGGCTGAGAAACAATTCTCTCCTTGAACTTTCTAGCAACTAGCTTTGAATCACACATCTTATTCTTGTTTGGAGGTAAACACTTGTGAATAGGGTTATAGTTCTTCACAATAAAATCACCTGAATCCCTATCAGTAGAAGCAAACAACAACCAGTTGCAATTAGCTGCAATGCATTTAACCTTTATTCTATTTTTTTATTAGGTTTTAACTTCAATTGTCTTCTATACTCTACAACATAATCTACAACAACTTTTCTAAACTGTTTTACACCCTAAAAAATCATTCCAAGATCAAACACAGAAAACTCATAATTTTCATCATACCTAATTTTCTTGCTTCTCCTTCTTCTAGGTAGATCTACTCCTCTAACAACATCTACATCTATATCTTCACTATCTTCACTCAAACAATCAGAACTATCAAGATATTCCTCATCTCCACCCAAATTTTTAGAATATTTTTTAGCCTTGTTTTTATCAATATCCCCAAAGCCTCTATCTACACAACCAGCAACTCCCACAGGAACTTCTTCAGTTTCAACAAACTTTTTTCTTGCTTTTTAATTTCTTTCTTTCTTTCTTTCTTTCTTTCTTTCTTTCTTTCTTTCTTTCTTTCTTTCTTTCTTTCTTTCTTGTTGGCTTTGTTTTTCCTTCTTGTTTGCCTAAAAGCCCTCAACTCTTCATCAACATCTGAGCCATCTTCTGAAGGAATATCTCCAAGATCTGAATCACTACTCAAGTAATCTGATAACTCACTTGCTAACCTATTAACATCTTCTACATGAATATCTTCTACATCAGCCTCATCACCTCTTTCTACACCAACATCTTCTAGGTTAAAATCTTCTACATGGATATCTTTCATATTAGCCTTATCATCTTTTTCTACACCAACATCTTCCACATAAGCCTCACTCTCTTTACCTAAGTTAACATACTCTATCTCAACATCTTCTAGGTTAAAATCTTCTAGATCAGCCTCCCTTTCTTTCTCTGTTAGCACTATCATCAACATCAATACTTTCTCTTTCTAGGTCTGCACACTCAATAATATCAGGTGGAGGTAAAAAAATCAGTGGGACCATCAAGGTCAAGAATTGGTTCATCTAAAACATGATAGACATAAAAATCAATAGAGTCCTCATGTTTTAAGTCTTTAACTAGTTCAACAAGATGTCTGTCACTCTTAATCAAGTTGAACTGCTTAGTTACTGCATCTTAATAATAAAACCCCCTAACAATGTCATACCCTAATTCTTTAGTATAAAATAACAATTCCAGCATGGAAAAGTGGTCCTTGTCACTATACCTTAGCTCTGGCACACAACTTGGAACATATGTAGGGATACCTTTGTTAAAAAAAGATCCCCCTTGGTGAAATTTTGTGAATATTATCTTCATTTGCTATGTCACCTGCAACAAAAGGGTAAGAATTCAAAGTTAGTTAACGGAATATACCCAAAGTACACACCAATAAGCTAAAAGCTACAACCTTTAATGCATGCTAAGAAAGAGACGGAATATTCCCAAAATCATAGCCCTAACAGTGAAATTTAAAAATCCTAAAAACTGAAATATTTTAAAATTCAATAAAATTTAACAAATATAAATCATAATAACACTTACACGAGGAAGATCTGTGGAAAACCTCCAAATTTCTCCTTCGATTGAGTGGAATTTTGGTTAAATTAGAGTTAATTTAGGGTTATCTTAGATAGATGGAGAGAGTTAACGGGGAGAGAGAAAGAACCGTTCAAATAATTTTTTGTTCATTTAAAATGTAATAAGTATATGTGGATTTAGTTTATCCATGTGGAGAGTTTTATGTTGACAACTTTCCACATCAGCGGCGTTTGGAGACACGCACAAACAAACTGATGAGAACAGGAAAAAAAATGTCCAATTGGAATAAAATTTGAGGGGTTTAGGGGCCTGATAGGTGCAAGCCATAGTTTAGGGGTTTAAGTGAATTTTGGCAACAAGTTTGAGTGCCTATCGATTCCTTTGGCCTTAAATATACGTACTTGACAGAATGATACTTACACTCGGTTTGGATGATGGTTTTCCATGATTTCATAACATACGGTACAGTATGGTACTATATAATAAATACAATATAATATTTGGATAGACTGTATCGTTCACTGCTGTTTAATAACAGGTTTTTTGTTTGATTTGATGGTACGGTACTGTATCGTAATGGATAATTTTACTAAAATACCCCTAGTTATTAACACATTATTAACATAGAAATTTCAGAATATTAACACATTATTAACATAGAAATTCCAGAATATTTATAGACCAACTCTCATCCTCAATATAATGGCACTAAAAATGTTCTAGAGGCTGTCTACAAGGAAGGAGGACTCTGTGCACTTTATAGAGGTGTAGGTAAGTATTTATTGGTTCACATTGAATAATGAACTTTTACTCCCCAGTTAACTCACCTGCAATTTTTTTTCAATCACGACTCATCTATAATTGATTGGATGATAAAACTTTAAAAACGTGAAGGAACTAACTTTATGAAGCATATTGTGCTATGTTGTAGACATATCAAAAGTGATTATCATGGCAGATATCTTGAATGTTCATTATTTATATGAATAATATAAATAATGAAAATTCAACATATATAAATATTTTGGAATTTTCAGGACCATGAAGATTAAAAATAATAATAATAATCTAAGGCCTGTTAAATCAGGACCAACCCGAGTAAATGATAATTAGAAGTTTCCAAGGATTTAGCTTAGCATGCTTTAGCAAAAACTAATATTATTTGGCATAATTACATATGTCTAAGCAACTGAAGTTTGTTGATTGTATCAAATCATTTTATTTTAATGATAGGTAAATATAGTAAATTTTATGAGAAAACAATAAGCAGTTAAATTTAAAAAAAATATACCAATGAGTATAGAAGAAGAAGGAGGCCGAAAAAGGAAGAACCCAGAGAACAACGTAGAGGAGAGATTGTGAGAAGAAAAGTGTTAAAAGAAAAATATATTAGGGTTAGAAGTAATACAAGATAAAGGGTAAAATAGGATTAAAAAATGTTATATAAGGGTATAATTGGAAAAAATTAATAGAATCATGGGATACCACCAAATCAGTGTTTCTTAAAATATAAGGATTTCATGGTTTGAAAACCATGAAAACATACCATACCATACCACACTTTTTAGAAAACAACCAAAGCAAACATGATTTCATTGGTAACCACACCATATCATACCATACCATGAAAAATCACCATCCAAACAGGCTGTTAACTAGATCTTTATTTGTAATTCCTAGACCGTTTCTCCTTTTGCTACCCCAATTTTTTTTCTGTTTTGAAAGGTCACCATTAATGCATAATTCACAAACATATATGGATAATTTTACATAGTTCAGATAAAATTTAGATAATTGAGAAGAAATGAAGTTTTAAGCAGGGCAAAGAGCCAAATTTCTCTCAAAGTAAAATGGTACAGATATGCCCTATATATCTTCTTTCCCATCAAAATGGACGAGATGTGCTGTAATAAACCGGAATTCTCAATACGAATACTCAAATATTATATAATCATTGAGAACCAAATTACAATGATAATGTTTAAAAGTATCGGATTACAATTGAAAATACTAGAAATAAGGAGTAACTAAAGATAGACATAGAATAGAGATGAGAAGCTTAGACCTTGAGAAAGAAAACGAGGGAACTCGATATTTTTCTTCCAACAATCTGCGTAATCCCCAAAACCGCAGCAACCACCCTTTTATCTCTACTCAACCTGAATCCCAAGCAAATCTATTGTTGGACTGTCTAATTATTGAGCCTCTTCGTGGTTTAGCCACACGCCCAACAACTTGGCCAGCTTCGGGGCTATCCCGGTTCACATCGTTTGCATTATATTTAAATGGCAGAATTAAAATTTCACATCCTGTGATCCCATTGAAGATCGATGCTTAAATACTAAATTGTCTTTATAATCTAAAAGTTTAAAGAACCAGAACATATTCTAGTATTGAACAGCGGTAATTTTCTTTAATCTAATATTGTTTATTCAATCATATTAACTTTGAAATCAACTCGAATTGTCTTCAGGATGTACTCTTGCATACACAATTTACAAAATGAAAAATATTTAATTGAGTCTTCAAACAGAAACGGATAAATTTCATATGATAATTCTCAAATCTTCTACTATATTCCTATTTAATTTGGTGAAAATACGTTCCCTCCCCTGACATATTATAGTGTTGGAGCTACTTTATAATTTACGTAATTATACTAATGTATATATATTTGTCACGACCCAAATGGCTATGGTGGCACCCACACTAATTAGTGGGAGAACCATCTAAATCAAACTATTACCTAATCACTTAGTTAATATTAAGATGATATTATCATAAAATGAACATAGCAACAATAATCCTGAACTAATCATTATTAATACGAAAATCCAACAAGCTACTTACTAAAATTCCCAAGACCTTAAAATCATCGTAAAAGAACTACTAAGGAAGATCATTCCAAAATAAAGTAAATAAGGAATGTTTCCATCGCCCGAAAGATGGACAATAACAAATAAGATGACCTGTGGCAGCTTGGAAATGGAGTGCTCACTCTTGGATCAAGATATGCTATCAAACTCTAGAGATAAGGTTGTGTCCGAACCTTTGAAAAATTTTCTGCACTCAACAAAAGAAGAGTACAAGGTAGTATCAGTACAAATCACTATGTACTGGTAGGTATCATATGCCAACTCAACTTAATAACATGTACACAACATAAATCAAATAACCAGTAGACAAGCATAACAAATACTTAATGAATCAACAATACAACAATAACAGGTCAAACAGTGGTTACAAACAAGCCACATAACCATCAAGAATATCAATCATACTGTAAACATCCATAGAATCAACACAAATATGTACACACATGCTATGAGACTTATTTTTGCCCAAATAGTCATGACCTACAAGAAACAGTCTATGTTCATGTACCGTACCGGTGTGGTACCCGATCCACCATATACATATGACATATCCGTATAGGCGTGGTACCTGATCCAACATATACATATCCGTACCGGTGTGATACCCGATCCAAAATACACATATCCGTACCGGCGTGGTACTCGATCCAACACATACATATCGGTATCGCGTGGTACCCGATCCAACATATACATATCCGTACCAGCGTGGTACCCGATCCACCATGTCCATATCCGTATCGGCATGATATCCGATCCAACATATACATATTCGTACCGGCGTGGTACCCGATCCACTATAAACAAGTATTATCAATATCAAATTTACACTGCTCACAGCATACAACACGATGTACCAAGTTTACAAGTACACTTAAAGTCATAAGACAATCCATCAAGTAAATTTTAAATAATTATTTATACCCGCATCAACAATTTCAAACATGTTCAAATATCAATCAACAAATATCCAATTTAGGAGCATACACACAATTAAGACGAGTCTAAACTCCAATTAAATCGTAACTTATCTCAACCGAAGAAACTGAATGCAATCTACTTTGCAAGGATCTTGCCCTTCCGTAAATCATACGAATGTTTCAAATATGTTCAAATATATAATTCGCATAAGAATACAAATCTAATGACCCATCTTTTAAATTTCCGTTCTAAAAATTGTAGGCCTAAAACCTAATATTTTATGAGAATCATAGTTACAGAATGATAAGAAAATAAATACACGGATATATCAAAATTTCTAAGTAAAAAGATGATACAGTGAGTTGAACCATTAAATTCCACCCATTTAATAATGATTACCCTTATCACTGTCCTACTTTACAACTTATGATTACTGTAATCATTACAAAATAATTTATTTATATTATATCATGCTAATTTCACTTGGTGGGTGTTTGGGTTAGTTTTTAATTTGAAAAGTTATTTTTTGCTTAAAAAGATGTTTGACAATTTTATAATTGCTTAAAAAAGTTAATTTTGGCTTTTCTTTAAGCAAAAAATCCCAGCTATTTTTTTTTTTGAAACTTATAATCTATTAAAGTTGACCAATTAAATTACATTTGTATCTCTTATAATTATTCCTTATTTCAATTTTACGCTTGTAGTTCTAATTCTCCTTCACTACTACACAACACACTTCACAACACACATCCATTTCTCTCCAAAAACCAGGCCACTCCCTCTCAACACAACACATTTTCTTCAAGATTCTCTCTCAATTTGCTGCACTTCCTTCAAGATTTCACGGTAAGTTCTCTCAATTTTTACGTCTTTTTCTTTATTTTTGATTTTTCATTTCTTTTTTTTCATAGACAAATCTGTGATTGTTAATTTCAGTTGAAAGAAGCTTGATATTAGTCTGTAGTTTTTTTTCTGAAAGTTTTTGAAGAGGGAGCGACACCGTTTGTAGCGGTTATTGAATTTGAATGAATATGCAAAAAAACAAACTTTTTAGTTTTCATTCTTTCTTTAGAATTTGGTTTCTATTTTGATGCGTTGCTTTCCTGTTAGGACTGTTGAACTTTCGTCTTAATGTTTATTTGATTTGAAAAAAGTTGCCCAAAACAAAAATTCATCTTTTTGTCCTAATGAACTTTTGGTGCCTACTTTATTTTTTAGTTTTGGTTTGTCTTTGTGAATGCAAAATTTCCATGCACATACAACGATATGAAGATGCGCTTTGCCTTTTATTTTTCCAACACCTCTAGAGCTACTAAAGGAAATATTTTATTTTTAAATAATATACTAAAGGAAATAAAGAAAGAAAAACCTTCTGCATCTTTTCTTCTTCTTCTTCTCTCATTTCTGTAAAGACTTTCAAGATTTACGTTTGGGATTGGTGTTGCTTTTGTCTAGTACTGGTATCACTTTTCTTCCAAGTCCCTCTTCTATTCTCCAATATAAAATGGATGCCTCGTTTACTTTCATACTTCATTTTATCTACTTGTTTATATATTGTGGCATTGTTTCGGCAACTTCTCTTTTTGAGTCGAGGATCTCTTTAAAATAATAGTTCGTAACCCCACATAAATAGGCGTAACCCCACTTATAAGACTATAGTGAATATGTTGTATTTGTATTACAGTCCATCACATTGAGATGACAATTTTTCACTGCTAACTTGTCTTACTCATGCTAGTTTAAGGAATCCAACATGGGATTCCCAGCTTACCATTTGTTATAAACTTCAGTTCTACTCTTAAATCTGTTTTTTTTAATGGGAAGTGCACTTTTTCCAACAAACAAGCTATCACTAATAGTAGCAAATGTAGCCTTCCTCCTTTCTCCTTTTCCTTTTTTTTTTAGCATATCTGAGATAGCAAACACCCTTTTTCCTTTTTTTAGCATATCTGAGATAGCAAACATCCTTTTTTGGTTTGTTTTGGAGCTTCATTCATGCAAAGATGAAGTTTTTGAACACTGTAAGTAACCCCTTTTCTTCTTGGCACTGAACTAGTTAAATTACTACGTGACAATAAAGGTAGTAACCAAAATGAGCTGCTTTTTTTTAGTGTTAACACAATGAACGCTACTACTTTGACCCCAAAAAGAATGATTCTTTTGTTGTTTTGATTTGGTTTCTTGCTTTATATTTTGATCATTTGGCAAATTGGGTGCAGGTGAATTGGCTAAAGTTTGAGTGTTTTTTGTTAATTGGACATGTTTTGTACAAGTTTGTAATATCATATATGACAAAACTATTAAAGATGTGTTATGTCCCATATCAATGCTGCCCTACTTTCTTGTCCATTAAAAATTTCAGTTGTTACTGGTCGATTTTACTCTACTAATCTCTTTTCTTTTACCTTTTCAACTTTTATCCCTAAATTAGCTAAGTGTGGCAATTGACATTTATATTTCATCTTCAGATCATTTATATTTTCATCATGTCGAATACTAGTTTGGTTCGAAGTAACGCTAAGTGCGAGGTGGTCTATTTTGCGAGATATGCCTTACTATAACATTGACACTCAAAGGGATATCGTAATTGCTCTTATAGTCATTCATAATTACATTAGAAAGAAGTGCAATGTGGATAATGCATTTCAAATGGATGAGAATGAAAGATATATTCCATCGACTGATTTTGATGTACGCACAACTTCAACGGTTAACAATATAGATGGTGAAAATGTGAGTGAGGAAAGTAATGTGCATTGGTGTGGCTTCGTGATATGATTGCTAATGATATTGTAATGCTTAATGCTTGTACTAATTGAATATTTCCACTTTTTGAATTTACGGCGAACTTAACTCTAGTCATATTAGTACCTCTTTTGTATGAAACTATTTATCTATTAATGTAATTATAATGATTAGTAACATATATATTTTGCTTAATGATAAGCTCGACATATATATTAACATTATCCTCGAAGATTAAAAGCAACAAGTCCAGTTTAATAAGAAAATGAAGTGTCATCACAAATTGCACCTTAATGATATGAAATCTTAACGTAACCATGAAGAAACAAATAATCTTTTAATATATAACTATCTTTTTCAAACACAAACATTCAACACTTAAACTCTTAAAAAAAAAAAAATTTTTAGTGCACAAATTAATAGTCATTGATGAAAATATATATATATATATATATATATATATATATATATATATATATATAAATATTTATTAATTTTAATTTAAATTATTTTAGCAATAAAAATTAATAATAATCAACTCTATATGTTATTAACAGCTACAAGGGTATTTCAGATATTTTGATCAAAAAAGGTGCTTAAAAGTATTATTTACCTAACACATCAATAATTTTTTTTTCAGTTTCAAGACTTTTATCCAACCATGTAACTGATTATTTTTAAAATAAGTTCAGCACTTTCAAAAACATTTTTAAAGAACTTTTTAAAAGCTATTTTTTTTCAGCGTATCCAAATGGGCTCTTAAATTCTCACAGAAAATATCCTCTGATTATACATTCTTTTACCACCGTGTGGCGCTGACACTTACTCAATCATTACTCTCTATATACATAAATCTCAAGTGTGAAGCAGTCAAATATTCTCACATGTAGCAGTCGACTCAATCGCATCTACTGTGCACTCTTTCTTTTCGTCTGTGCCTCCATACTTTTTTTTTCTGTCTATTGAAATAAACTGTGTATAACAACTAATCTGATAATATATTACCCTAATCTCATTCATGACCCAAAATAAGAAAGTGGTGGGTATGACCCACTACTAATTTAATTAATAACATTTTATTAACCACCAACTAGATTAATTATTTATAATATTCAATGTAGACACGTAATTTTATCTCTCTCGAGAGTATATTTTTATCTATTTTTACTCTATCTTACTACGCACCTTCACCCATGTGATAATTTTCACTCAATAACAAATCCAACACCTCTTAACCATTTTTGACACCTCACCCTAACAAAAATAACAACTCCTCTAACTAATTTTGACACCTAACACCCCTACCCCATACCCCTTCTACCCCTTACCCACCCCACTCACAATTCATACATATATACACATCAACAATACAATACGGGGAGATCTATTTTTTTCCGTGGAAACATAGAAACATACACCGCACATTCTTCAATAATTCAAACACAGAACGCACACATATACATATCACACATAAAAATCTCATAGAATACAATTCCATTCACTCATGTTCTACGCGGAACAACAACATACACGCCATAAACAGACTCACCAAAAATACACAACATCACTCCACAGAATAGAGGCGCACACACAGTGATACACTCACAATTCACACTCTCTCAGCATCACACACACACACACTCCTTACTGATTCGGACGAATTTACATATACACACATCCGATCAGAGAGACGTAACGAAGAATCGAGATAAAAGGGGATAATCGGGAGAGAGAGGGAGCAAGGATCGATAAAAGCGGCACTTCTCCAACGAGTTTTGCCTGAGAGCCACCGGAATCACCACCATAAACCTTAAAAACTACGATTTGGCCACTTTTTAGTGAAACTCGCCGGAAAACAGTACCGCTGGCTTCATTTCGATTCGAAATCACGTCAAAGCTTCACAGTCGTCAAACCCACTGGAAAAACTGATCCAAAGATCTAAAATTCAAAATGGGACTATCAAGGTTGGAAATTAGTTCGTTATTGAGGTTCGAATCGAGAGTTTTCAAATTCGGCTTTGTCTTTCGATCACATAATTTGGCATAATAAAAGCTTCAATCGAGGTCCAACTCTATTCTTTTCCTCTTTTTTATTTCATCTTTTATTATATTCGGTGTGTTAGATTGAATATCGTGTGTTAATTGATCCTTGATTGGTGATGAATAGTTTCTTGGTATTGATTCATTGTTGATTCCCCTGGTTATGAATTATGTGATAAAATAATGTCTTGTTTGAGAATTAAAATCGATTGTTTGGGGGTGGAAATTGATCTTGATAAAAGTGAATACGGATTAATTTTGATTCATTGATGTCGTTGAACGTGATAGTTTTATGATAGGTCAAAATGGTTAGGCAAACGATAGGCCGGGTAGGCAAATTTAGGAATTGTGGATTGATGGAATGTTTGAAATGTGTGTTGAATGGTTTTTGTTTTATGACACCTGAATTAATTGTACTGATTTTGCGGGGGAATGTCCCGAGGAAAATTGTATTCACCGGGAAATGCCCCGAAGTATCATGTACGCAAAGGAGGTTCGTGATCAAGGTCTAAGGCATCGGGTAAAGCATTGGAGCATAGTTTATGATCAGACGCTCCCCTAAACAACCTTGTTAGTGGACTCCAGCCTAGGTCATGCTTATCTGCATCATATTGAGACTTAGCAGGACCCACTTGGTCCTTTGTAGGAGACTCACCTCTAAAGCATTCCTACGTGCTAAATATTGCATCTTTGAGGGTAACAAGGTCATCTAACAGACTTATTCAAAAACATGTGCTAGAATTAAATGAGCGGGTGTTTAGGCAAGGAAAAAGAAAAGTCAAAAAAAGAATTTCGTAGTTTTTTTAGAGTTCTTTACGGCTTTTGTTCTTCGCAATTCAAAAAATTCAAAAAGATTTTTACCTATTGCATTCATTTCTAAGAAACAAAAACATCAAAAAAGATTTTTCTTTTGTATATTCCCGATGCATTCATAGTTCAAAAATTAAAAAAAAAAGATTTTTTTTTCAATAGGAGTTATTTATAAAAGAAAAAATTCAAAAAAGATGGTAAAGGTTTTGTACATTTCATATAACGAAAATATCAAAAAAGATTTTCCTTTCATATTTTGTTGGTGTCATTTTTCTACGTTAAGTGTCAAATTAAAACCTCAAAAAGATTTTATTGACGTTCTTCATCTTCTGTTTGTGGTCGTGTCTCTCAAGTCAAGGTTCAATCGATTGTTTAATCTTTAATTATCCAATCTGGACGAACTACGCACACCTGATTCTCCTCTCTCGGGGGTGAGATACGTAAGCAGCCCTTCTAGGGTTCGGTGATCTTATTTAAAAAATTCAAAAAGATTTTCTTCACTCTTCATTTAGAATATGTGTCATATACATCTTTAAAAGAAAACTACAAAAAAGATTTTCCTTTAATAGTTTCAAGTTTCATTTTCGTATGAGATTCAAAATCGAAAACACAAAAAGATTTTCTTTGGTAATCGTAGGCTTCATTTTTTATAGGAATCTGAAAAATCCAAAAAGATTTTCTTCATTTAGAGTAGGTGTCATATACATCTTTAAAAGAAAACTACAAAAAAAAAAAATTCTTTAATAGTTTCAAGTTTCATTTTCGTATGAAATTCAAAATCGAAAACCCAAAAAGATTTTCTTTGGTAATCATATATTTCATTTTGTATAGAGATTTTAAAGATGAAAAATTAAAAAAAGATTTTCGTCGATTCTCTTGACAATTTGTTATTTTCTTTTCTTCTTAAAGTTTCAAGAAAAAAGAAAAAGAAAAGAAAGAGAGTTTGATCAGTCATGTTGTGCCAAAACTTCACGAACTACACACACCTGATTCTCCTCTTTTGGGAGTGAGATACGCAGGCGTCCTTTTTGGGTTTGGTGATCTTTTCAAGAAAAACGAAAAAAGATTTTGAGAAAGTGTTGAACTCTAACACGTTTGTTATCTCTTGTTCAGTTAGTTTAAGGTGATTGGTTTGTGGTAAGGTTGTCAAACGGGCTGGTTTGACCCGGCCCACTAAGAAATCCGGCCTGGTCAACCCCCGGGCTACAGGGCTGTTGGTCCCAAGCTGGGCTAATTTTTTTGGCCCGGTTGACCCAGCCCGGACCCAACTCAAACCAGGCCCACCGATTGCTCGGCCTGGATCGACCCAATTTTTTTTTAAAAAAATGTTGGCTTGACCGTTTGGGCCAAAATAGTCGTTGGGCCCAACGGCTATATAGCCGTTTGGAGCCTCAAATGACTATTTGACCCATTTTTTAAAAAATAAAATAAAATAATAATTTAAAATATTTTTTAAAATCCAAAAAAATTTCTATAAATACCCTACACTTTCAAATCATTTTCTACACAATTTTCATTCTCTCTTAAATATTCTATATATCTTCTAAAGTGCTCAATTTTATTTTTTAATTTTGCAAATACAAATATAAGTGGAAGTTTTCTAAAGTCTCAACTTTCTGATACTTTCAAAATTTAGTATTATCGATCCATCTCTTACTTTTATTTTTTAACTAGTGTATGAATTGTTGAATATTTATTTTTATTATTTTTGTGTATTTTAAATTTCTTTTTAGTTTGATTTATATTATGGATAAATTAAGAAACCTCGGTAAAAGTGTCAAAAAATTTTGTTTCGGAAGTGGTAGTGGTAGTAAAAATTGAATTACTAGTTGTAAAGGTAGTTCAAGTAGTAGATATATCCGTGTGCCTCGGGCACCGCTTAGTCAACCTTTTGAGGAAGAAGAAGGTGTAGGTGCTCACGATATGGATTATTTAAAAGCTCAAAAAAATTACGGTATAGAAGAAGAAAATGAAGTAGATGCGGTTAATTTAGATAAAGATGATGAAAATATTGGTGAGACACCCGCAATAGAAAATGCTAATGTTAGATCTGAATCGGTTAATTGTCCTCCCCGTGCACCAAGAGGTCGTAGAAAAACTAGTATTGCATGAGATTTTTTACACATATAGAAGGTGAAACTAAGGTGCAATGCAATATTTGTCAACAAGTATATCAACATAAAAGAAGAGGCAATCAAGAGGGTACGGGTACGTTAATTAGACATATAAGATAGAATCACCAAAGAGAGTTATTTATTGCAAAAGGTGGTGAGGCTGTTGGTGGGCCAACACAAACTAGAATGAACCCAACATCCGGTCAGATAATTAAGAATTATAATAAATTGAGGGACCGGAAAGAAATAGCAAAAATGGTAGTTGTGGGTTGTTTTTCTTTCACTTTTCCTTCTTCGGATGCTTTTATTCATTATATTCAAGCAATTTATAATCCTATGTTTAGTGGTATTCCTAAAAGTGCTTGTCGAACCGATATTTTTAGACTTCATTCACAATATGTTTATTATTTATCTACATTGTTAAAAAATATTCAATGTAGAATGACTCTAACTTCTGATCTTGGTCATGCTGTTAATAGAAATAATTATTTAACCATTACTTGTCACTGGATAGATAATAATTTTATTATGCAAAAATGTATTCTAGCTTTTTTGTATGATGAAGATCGTAGACATATTGGAGAATTTGTTGCGGAATCTATTATTAAAGTTGCAGAATTTTATGGTATTGAAAGAAAAGTTATATGTATTGATTTTGATAATGCTTATAACAATAACACTGCTATTGAAAAGTTAAAAAATGATCTGTCAATCCATCGTTACCTGAAATATTTCATGTTAGGTGTGCTTGTCATATATATATATATATAATTTAATTGTAAGAGATGATCTTGAATTTTTTGATTTTTATATTGTAAAGATCTGACTTTCTGTTGGCTTTATTCAAGGAAATAATAAAAAAAAAGAGTGAGAGAATTTAAAATTAAATGTGAACAAAATGGACTTATGCCGATAATTATGCGTGAAGAATGTGATACTAGATGGAATGTTATGTGTGATTATTTATTAACTTGTCTTGCTTATAAAGTTCCTATTACATTGACTTTTAACTAATTTTGTGGTTCATTTGCTAATTCGGCTAAATATATGCTAAATGATTTTGATTGGGTTGCAATTGGTGATCTTGTTAAGTTTTTAGAAAAATTTTATATAGCTACGGTTGAATTTTTTGGTGCGTATTATCCTACTCTTTGTAATATTTTAGTATATTTAGCTGATATTTCTGCTTTGCTTAAAGAATTTAAGAATAAAGAAGGTTACAAAGAAACTGTCAGTGCTATGTTTGCTAAATTTTAAAAATATTTTTTTTTTCGATTCCCCCTATTTACTTGGTTGGTGCTATACTAAATCCATGTATGAAATTTAATACTATGTGCCACTTTAGTACTCTTATTTATTCTAACTTAGAGATAAATGCTAACAATGATTCTGAAGATGAAGATTTGTTTACTGCTATGAGTGATGCGAACATTTACTTAGGAAAATTATATAACCATTATGCCGATTTACTTGATGTAGCTGTACTGACAAATATCACTCCAACTATCACTCTTCATGCTCCCGAGGAGCCATCATCTTTTAAAAAAGCAGCACATAGTGATTTTCCTGATTACTTTTATGATTTAAATGTTTAGAACAATGTTGAGGAGGAAACTTACACAATAATTTCTCGGAAAGAGCTTAAGTATTATCTTCGAACGCCGGTAGAGGATCGTAGACGATGAATCAACGCGTTGGGTTGGTGGAAGAATAATGAAAGATAATATCCAGTGCTTTTAAGATTAACTAGAGATATATTGAATGTTCCAATGTCAACCGTTGCATCGGAGAGCGCTTTTATCCAGGGACGACAACAACTTGGGGACAATCGACACTCATTGTGGAGCAATGCTATGAATGTTCTAGTTTGCCTCAGAGATTGGATTAGAGCGGAACGAAGAAATCAAGGAATGGAGGTGGAACCGAAAGACGAACAAAATCTTGAAGAAATTATGACTTCAAGGGAGAACTCAGCACAATCAAGTTCAAGGCATGATTTTTCCCCATTGATTTTGACTATCCTATGCCAGTTCCCGTTAATATTAACATGAAAGAGTTGGAAAAAATGATGCAAAATTTGTAGATTTTTCATTCATGTAAATTATAAATTTTAGATCATTTTGCATCAATAAAATACAACATTCATTCACTCCTTACTTTATAATATTTTTCATTTAAATTGAATTTCTTGTTTAATTTTAGTATGTTACTAATTTACTGTCAAACTTTACACTAAGTAATAGACAATTAAACATAACAAACATATATACACATAATGAAAAAATAAATTTCTTTTAAGTTCAAAACCTCAAGTATTATTTTATTAACTAACATATTTTCTATAGTCTCTAAATTATATATATTTAATATTTTAACGTATACATATAGTGTATATAGGTTGTATGTATATCGTTTCAACTTTCAAGTGATATTTTAAATAGTATATATTCTACATATATGTGTACATATTTTTTATGTATTAAAATAGTATATATTTAATGTGTATATGTTTTTAAAGTAGTATAATATATAGTGTATATATGACTATATGTTATATGTGTATATATTTTCTAAAGTTGTATGTATATACTATATAGTGTATGTATGTTGTATGTATTTTATTTAAAGTAGTACATATATTGTATGGTACGTATATATGTGTATATATTTTCAATAGACTCTGAACTAGTATATATTTAACGTATACATGTGTATATGTTTTCTAAAGTAGTATGTATATAGTATATATATGTTGTATGTATATTTGTATGGTATGTATATATATGTATATATTTTTAATAGACTCTAAAGTAGTATTTATTTAACGTATACATGTGTGTATGTTTTCTATAGTAGTATGTATATAGTGTATATATGTTGTATGTATATTATTTAAAGTAGTACATATATTGTATGGTATGTATATATGTGTATATATTTTCAATAGACTCTAAAGTAGTATATATTTAACGTATACATGTGTGTATTTTTCTATAGTAGTATGTATATAGTGTATATGTTGTATGTATATTATTTAAAGTAGTACATATATTGTGTGGTACGTATATATGTGTATATATTTTCAATAGACTCTAAAGTAGTATATATTTAACGTATACATGTGTATATGTTTTCTAAAGTAGTATTTATATAGTATATATATGTTGTATATATATTATTTAAAGTAGTACATATATTGTATTTCTACCTATATATGTGCATATATTTTCAATAGACTCTAAAGTAGTATATATATTTAACGTATATATGTGTATATGTAATTATGTTTTCAAATTTTCAAAAGTAGTATATATATAGTGTATGTATGTTGTATGTATATTTTTTAAAGTAGTACATATATTATATTGTACGTATATATGTGTACATATTTTGTATACACTCTAAAGTAGTATAGATATTTAATGTATAGTCGTATACATGTGTATATGTGTATATATTTTCTAATGTAGTATATATATAGTGTATATATGTTGTGTGTATAATATTTAACGTATTTAAAATGTATATAGGTGGGTATATATAGTGTATATTGGAAAAAAAACTTTTAATTTCATTTTTTTTATGTTTGACCAATTTTGACCAGATTTGACCGGGTTGAACCGGTAAACCCTTAATGGGTTGGTCCCAGTTTGTTTTTTGAAAAATACTGTTGGACTCGAAACTGGACCGGCCCGTTAACACAGGCCCAAAATTGGACTAGCCCACGAACCAAAAAAAATAAAATGGGCCTGATTCGGGTTGCCCCGGCCCGACCCCGTTGACAGACCTAGTTTGTGGCATTCTGGTGGGTCCTCCACATCACACCAAATCTAATAAAGGTTTAGCTGTGTCCAACAAGGATATAGAGAGTGACCTTATGAATCAAACAAAGAGTCAGGAAAATGAGAGTTTAAGGAAGAAAATTTGAGACTAAGACAGTAAATGATGGAAATGTATCAAGTTTAGGCCAGTAGACTGCCTCCTCCTCCATTCCCCACTATTGACCCTGCAAATATCTTGAGTTTTCCATCATAATTGCAATGTCAGTTTTCTATTGTTGTTAACGCACCACAACATGCCTCGGAATTCATGCCGCATCAGCTGCATCCCAATACTTGCTCGAATCCTTCTCTATCTCCTCAGTATAAGCCTACTATATTCATAACACCATATATCGTCTTGATTTTGCTGATCAATACTCTACTGAGGCTTCCACATTGGTTATCCGCCTAACGATTGTGGTTTCCCATGCCGCTAGTAAACCCATGTTTAATACTCTTGATGATCATTGCTATACTCCTGAGCCTACTTTCAAGTTAGCTGGACCACCAAAATTTCTTACCAAGAAGTCTGACATGGCAGAAGAGCAAGAGAAAATGGTTGGAAAAATAAAGGGTGCAGAAAATGCTATGAAACATGTCTTCAAGTGTCAACCTTCCTCAAAGCTTTGAGATATTGAAATTTGAGGAACATGATGGACTTGAGGATTTTGTGAAATATTTGAGATGATACTGCAACCAATTAAGGGAAACTAAAGGGAAGAAGAAGGAAAACGTACCTATCGTCGTGCCAGAGCTAAAGCAAAGCTCGATAGGCCCAACTCACCGATACTGTCAGCCTCAATCCTGAGCTTACATATTAGATACACATACCCACCTACAACAAGGTTCCTCGTTCCAAAATGCAAGATATTTCATTCCACCTCCTCAATATCTTTTGAACAATGCACAATTGTGTACTCGTCTGTCATCTTATCCACAATGTCGTGCACCGATCCTTCAACATCGTCCTTGACCCCCACATATTTACCAAGGAGCTTCTAAGTTCAAGTTTCAACCGACGGCAAAGTTTTCAAAACAGAGAAAGTCAATGGATAATTTTACATAGAATGTGCCTGATAGCGGTGAAAGCTCTAGTCATAAAGATGTGCAAATCAGTGGCTAAGATGTCAAGATCAACAATTGGAAAGTCACTCCTCTCCTTACTTGAAAGAAATATTGGTAGTTTATTTTATTTTTCTTTCTATTTTTTAAATTATTTCAGGGTTGTAGTTTGAAATCTATCTTGTTTTGTTTCTCTGTCGTCTTTGTTTAAATCCTTCTATTTTTTCTTTCAATGAAATGTGGTGTCCCTTGTTGTTTTGTCTTATTTTAAGTTATTTATTTGTCTTCTTTACACAATATATTTTATATTGATTCTAGTGTTATGACATGCCTATAGAATTTTTAGTCAGATCTTAAAATCTAGTTTAATCATAAAACATTGAATCAGAGGGCTAAAGTTAGAAAAAAGGGGCATCTGAGAAATTAGTAAAGTGTTGAGACATTAGGTGACCAAGTCGTAGACTTCTTTGAAAAATTAAGGCAATTATTTTCCAGAATCACAAGAATAACTTGGTCATAAATTGATAAAGATAGCTCAATTAGGTCAAATAGTGGACGCGTGATCCCTAAATCAAGAGAAACGGGAAGATAATCAGCTCCACAAAAGCATGGATCATTCAATTGGATGAATGTAAAACAAAGATGGAGTTATATGTTTGACAAGTGTAGAAGAAGAAGTGGCACACATGCTCAGTTGAAGTTATTGTTGTTAAAGTGTCACAGATGATAATCATCTTTCACTTCATATTGCATGATGTATACTTGCATTGTCAAAGATTGATATGACAAAGGCATTTCATTCTATTATCCAAACATTGTGTCATCCTTTGTTTACCTATTTGATCCTTAGTTCTATTCTCTTTCATACCCCTCTTTTGGAATCAAGATAGAGTCAGAAAAGTTAAAAAAAAAGTGTTGAGTACAAAATAGAGTCAGAAAAGTTTCAAAAAAAGAGAAGAGAGAAAATATATCAAAAGAAAGAAAAATAAGAGTGTCAAGAAAATTAGATGCAGAAATCCCAAAGAGAAAAGAGTCAATAAAAGAAAAAAAGAGAAAGAAAATCAGAATCAAGAAAACAAAATGAGTTGTCGAAACTACATGTGACCTGATTCTCCTCTCTCGGGGGTGAGATATGTAGGCTGTCCTACTGTAGGCTCGGTCTAACCAAATAAATAATTTATAATCACCCAGCCAAAAGAAACTGGGGCATGAGTTAATCCTCATTGTTTGAGTCGATTCTAAAAGTTATAAGTACTACCCTACTTCAAGTGTCATTTGGGACTCATGCCATCTTTTCTTTATAACCTTATCCAAAAGTCAAGTTACAACCAAAGAAAGACCTTTAGATCAATCTTTAAGAATGATAAGGCTTAGCATGCAATACATATGATAATGCATTTTGGGAACTACTAGTCTTCCTCAGCATAAGGGATCAAGAGAGAAATAAAAATGAGAGACTATTATTGGTGAAAACCTCATGGGTACCATAAGGCGATGGTAAGTTGAGAGAGCTAAAAATGAGAGAGTCTTATAGGTAAAAACCCTCACAGGCACCGTAAGACGACTGTGAGTTGGAGAAATAAAAATAAGAGAGTCTCATTAGTGAAAAACCCTCACGGACACCATAAGGCAATGGTGAGCTGAGAGAAAGATAGAAGTTTATTGACGAAAACCCTTCAAGGCACCACTAGCCGAATGAGGCCTCTGAATGCAATTGGCCCAAGGAAACAACTCAGTTTTAGGGTCATTAACTCAACAACAATTGGTGAAAAGTTGGGATGAAAAGATCAGGCAGCTTAATCCAAAATGCATGCCATAATCATTAAAGTTGACTGTCATTTTCAGAAAAGTTTTCTTTTCTGTTTTTTTAAATAGGGACATTAATTTTCTTCTCTTTATTGTTATTTTATTTTTCTTGAGTTATTTATCCAAATAAAAAAAAATCATTGTCATTTTTCTCCTGTCTTTGAGTTAAGTCCATGTCAAAACAAGTGAGAAAATATTTCAAAACTGGCTACCAGCTTCTTCAATTACACAAAACAAGACAAAAAGTTAGCATATGAAAGAGACATGATTGTGAGCCGAATAAGACATGCAGAAAATTTTATCAACAGACAAGTCTTAACTCATGGAAATACCAAGGTTCAAAGAATTTATCTAAACGAACATGGAGAAGTTGAGATACTGTGTTTGTTTCAGAGTCACTCTTAATAATTTAAGTTTGAGTCAATGATGCAGCAATTCAATGACATACGCTAATGGTTGGAAGCAACGTTAAATGTAACGAGGGCAAGAAGGATTGTCGCGAAAGCTAAGCCACAAACCAACCACCTTTTTTTGTAAACTCACGAGTTTTCATTGTATGAAAAAGGAACACATGTTACATTCAAATCAAGGATTTCAGAGCCTAAACATCAGAGACTGTAATTTTTCACTTTTACAAATACAAGAGGCAATATTGCTATACAGGTTTGATAATTAAAATCATGGTAAAAACCATAATCCAATATCTCTAAGAGACACACTTCCTTGTCCAGGAGACACATTTTTTTGGGTAATTCAAGTGGCATTTGTAAGGAGACGCATTTCCTTGTATGGGTAATTTAAGTAACATTTGTAAGGAAGTGCATTTCCTTGGGAATTCAAGTGGCATTTGTAAGGATATGCATTTCCTTGTCTGGATAATTTAAGTTTTATTTGTAAGGAAACGCATTTTCTTGTGTGGGTAATTCAAGCGGCATTTCTAAGGAGACGCACTTTCTTATTTGGGTAATTCAAGCGCCATTTGTAAGGAGACACACTTCCTTGTTTTGGTAATTCAAGAAGCATTTGCAAGGAGACACACTTCCTTGTTTGGGTAATTCAAGCGACTTTTATAAGGAGACGCATTTCCTTGTTTGTGTAATTCAAGCGGAATTAGTAAGAAGATACACTTTCTTATTTTGGTAATTCAAGTGGCATTGGTAAAGAGACACACTTCCTTGATTGGGTAATTCGAATTTTACTTGTTAGGTGATTTACTTCCCAACTTAAGTCTTGATTCCTGGAAGATGTACCTCCTAGTCGAGTCATTTTTCTTGATTCCTATAAGATGTACTTCCTAGTCGATTCATTCTCCTTGATTCCTAGAAGATGTACTTCTTGGTCGAGTCATTCCCCTTGATTCCTAAAAGATGTACTGCCTAGTCGATTCAGTCCCCTTGATTCCTAAAAGATGTACTTCCTGGTCGAGTCATTCCCCTTGATTCCTAGAAGATGTACTTCTTGGTCGAGTCATTCTCCTTGATTTCTAGAAGATGTACTTCTTAGTCGAGTCAGTCCCCTTGATTCCTAGAAGATGTACTTCCTAGTCGAGTCAGTCCCCTTGGTTCATAGAAGATGTACTTCCTAGTCGAGTCAGTCCCCTTGATTTCTAGAAAATGCACTTTCTAGTCGAGACATTGCACTTGAACCTTAGGAGATGCACTTCCTTGTTAGTTTTCGTTTATCAGGTGACACACTTTTTAACTTAAACTTTTATCTCTAGAAGACACACTTTCTAGTTAGAATTCCTCACTTTAATTCTTAGGATACGCACTTCCTAGTATTGGTCATTTAATTTTACTCTCAAGAGATGCATTTCTTGGTAAAGAGTTTTGATTCATCTTTGCAACATGCAAGTAGTTATGATGGGATTTCACATCAGCAAAAGTTTCCTGATAATAAACTGGGGCAGAAATTTAATTCATGTTATTGAAAGTATCATTTAGGATCTTCTTGAAAAATGAGACTTTATTTTTGAAAAGTGAGATATCTATCATAACCTTTGTTTGGGATAATTTTCTTTCTAGTTTTTATGTAATTTCAGGAGCCCGTCTAAATAACAAGGCGAATAAATGAAAAGTCAAGCAACAAGGTGAAGAAGTTGAAAGTCAAGCAACAAGGCGAAGTAGAAAGTCAAGTAACAAGGCGAAGAAGTTGAAAGTCAACAAATTGAAAAAATAGCAAGTCAGGAGTTTGCCTGGAGAATAGGGTGAATAAATTGAAAGCCAAGCAACAAGGTGATGAGATTGCAAGATGGGAGCTCGCCCAAAGAATAAAGTAAGGAAATTGCAAGTCAGGAGCCCGCCTGGAAAATAGGGTGATGAAATAACAAGTCAAGAGCCAAGGACAGCTGCATAGATAGGACTTTTGTAATTTTATTTATGTTTTTAACTTGTAATTTTTATTTTTGATGTAATGATAGAGCCGTGGATCGAAACCTCGACGGGACCTCACTCGACTCTCCAACTCAGTTGTCCATCTTTCTTCTGTTTCTTTCTTCGAATAATGGTCGGATCAAAATTTTATATATTTGTCTACTTCTTTGTCTGAAAACACTACGGGTTTACATCCAAATAGGGGCATGATGTAGACATGTAATTTTGTCCCTCCCGAGAGTATATTTTTACCCATTTTTACTCCGTCTTACCATGTACCTTCACCCATGTGATAAATTCCACTCAATATCAAATCCAACAATTCTTAACAATTTTTTATACCTCAACCTAACAAAAATAACAACTCCTCTAACTAATTTTGACATCTTACACCCCTACCCCATACCCCCTTCAACCCCATACCCACCCCACTCACAATTCATACATATATACACAACAATAATACAATACGGAGGGGATCCATTTTTTTCCCATGGAAGCATAGAAACATACACCTTACATTCTTCAATAATTTAAACACAGAACGCAACATCACCCACACATATACATCACACACACAAAAATTTCATAGAATGTAATTCCATTCACTCATCATCTATACAGAACAAGAATATACACGGCATACACAAACTCACCAAAAACACACAACATCACTCCATAAAATAGAGGCGCACACACAGTGATACACTCGAAATTCATACTCTCTCAGCATTACGCACACACTCCTCAGTAATTTGGATGAATTTATATACACATACCCAATCGGAGAGACGCAATAGAGAATCGAGAGAAAAGGGGTTAATCAGGAGATAGAGGGAGCAAGGATCGAGAAAAGGGATATTTCTCCGATGAGTTTTGCCTGAGATCCACCAAAATCGCCACCAGAAACCTCAAAACTATGGTTTGGCCACTGTTCAGGCGAAACTCGCCAGAAAATAGTACCACCAGCTCCATTCCGATCTGAAATCATGTCAAAGCTCCACAGTCATCAAACCCACTGGAAAACTGATCCAAAGCTCTAAAATCCAAAATGGACCTATCGAGGTTGGAAATTAGTTCGCGATTGAGGTTCGAATCGGGAGTTTTCAAATCCGACTTTGTCTTTCGATCACATAATTTGGCACAAAAAAAGTTTCATTCGAGGTCCAACTCTGTTTTTTTCCTCTTTTTATTTCATCTTTTATTATATTCAATGTGTTGGATTGAATATTGTGTGTTGATTGATCCTTGATTGGTGAAGAATAGTTACTTGGTATTGATTAATTATTGATCCCCTTGGTTATGAATTATCTAATAAAATAATATCTTATTTGATAATTAAAATCGATTGTTTGGGGTGGAAATTGATGTTGATAAAAGTGAATATGGATTAATTTTGATCCATTGATGTCATTGAACGTGATAGTATCATGATAGGTCAAAATAGTTAGGCAAACGGTAGGTCTGGTAGGCATATTTAGGGATTGTGGATTGATGGAATGTTTGAAATGTGTGTTGAATGGTTTTCGTTTTATCGCACTTGAATTCATTGTGCTGATTTTGCCGGAGAATGCCCCGAGGAAAATTGTATTCACCCGGGAATGCCCCGAAGTATCATGTACGCAAAGGAGGTTCGTGATCAAGGCCCAAGGCATCAGGTAAAGCATTGGAGCATAGTTTAGGATTAGTGTAGGTTTACTTTTTAGTACCCTTTTTATTTCGGACTGTAATAATTGGACTGGACATTATTGTTTTTGACTTGTTTTGGTTTGGTTTATTTATTTGCTTGTTTTGTGTGTTTTGTTGGTTTATGAATTTCATAGTGTCTACTAGATGATATATACTCTACAAAGCGACCGTGGTAGAACCACGGGATTAAGGGGTGCCTAACACCTTTTCCTCGGTCAACAGAATTCCTTAATCGGAATCTCTATTTGTGGATCAATTTTAAAGAGTCAAACCCGTTTTGAAAAGGAATATCCAAGGGTGACTTGGCACACCCGATTTATGCCAAGTGGTGACTCTGAGTTTTGAATATAAACAATCCTTTTCGAAATAAATTTTTATTTTTTATCACTTAATAATAAAAACCCTTTCAAACTTAAAATTTAATGCTTTTTGGTTAAAAAAAGGGTGTGACATTCAAAACTTTTAATAAATTTTCAAAATTTATTTCGAAACCTCATAGACATAAATCGAATATGTATATTGACTAAAAACTACATTCCAAATCTATGAAAATATTACAACACTAATTCGAGATCGTCTCGATTAAAGGTTGAACAATTCTAGTTTAACTTTCTTAACTCAATAACCCCATTAATGACTTAAATTACTTCCGAACACCTCAAGAATTGGTACTACTCATCCTGTGAGTCATAATCCACGTATACAAACTACGGAGAGCGCTGAAATAAAGAAGATGAGAAAATTTCACAAACAATTAGGAGGGTCATTACATCAGATACCAACTAAACAACTGTTTGTCCCCGGACGGGCAAACTCAAGACAAGAAGGGAAAATAAGGAATTACCTAAATCTAAAAAAAGATATGGATACTTGCTATGCATGTCTGCTTTGGTCTCCCAAGTGGCCTTCTCAATAGGAAGATTCTTCCACTAGACCTTCACAGATGCAATCTCCTTAGTTCTCAACTTATGGACATCTCTATCAAGAATAGCAACAGGTTCCTCTTTATTGAGAGGTTTTCATCTAACAATGCCGAATCCCAACGAATTATGTAGCTACCATTACCATGAAACATCTTTAACATAGAAACAAAAAATACAGGGTGAACTCCTGATAAGCTTGGGGGCAATGCCAACCTGTAGGCCACCGGCCCCACGCACTGAAGAATATCAAATTCCCTAATATATCTAGGACAGAGCTTACCTCACTTCCCAAAATGCATGACACCTTTCATAGGTGACACCTTGAGCAATACTTGCTCACCCTCTATAAAGTACATATCTCTAACTTTCCGATACACATACTTTTTTTGTCTGCTTTGAGCCGCTATAAGTTTCTCCTCAATGAACCTAAACTTCTCTAACGAGTTCCTCAACAGATCAGTATCCCATGGTCTCACCTCAAATGCATAAAACCACCCAATGGGAGATCTACACCCCCTCTCATATAAAGCCTCAAACTGTGGCATATCGATATTCGAATGATAACTGTTATTATATGCAAATTTGGCCAAAGAAAGAAATTGATCTCAATGACCTCTAAAATCCATCACACACGTACGAAGTATATCCTTTAACACCTGAATCGTTTGCTCGAACTGCCCATCAGTCTGAGGATGAAAAGCTGTACTAAGTTCTGACCTTGTACGCAACTCCTCATGCAACTTCTTCCAAAAGATAAAGGTAAATCGAGTACCGTTATCCAAGATAATAGAAACTGAGACCCCATGCAAACGAACAATCTCCTTAAGATAAATCTTGCCCAACTTTTTTGCATTATAAGTCACTGGAATGAAATCTGAAAACTTTTTCAACCTATCCAAAATAACTCGTATTGAATCATACTTTCCCGAAGTCTTGCGAAGGCCAACAACAAAATCCATAGCTATCCTCTCTTATTTTCATTCAGGAATGGGCATCCTCTACAGTGTACCACCAGGTTTTTTATGGTCGTACTTTATCTTAGGGCTGCATATCGGTCGGTTCGGTTCGGTTTTGAAAATTATCGGTTTCACTTATTCATTATCGGCTTGTATATATGCTAAACCATTAAAGAACCGTTAAGATATTGGTTAATCGGTTATCGGTTTATCGATTTTTCATTGTTATCGGTTCGGTTATCGGGTTATATTAACTCTCTAGCCCAAGAATAGATCTTATGAAAAGAAAAGAACGATCGTCAGCGGAGATCGCAATACGAAGTTTTTTAGACATAATCCCTGGAATTCTTTGATAACCATTAACATTAAACATTAAAACACTAAGTCACAAATTAATTTAAAACTGCTAGTACAACTTCTTCACATTAAAACTTCTTCAGTATATTCTCATCTGTACTTTCTCCTGAATTTAACATTGAACTCACCAAAAGACTCAGTTTTTTCATTAATATTTGCCTTCAAATCGATCACACCTTGCATATTTAGTAAAACAGAAGATTCAACAGAATCAAGAAGCCTGCAAAATCAATGTTTGAGCCACCAAAGCTAGCAGCCTGCAGCAGTTTAAGCATTAGCTCGACGAATCAAAAAGGAGAACAATGGAATAGTACTACAAAATTCATCCATTTACATTCAATCATGTAAAGCAAATAGAGTAGACATACACACCTCAAAAACTCCGTGAAGCTGATGGGTTGAGTAGTTGTACAGAAAAAGAGGCAATCCAGGTGTGATTTTCCTAACGGAGTCCCTGTAACGTGGTGGTAAGCCTGAAATATAATTGTAGTAGTAGATATTAGACAAAAGCACCAATCTTGAAAGAGCTAAGTGTAAAATTTCACTGATCAATGAATAAACTCTCCTCAATACTAAACTGATCGATAACCACAAATCTTAATGGACCTAATCCTCCATTCTAATCTGATTCGAGTGGATTACAGAATCCAATGTATTAAATAGAAGCATAAATCCCAAATCTCAGGTTGATTATATGAATCTTTTGCATTAATTCTGCTCTATTCAGATATACAACTCATCCAAAACCAACACTGTCAAAACAAAACAACCCCTAAATTACCATCAGATCACCCAAGTCCTCTTGGAACACGTACAGATTTCGGTACACAGAAACTGAAAATATTAATTTTCAATTATAGTTGTAATGGTTCAAACTTGGACACTATCAACCAACCTCTAGAACATAAAGGAACCATTCAATTCTGCAACAAATCTTTAGCAATTGCCTATTATCATCCTCTATTGAACCAGTCAAAAATACATTCAACATAACACAATTACACCTACTGGTCAGAACTTTTAACTACAAGCAACATCAAATTGAGAATAGTCAATATTAGGTAAACAATTACTAGCTGTAAAGATTCAAACTTTGACACTATTCAACCAATTTCTACAACATAAAGGAAGATGAATCTATAGATTAAGATTGCTTTTAATCTCAATTCTTCAAACAAAGATTTAGCTATTGCCTATTATAAGACAAGAGTCCTGTAGTCTAAACTGCCAAGTTAGATATGCCAACACATCCATAAACAGGAATATGTAGTTGTACTTGCAAGATTAAAAGTCAACACAGTATAAAACATACATGTCATAACAACACATAGGCATAAAGAAAAAAGTTCATGACTGTGATTCTGCATCTTAAGTGCGTGAAATTTCCAAACATTTGGTTACTGCACAACACCTAAGTCAATTTTAAAATTTAAAAAATTGAGAGTGCCAAGACATGTTCATTGGATTAATAAGCAAATCAATCCAGGTGAGAAGTGGCATACCTTTAATAACTTGATTAACTTTAAAAGATTTGTTCGGAATGCATGCTCCCAAGCCAGTCATCGAGTTCAGCAGGATTCTTATCCAAAAACCAAGCAACAGTTAGTCTCCAAAACTAACCTCTCCCGAGAATAGACCCTCTTCATTCCCTTCATACCTGCATTTTGAAATAAAAAGGAGCATCAAACGAGACATGAGAAAGGCTTCCAAAACCAAGAACAATATTCTTTTCTTACCTTTGTTCAAGTTGCTATATGTCATCAATGCTAGGTTCTTTTCCAACTTTAGCCAAATCTAAATAAATTAAAAGAACAAGTCAAGACTCAAGCATAAAAAATATTAAATAAATAATTCACCAAATACAAGATTTTTTTTTTACCTTGTTCAAGTTGCTCAAGAGAATCTAAATCCTCCTCGATACTTATAGGTTGTGATTCACTTCGAAGCCAATCCTATAGACACACTAGAGCTTCTACCAATTTAGAAGTTAATGAACTCCTAAATGAATCAAGAACACGCCCCCCGGTACTGAAAGCACAGTCCAATGCTACACTAGAAATAGGAATAGCTAAAATATCTCGAGCCATCTCAGAAAGAAAGGGAAATCTAGCCGAGTTATACTTCCACCAAAGTAATACATTAAAATCGGATGTTCCAACTTCAGTATCTTCTGCAAGATATTTATCCAACTCCGACTTAGAATTCCCGACTCCACTCCCAGATGTGTGTCTACTCAACTCCTCATAAAAGTCTCCAATATCAACCATAGAACTTGAACTACAAGCCTCCACTTCTGAAGATAGTTTACCACATTTGTATTTTGAAGCAGACGATGAATACTCATTAAACAATGATTTCATGTACTCTCGCACATCTTTTTCTATAGTTGTTGCATTATCCCCAAACATCTTCTTAAGTGCAAAAGTAAGAGTGGTAAACTTGTGACGAGGATCCAAAACACAAGGTATAAAAAGCATCTTATTCATTTTTGTTGGATCACCCCAATATTTTTCAAATTTCTTCTTTATGTTTGTTGCCATTTGAGCCAACACAATATCATCACTTGATATCAATTTTGACAAACAAAAACCAACTTCACAAATTTCAAGAAAATGAATATTTGATGTAATATATAATGATCCAGAAACCTTCAAAGTGAGCTTAAAAAATAATTCAAGAAATTTTGCAATCCTTTTAACGCTATCCCAATCACTACACAAAAGTGAACCTACAGGTTGTTCTTCATCCACAATATCACTATCACCATCACACACACAGATATGGCCAAACTCGAGATGATGTGCCAACCCAATATCACGATCAGCATAAGTCAAAATTGCACCCTCATATTCAAGCCCTATTCAACATCAAGTAGGTGAAATTCCACCTTGTGGGAACATCTAAGCATAAAGATTTTTTTGCAAGATTTTCATCGACACAACATTCCTGAAAGTTCTTCCATCTAGCAGGAGATTGCCTAATGTATCTCACTGCTTGTCTAATTCATTCAATTGAAATATTTGCTTCTTTTATGCCATCTTGAACGACAAGGTTTATTATATGCGCCATACACCTAACATGAAGATGCTTACCACCTAAAAGATTGGTCCCCAACTTAGTCAATTGCTTGGACAACTCAGCCACACACACACTATTTGAACTAGCATTATCAACAGTTACCGTGAAAATCCGATGCAATCCCCACTCATGCAAACACTTAACAATGCCCTTTGCTAAATCTTCACCTCTATGGCTAGAAATTGGACAAAAATTGATAACTCTTTCGTGCAAAGTCCAATTATTATCAATCCAATGAGCAGTGATACACATATAATTAATTCTTTGCACAGAAGTCCAAGTATCAGTCGTTATACACACTCTTTGTTGAGTTTCCTTAAAAATGCTCCTCATTTTATTTTTCTCTTCATCAAAGAGATCAAAACAATCACGAGTAACAGTTGTACGAGAAGGAATTCGAAACAAAGGTTGTACCACTTTCATAAATTGTTTAAAGCCTTCTTTTTCAATAAACCTAAAAGGAAGCTCATCAAGAATTATCATACGACACAATGCTTTTCTACACTATTCTTGATCAAATTTTCATGAAACAATTGATACATCACCCTTGTTACCCCCCGTAACCGGTTGAAATGATATCTTTGATTGCCTAGTATCAACATTACAAGGTATTTTTTTGCATTTTCGTATATGACCAAGCATTGCCGTCGTACCATGTTCTTTTGTATCAGCTAAATACTCTTTCTTACAATAATTACACACACCTTTTTTAATTCCTTCCGAATCAACTATACTAGTAAAATGATCCCATGCAACAGATCTTTTTCTCCTTTCTTTCTTTGCTTTAGACTCAACTATTGAATTTTGATTCACTACATTCGAATCAGAAGCTACACTCTCAGCAATCACTTTATCAACTCTAGTATCTTGTGACATGTTGTATGAATGTGACTGTAATTTTAAAATAAAAATAGTCAAACAACAAGCCAACAACAAAATTACAACATAACATGACCAAATCACCAAAACTTGACAATGTGCAGTTGTGCAAAAGAAGAACTGAACTTTCTAATCTACTGCTAAGCCATTAATACAATAAAATGAAGATGAAGTAGAATACTATCAACAACAACAGAAAATTGAACATGCAAATGAGATGGAGAAAAGGGGTTACCTTATATTTTTGACCTTCAATTTTAGATCGGAGATGTGAGTAGCGAATAGACTCTAAGTCGAATTTTTGGCTCAATTCATTCAACCACACGCACCTGCAGGAGCACTACCAGTACCAACATCATATTCACAATACTGCAAGACACAAAGAGTAAATGGACAGAAATTGAAGATGGAGAAGAAAACTTCTAAGAATAAGATCGAGGCTTCGAGCAAAGGAAAAAACTCAATTTGTTTACAAAAAATGAACAAAATGAAGTAATTATCAAAACCCATTAACCTAAACTATCAGAAACTTGAGAAAAAACCCATAATTCACACACCAGCAAACAAATCAACAAAAATTCCTAAACCATAAAAATTCAATTATGATAACTCCAATCCACAAAACCCCAAATTAATCACCACAAAAAAAAGTCAACATTTTCTAACGTGCTTCCATTTACTCTGTACTTGCTACATCATTTTCTAACGTGCTTCCATTTACAATCTGAATGAGAGTACAAGCTCGACAGTCGACAAAACATTAATATCCTTAACATAATATATCGAAAATTGGACAGAAATCAAAGATGGAGAAAAAGACTTCTAAGAATGAGATCGAGGCTTCGAGCAAAAACAAAAATTCTTACCTGTTGAGAGCAAAATCAAAAAATCTTCTTTGGTCTCTACAGAATATCAGCAAAACCGAGTGTCGACTGTTGAGTGAGGCAGCGTGAAAATTGAAAGATTGTGGTCTCCACTCTCTGTTCTCTAACCCTAAGTAATCAGAAAGGAGTAATGGGTCATGGGTGGAACAGGAAGTGTTATGGGTGGGAATTTGGGCTTCAGATTTGGGCCCTAGTGGAACGGGACATGGCCCATATCAATATGTGTATTAATTTTTATCGGGTTATCGGGTGGCCCGATAAAAAATTTAGCTCACCCGAGCCCCGAACCGACAACCCGATAATTGTTTTTTTAAAACCGACACCCGAACCGTTAACAAAAAAACCGACCCGTTAAACCGATAATCAAATTATCGGTTCGGGATAACGGTTTGAACCGAAATCTGCACAGCCCTACTTTATCTGCTGGTAGCTCTAAAATTTGGCAAAAAAATCAACCATATCATATTTTATTCAGCCCCATCAATAATGCTGCCTCAAATCACAATAAGTCTTAGTTGGTCCAGGATGTATAGAATACTTCGAACAATGGGCCTCAGCTAAAATAGTAGGAATCAAATCATCAACACGGAGTACACAAACTCTCTCCTTAATATGCAATACATCATCACCATCAAGAATGGTGTCTTTGGCCTCACCCTGCAAAACCTTACCACAAATCTTGCTCAACTTAGCATCCTCGAATTGTTTAGCTTTGATTTGATCAAGAAATGTGGACCTTGTCTCAATGCTGGCTAGAATTCCTCCTCTCTCAGTCACTTCAAGTCTAATAGACTTGTTATCTAGAGTCTGAATCTCTCTAGCCAACGGACGCCTACTAGCATTCAAATAAGCTAAACTATTCATACTTGCTAACTTTCTGCTCAATGCATCAGCGACCATATTAGCCTTTCTCGGATGGTAGAGAATGGTGCTATCACAAACTTTGAGCAACTCCATCTATCTACATTGTCTCAAATTCAAATCCCGCTGCGTGAACACTTATGATAAATTGCGGTGATTGGTGAACACTTCACAACGAGCCCCATACAAGTTATGCCTCCATATCTTAAGAGCAAAAATCACGACAGCTAACTCCAAATTGTGAGAGGGATAATTCTTATCATTGGGCTTCAATTGCCTCGAAATGTAAGCAATAACATTACTTTCCTGTAACAACACAACACCTAAACCAGAACGTGAGGCATCCAATAAATAATAAAATCCTTACCCTCTACCAGTAATGCGAGAATAGGAGCGGTAGTCAACAAGGTCTTGAGCTTTTGTAAGCTCTCCTCACACTCATCAGACCAAATAAAAGGTATATCTTTCTGTCAACCGCGTCATATGAGTAGCAATATAAGCAAACCCCTTTACTAACCTGTGGTAATAACTCGCTAAGCCAATAAAGCTACGAACTTCCATCACTGAAGTAGGCTTAGCCCAATTCTTGATCACTTCAATCTTCTGCAAGTCTACCATCACCCCTTCCTTCGAAACCACATGCCCCAAAAAGGATACAGAATCCAACCAGAACTTATACTTAGAAAACTTTGCATAAAGCTTTTTCTCTTTTAACAAACCCAAAACAATCCTTAAGTGATTCTCATGATCCTTTTTACTCTTAGAATAAACCAGAATATCATCAATAAAGACAATCAAAAAAGAATCCAAGTAGTGTTTAAATGTCCCATACATCAAACTCATAAAATAGTTGGGGCATTAGTCATCCCAAAAGACATCATAAGAAACTCATAGTGCCCATACCTGGTTCGAAAAGCAGTCTTAGAAATATCGTCAGGCCGAATCTAAAGCTGATGATATCCGAACCTCAAATCAATCTTATAAAATATGGATGCACCCTACAACTAGTCAAATAAATCATCGATACAGGGTAAAGGATACTTATTATGGATCGTAAATTTTCAACTGCCTGTAGTCTATATACATACGAAGACTACCATCCCTTTTTTTCGCAAACAACATAAGAGCACCCCATGGAGAGACACTCGGACGGATAAAACTCTTACTTAAAAAATCCTGCATCTGATCTTTTAGTTCCCTCAACTCAGCCGGAGCCATCCTATAGGGAGAAATAAAAATAGGTCGAGTACCTGGCTCTAGATCAATACAGAAATCAATATCACGGTCTGATGGCATGCCATATAAATCTGCAAGAAAAATCTCTTGAAACTCATACACCATAGGAACTTACTCAAGAGATGGAACCTCTGCGGAAGTGTCCCGAAAATGTGCAAAAAAGGCCAAATAACCCCTCCCAATTAACATCTTTGCACGAAGAAAGGAAACAAGTTTCATTGGAGCAGGACCATAAATACCCTCTCACTTAAGTTTATCCATTTTTGGTACAATCACTATCAAAGCATGACAATCTAATATAGCAGGATACAAAGACAACCAACTCATACCCAAAATTATATCAAAATCTACCATGTCTAGAATCACTAAATTTGCCTAAGTTTGATACCCTATAAACATAACAGAACAAGAATGATAAACCCTATCAACAACAGAAAAATCATCAACAGAAGTAGACACATGAATCAAAAAGTCAAGAAAGTCATACACTATGTCCAATCTCACAGCAAAATTAGCAGAAACGTATGAAAAGCTAGAGCTAGGATCAAATAATACAGTGGCCATCTGGTCACAAACAAGAATAGTACCTGTAATAATAGTGTCTGATGCCTCTGCCTTGGGCCTACCTGTAAAGGCATAGATTTGAGACTTACCACCAGTCTGAACGTCACCCCTGCCAAGCTAAGAACCATCTCGATGAGGCTAATTACCACTCCTACCTACCCGATGACCACTACGACCACCCTGTGGACGACCTTTACCATTACCACCACCTTTTCTACCTGTTGGAACTAGAGTTTTAGGAGCCCGCTGTTGGCTAGACTGACCAAACTACCTCACATTAGGACAAAACCTCCTAATGTGACCCATTCCACCGTATTCGTAACATATACGATCCAAGGTAGGCCGTTGAACTGACAAAGATAAAGCAAGGTTACTACATGTCACACCTCGATTTTTCGCCGCATCCGACCCCGCTAGGGAGTTGGTTTTAGAGAAAATGGGTTTTCCTAATTAAAGTGACGTTTTGAAAAGGGATTATTTTATTTACAGAGTCGCCACTTGGAATTGAGTTTGGGTGTTCCAAGTCACCTTATTGAATCCCAATTCAAAAGGAAATGACTCTTTAATTTTTATTTTTTGGTCTGCGAACTAGAAATCAGGATAAGGAATTCTGTTGACCGAGAGGAAGGTGTTAGGCACCCCTCGAGTCCCGTGGTTCTAGCACGGTCGCTTTAATGACTTACGTCTAGCTTAAATTAATTTTTTTATTTTTTTGTGTTGGATTTATAATATTCGTTAACCTAAAAGTCATTTGCCTCCTGCTTTTAATTTATTTTGAAATAATTTATTATATTAACGTGTGACTTACCGATAGTAGTACTTTTCGGCCTCACCACAAATTTTGGCACGTTTCTCGCGCCTTTGAGGCATTTATGAGTCGTCCCCATTTTTCTAGTCTAAATAAACACCTAATAGGTTTAAAATATATCCAACCCGATCCAATCGGCTTCACACGGTAGGTTAATTCTAATATAATGAATGGTCGGTAGCAGAACTTTCCAACTATTTAAAACTCTTGTATTAAATTTGTGAAAAATTAAGTTTAGAAAAATATTTGTCAAGGTACATCACTATATCCTTAACTTTTCAGTGTCTCGCAAACGATTCGTAGACCGCATTCTTAAGTGAGATGAACATTTTAAAATGTGCCTAAAGTTCATTTAATGTTAAAGACATTCATTCCCCGACACAAATTATTGAAATATGAAGACTCGATGTCATATAATGAACTAGTACTTGTGGCAATTAGATGTTATTCGAAAAAAAATATTTCAACTTAAAGATCAGAATCCTGAAGTATGTGATATTGTAAATTTAAACACACAGCCATTACCGAAAGCATCACAACCAATTTTCCATATCTAAACTAGAATGATTAATTAATAAAAAATTGTAGTCTCCTGAGGGTCGTATACTTAATCTTAAGATTCCATTTGTTGTACAACTCACTGATTTACAAACCTAATGAAACTTCAAAATAAATTTTTTTTTTTTTACTTAAACAAATAAATAGAATTTGAAAACCTAACATTATATGTACGAATATATTTCAAAATGTATTAACAGTGATTGAAATGTTGTTATTTTCTCATTTGATTTTCGTCTATGAAATATTTAAAACTAAAAAAATGGTAACTTTCAAAACATGCACACATATAGGATGAAGAACATTCACGCAATATGCTAATGAAATGAAATTAAAAGAAAGAAAAATTAGAGAAAAATTAATGACACTTTCAAGAATTATATAGTATCAACTAAGCATCTCGTTAAACTTTTTTTTTTTTGAATCATTGATCAATGCTAACCTTTTATAAGCCACAATATTAATGTCCGTACATACTTACTAAATGGATTAAAATGATCTCAGAGATGTATGTAAATATGTTGGAATGCCGTTCATATCAACATGAAATCATGCAAGTTGTTTCGTTCATGCTTTGATTCACAACTAAATTTATAAAATAAGTAGTACAAGATGAGATCAAATTACGTATGACAAACTAAACCAAATACGGAAGCAAAAACTACGTTACCGGAAACTCAACAAGCCTCGAACTCAAACTCGTTCCTTCTTTTCTTTCTCTTTTCTATTCAAACTTCTCCAGTGATTTTTTTTTCTTTTCTTTTTCCAGGTTTTGGTCTTCTTCTTTTTTTCGTATGTCCTTTTTTCTTCTTAGTTTCTTGGTTTCTTTTTTTTCTTTGCTTTTTTTTGTTTCTATATTCGTGTTCGTGCATGTCCTAGGTTGTGTATTATATATAGGAGTATAGGTACGTGTTTGTGTTGGATGTTGTTAAGGGAGTTGGAGGGAGGTTGAGATCAAGTAGTGGGGGATGAGTGGGAATAGATTAGTGGGTTAGTTTAGGATTAGGACTCTTTTTTCTCTTTTTATTTTTTATTTTTTTTTTTGTATTTTGGAAGAAATAAAAATAATAAATCTACTAAAAAAATGCAAAATAAGTTAATTAGCTAGTCTTAGGAATATGACTAAGAAATATTAATATCACATTTTTTTATTAAAGTTGAAAGAAGAAAAAAAAATATAATTTAGAATTTTTTCTTTTTCTTTTTTTTTTCTAAAAATAAATAAACCAAAAATAAATAAATAAATAAAAACTTATTTAAAATGTGACTACATTTTTGTAGTTTTTTTTTTTTCAAAATTTTTAAAATAAATTTAGTAAAAATAAGATAAATTTAAAATATCTAATTTAGACCCTAAAAAAAAAAATTGAACACTAAAATGGCAAAAACACTTAGGTTTGATAAAAAATTAGGTGTTTACAGAATTCTCCTATTTGCTTGAAAATATGAAGAATTTTCAAGCAAAGAAGTAAACATGGCTAATTTTTGGTCCAACCCTTTATTTAATATTAATACGTAAATAAGTGAGAAAGAGGTGTGACCGAGCCCTGGCTTTGGGCATCCTACATATCTCGGGTTATAAGAGAATCAGGTCACGTGTAGTTCAAATAGGTGTAAGTGTGAGTGGATAAATTGGAGAGTCGAGTTGAGGTCCCATCGAGTTTCCGGTTTGTTGCTCCTTTTATTACATCAGAAAAAGAAAAACGAAACTAAAAATGAAAGATACAAAATCCCATCTATTCTAATTGTCTTGATTCTCTTGCTTCAGATCTTCCTCTTGGATCTTCAGTTATCGCCTCACCTTCTTCTGGTGGGTACCTCGATCTCAAGATTTGATCTTGAAGTTAGGATTTGAGATCTGAACCTGCAACTTGGATTGAGTCATTGACACTCTGCCAAAGAACAGTTCATAGAATACTTTGGATGCTTATTCTCCTTATCAGAAGCTAAAAAGATGTCTCTTGAGATGTTGGGCCGCTACAGATACAGAGCTGACTCTAACTATCTTCAACCTGATCATTCTTCTATATTTTGATCGGAGATGAAATTCCATTCTTGGATAAACCTGTGCTTCGCAGAAAACCTGCAAGCCATCAAAGAAGACGAAACAAAACAAACAAAATTTTCTGCCCCAGTTTACACTAGGAAAATTTTGTGAGTTATTAGAAAAACTATAATCTAGGTTAAAAATAAATAAATGAATGAATGGATAGAAATTTAGGCTAGGAGCGCGATAAGATAAGAACCCTATTCTTAATGATGCAACCAAAGGAAGTTATGCCTAATGAATGCATGAAAAAGAATTAGGATTTTTGCTTATAAAAATGTGATTAGGGATTATCATACCCTATGAAGAAATAAAGAAGAAAAATAGGAAGGTTTGTTTCCTAAAACATCAACTAGGGGATGGCGCCCTATGAAGATGAGATAAATCGTCAACTAGGGGATGGTGCCCTATGAAGACGAGATAAGATGTCAACTAGGGGATGGCGCCCTATGAAGACGAGATAAGATGTCAACTAGGGGATGGCGCCCTATGAAGACGAGATAAGATGTCAACTAGGGGATGACGCCCTATGAAGACGAGATAAGATGTCAACTAGGGAATGGTGCCCTATGAAGACGAGATAGTCAACTAGGGGATGGTGCCCTATGAAGACGAGATAAGATGTCGACTAGGGGGTGGCGCCCTATGAAGACGAATAAGATGTCAACTAGGGGATGACGCCCTATGAAGACGAGATAAGATGTCAACTAGGAAATGGTGCCCTATGAAGACGAGATAAGATGTTAACTAGGGGATGGCGCCCTATGAAGACGAGATAAGATATCAACTAGGGGATGGCGTCCTATGAAGACGAATAAGATGTCAACTAGGGGATGACGTCCTATGAAGACGAATAAGATGTCAACTAGGGGATGGTGCCCTATGAAGACGAATAAGATGTCAACTAGGGGATGGCGCCCTATGAAGACGAATAAGATTTAGGATGTTTTTTTTTTTGTTAGAAAAAAAAATGCCCTAGTCTTGAATATGAGGAGTTTTATTATTATATTGGTACGAACTTAGAATTATAGGAGCATAACAAAAGAGAAAATTCAAGAAAACTTAACTTTGTTATACTTGTTTTTTTTTCACTGAACTTCACAAGATTGCTTTGCCCCTGTTCACGCAAAGAGAAAAAAAAATTGTGAGTTTTAAACTTGGTAGTTGGTTTGTGGCCTTGAATCCCTTGGAGGTTTGCCTTATCCTTGCCCCCAACTTGATACGGTTGATTAAGCTAATTAGTTGGCGAGCTTGAATCTTCGTCTTTCAAATTCTGCTGTATTTTTGTTTGTTTCAGTACGATTCTGATCTTCATTTTCAAATGCTTCACTCGTAACACTTATCTTAACTGGCTCTCTGTCCTTGTCAAGGTGGTTAACGCCCAATGATCTCTGCTCAATTTCACTGGGAGCCATGGTCAATTTTGCGCGTTTTTCTTTATTTTGTATTTGGTGCGTGTAAAAAAAATGAAACAAGGAAAAATCAAAAGAAGGAATAAAAGAATTATGTTTGAATAGAAAGTATTTCTACCAGTAAAGTAAGAAAAACTTATTTGGAGGTGTATATTGACTTCAATAACGCATGACACGCAATTTGGAGTATATATTTGATCCTTCAAAACTGTCTAATCTCGAATTAGGCTGCACCTTTAAATCAAATCAAATCACCCTTCTTAATCTATGTCCTGTCATGATAAACTTTGTTTGACATTCCTTCTGGGATTTTCTCAATTGACCTCTCTAATTTGGATTGTCTCGTTCATCATTGTCTTATGGCGCCCCTGAGGATTTTCACCAATAAGATTTTTTTTTATTTTTTTTTTGATATCTTGTGGTGGCTCCATGGGTTTTCACCTACAAGTTTTTTTTTATTTTTATATATATATATATATATATAGCACACAAGGCTTGACATTCTCAAAAATTGATCGGAAGGTCTTTAATGGACAAAGGGAAAAGAATTTTTAGGGTAGATTACAACTTGAGAGCCATATAAAAGTGACAATAGGATATATCTCATTTTTATTTTTTTTTGTCGGACCGAACCCCAGGATAGGGCTGCCTACGTATCCATTTAGGAATCAGGTCGAACGTAGTTCAATGGCAACGCATTATTTTTCTTTCTTTTTTTTTTTGGCTCTAAAGAGGGTAAGCAAGGAAAGGTAAATAAGGCTCGAAGGGCTGAAAAAGGATTAATGGCATTTAGTTAAGTAGAACGATGGCCTTTCGTCATCTCAACTTCAGAATGTTAAACACAAGTGTGTCAAATATAATATCTTTTGACTGAATCGGCATTGATAGCTTTTTCTGTCATTTTTCCGTCCAGATCCGCAAGTTGCAAAGCTCCATTTGATAATACTTGTTTAAGTATGTATGGACCTTGCCAGTTTGGAGCAAACTTTCCTTTAGCCTCTTCTTGGTGTGGAAGGATGCATTTTACCACAAGTTGGTCGGCCTCAAATTTTCTAGGACGTACCTTTTTATTGTAAGCTCGCGCCATCCTAATCTGGTATAATTGACCAAAGCAAACTGCCGTCAACCTTTTTTCATCTATGTTGACCCATTCAGAATCGTCAATTTCGGCTTCACTAATGATTCGAAGCGAGGGAATTTCGACTTCTGCGGGTATCACGGCTTCAGTCCCATAGACTAGTAAATAAGGAGTTGCGCCAGTCGATGTACGGATAGTTGTACGATATCCTAAAAGAGCAAACGGTAATTTCGCATGCCACTGTCGAGATCCTTGGACCATTTTCCTAAGAATCTTCTTAATATTCTTGTTTGCTGCTTCAACGACTCCATTTCCTTTAGGACGGTAAGGGGTAGAATGGTCATGCACGATCTCGAATTGCTCACAAACCTCCTTCATTAGATGACTATTGAGATTGGTTGCATTGTCTGTGATAATGGACTTTGGTATACCAAAACGACATATGATGTTCGAATGAACAAAATCCACTACTATTTTCTTCGTGACTGATTTGAAAGTAGCAGCTTCTACCCATTTAGTGAAATAGTCAATAGCGACCAGTATGAATCGATGCCCACTAAAAGCTTTTGGTTCTATTAGACCGATTATATCCAAGCCCCAAGCAACGAATGGCCAAGGAGCAGACATAGGATGCAGCTCTGAAGGTGGGGAGTGAATCAAATCACCATGAATTTGACACTGATGACACTTGCGAACAAAGCGAAAGCAATCTCTCTCCATAGTTAACCAATAATATCCTGCCCGCATAATCTTCTTTGCTAAAACATAGCCATTCATATGCGAACCACATACCTCCGAATGTACCTCATTCATGATTCTTTCAGCTTCCTGAATATTAACACATCTCAACAAGTTCAAGTCTGGGGTTCGTTTGTACAGAATCTCCCCACTTAAGAAGAAACCATTAGCAAGTCTCCTAATGGTCCTTTTTTTATCTGCATTGGCGTGTATTGGATATTCTTTTGACTTTAGGAAGCGTTTGATATCATAGTACCAAGGTTCATTATCTGGTTCTGCATCAATTATATTGCTATAACCATGTTGATCTCGTATCTGTATCTCTAATGGGTCGATATGCATATTTCCTGGGTATGGGAGCATGAAAGCTAGGGTAGCCAGGGCATCAGCCAGCTCATTATGGGATCTGGGGATATGTCTAAACTCGATAGACTTGAACCTTTTGCTAAGGTCCTCTAAGAACTGTTTGTATGGAATGAGCTAGATATCTTTCATTTCCCATTCATCTTAAATTTGTCGAATGAGTAATTCGAAATCTCCCAACACCACTAGCTTGTGTACACCCAGATTTATTGTCATATTTAACCCCATGATAAAAGCTTCATATTCTGTTGTGTTATTAGTACAAAAAAAATGGAGTCGTGCTGTGGCGGGATGATGATGCCCAGTTGGTGAGACAAGAACCACCCCAATTCCTACTCCTTTGACATTGACTGCCCCATTAAAATATAATTTCCACGCATACATATCATCTTGAACTTCTTCTTCAATTGAGTTTATCTCGTCATCAGGGAAGTACGTTCGCAAAGGCTCATACTCATTGTCAACTAGGTTCTCTGCCAAATGATCAGCCAATGCTTGCGCTTTCATAGTGGTACGAGTAACATACACAATGTCGAATTCTGTAAGTAAAATCTGCCATTTCGCCAACCTGCCTATGGGCATAGGTTTTTGAAAAATATACTTTAAAGGGTCCATTCGACATATGAGGTAGGTTGTGAAGGACGAAAGATAGTGCTTCAACTTTTGAGCGATCCAAGTTAGGGCGCAACATGTCTTTTCTAGAAGAGTATATTTTACCTCGTAACTTGTGAACTTTTTACTCAAATAATAGATTGCTTGTTCCTTCTTGCCTGTGATATCATGCTGTCCTAAAACACCACCAAAAGAATTGTCCATCACTGACAGATATAGGAATAAAGGCCTACCAGGTTCCGGTGGGACCAGTACTGGAGGATTTGCCAAATATTCTTTAATCTTATCAAATGATTCTTGACATTCGTCTGTCCATTGGATAGTAGCATCCTTCTTTAGCAACTTAAATATCGGTTCACATATAGTGCTGAGCTGAGCGATGAATCTGCTTAGTTTTATTCTTCGGAGGCGGCATTTCTCAAATGGATTTTACCTTGGCGGGGTCCAATTCAATGCCTCTGCGGCTAATTATGAAACCCAAAAGTTTTCCGGATGGAACTCCAAATACACACTTGGCTGGATTGAGCTTAAGATTATACTTTCGCAACCTTTCAAAGAATTTTCTCAAGTCATCTACGTGATCGACTCGTGTCTTGGACTTGATAATGACATCATCAACATATACTTCTACTTTCTTGTGCATCATGTCATGAAAAATAATAGTCATAGCTCTCATGTACGTAGCTCCCACATTCTTTAAACCAAACGGCATGACCCTGTAGCAATAAGTACCCCACGGGGTGGTGAAAGCAGTCTTATCTGCATCTGTTTCATCCATCAAGATCTGGTGATATCCGGCATAACAATCCACGAAAGATTGGATCTCATGTTTAGCACAATTATTAACAAGGATATGAATATTGGGCAGCGAAAAGTTATCTTTAGGGCTTGCTTTGTTCAAATCCCTATAATCAACACAGACTCTGATTTTGCCATCTTTCTTCGATACGGGCACAACATTAGCCAACCATGTGGTGTACTGAGCGACCCTGATCACGTTCGCATTCAATTGCTTCATGATTTCCTCTTTGATTCTATCGCTCACGTCAGTTTTAAACTTTCTTTGCTTTTGCTGGACCGGTGAAAAATCAGGGTATGTAGGCAGTTTGTGGACCACCAAATCTGTGCTTAGCCCCGGCGTATCATCATAAGATCAAGCAAAAACATCCTTATACTCGATCAAAATCTGAACAATATCATTTCTGATATTCTGATCCACATGAATACTTATTTTTATTTCTCTAACCTCCTCACCAGTTTCCAAATTTATTATCTCGGTGTCATTTAAATTGGGTTTGGGCCTATCCTCAAATTGATCCAATCCTTTTTTGGCTTCCTTATCAGCTTCACCTTCATCGTATTCCTCTACTGTTTGGTTTATTGATTTGAGATTAGACAACTTTTTAGGATCTAAATGTGAACACCACGTATATGCCATGTTATCGGAGCCAGTATTAACACAACAAGAATAAGATAAAGAAAAATAAAAATTAAAAGAGGGAAGAAAGATAACCTTACAAGAAAACTTGAATTTCATTTCATCCAATCGGAAAGGATAGGAGGGTTAACATGAAAGCAGAGCGACTAAACTATGTGGACTACAACCCTGAGCATAGTCCAAAATACAAAAGAAAGAAAAATGAAATAACAAAATAAACTACCAAGACTCTTTCCTTGTGGGGAGAGGAGTGGCTTCCCAGTTAGTGAGTTTGATATTTGGCCCGACGAACTGCACATCTGCATGGCTAGGGCCTTCACCCATCTGAACCATGTTTATTTCATAAAACATTTCCTTGAGACCTTGACATATTTCATCCACATCTTTGTTAGCATCTGGGTATTGATTTTCTTCCTTTTGAGATTTCGTGAAAGATTGGCTAATATGTAGAATCGGACTTGTCAATTTCCAAGCTATCTTCTTCTGCTCTTTTGCCCATTTTCTATCTGCTGCGGTAGGCTTAAAGCCTAAGCCAAAGGAGTTGTGGCTACCACATGGATCTACAGGGTTTATAATTCCTTGCAGCGAAACCCCTAATCCTTTTTCCGGTTCATAACCATTTTGTAGCATTTGGCTAGCCACCATGATTGAAGTAGAAGAGAGTTGAGGCCCTGGAATCGGCGTGCCTTCCATGACTTGATCAGCTGTCACAATTTCAAAGGCTTGATAAATGGAAGATTCACAACCCTCTTTTGTTTCGATACAGGGTACAGAAGGATCTCAATTATGGGAAGGTCATCCTCCCCATGTACAATAATTTCCTAATTGTCGTGTTCAAACTTAACTACTTGATGCAAAGTAAAAGGTATGGCTCTGGCCATGTGGATCCATGGTCTTCCTAAAAGTAGGTTGTAGGAAGTATCCATGTCTATTACTTGAAAGGTGATTGTAAACTCAACTGGTCCAATAACTAAAGCAAGATCTACCTCACCAATTGAGTCTCATTTTGCACCGTCAAAAGCCCGAACACATACATTATTGGACCGAATCCTATCTGGGCTAACTTTCAACTTTTGCAAAGTAGAGAGAGGACAGATATCTACTCCTGAACCTCCATCGATCATTACCCCTTTTATGTAATATCCTTCGCTTTTGATAGTCAGATGCAAAGGCTTATTGTGACCAGAACCTTCTGTGGGTAACTCATCATCAGTGAAAGTGATTCTATTTGCTTCAAATATTCTACGAACCATCCTTTCTATTTGACACACCGTAGTTTCCTTCGGGACGTATGCTTCGTTCAACAACTCAATCAATGCCTGACAATGTTCTTTAGAATGTAGCAGCAGGGATAATAATGAGATTTAAGCCGGGGTTTTTCTCAATTAATCAACAATGGAATAGTCTTGGGTTTTCATTTTCTTCAGAAATTCCTCAGCCTCTTCGTTTGTGACTGGTTTTTTCATTGGCCCTTGACTATCTTTAAACTGTTTTGGTCTTCTTAATTCTTCTGGAACATAGCATCTTCCTGATCGAGTCAAACCCCCCGTTTCGTTTGTTTCTTCCATGATCTTTTTTCCTTTGTACATCACCGTGGTTTTGTTGTAGTTCCATGGGACTGTTTTCAAGCTTGTCACTGGGAGCTGTGCTGCGTGTCTTATGACAATTGGCTCTGTTATCTCTCTCGTGTTGTTGCGCTGTTGGTCGAACCCTGCGAGACCACTCGAAATATATAGTTTTGGCCCATCTTGTGCTATTCCCTTTAGCTTTGCAGGAACATACAATACCATCTTTTCTGAATCTCGGGGTCTTATAATGGAACTCGCTCCTTTCACGATCAGTGGTTCTCTTTGCATACACTTCAGTGCTTCACCTGGGTTCTCCTTCAAGGCGCCTATTTCCATCACTGCTTGGCTTGTTGGCCTGTAGTCTCTATCATTAAAAATCATACCCACGATGTGTGTGTTACTATGATTAGGAAGTGGATTATCGGTGACATTCGGTGCTTCTTCTTTCTGTATTATGATTGTCTTGTTTTCGATTAACTTTTCGATGACTCTCTTCAGACTCCAACAATTTTCGGTACTGTGACCTTGGACGTTGGAATGGTACTCACACCTTACATTAGGATCAAACCAACTTGCATTCGGATCCAATTTGAAAGGCAAAACAGGTTCAATCCATCCTAATTTGACTAATCTCCGCAACAGGCTCGTATATGATTCTCCAATTGGGGTGAAGTTTTCCTTTGGCCTCTGTTCTCTTGTATAGTCTGCTGGAACATACGGATTGCGAGGGGCTTGTAAATTTGGCTGCCGCGGACGAAAACCTTGTGGCGCAGGTGCCCGCCATTGTGGACGCTGAGGAGGTCAGGCATACGTTTGAGCATTAAGAACAGCAGGTTGAGGTGTATAATAATGTTGAGGAGGGTTGGGTTGTCCCTGTTGGACATGAACGTAAGGGGAGTTCCGTCCCCTTTGGGCATTGCCCGGTCCTGATGCCATCATGGACCCTTCCTCCTTCTTCTTTCGATTTCCGAAACTACCTGATCCACTCTGAATGGCTTGTGTAGTGGCCCTGAGGGCGGTTTGGCTCATGATTTTTCCTGATTTGATGCCATTCCCCACCATTTCCCCAATTTTTATTGCTTCGGCGAAAGGTTTACCCACCGCGACTAGTAAATGATGAAAATAATCGGACTCTTGAGTTAGGAAAAAAACGTCAATCAATTCTTGGTCCTTCAGTGATGGCTTGACTCTAGATGCCCGTTCTCTCCATTTTATGGCAAACTCTCGAAAACTTTCATATGGATTTTTCTTCATATTAGCGAGAGAAGTGCGGCCAGTGATAATATCGAGATTGTATTGAAATTGTTGTACAAAATCTTGAGCCATATCATCCCAAACATACCAATGGGAGATGTCTTGATCGATAAACCATTCGGAGGCTATTCCCGTCAGACTTTCTCTGAAATAGGTCATAAGCAGCTCCTCTTTCCCTCCTGCTCCTCTGAGTTGATTGCAATACCTTTTTAAGTGGGCCACTGGGTCACCATGACCACTATATTTGTCAAATTTTGGGGTCTTGAACCCTATTGGCAAATGAACATTAGGGAACATACATAGGTCTTTGAAAGAGACGTTTTTGTGTCCTCCCAATCCTTGTATGTTTCTCATACTCTGCTCCAGACTCCTCACTTTTCTAACTATCTCTTCTCGTTCTTCATTCATAATAGTCTTCTCAGTCACGATATGAGACTCAGGCTGATGAGTGGGCTGATATGAATTTACGGGTTTGAATGCCAATTCAGGCGTATAGACTTGATCATGATTTAGTTCGTTGATAGGCTTCTGCATCATTCATGGAGGATTTATATTAGTTGTCACGGCCGGAATAAAAAGCGGGTTGTTTGTGAATGATGGATTTGGAGGACGCATGGTGGATGTGCCAGCAGCACTAGACACATTAGCGTATGGACCAAATCCAGGCGGATAAAGTGGATCGTCGACTTGGGCTTGAGTAGAACTGGGATGATTTGCGTCTGAAAGGCTAGGAATCGAGGAAGGCGGGGCTTGTCCATTCGCCCAAGCCTGATACATTTCCGCAATTTGTTGCTTCAACAACCTATTCTCCTCCAAAGATGCGAACTCTCGTGGAACTAACTAATCTCGACCTTCTTCATTATCAGATTCTATTCTATCTTTTTGAGTCATCTTCCTTTTTCCTTTATACCTTGTGTTGTACGGGTGAGAAGCCAGCTTAACCACAACCAACCACCTTATTCTCTCTCTCTTTGAGACAGAAACAAATATGTTAGGATTTAGAGCTTTTAAAAAATATTGATATATTCATAACTAACTCAAATGTCATGCACTTAAGTAATTTTCTTCCTAAAATGGACTTAGGAAAACCCTCTTGTTTCATCCCGTCTTTGGTGAATTAATTTTTTTTTTCTCATTATTTAACGCCAACATCTTAAAATTGTTACTTGAAACTTGGAACTTGAAAAAAATATTTGATCGCACCCGCTGAGAATTGCCTACGTATCATGTATTACATGAATCAGATCATCACGTAGTTCATGCAAAATTTTAATTGTGTTTGACGAAAATTGGCTCTATGATATTCCTAAGAGAGATTTTAGAACCAAAGAAGATAGACACCACGACGTTAAAACCACTTAATCTTTTCAGAAAAGTTCTATGTAAAAATATTATATATTTTCTAAAATAAACCCTTAAAAAATTTTATTTACCCCTTTTTTTCAATCAATTAATTCATTTAAAAGTCAGTCCACATTCGATATGGCATTTCCTATAATGCAACAAGTAGCACATAAAATGTACATGATGGTCTCAAGAGGTGACACCTGACCTAGACGGACCCGACCCCTGGGTCGAGCCCCACTAAGTCAAAAATACACGTGATACAAGTAAAACGCATTCTATTAGGGATAGCCATGTCTAAGCTCTAGTTATGCTAGGTTCAACCTGGTGGAGTTAGGTATCTAGACTGTCAATGAAATGAGCGGACAACTCGAGTCGGCAAGGGACAGCTTTACCAGTAGCAGAGCTTTCCGGCCTCACTGTTGGTCCCTTTCCGTCCTAAACCATGGGTTACTACAGAATCCTTCCCAGGAGCGTTGCCTCATCTCTAGTATCTCAAGCTCGGGAGCGTATACCGCATCTCCGAATATACAGTATCTCAGAAGGCTCAGATGGGTGTGCGAGAGAAGACAGTTTATATCGCAATTCAAATAATATCAAAGCGATAAACATGTAGGCAAAGAGCACATTTAGGCCAACAATATACAATATCAAAATTAAATAAAGTCAAACAAGTCAATATGAAAGCTCAAATTCTGGTTATATCCCCAGCAGAGTCGTCATCTGTCACACCCCCGGTTTTTTGCCGCATCCGACCCCGCTAGGGATTTGGTTTTAGAGAAAATGGGTTTTCCTAATTAAAGTGACGTTTTGAAAAGGGATTATTTTATTTACAGAGTCACCACTTGGAATTGAGTTTGGGTGTTCCAAGTCACCTTATTGAATCCCTATTCAAAAGGAAATGACTCTTTAATTTTTATTTTTTGGTCTGCGAACTAGAAATCCGGATAAGGAATTCTGTTGACCGAGAGGAAGGTGTTAGGCACCCATCGAGTCCCGTGGTTCTAGCACGGTCGCTTTAATGACTTACGTCTAGCTTAAATTAATTTTTTTATTTTTTTGTGTTGGATTTATAATATTCGTTAACCTAAAAGTCGTTTGCCTCCCGCTTTTAATTTATTTTGAAATTATTTATTATATTGACGTGTGACTTACCGATAGTAGTACTTTTCGACCTCACCACAAATTTTGGCACGTTTCTCGCGCCTTTGAGGCATTTATGAGTCGTCCCCATTTTTCTAGTCTAAATAAGCACTTAATAGGTTTAAAATATATCCAACCCGATCCAATCGGCTTCACACGGTAGGTTAATTCTATTATAATGAATGGTCGGTAGCAGGGCTTTCCAACTTCCTCGTTAGATCTTCACTGGTATATTAAAACTATTTAAAACCCTTGTATTAAATTTGTGAAAAATTAAGTTTAGAAAAATATTTGTCAAGGTACATCACTATATCCTTAACTTTTTAGTGTCTCGCAAACGATTCGTAGGCCGCATTCTTAAGTGAGATGAACATTTTAAAATGTGCCTAAAGTTCGTTTAACGTTAAAGACATTCATTCCCCGACACAAATTATTGAAATATGAAGACTCGATGTCATATAATGAACTAGTACTTGTGGCAATTAGATGTTATTCGAAAAAAAAGATTTCAACTTAAAGATCAGAATCCTGAAGTATGTGATATATATATATATTTTTTTTTTTTACTTCACAACTAACATTAACGAAAAATATTGTAAATTTAAACACACAGCCATTACCGAAAGCATCACAACCAATTTTCCATATCTAAACTAGAATGATTAATTAATAAAAAATTGTAGTCTCCTGAGGGTCGTATACTTAATCTTAAGATTCCATTTGTTGTACAACTCACTGATTTACAAACCTAATGAAACTTCAAAAAAAATATATTATTTTTTTTACTTAAACAAATAAACAGAATTTGAAAACCTAACATTATATGTATGAATATATTTCAAAATGTATTAACAGTGATTGAAATGTTGTTATTTTCTCATTTGATTTTCGTCTATGAAATATTTAAAAATAAAAAAATGGCAACTTTCAAAACATGCACACATATAGGATGAAGAACATTCACGCAATATGCTAATGAAATGAAATTAAAAGAAAGAAAAATTAGAGAAAAATTAATGACACTTTCAAGAATTATATAGTATCAACTAAGCATCTCGTTAAACTTTTTTTTTTTTTTGAATCATTGATCAATGCTAACCTTTTATAAGCCACAATATTAATGTCCGTACATACTTACTAAATGGATTAAAATGATCTCAGAGATGTATGTAAATATGTTGGAATGCCGTTCATATCAACATGAAATCATGCAAGTTGTTTCGTTCATGCTTTGATTCACAACTAAATTTATAAAATAAGTAGTACAAGATGAGATCAAATTACGTATGACAAACTAAACCAAATACGGAAGCAAAAACTACGTTACCGGAAACTCAACAAGCCTCGAACTCAAACTCGTTCCTTCTTTTCTTTCTCTTTTCTATTCAAACTTCTCCAGTGATTTTTTTTTCTTTTCTTTTTCCAGGTTTTGGTCTTCTTCTTTTTTTCGTATGTCCTTTTGTCTTCTTAGTTTCTTGGTTTCTTTTTTTTCTTTGCTTTTTTTTGTTTCTATATTCGTGTTCGTGCATGTCCTAGGTTGTGTATTATATATAGGAGTATAGGTACGTGTTTGTGTTGGATGTTGTTAAGGGAGTTGGAGGGAGGTTGAGATCAAGTAGTGGGATGAGTGGGAATAGATTAGTGGGTTAGTTTAGGATTAGGACTCTTTTTTCTCTTTTTTTTTTATTTTTTTTAATTTTTTTTGTATTTTGGAAGAAATAAAAATAATAAATCTACTAAAAAAATGCAAAATAAGTTAATTAGCTAGTCTTAGGAATATGACTAAGAAATATTAATATCACATTTTTTTATTAAAGTTGAAAGAAGAAAAAAAAATATAATTTAGAATTTTTTCTTTTTCTTTTTTTTTTCTAAAAATAAATAAACCAAAAATAAATAAATAAATAAAAACTTATTTAAAATGTGACTCCATTTTTGTAGTTTTTTTTTTTTCAAAATTTTTAAAATAAATTTAGTAAAAATAAGATAAATTTAAAATATCTAATTTAGACCCTAAAAAAAAATTGAACACTAAAATGGCAATTTAGTGAACACCTAATAAATAAAAAATTAGGTGTTTACACTATACAAGTCTGAAAATTATTGGCTAACTCCTGACAGACCACCCATAGACGCCAGCATCGCTGACCGAATGGGGTGAGCAAGGCATCCCTGTGAACTCTGACCCCTAGAATAAGAACCACTGAAACTGCATCCTCTGCAGGCCTTCTTTTCTGATGCCTTAGCATTACCCTCTTGCCTTACACCCTCCACCTTCTTGACAAAACCAATCATATCCTAAAAAGAATTACCTGAAGATGTCATCTGGAGAGCAAAAATCTGGAGACCTATATTCAACCCATTCACAAAAAACGAATCCTCTCCTCCTCAGTTTTCAGCAAGTGAGATGCATACCAAGACAATGAATAAAATTTGGCCTCATAGGCCACAACTGACATGTTTCCCTATATATGTGTATGTTTCTTCTATAGACGTGTATATTTAACGTATACATGTGTATATGTTTTATAAATTAGTATATAACTATAACTATATATATATATATATATATATATATATATATATATATATATATATTGTAATGTAAATATATTGTAGTATATGTTTTATTTAAAGTAGTACATATATATTAAATGGTGCGTATATATGTGTATATATCTTCTATAGACGTGTATATTTAACGTATACATGTGCATATGTTTTATAAATTAGTATATAACTATATATATAACTATATATATACATACATATATATATATAACTATATATATATATATATATATATTGTAATGTATATGTATTGCAGTATATTTTATTTAAAGTAGTACATATATATTGAATGGTGCGTATATATGTGTATATATCTTCTATAAACGTGTATATTTAACGTATACATGTGTATATGTTTTATAAATTAGTATATAACTATATATATATATATATATATATATATATATATATATATATATATATATATTGTAGTATATGTTTTATTTAAAGTAGAACATATATATTGAATGTTGCATATATATGTGTATATATCTTCTATAGACGTGTATATTTAACGTATACATGTTTATATGTTTTATAAATTAATATAAAACTATATATATTTATATATTGTACTATATTTTATTTAAAGTAGTACATATACATTGAATGGTGTGTATATATGTGTATATATCTTCTATAGACGTGTATATTTAATGTATACATGTGTATATGTTTTATAAGTTAGTATATAACTATATATATATATATATATATATATATATATATATATATATATATATATATATATATATATATATATATATATATATATATATATATATTGTAATGTATATATATTATAGTATATGTTTTATTTAAAATTAGTACATATATATTGAATGGTGCGTATATATGTGTATATATCTTCTATAGACGTGTATATTTAACATATATATGTGTATATGTTTTATAAATTAGTAATTAGTATATAACTATATATATAATTATATATATTGTAGTATATATTTTATTTAAAGAAGTACGTATAGTCGTATATATTGAATGTTACGTATATATGTGTAATTGTGTATATTTGTATATATTTTTTAAATTCTAATGTAGTATATACTATATATATATATATAGTGTATATATATTGTTTAACGTATTTAAAATGTATCTAGATGGATACATATAGTGTATATTGAAAAAAACTTTTTTTTTACCGGGTTTGATCGGATTTTTAACTGGGTTTGACTGGGTTTAGGTGGGTTTGACCGGGTTGGGTTAAGTGAGCAGGGTTAGGATTATTTTTACAAATTTTAGTATTGAACCCGAACTCGACCCAGCCCACGTAACCACAACCCAAACCCGACCGGACCCACAACCCGACTAAATTTAATGGGCCGATTTCGGGGTTGACCCTGCTCGGCCCACTTAACACCCTTTCTATGAATGTGATAAATTTATATGTTACGTCTTAGATTAAATAAAAGAGATAACAAGGAATAAGAAATGCATAAATTGAGAGAAGATAAGATGCTATATGGTGAAGAACTTATTTTATATTTATGGACACATCATTCTTCACATCTCTTACGAATCAATGATTCAATAAGGAAGCAAAAATTGACCTGGCGAAGGAATAACTCATGGGCCACTGTGACATGTCTAGGGACAATAAGAAAATAAAAACTGATCACTAAATTAAGTTGACGTTTGGCTATAGATTCCAATTTCCACATATCTATCACTTTTAAAAAAAAAAAAAAAAAAAAAATTATGAAATTGGAGTTGTGTTGGTTATATCTTTTGCAAAGAATATTTTGAAATAATATTCATACTTTGATGTGCTTACATACAACTTCAAAAGTAAAGAGTAAATTGAAAAATATATTATAAGCTTTTTTGAAAATTTGAAATACAACTTCAGATCGAATTTAGAATTTTAATGACTAGATATTAAGTTTCAAATAAAATAAAAGATAAATAAGTTTTATGGCCAAATAAGTCCTAGTTATTTCTGGCTGGAGCTGAAACTTTTTACAAAGTTAAAAGATACAAAGATATTTAGTTACTTCTGATAGTACACTAAAATATTCCTTTTAAATTAAGAGTATTCAATAATTTATATGCACAGATAAAAAGAAATTGCAAATCGCAAGCACAGCATTTCGATAATTGCAATTCAATGTATCGATCATGTTGCTCTACTCCGGTTAGTCATCCTTTATTGAGAAATACACTTAGATAAATGTCAAATATAATATCATTGCACTTTCCTCTCAATCAAAATAAAAATTTTATCTCCACAAAGATACAAAGCAAAAATGGCTAGAGTCCTAAGAAAAACATATTTACATATTTATGATTGTGTCAAGGAGTTCAAACAAGCTTGCTATGAATATTATAGCAGAAAATTATGATTTAAAGCATAGTATATTCGACTTTCACCTTTAAAAGAATTGATTATGTGTTGGGTTTTACTTTCCGGAAATTTCAAACTACAGTATAATGTGAAATTTCACTACTAAAAGGTTTGAACCCAAACACCAACATACTTATAGTGGAAATTTTCAGAACTTTAGGTGAGAGTATTTGTGTCAAAATATTTTTTTTATTAAGAAAATAATCAAATATACTGTGAGCCACTAAAATTCAATGGGCTAGATGGAGGTTCATGTTAGGATTAGAAAGAGGCCTAATGGAGAGAAATGACCTATTGGGCTTAAAAGTTCTCTGGGCTTGTTAGCGAAGTTCGTCCCTCATATTCATATGTTTTTTTTTTCTTTGGCTAACTTACATAAATCCCTAAATCTTTAAGTGATATTACATAAAGGGTGTGTTTTTTCTGAAAAAAGTTTTCCAGTTTTCTCCTGTTTGGTTGGCTTACAAGATTTGAAAAATATTTTCCAAATCAACTCATTTTCCTTAAAACTAAGGAAAATGACTTCCCTTCAAAAAGTAAGGAAAACATTTTCCAAAACTCTCTTTCAACGTCACTATTAAATTGAAATATTCATACAACTCTCAAAATCATCCATCCCTACTCCGACCCTCAATCTCCCACCCCAACCCCACCCCAACCCCAACCCCAACCATTCAAAACTTTTTTCTTATCCCACTCTTTTTTATCATATTTGTTCTCAGTTTTTTTGTTAAATATATACAAATACTTTTAGAAAACATATACTTATCCAATTTGCATAACGAATACACAAATATATAATTAGGGCTGAGCATATTTTGGTTTAAATAAAAAAAATCAAAAAACCGAATCGAAATTTAATTTTGGTTTGGTTTTTCGATATTCCAGATTGGTTTTGATTTCAAATTTTAGAACTTTGGTTAAACGGTTTGGTTTTCGAAATTTCAAAAAAAAATTGGATAAATCGAAAAATCAAAATTATATAAATAATCTATTATAATTTATATATATATATATATATATATTATATGTAAATTTACTAAAAATATAATATAATCTAATATAACATATAAATATATAAATTATAATGATTTAGTAAACCTAAATCCTAATATGTTGTTTTACTTTTGACCATAATAGTAATGTGAAGGCTGCAACGACGCTCATCCATCCTCAGTTCATTTGAAATTTCAACATCGCCAACGACAGTTGTAGTCGTTTTCTCAGTTTGTTTGCTCAGTTTGTGACTGTCGTCGACAGTCGCTGCCGCATGTGCGAAGTCGATATTTATGATTATTTCATTCGTGTTGAATTAATTATATTTGAGAATGAAAAAAAGTTTGAAAAAAGATTATTTTTCTAGAAAAATCACCAATTTTAAATGGTCACTACTTTAATCTTCAAAATCGAAATAAAAATACGAAATAACCGAACCGAATCTGTAAAAACCGAACGAAACCGAAATAATTTTGGTTTGGTTATGATTGTTATTTTCGTCAATCCGAAAACCAAAAAACCGTACCGATATTCAACAATCAAACCGAACAAACTAAATGCTCACCCCTAAATATAAGTAAGAAACAACTTATTTTTTTAAAAAATATTTCTCCTCCTTCATATCGAACACACCTCAAAAAATATTTTTTGAGATCAAAAAATATTTTTCTAAAATGTATTTATATGCTTTAACTAAAGATTAAAATGTATTTTTTGAAAATTATTTTTTCATTTTCCAATCAAACATTACAAAATATTTTTCAGAAAATATTTTCTATCCACCAACCAAACATAGGAAAACAACTAAGAAATCAACTTGTTTTCCAAGAAAACATTTTCTAGGAACATACCAAACACACCCAAAATCTCAATTATTTTGTTAATTACATTTTATCCCTATTTTTTTAAAATGGTGATACGTATGTTATATGGTGATACATATAAAAAAGTGATACATTTGAAACTAACAAGATATTTATTTAAGGAAGTAATAGATTCTCTTTTATTCATTGTATTCTTTTATTTAAGGAAAGATATCTAATTTTTCTCTTTTTTTAGATTTAGTTTTGTTTATCTTTTTTCGTCTTTAATTATGAAAGATATGTTTTTTTTTAATCTTTTTTCTTTTTTTTCGTCTTTAATTTTAGTGTGATTTTTTTAGATTTAATTTTAATTATGTTTCGATTCTGCTTTTAGTCTATTTTTTAAAAAAATATTATTAATTTTGTTTCCTACACTAACTACACCATTACTTTTCATTAATAACATCTGAATCACCCAATAATTGAAATAAATAATTGTATCTATCATATGAATCACCATAATACCATATATATGAATCACTCAATTATTGAAATAAATAATTGTATCTACCGTATGAATCACCATAATACCATATATATCACCCAATAATTGTATCTACCATATGAATCACTATAATACAATATGTATCACCCATTATTATCATATGTATCACCCGTTAAAATCATACAAAATGTATCTATCGTATGAATCACCGTAATACCCATATAATGATATCATATTTATCATTCATATGAATCACCATTAAAAAAAATATATGTATAAATAACTAAATAAATTTATATACGTATCAATAGATTTATTTTTTTTAAAATGAGAGATTTTAGGAGAGGAAAAAAAAGTTGCATGCATTAATGGAAGAGAAAAAATCAGGAAGAAGATGATTTAAGGATTAATGAAAGAGAAAAAATCAAGAAGGAAGATGATTTAATTATTGATAATTAGGAAAATGTTTTAGGGAAGAAAATCTTGAATGAGTTAATGATAAAGTAAAAATAAGACGTGGGTTTTCTTGATATGTATTAAGAGTAAAGATGAAAAATATAATTTTATGTAAATTTTAAAAAAGTAAAAGATATTAGGTAATATAGTCTGTTAAGTATGAGATTTGTGTAATTTATCCGTCTTCCTTCTTTTAAGGAATTTTACTGAGAGATGGATGATGAAGTGCCATATACTCGTTGTTTGAAATGTTTTACGAATATGCGATTGAGGTTAAAAATTTGCATATGAAGTGCATGTAACAATTACCTTAAATCCTAGGCATGTGCCTCGGAATTTGTTTTGCCAAAAAAGTTTCTCGTTCGTTAAATTTCAAAAATTCAATTCCAAGTATACTCCAAATATGCTAAGATTTGAAACATAATATATCACAAAGAACAAATTTTAATCATCAATTTGTCAAAACCATAAAAGCATGTAAGATGGAGTCAAGACCAGAGTAAGAACAACAGTAGGAGGTGACTTTAGGAGGTGACTTTAAACACTATTCGATCATGATGGAGTTGCATTAGGGATTAGCCCTCAGCCTATTTTTATTTACCTTAGTGATGCGTGAATTAACGCGATATATTTAAGGGGATACATTGTTGTCTATGTTTTTCGAAGATGACATAATATAAATCAATGAGATGCGCAGTGAAATTAACGATAAATTGAAAGTGCGGAGACGGACCCTAAAATCTAAAGGTTTCAGGTTATCCCAGACTAAGACTAAATACCTGAAGTGTAAGTTTAGTGAAGAAATGCATATATACTGTAGAGGTGGAAGTGAAGATTAATTCATAAAGCATATCCACGAGAAGAAGTTTCAAGTATCTGGCTCTATATAATTCAAGAAAATGTAGAAATTGACGATATTCACTACTAAAAAAAATATGAAAACCGACCACATTTGCAATCAAAAAACCGATCAAAACGTGTGATCGAAAAAAGCGTGGTAGCTTTTTTCAAACTGACCACGTGTGGTCGGTTTTTTTAAATATATATATATATATATATATATATATATATATATATAAAAAAAATTTAATATTATTTTTAAAAAAAAATAATTTTTAAACAAAAATAAATTTTCAAAAGAAACCGACCACTTGTATTTAAATTAACTAATTAATTTTAATAAAATCGACCACATGTGGTCGGTTTTGTATTTAAATTAATAACAAAACCGACCACATGTGGTCGATTTTATTAAAATCAATTAATTAATTTTAATACAAAACTGGTCACATGTGTTCGATTTTGTGAAAATTAATTAATTAATTTAAATTTAAAACCAACTACTAGTGGTCGGTTTTTTTATTTAATAAAATAATTTATATTAATTATAGTGTAGTCGGTTTTGAAAAAAATTACCAGAAAAAACAATCACATGTGGTCGATTTTTTTGGTAATTTTGTAAAAAAATATTAAATTTTTTTTCGAAAACTGACCACATGTGGTTGATTTTTCTGATAATTTTGTTAAAAAAATAACAGTATATAGCTATGCTACATTCCATTATACAATATAGTCCACCAATAATTTAATATACAATCAACCACCATAAGAATACAAACATTAAAAATCAAATTATTTACAAAATTTATCGAGGTTCCAAATCCAAACTCCAAAACATACAAAAGACTAAAAACTAAAACTCATCATTCACATCCTAATTCTCAGCCTCACCCATTCTATTATTAATATTTCCATGATATATTCAGCTATAATCAGGTTCCATCTACTCAATCAATCACATTAAAGTAATTAGTTCACGTCACAAAAGTTCATATTTCAAGTACCTACACTTAAACATTTTCAAGTCACTAATTCACTTCACAAGTTACCAAACTATACTTAATTTAAAATGAAAAGTTCACGTTTCAAGTACCTACACTTAAACATTTTTTAGTCACTAATTCACTTCACAAGTTACCAAACTAAACTTAATTCAAAATAAAAGTTCACATTTCAAGTACCTACACTAAAACATTTTCAAGTCACTAATTCACTTCTCAAATGACCACACTTTACTAAAATCAATACACAAGTTCACATTTCAAGTACCTAAATTCAAGACAAAGTCACTAATTCATAATTCAAGTAACCACACTTAAACATTTCAAGTCACTAATTCACTTCAAAAGTTACCAAACTAAACTAAATTAAAAATGAAAAGTTCACATTTCAAGTACCTACACTTATACATTTCAAGTCACTAATTCACTTCACAAGTTACCAAACTAAACTAAATTCAAACTTAAAAGTTCACATTTCAAGTACCTACACTTAAATATTTCAAGTCAATAATTCACTTCACAAGTTACCAAACTAAACTAAATTCAAAATGAAAAATTCACATTTCAAGTACCTTCACTTAATCACTTTCAAGTCACTAAGTCACCTCCCAAGTTACCAAGCTTAATAAAATTCAAAATGAAAAATTCACATTTCAAATACCTATACTTAATCACTTTCAAGTCACAAAGTCACCTCCCAAGTTACCAAACTAAACTACATTCAAAATGAAAAATTCACATTTTCAACATTTTCAAGTTACTAAGTCACCTCTCAAGTTACCAAGCTTGACAAAATTCAAAGTGAAAAAATCACATTTCAAGTACCTACACTTAATCACTTTCAAGATACTAAGTCACCTCCCAAGTTACCAAGCTTAATAAAATTCAAAATGAAAAATTACATTTCAAGTATCTACACTTAATCACTTTCAAGTCACAAAGTCACCTCCCAAGTTAACAAACTAAACTACATTCAAAATGAAAAATTCACATTTTCAACATTTTCAAGTTACTAAGTCACCTCTCAAGTTACCAAGCTTGACAAAATTCAAAGTGAAAAATTCACATTTCAAGTACCTACACTTAATCACTTTCAAGTTACTAAGTCACCTCCCAAGTTATCAAGATTAACAAAGTTATTTCCCATAAATTAATAGACTGAATTAAAATAGTATCACAAATTAGGCTAAAGCTGCCAAAAATAAATTAATAAAAAAGCTATCTAAATTAAGAAAAAGGCAAGACAATCGGTCAAGGAAATGAAAAGGTAGAAAATATTCAAAACCTTCAATCAAGGAATTACTACAGCAAGTAAATCATATATCATTAAGTCAGAATCAGTCGAAAGAGGTTCATTTCCTTATAATTGATTAAGAGTATACAACAACAACAACAAACCCAGTGTATTCCCACCTAGTGGGGTCTGGGGGGTTAAGATGTACGCAGTCCATACCTCTACCTCTGAAGAAGTAGAAAGGCTGTTTCCGATAGACCCCCGGCTCAAGACACGAGACACCACACAAATATAAAGTAACGCACAGAACAGGATTTTATAACGTAAATACGGCACCCATAAGTAGTAGGAAACATCGGAAAGCACCCAGATTCGTAATAAAACATGGAACACCGAAAGCATAACAAGAAGAAGAATAGAAAATAGGAATAAAAATAAGAATAGGAAGAATAACAGGAATAAAACCCCCACCAAAAACTTCCCTACCCTAACGCCCCAACCTGACCCTAGTTTTCTGCCCTAATTCGCGCCCTCCAGACCTTCCTATCTAGGGTCATGTCCTCGGTGAGTTGAAATACAAGTAAATAAGGCATGGGATTAGTTGGGGATTATCACAGATGAACAACCAAACGTTCAAATACAAGTAAAGAATGGTGTCACTAAGTAATGGACAAAAATCAAAATCGATCCATGTGCTAAACAGGAAACAAATGCAATGACCAATTAAGGGTCATCGAAGGCCAGTCAAATTATTTCAATGAACCTAATCAAAATAATGAAGAGTAATCATGCAAAGCCATAAATTTAACATCCTTATTAACACTTAACAGAACGGAATTTGTTCACATACATAACTAGGGATAACCAATTAGCATATCAAAGGCAATTACTACAACAATTGAAGCAGAAAGAGTAAAGATAGAACTGACAGTGATTTTGACTAATGCTGCGCCAGAAAAGTTACTCCGGCCAGATCTGGAATGAAGATGGAAGCTTAAGGACAATGCAGCAGTGGAAGTTTGGAGCAGCGGAGAAAAGAAAGAGACCCACCGACGGCGGCTCGATGGTGGTGAGGCGAAGCAGTAGACAGGTGGGGCTAGAGTGGCGGTAGCGACGGGAGTTCGCGGTGGTTGCGGTGGACTGATGGAGTAGAGAGAGAAAATGTGGAGGGGGGCAGCTGATTTTGTTCAAAAATAGGATTAGGGTTGAGGTTTGTTGTTTAAAAGAAAAGAAATGGGAATATTTAATCTCAGTCATCGGATCAACTTTGATCAACGACTGAAATTAAAATTATAAAATAGGATCAAAATTAATATGAATGGCTAGAATTGACATAAAAACATGGCCAGAAATTAAATGATTTGAGGAAAATGAAATCAAATTAGGTTGCTATTTAATAAATATAAATGGAATAATAATAATAACAATAATAATAGTAATAATAATAATAATAAATATGATGATGATAAAAATAATAGTAATATAAAATATATTTATAAAATATGAGCATGAATATCTACGAAGATAATTTAATAATTGTCAAAAATATTATATTTAAATTAATAAATTATATAAGAAATATGATAAAAAATAAATTGTATGTCTTAAAATCATGATGTGACACGTCAATATTTATTTGATACCAAAATAATACGTAAAAATATTAATACTTTAAATTTAATAATTTTTGTAAAATAGTAGCCTAAGAGGAGCATCGGGAGGTCAAAATTGGGTGTCAATAATATATATATATACCTCGTAATACAGTGTGTTAATCAGATAAATTATTGATTAATTGTCTTACGTTATTACAACTTAAACAATATATGCGTGTCTACATTGACACAATTAGTATATCTATTTCCTCAATAGTATGATATCAACGTATTATTCAAAATATTTTGATATATAGATTCAGTTATCTAGCTTTCGATTACTGCACTCGTCACTACACGAGATATAAGTATATATACATATATTCAATCAGCTATCGGCTTTCAAATACGTACTATATACATCATATACATGATTTTACTACCCTATAATAATATACAATGTATTTCACATATACTCAGATGAATTATCAGTTAGTTTATCTTATGTCATTAATATACCTTCACTACATAATATGTATATATACTATCTATATACCTACACATACACACACATATACACACTATCGACTGTATCAAGTTCTAAATACGTACTATATACATCACATAGGTACACGAGTATATTATCCAATAATATAATGCGATGTATTTCATATACATACTTTGATGAGTTATCGATTAATTTGATTAGTTACATTAATATAACTTCAACGTAAAGTATATTATTACTTCTAGCATTTCAATTCAAGGTATTCAATATGTTTGGATAGATTCAACTAGTTTTTAACTACATCATTCATCGATTGATCACTATATCATATACACGCACGCACGCACGCGCATACACGCACACACACACACATATATATATATATAAACTATTGAATACGCACTATATACATCACATCCACAAGTATATTACCTCATAATAGATCATATTCATTATATTCTGATGAGTTATATATGTACGTTACATTATTATAACTGCAATAGTAGCATAATGTCATTACCTCAACTGTATGATATAGACATATTTATTATACAAAGATTATGCTTAACGTCATTTAATGTATATACAAAGAAAAATATTTATTTTATATATTGAAACATAAGTAAAAGATAAAGATTATGATTAACGTAATTTACTTATTTTATTTGATATATTTCTTAGTATAATTTTTTTACAAAATCAAAGTTTGATTGATTTTTATTATTATTATTATATTGGTTATCGATTACGTGTGATCAGTGTAATTTCAAAAAATTATATATTTGATTTAACATATAATTATTTTTTAATAAAAACCGACCACAAGTGGTCTCTTTTTTAAAATATTTTATATTTTAATATAAAAGCGACCACAAGTGGTCGGTTTTTTAAAATTATTTTCTTTTTTATTTTTTTAATTACAAAATATAAAATATTTTAAATTTAATTTTTAAAATCAAACCGACCAAAAGTGGTCGCTTTTTAAAAATAATTCTTAATTATATTTTTAAAAAAAAATTGACCACAAGTGGTCGGTTTTTAAAAATTATTTTTTTTCTAAATTCCAAAATCGACTACTTGTGGTCGCTTTTATAAAATATTTTAAATTTAATTTTTAAAATAAAACCGACCACAATTGGTCGGTTTTTAAAATTATTTTATTTTTTATTTTTTTTAATTCCAAAACCGACCAATTGTGGTCGCTTTTATAAAATATTTTAAATTTGATTTTTAAAATAAAACCGACCACAAGTGTTCGCTTTTTAAAAATACTTTTTAATTATATTTTTAAATAAAACCGACAACAAGTGGTCAGGTTTTTTCAAAAAAAAAAATTATTATTTTAATTTCAAAATCAACCACTTGTGGTCGCTTTTATAAAATACTTTAAATTTAATTTTTAAAATAAAACCGATGCACAATTGGTCGCTTTTTAAAAATACTTCTTAATAATATTTTTTTAAATAAAAGAGACCACAAGTGGTCGATTTTTTAAAATATTTTTTTTTAAAATTCCAAAACCGACTACAAGAGGTCGCTTTTTTATTTTTTATTTTTTAAAAAATAATAATTAATATAAAAATTATCAAAATGATTATTTTAGAATTTTAAAATATAAAAGAGACCACATGTGGTCGTTTTTTTTAAAAAAAAAAAATCGACCACATATGGTCCTTTTTTGCGATCATGAGTTGTGGTAAGTTTATTGTGGTCGAAAGAATTATTTTTTTTAGTTGATTAGATCCACACTGTTGTATGGGGCAGAGTGTTGGCTCATTAAGAGCACACAAATTTAGAAAATGAAGATAGAAGAAATGAGAATGTTTATTGTGTGCAGAAAAATTAGGAAAGGCGGGATTCAGGACGAAGTTACACAATACAAGATGAGAGTGGCCTCTGCGGAAAACAAAATGAAAGAATCGAGGTTGAGGTCGCTCGATAATCTGAGAAGGAGAAGAGCGGAGGTAGTAATAATAAGGTATGAGAGTTTATAAGCTACAGCGTAGGATTTAGCTTGAGTAGAAGTAGTCTAAAGAAAAATTGAGGGGAGTTAATCAGATAGGTTATGATACATATTTAGCTTACTGAAGACATGATCTAGATAAGAAGATATAAAGGCTGGGAATAGGGTAGAAGGATAATAGTAGATGGCTGAGTGTTGCAATACTTTTATATGGGAGTGGTCGGGAGCTAGTCCTTGCTTTGTTGAAGGAAGTAGGCCTTGCGTTATTACGATTCGTTTGAGTCGATGATCTATCAGAAGTAACTTGCATTTTTATCCTACAAAGATGAGGATACAATTTAGTCTATTCTATTCTATCCAAATTTCATATATAAAATTACTATAGATATGTTGGTGGTAGTGGAGCGGGGAAGGGAAAGAGAGGTGGAGCTGTAAGAATCGAACCACACATATCATGTCAAAGATTCCCAATGATATGACCAGACAATAATCATTGGTGGTAAGTGTGTCAATTCATCGACTTTACTTATTACTTTTAAAAAAAATAAAAAAATAAGCATGGTGGTCAGTTTATGCGCATCTTGATTAATTTCACGGATACTTGTTACCTCGCACCAATAATAGGTATTAGGTAACTTTGTCTAGGAAGGCTAAAACAGATGGAAGAAATCACTTAGTGTTTGTGAATGTTGGAAATTGAATCTGAGATCTCACGGTATTCAATCCAATTTCATTAAACCACTAGGTCACATCGTTGAGTGCGACTTTACTTTTTACGTTCAACTTTGATGTCAATGTGTTTCTCACAATGACACTACTATACATATTATGACATTTTCCCCGTCAATTATTTGTAGATATTATTGGGAAATTTATTCATGGAAAAGTTACAGCAATTCTAATCCTCTTTTGTATATTGTCAAAGTTTTATGTATCGAAAAACAAAAGGAAATATTTTACTTTTGTTTTTGTCTAGCGGCCTCATCAATTGTTCTATCAAGAGAAACGTATTTTATACACGTAGTCGTGAAAAACGTTGACGCAAAGAGAAATGGGTTGGTGCTTATCTAGAAATATTATTTGTTTGGTACTTTACACTATTAGTGGAATGTTATTGTCCTATTGACTGAATTTGAATGGGGAACATATGTGTACACTAAGAGTGTTAAGTGGGTCGGATCGGGCCACCTGAAATCGGCCCGTTTAGTTTAATCGGGTTGTGGGCCAGTTTCGGTTCGGATTGGAGTTAAGTGGGTCGGACCGGTTCTGGGTTTAACAGTAAAAAAGTTGAAAACAACGCTAAACCGGTCCACTTAACCCAACCCGGTTAAACCTACCTAAACTCGGTCAAACCCGGTTGAAAACCGATCAAACCCGTTTAAAAAATAAAATAAAAAATTAAATATACACTACAATTATATACATTATATACACTCAAATATATACTTTATAACTCCAATATACACTATATACACTCCAATATACAATATATATTATTTTTAAAATAGACAAACAATTACACATATATACGTACCATTCAATATATAATTATATATGACTATACGTACTACTTTAAGTAAAACATATACTACAATAGTACAATATATATATATATATATATATATATACACTAATTTATAAAACATATACACATTTATACGTTAAATAAATACGCTTATAGAAGATATATACACATATATACGCACCATTCAATATTTATGTACTACTTGTCTACTTTAAATAAAACACATACTACAATATATATATATAGTTATATACTAATTTATAAAACATATACACATGTATACGTTAAATATATACTACTTTAGAAGATATATGCACATATATACGCACCATTCAATATATATGTACTGCTTTAAATAAAGTATATACTACAATATAAATATATATACTTAGATACTAATTTATAAAACATATACACTTGTATGCGTTAAATATATACTACTTTAGAAAATATACACATATATACGCACCATTCAATATATATGTACTGCTTTAAATAAAATATATACTACAATATACATATATATATATATACAACAATGTGTATATATTTATAGTTACATGCTAATTTATAATACATATACACTTGTATACATTAAAGATATACGTCTATTGAAGATATATACACATATATACGCACCATTCAATATATATGTACTACTTTAAATAAAGTATATACTACTATATATATATATATATATATATATATATATATATATATATATATAGTTATATACTAATTTGTAAAACATATACACTTGTATACGTTAAATATATACGTCTATAGAAGATATATACACATATATACACACCATTCAATATATATGTACTACTTTAAATAAAATATATACTACAATACATATATATATACTACAATATGTATATATATATATATATAGTTATATACTAATTTATAAAACATATATACATTGTATACGTTAAATATATACGTCTATATAAGATATATACACACATATATACGCACCATTCAATAAATATGTACTACTTTAAATAAAATATATACTATACTATACTATATATATATATATATATATATATATATATATATATATACTACAATATGTGTATGTATATATAGTTATATACTAATTTGTAAAATATATGCACTTGGATACGTTAAATATATACGTCTCTCTCTCTCTATATATATATATATAAACCATATACATAACGTATACATTAAATATACTCATCTATAGAAGATATACAAACACACACACACACATATATATATATATCATTCAATATATTCACTATTTTAAATAAAACATACACTCCAATATATATATATATATACTAATTTATAAAACATATACAATTGTATACGTTAAATATATACTACTTTAGATTTAGAAGATATACGCACACATATATACACCATTCAATCTATACATTACTTTAAATAAAAGTATAAAACATATGCTACTTAATATAATAAATTAATAATACTTAATAGTAAATTAATAATGTATAATAAATTAATAATACTTAATAGTAAATTAATAATTTACGTTTGTGAAATTTTGAATTTTCCAAAAAAAAAAAAAAAAAACACTTAACCGGGCCGGGTCAGTTAATCGACAGGCCCAAACTGGGTTGGGTCCGAGTTGAGTTAACTGGGCCCAAATAAAAAACTTAATCAGACCGGGACCCGAACCTCTAAAGCCATTGAAATTATCGGGCCGAATCAAACCGAATCGATTTAATTATGTGGGTCAGTTCGGACCGCTTAAAATAGGCCCGTTTGACACCCTTAGTGTACACTCAGTTGGATTTGACAAAACAAGAAATGTCTTTGATCCTTGTCCAAATACTAGCCTTCTTGTCCAATTACTTGCCATATATGTGTATATATGGTCCTCTCCTCGAAGATTCCACGCTTTAATTATTTGGAAATGGAAAAATGAAATGTCCAATTCATTCTGAATATTCCTCATTATTATGTTGTGTACAAATCCCATTATTCAATTCCCTCTTCATACATTATTTCATGTTGACATTTTTTAATTATATTTTTTCAACTCTTTCGCTTTGAGTAAGAAATCAAGGGAGGAAAAATAAACTAAAAGATAAACTTATTAGTCTAAACAATCTTGATAAAATAAACCAATTATCTTATTAATAATATCTTTACCCTATAATTTTTTATTTTATTTAAAAATTAGCGTTTCATCAGGAAATTTCAAATTCGATTTGAAGTTGTATTTCAAGTTTGAAAAATAAATTATAACCTATTTGTAAACGTACTTTTCACTTTTAAAGTTGTGCGTTTTTAGCTTTTACATACATTAAAACATGAACATCATTTCAAATATTTTTTTACAAAAACTGAAATACTAATCAAAATAGCTTGCTTTCCAAGTTGATACACCAAGGGCTGAAGGATGAACCAGTGCACACTTAGGATAGCTTTTCGAGAGAGTGAGATCCTGGATGGCATTTTAACAAGTGGAATTAAATGCTTTGGTAGAAGAATTTAAACAAACACTTCAACTTCAGCGATTAAAAAAATGAAAAAGGTATTTGGAATGTAGCTATTTTACATTTTTTTTCCACCAAAAGAATCTCACTAATTCTACTCTTCATTTGCATATTGTCTGAGTTTATGTCAAGAAAAAAAGGGGATTTTTTTTGTGGGGTACCAGCAGCTTCGTCAATTGTTCTAACAAGAAAAGTTAGCCTATAGTATTGTACATATCCTCGTGAATAACGTTGACACATAAAGAGAGCCATTGGTGCTTCTGTGGAAATATTATATTACTTTGTTCTCTACTCTACATTCTACAATATTAGTGTAATTTTATTTTCCAATTGACTAAATTTAAGTGGGAAATTTATAGTTGGGGATTTGCAAAGATACGAAATGCATGTCTTCGAGATCATTATTAGTGGAGATTTATATATGGTCTATCTCCTCGAACCTTCTTTTGATCAAATTATTTGGAGTAGTGTATTATGAAAAGTATGATGATAATATTTTTTTAAATCTTTGGGGAAATCGCAATTGCTATCTTGCGTGCATTAAATAAATTTGTTCCAATGCAATATCTCACAGATTATACGGGAGATGTAAATTGCTTTAGACGAGCCTCGTGTGATGAGCTTAATTTAAAAGACGTTTGCAGGGAAATCAATCTCTGACCTCTCTAATGGATAGCAAATATTTCATCAACTTAACTACTCTTAAGATGAAATATTATAATATTGATAAATACTTTTTGAACATATTTTTATAAGAATGCAGGGGCAGCTCTATCTTATAAAAAAGTAGGCAGCCGCCATAGGCCTTCAAATTTGAGGGGCCTCATTTTTTATGATGATATATTATACAACAACAAGAACAACAACAACAACAAACCTAGTATATTCCCACCTAGTGGGGTTTGGGGAGGGTAAAATGTACGTAGTCCATACCACTACCTCTGGAGAAGTAGAGAGGCTATTTCCGATAGACCCCCGGCTCAAGACAAAAGGACAAAGGACAAAAATGTCAAAAGCGTTCAACAGGAATAAAATAACACAACAATAAAGTATACAAACAGACAATGGAACTCCCTCCACCACCCCTAGACCTACCAACCAAGCTACACCAAACCCTCCTAACTACAGACTACGACTCGACCACCCACCTTAGCCCTCTACCCTAATGCTTTTCCTCCATACTTTCCTATCAAGGATCATGTCCTCAGAAAGCTGTAACTGCTCCATGTCAGGTCTAATTACTTCTCTCCAGTACTTCTTCGGTCTACCCCTCCCCCACTTGAAACCATCCAAGGCCAATCTCTCACACCTATGAACAGGGGCATCCGTGCCCCTTTTCATCACATGACCAAACCATCTCAACCTCACTTCTCGCATCTTATCTTCCACCGACGCCACTCTCACCTATGATATATTATAATTTTTAAAAAAATAATTAAATATTACTTATAGAAAAATTAATATTTTTTATATAAAAGAAAAGAATTATTAAAAGTTCATATATCTAAAGTACTATGTCTCAAGAAAGATTAAATGCATTAATTATATTATTACTTAAAAATGAATAATTAGAAAAAATCTATTATATAATTTTGAAAATAGAGTTTATTTAAAAAAAAAAAAATCTTAAAAATTTAAGTTCTCCGTCTGATTTTCGCCTTAGGCCACCAATATGCTTGAGCCGCCTCTGTAAGTATGTATTTGAACATCTTTCTGTCAGTTAAAAAATATATCTGAAAACATTATTGTAAGAGAAATATGCCTAGCTAATTCCTGAGAGATCGACTTATGTCTTTTAAATAAAATAAAAAATTAAGAGAACAAAAAGGGATTCATATGAATCTTTGACATATATTCTTCTATCAATTATCGATAAAATTACCAACAAAGTATACTGTCCAATTCATTTAGGGGGGGAAACAGTTCGATTCGTTTAGAATATTCTTCATGACGTACAAAGGATCGTCCAAATCCCATTAATTAATTCACAGATTATTTTTTTCTGTACTTGAAAATGCACCATTTTGAATAATATATGATGAATCATAAGTAATTTTTCAATATTTAGTTGATTATCATTTGAATCTTTCTTTAGCTCTTTCACGTGGAGGAAAAAATTCTAATTAGTCAAACAGTCAGGAAAAAATTAAACCAATTGCATTGATCAACTAGTTATTATATCCAAAAGAGTTGCTTAAAATCAACCCCTACCATCACCATAGGTAAAAGAAAGCATAGTAAAACACTAATGCGCTCTTTTAATCATGTTTAAAATATTCAAACAAACTAATATTTAAAAAATAATTTTTCCAAGTACCATACGTGCACCAAAACACTAACAAATAATATTTTTTAAAAAAAGTACCAGTAAAGTAGAACAGTTAGGATGCTAGAGATTGTGAGAGGTACATGAAAAACTAAGTGGAAATGGGAACACAATTTAAAACAAAACACTTAACAACCAAAAATGTGTGCAATTATGAACCAACATCTAATGGTAATTGGTAGGAGACAATAAATTTAAAGTACCATAGCAACACAAAAGTACAGAACCGAATAAAAATAAAAGAAGCAAATTAATTACAGATGAAGCCAAAAAGGAACCCCTACATTTGGTGATCTTTGAGAATGCATGATTTACATGATGGAATAAGCAAGATTTTATGCAAGTGATATCGGCTTATTGCAATAAAAATGAGCTAGTACATTTATTTGGATTTAAGGCCGAGGTTTAGCTTCAATCCTAAACTAATTAATTTTGTTTTAAATTACGTTCTTGTTTCATTTTACATGAAAGTGTTTGACAGTTTGAGTGCGGAGTCGTAGAACATTTCTTATTTATTGATTCAGAAAAAAAGTGATGGATGCACTAACTAATACTTTTAGTTTGGAAAAATTACTTATAACTTGTTTGTAAACTCACTTTTCACTTTTAAAGTTGTATTTAAATATATTAAACCATGAACATTATTTTCAATGTTTTTTTATAAAAAGTGAATTATGAATTAAAGTAGCTTGCCTTCCAAGCCGATACGCCAAGGATTGAGGGAAGAACCAATACACAATTAGGATAGCTCTTCGAGAGAGTGAGATCCAGGATGACATTCTAACAAGTGGAATGAAATGCGTTGGTAGAAGAATTTATACAAACACAACTTCAGTTTCATAAATTCAAAAAGAAGAAAAAAAAGAAAAAGTGAAAAGGGTATTTGGAATATAATCTATGGCTAAACACATAATTCGAACCAAACATATTATGTGAAAAATTTCAATAGTATCCCTAGACAATAAGCATTGGCATTATTAATGGAAACTTGAGGGTCATGGTCCATCTCCTCGAACCTTCCTTGTTTGGATCAAATTGTTTGGAGTAGTGTATTAGGAAATGTATGATGGTGGAGTAATATTTTTTTAAACCTTTGCGGAAATAGCAATTGTTATTTTTCGGATATGCATTGGGTAAATTTGTTCCTAAGTAACATTAGTTTGCAGATAGCATAGGAGATGTCAATTGTTCTAGGCTAGCTAGCTCAATGCGATGAACTCGACTAAAAACACTTTTGCAGGGGAATCGATCTCTGGCCTCCCTAATAGATACCAAATGTTGCGTCAACTTAGCTATCCTTATGGTGAAATATTATAATATTGATGAATACCTTTTGAACATATTCTTTTAAGTATGTATTTGAACATCTTTTTGTAAGTTAAAAAATGTATCCGAAAGCATTATTATAAAAGAACTCCTATAGCTAATTCATAAGAGATTTGACTTAGGTCTTTTAAATAAAGTAAAATAAATTAAGAGATCAAAAAAGGATTCAGAAAGAATCTATGACATTATTCTACCAATTATTGATTAAATTACCAATGAAGTGCACTGTCCAATTCATTTAGGGGGAAACAATAGTAGTTTAATTCATTTAGAATATTCTTCATGGCGTAAAATGATCGTCCAAATCCCATTACTTGATTCCATCTACATAGATTGTTTTTCTTTTTGTTGTACTGAGGCTTTACTTGACACCAAGAAACAAAGAATTACTTGCAAATGTATTATTTTGAATAAATATAATTTTTCCCTAATTAATTTTTCAACATTTAGTTGGCATCTGTTAGATATTTCTTTTAGCTCTTTCACGTGGAGAAATAATTAAACTAATTATCAAACAATAAGGAAAAACTAAACATATTGCCTTGATCAACTAGTGAATATGTCAGAGAGTTAAAGCCAACCCCTACCATCACTATAATAAAAAGAAAACATAATAAAACACTAATGCACACTTTTAACCATGTTTAAAAAATTCACACAAAATAATATTGAAAAATAATTTTTCCAAGTACAATACCGGCACCAAAACATTATTAAAATAATTTTAAAAAAGGAGTCAAATAAAGTACTGTAGAACAGAATTGTGCTAGAGATTGTGAGAGGTAGATGCAAATTAAAGTAGTGGACGTGGGAACAAAATACTTATTTAGCTACCCAAAAGTACAGAACCAAACAAAGGGAAAAAAAGCGGTAAACAACATAAATTTCAGCAGTTTACTATTTAATTACCTTCTCTTAATTTTTATATTAATTATTTGATATTTCGAATATAATATATAAGTTTAGTCCAGATACATAATTATCAAAATAATTAACTATAAAAAAAAATAACAGTAAAAAAGTAAATAATGGAGCTATTAATATGATTTTGATTGAGATATATGTCTTTAATTCCTCCATCACATGTCTTTTATCTTCCCTTTATAGTTTATACTTCAAATCTTCCTCCTTTAATTTTTCAATAGCTGTAACAATAATTAAAAATAATAAATAAATAATTAAATTCCTAAAATAATTCAAAAAATTGAAAAAACAGAAGAAGTTTTTGTGGTGTGCATCACCCGAATAGCTGTAGCAATAATTAGAAACAATAAATAAATAATTAAATTCCTAAAATAATTCAGAAAATTGAAAAAACAGAAGAAGTTTTTGTGGTCTGTATCATCCGAATTACGGCATAACTTAATTGCATAAAGTTCAAATCCATATCCATTTCTTTAGAATACAAATCAATACAATATTGACTATGTATCAGAAGTAATGATATATCTCATACTTATGTATCATACTTATAATGTTTAATGTATCGGCTATAAAACAAACTAAACTCACATGCAATTTTTAGAATGTATCATATAAATCTAAAATCTCGACAAAACAGTATATTAGATGTATCTGGTATAAAAATGAACCAAAATCATATGTATTATACTCATAATGTTTAATGTATCAGGTGTAAAACAAACTAAAACTCACATACAATTTTCAGAATGTATCATATAAATCTAAAATCTCGACAAAATGGTATATTAAATGTATCAGGTATAAAATGAACCAAAATCACATAAAGGTTGAATTATATTCAGAAAGCATGCAATGTCTTATTAATCTTGGATTTATGTATCAGACATATTAAATTGAATGCATCAGGTGCAGAAAGAACCAAAATCACACTTAAATTTTATGATGTATCAAAACAAACAGATATGTACGAATACAATATGATCATCTACAACGCATCTTTATTATTATCGAAATCCCCGATTTGAAGATTTGTTTATTCATATGATACATTATGTTAACAGGAATACATATAATTCATATCTTCGATAAAAAAACTTTTTTTTAACTTGCTTTCTTTTCCTCTTTGCAAATGCAACAATATGCTTCTTATTGGTACTACCAGGAATCTCCCGTAGTTTCTTCATCATAGTCGGATAGTTACGATACTTCGATCTATTTTCACAAAAAGTCACTGTATTTGCAATAAAAAAAATTATGAAAATAAACTTACCTTCTATAAATTTGAAAAAGAAAGATAATGAAAGTTGTAATTGAAAGTTGAAACTTGAATGTTGAAGTAGTAACTGATAATACGGTTGAAATTTAAAATAGTTGAGTTGGTGAAAAAAATCGGATACTTCTCCATGATTTTTGAGGAGTAGGAGACGCAAAAATAAGATGGATTGTAATATATCAGCAAATATTAAGGTTTTATGAGTTAGAAGGGATTTTTATAATGAATTTAGTGAGATGGAATTTTAAGTAATAATAAAAAGTTAAGGTGTGGCTTTAAGTAATTTTTTTTTTTTTATAAAAAAGCAAACCAATTAAAAATGAGACCAAAAAGTAACCCCAAGATTTGGTGATCTTTGAGAATGCATGATTCACAATATGATGGAATAAGCAAGATTTTATGCAAATGATGTCGGTTTATTTTATTTTATTTTATTTAAAAAATGAGCCAGTAAATTAATTTGGATTAAGGCTGTGCGCTTCTAACAAGGTTTAACTTTCATCCAAAACTAATTAATTTTTATTTTGAATTATTACTTCCCTGTTTTATATATGTTATGTGAAAGTGTTTGATTGCGGAATTTTAGAGGGCTATTTCTTAGTTTATTTTTACTTCCTCCGTTTCGTTTAGTTGAACCTCTTTCTAAAAATATTTGTTTCAATTTAGTTGTTCCTTTGATAAGATCAAAAGAATTTTATTATGGTTTTCCAATACCATCCTTGACATTAAATGACTAAACAATATGTATTTACTCAAATTTATATTTTCAAAACATAATTAATAATGCTAATTTGATAAAATTAAACCCTAATTAATATTTTTTTAATAGATATGCCAAGGTTATAGGGGTCAACTAATATGAAACGAAGAAAATATTTTTTAAAGAAGAAAAAAGTGATGGATGCACTAATTAGACTTCTCCTCGGCCTGATTTTAATCAGCGAAAATGTATCGACAAATCCTGAAAAGAGGGTTCAACTCTTCAACTCATAATTCTTATTTGGTCCTAGTGTCACTACTAAAAAAATCCAGGAAAATCGACCACCCAAAACCGACCATAAAAAGTGGTTGGAAAAAATCGACCACTCGTGGTCGGTTTTTAATTTTTTTTTTTAAAAATTTTTTTTATTAAAAAAAGCTATCACATGTGGTAGCTTTACAATTATAAAATATCAAAATAAATATTTCAATTATCTTTATATTAATTATTAAAAATTAAAAAAAAAAAAAAACAAAACCCACCACAAGTGGTCGTTTTTTTTAAAAAAATTTAATTTAAAAATATTTCAAAAAACCGGCCACAAGTGGTCGGTTTTTTTTTAAAAAAAATAATTATTTTTTTTAAAATCGACCACTTGTGATCTATTTTTTAAATTTATTAAAAAAATAAAATATTTTTAAAAAAACCACCACTTGTGGTTGGTTTTTATTTAAAATAAAATTAAATTAATTTTTTATTAATTAATTTAATAAAAAAACTACCGCTGGTGGCAGATTTTTTATTAAATTAATTAATTAATTTAATAAAAAAAACCACCACCGATGGTAGTTTTTATTGAAATCACAAAATAAAATAAAATTTAAAAAACGACCACTTGTGGTTGTTTTTAATTTAAACAATACTAATTAAAAATTGAAAAACCAACCACATATGGTTTGTTTTGGAAATAAAAAAAAGATAAAAAACTAAATAATTATTTTTATAAAATAATTATATAAAACGTTGTTTATCAACTTTATGTAATCTAATTATTATGATTAGTAAAAATAATATAATATAATATAATATAATATAATATAATATAATATAATATAATATAATATAATATAATATAATATAATATAATATAATATAATATAACTTATAGGATTATCTTACCGCATATATTACCGATTATTATCAACTCTAAATCCTAGATGTAAGTTGATTGATGATAATTCTGATTGCACTATGCTTATTAAAACTAATTTTATAAAATCTAGGGTCACTACTCGAAGACCTATTAGGTGGGATGAAATTGATTTCCCACAAACATGGATTTTAAACTCCGTCACTTCCCTAAAACAATTGGCGGACGATGTGACTAATTCTGAGTTAACACAAGTAACTCAAAACTCTGATGGACAAATTTGTCTACAATTTGATAATAGTACTCCTATCTATAGAAATTCTTTCTCTTTACCAAGAAGACTTCCTTCAATACATCATATTTCTCCTATCGAACCTGCTGAACCTGTTTACGGTCAAGCTAGAAATCGAGCGGCATCTTTGCGTACCATTAATTCTGCAGATTCTCATGCTATCCCTAAAGGTGTAGAAAAAATCAAAATCAACTCCAAGACTAATATAGTTCAATATTTTAACAATGAAAATCCTACTCCATCTGAAATGGATTTTGACATCAACTCGGTTTAATCATGATAACGCAACTTATTGATTTTAGTCCTGGTTCTCAGGCAAGAAAATATATTCAAAAGGAATTCTTTACTGAAAAATGAAAAACTTTCAGAACATAGTTTTTTGAAACTTATCCTCCTGATGAATTACGGAATATTTTAGAAGAATTTTATGAAACGGGTACTTTACATAATAAAATTATCTTTTTCGTACCATGGTTTATGTCTACCTATTTGCCGTTATATGTTAATGTAATCGAAAGATCTTATCAACATTCTGATGGCACGATTACTCAAGCTTTCTATCCTCCTCAATCATCCTTTATTTTACCCAATAATACTGGCAGGACTTTTTCTGCTTTTCAAAAATTTGTCAGTGAAGATGTTGGAAAAATCACTATTTCTGAAATTAATAACCTTATCGCTCAAAATAATTATTTAAGTCTTTATGTTAAAGTATTGGGAGAGCATATTTCTTCACTTGATAAAAAACTTGACGAACTTATTGAGTTAGTCAACAAACTCAGTACCCAGATGAATTCCTCTAATATTCCTTCTACTTCCAAAACCACGAACGACGAGGAATATATTCTTTCTAAACCTTATATTCAAAGACCTCCTGAAATCGAAGGATTTGAAAAGGTTTCTCAAATAGATCAATTAGAAAAATTCTTAGACAAAAAGTTCTCTCGTTTGCATATTCAACCCCTCACTATTTCAGATGATTTTGTACAAAATCTTGAGTCTAACTTTGCTGATAATATAGAGTCTACTGAAAACCCTGGCGCTTTTCTTTCTTCCGAATTCAATAAGCTTAAGGGAATGATTAAGAAATAGCTGGGTAAGGAATACGCTGATATCCCCCGTATATCTACTGCTTATTATCCTCGTCCGACTCCTCAAGATATTCTGATAGAGGAAAGGGACTAGAATCAAACAAATACTTCCTATAGTGGAGACACTATTTATGAATGGAATATTGATGGGTTATCTGATCGACAGATCTCAATTCTAATTCATCGAATGTCCATGTATGCTACTATTGCCACAGCCACTACCTCACCAGAAAATCGGGCCACTCGTACTGACTAGACAATCTGTAAAATGATTGTTGCGGGCTTTACTGGCCAACTTCGATGTTGGTGGGATAATTTTTCAGACGACACTAAACGCGAGCTATTTTTAATGCCACAACCTGGAAAAGACAATATTGGTCGAGCACTTAAGCCAGGAAGATCTGATGCTGTCTACACTATGTCAATCTTAATTTGTCTAGCTAATTTTAACTCGTTACAAAGGGCTAAGACTTCTTAAGTACAAGCTACAATAAGCTGACCATAAGTTTTTTCTGAATACTTAACTTCTCCATAAGAGCCTCTAAGGGTTTTCCTAACTCTTTCAGCAAATAGAGGTGGGAGGCCATCGATGAATTTAGCTTTCCAATGGTCATACTTAATTTTGGGTAAATCCATTACCCTACTAAGAAAGGTGTCTTTATACCACCTAAATTCACCTAGGTGCTGACATTTTAAGCCATTAAGAAGAGTTCTAATGTTTTCATACTGATTGGTAAATCTTCCTCTAAAATGTTCAATAATAGTAAGCATAAGAGTGTAGACAACATCAGATCTTCCTGGCTAGGTTAAAGCATGCAGGATGTTTACATCAGACAAAGATAATTGTAAATTGGGCTGAGTGTTAAAATATACAGGACCATAAGCAAGAGTAGATTCAATAGATCCCATTAAAGACTTTCAAAAATTTAAATTTCTGGCATCACGCAAAGCTGCTAAAAAAGTTTCGGGAAGACCCTTGAGGGTTAGAGGTCGAAAAGCAATTTGTACTAAACCAATATGCATATAATTAAAATTGCGTTTAAAGATATCAATATCACGCTTATTCAGAAGTTGAATAGTCTGTTCATCGGCATTTAAAGCAAGAGATTGTTCAGTTGTTTTGATTCAGTTGTTTTGATAATCTGCTTGTGTTTTATTTTATCAAAAAATCCATATTCATAGATAGTTTTTAATTCAACTTTTGGAATAGTCCATTTATTCAGTAGATCTATATCTTGAGGTAAATCTACCTCTTCGAGTTTTGTACTTTTAGTACTTACTTCTCCCATATCCATGATTATGAAACCCTTATATCCATACCATAAATCATCACCGCACTAAACATATTTACTATGAAAATTCACAGGCTCTGATGCCATTAACAGGATCTCTTAGGCTGGGGTATGCCACTTAGCCTACCAGACCACGTAATAATATCGGAATAAGCCTAAGACGGAAGACCGAACCAAAGCACCAATCGAAATAGAAAAGAGTCTTAAGAAATTTTATGACTGTATGGACAATCTTTTACCCAAACATGGGGTCTGTCAGAGATCTAACAATCTTGTGATAAACCTGTGTGTCTAGAAGTTCTAATTGTGCAAAGATCGCCCTTTCTAAATAAATACGGGCTTAGGAGGCACAACTTACTAGACGGAGTCACAGAGACAAGGTTATCATAAGAATATTAAACTCGACTGTACCTCAATTTCGGAACCAAGTCAAAAATTTCAAAGATTCTTTTATATCTAAGTAGAGTCTGGAGCTTTCATAGTTAACATGTTGAAGAGGTTAGATCTTTAGGATGGACATAAGGAAGTGTCTCAGCCGAACATAGTCACGGCGGTATGACAGAAAGTTTTGATGAGGAAATTAATAATAAAAAGATATGTACCTTGTTACCCGGAGAGCAGTCGGAAAAGTAATAGTAACTTCTTCTTATTTATTGATCTTCAATATATTACAAAGAGAGAGTTTTAGAAAGAGAAACTAAAAGGAAAACTTAATGCCTCTTATCTGAGAATGAGGCTGCTATATATAATAGATAAGAGAATCTTGCACAGTAATATGTAGGTCCTGCGCATAGTGTTTTTACTATTACAATAGTATTTTTACTATTACAACAGTGATGCTTAGCAAGAAAAACGTTTAGGCTTGGGTCTTGTCTTTCCCTGCCCATCTTTTAAGAAATGATTCAGCCTTTACTAGTTCTTCTTCTTCAATCAATATTTCGGGTGGTTGAGAATCAGTGATATCTTCCGTATTTGCATCTGTGCTATTCATCGAGGCATCCAAATTTTGCTCAACAGTTTGTAACAATTTATCTCGGGCTTCTGATAGATATTCCTCAATTAATTGCATTTTGTTTCCGTCATGGGCAGAAATACGTCGGGAAACATAGTTCAGATTTTTGGCTTCGACTAATATCGATTTTCTGGGAGTTTTTTCATATTCCGCGATTTTCTGAATTATTTCTTCCTGTTGGTCATGGCCATAGGCTAGTTTTGTTTCAGGATCTTGTCTAAGTAGTTTATCCCAAAAATTACAGTAAAATGTCCGGTATAGAGCAGGAATTTGCTGAGCGTCATAGCCGATCTCTATTGACCACCGATGAATCCAGGGTATAGAGAATTCGATGTAAAAATACATTTGATCAATAGTGTCAATTTAACAAATATGATCAGAGAGATATAATTCGGTTAGGAATGGGGAGGATTTCTTCCAAGAGTAGTATAAAGAGGAATATTCAGGTGACAATATTTTAATAGTAGGTCTGTGATTAGTCCACCATTGAATAAACCAATTGGGAATGGGTTTTTCAAATACTTTAGAACAGATTTTGATAAATCAGGTGTGTTTGTGTTTGTAGTTGTTATAGTATAATACGTGAGAAAAGGCTTTAATATAATCCCAATAAGTAAAATTAGCAAGGGTTTGACCCATTGGCCCCATCGGCATAGATCGTTGGGTCATCGACAAAATACCCCATTCTTCAATAGGAATAAGTTTTTTAATGACCATTTTGGAGTATCCATGTACTCCTGGGGTTGTTTCGCCAAGGGGACTGTGGTCGAATGTAGCACTGAATGTCTGTACAAGAATATGTTCATAATAAGTACGAGTTTTGTAAGATTCATCCGCAAAATAGACATTGGCAGTAAGATAGTTTTTGAGTATTAGCCAAGCTTCTTCAGAATTTTCTTGTACAGGAATATGCTGATTTTCCATTTATAGAATAAGTTCTCTAGCCTCTAGCTTTTCATAGGACGGCTTATATTCAGTGTTTTCATTCACAATGGATGTAAAAGAATCTGCAGGTTTTTGTTGTTCAGACAAATAAGATTGCAATTGTTTGAATAATGGATGAGTTTCAGGAATATCTTCTAGATGTATAGAAGAGCCAATATGCGGAGTTTTTGATGAAGATGCCTCTTCTCGAGGGATTTTTGAATTAATTAAAGTTCTATTCCCTTGTTGTAATACAGGAAAATTAGAACTTGTCGAGCTATAACCAGAATTTCTTCGATCAAAATATGAGGGATTTGTTCTTCCTCCTTGATATGAATATGAAGAAGTTTGATTTCGGCCCCCTCGTCCTCTTCCTTTGGCTAACTGCCAAGGGGGTTCCATACTGCATCAATTATCAGGAATTTGATCAGCATACCAGGACATGTATTCACAGAGGTCTTCATAAATAGTGTCTTTGGAAATAAGATCATCAATGACTTATCTTAAAATGAGCATGTGTAAATCCATATTTAGCGGAGTTGCCTTGATAAAGCTGATTAAGAACTTTGCAGAGAAGAAGTGTAAAAAGAATTTCATTATATCTGTAAGAATTAATCACTCAAGTCAATATCAAACCAATAAATTTCATTATCGATAATTTTATTGTGGTTAAGAAATAAATCTTCTTCTATTAAACGATGAACAAGAGTTTCTAAGATAAGGAAATGAATATCTTCATTTAAAGAAATGCATTTAATAATAGTAATTATAATTTTTTCAGAGAGAAAATAATTGTAGAAACTCATGTCAAATATTCTCGAGATAAAAAATCAGGCAAAGAGTTTTCACTACCTTTTTTATATTGAATTTTATAATCAAACGGAGCTAATTGAGCTTGCCATCTTGCAAATATTAACTTAGAAGCATCATGTTTAAAGTCTTTACTAAACATGAATTTAACGGATTGAGTATCAGTCCTAATTATAAATTTCTGATTATACAAATTGTCTTGAAATTTTAAAACACATTTCACAATAATTAGCATTTCATGGGCTACAATAGCATATTTTTTCTGGCTTTCAGTCTATTTACCAGAATAAAATCGGATCAAACATTCTACTTTGGTATGGGGATTGACTTGTTTAAGTATTCCGCCATATCCTATATTAGAGGCATCAGTTTCAATGATTTTCAACCAGTTGGGATTTGCAAGAGATGTACAAGGAAGAGTTTGAACTCGGGTTTTAATTAATTTTACTAAATCTGTATGGGCTTGCGTCCAAGGAATTTTATGATCCTTTTTTAGACGGTCATATAGAGGGGCTAAATCTCTGGACAGATTTTTATAAAAAGGTGAAATATAATTAAGACTTCCAAGAAACCTTTGGAGTTGTTTTTTATCAGTAATTTCATCGGGAAATTTCTTAGCAAATTCTAGCACTCGTTGAATGGGTTCAATAGAACCTTGAGAAATATTATGACTCAGAAATCTAATATTAGTTTGAAATAAGCTGATCTTGGGTTTGGAGATGACTAAACCATTTTGAATAATTATTTGTTTGAAAGTGTGCGAATTCTTGAAATGAGTTTCAAGAGTTTTTGAGAAAACAAGAATATCATCTATATGGACGATGATAAAATTCATATATTTTTTAAAGTTATAGTGATTACATGTAGTCAATAACCGATATAATAATAATAAAACTAATCAATCTAACGTGAAAAAATTTACACTAAAAAATATATCAAATATAATATACAAATTATGTATAACGTAATCTTTATGTTTTACTTATATTTCAATATATAAAATAAATATTTTACTTTATACATACGTTAAATGATGCTAAATATGCATTATCTGTATATAAAGAAGATGTGTATATATATACACACACACACACATATATATATATATCATACCTTTGAAATAGACCATAGAAATCTGTCGTATACATAATTGAAAGATGAAAACTGATCTTTGTAGTATGTATTTGAAAGATGATGTTTTATAGTACGTATTTACAGGCATAATAATGTAATATATAACCGATAATTCATCAGAATACAATGAACGTTTTCTATTATAAGTTAATATACACTTGTGGATGCGATATATATCGTACAAATTCAAAAGTTTATATATATAATTTTGGATATTTATATATGATGTAGTGATCGATTGATGAACGATGTAGTCAAAAGCTAGTTTATTAAACTAATCAAATATAATTAATCGATCACTCATCTGAGTATGTGTAAAAAACACATCTCATTATTTTATTGGATAATAATATACTTGTGTACGTATGTGTGATATATATAGTATGTATTTAGAACTTGATATTGTCGATAGTGTGTATATGTGTGTATGTATAGGTATATGTATATACTATAAACATATTATACAGTAAAGGTATATTAATGACATAAGATAATGTAATCTATAATTCATTCAAGTATTTGTGAAATACGATGCATATTATTATGGGGTAGTAAAATCATTTGTGTGATGCTTATTGTACGTATTTTAAAGCTGACAGACAATTGAATATATGTTTATATACGTATATCTCGTGTAGTGTCGTATGTAGTAATCAAAAGCTAGATAACTGAATCTATATATCAAAGTAGTGTGACTGATACATTGATATATATCAAACTATTGAGGAAGTATAGATATACTATTTTCGGTCAATGTAGACACGCGTGTGTTTTAAAAGTTGTAATAACGCAAGACTAGTATTACGAGGTATATGAAAGGGGGAGGAAGGAAGCAGGAGGGGGGACAGAACATTGAACGATCGTTCCAAATAAGGTAACACATTTAATCGATAATTTATTTGATTAACACGTTGTATTACGAATGAGGTGTATAAATATATCAATAAAGTTAGCAAATTACGATAAATTTTTGCCTAGTTAGCTTTTAATTACGATATTTTATATATATATATATAAATACATAAAATAACATAATTCGCAAAATTCATTGATATTATTATATTATTGAGGAAATATACTTGTCCTGTTAATGTGTTGAAAAAATAACCAAGTATCTAATTTGTACATATTTGTATTGCGTTAATATATATAGTGATAACATAATTAATTATATGATTTAATCATTTTATTAAAATTGTGTACATGTGATTATTTTTCGATAATAATTTGTATAAAAGCAAGTCGATCCCGACCCAACTTAAACCCTTTTAAATAAAAAAAACCCAATCAATCCCTCTCCCCCCACTAAATCAGCAAAACCCGATCCCCAACTTCTCCTTGTACCTCCATTTCTCACTCCAGTATATGTCACACCCCCTGTTTTTCACTGCATCCGACCCCTATAGGGAGTTGGTTTTAGAAAAAATAGGTTTTTCTAATTAAAGTGACGTTTTGAAAAGGGATTATTTTATTTACAGAGTCGCCAATTGAGTTTGAGTGTTCTAAGTCACCTTATTGAATCCCTATTCAAAAGGAAATGACCCTTCAATTTTTTATTTTTTTGGTCTGCGAACTAGAAATCCGGATAAGAAATTCTGTTGACCGAGGGGAAGGTGTTAGGCACCCCTCGAGTCTCGTGGTTCTAGAACGGTCGCTTAAATGACTTACGTTTGGCTTAAATTAATTTTCTTTTGGATTTATAACATTTGTTAACCTAAAAGTTATTTGCCTCCCGCTTTTAATTTATTTTGAAATTATTTATTATATTGACGTGCGGCTTATCGATAGTAGTACTTTTCGACCTCACCACAAATTTTGGCACGTTTCTCACGCCTTTACGGCATTTACGGCTCGTCCCCATTATTCTAGTCTAAATAAGATTTTAACATGTAAAGAAGATTATCCATCCCGATTAGATCGGCTTTAAAATGATATGTTGATTTTATCATAACGATGGTTGGTAGCAGGACTTGCCAACTTCCCACGATTAGTACTTGGCATAACGAAATTTTAAGCTAAAAATAAACAAACTCATTTTGGTACAGTAACTCGAAACTTAGTAAATCTAGGCTTGACACATTATTATGTATCGATTAGTGTCAAAGAAATTAATAAGTTAAAACATATATGAAATTAAACCAATAGCACATAAACATCAAATGTTTCACTAAATAATTATACAGTACTCGATATAGATCAAACACTTACATTTTACAAATTAATATTCGACTACTGTAAATTATTTTACTCTTCTAATATCGAAATAAATAAGCAAATAAAATTCATACGTCAATCTAACATTAAAAAAAACACATCCGTATATACTTATTGCCCAATACAAAAATAAAATAAAATTAGGAATAAATTCATTAAAATAAACATTTGGATTAACTTGAAGCAAGCAAAAACGTACCTAATATTTTTTACTAATCAAGATTAAAATCAACTTTTCCACTAATTAATTACTTTGTGTTTGAAAACTTAAATCTTCCGATCTCCATGAATACCAAATTATTAATAGTAGATTAAAATATTCTTAATCTCCATAGTTGTCCATTTCAACAACAACAACATTATTCCATTCCCACGGCTCACTTTTTAAATTACTTAAACTAAAACTAGTACTTAACAAATATAGTTTCGTTTTTGGAGTTCAACTAATAAGAAATAAAAAAAATAAACCGTTAAACAAGAATAACATTGACATATATTTGATAATTTGCATGTGAAAATTACGACATATTACACCAAGATTATTCGAAATCTCATAGAATTGAAAACTTAACTTATTTCATTTAATAACGACGAAATGTGATAACCAAATAAGACATGCATACGTGAACATCTAAGCATCTTTGTAATATTGGAATTAAATTTCATACAACCCTTACATTTGAAATTATATCAAAGACAGAAAGATTGAAGGTTACCTCTTATGAAAATTAATTTCCACTAACGAACGTTCAAAAAGTCACGAACTCGAAATCTTGAATAAACCTCAAAATAGAATGAAGGGATTAGTGAATTGTTTTTTTTTCCTCCTTTCTTCATCCATATGTGATCCTCTATATAATTAGTGCATGTCCCTCATCAGTGCATGTGTGTGTTATTATATAATTAGTGCATGTGTGTGTTGCATGTATAATTAGTGCATGTGTGTGTGTCGTGTCTTGTGTAGTGGGTAATATGCATATGGAAAAGTGGAGGACATGGGAGAGATTGAGGGGAGTGGGAAGATTGGGTAGTTTAGGTCTTATATATATATATATATATATATATATATATATATATATATATATTTAACCAAAATAACGAAAATAACTAAAAAAAGAAGATAAAATTATTTAAAACTAATAAAATATAAGTAAGTTAAATAATTAGTCTTAGAGCATGATTACGGAACATTAATATCACTAGATTATTTATTAGAAGTTAAAAGAGGAAAATAACATAATTTAATTTTTTTTATTATTATAATTATTATTATTATTTTATTATTATTTTTAAAATAAATAAATAATAATAAAAACTTATCTAAAATGTGATTCTATTTTTGTATTTTTCAAAAATATTAAAACAAACTTAAAAAATAAGATAAACTTACAATATCTAATTTAGAATTAAATAAACAAATAAATTAAACACTAAAATAGCGTAAAAACGTTAGGATTGGTGCAAAATTAGGTGTTTACAGAATGACCCTCTTTGCTTGAAAATATGACGAATTTCCAAGTAAAGAAGTAAACATGACTAATTTTGGCTCAACCATTTATTCACTAGTAAATAAGTAGAAAAGCGGTGCGACCGAGCCTTGGTTTTAGACGTCCTACATATCTCGGGTTATAAGAGAATCAGGTCACATGTAGTTCAAGAAGGTGTAGGAATGAAGGGATGAGTTGGAGAGTTGATTTGAGGTCCCGTCGAGTTTTCGGTTCGTGACTCTTTTTATTACATCAGAAAAAAAAAATGAAAGTAAAAATGAAAGATACAAAATCCTATCTATTTTAATTGTCTTGATTGTCTTGCTTCAGATCTTCTTCTTGGGTCCTCAGTTATCGTTTCACCTTCTTATGGTGGGTACCTTGATCTCAAGATTTGATCTTGAAGTTAGGATTTGAGACCTGAACTTGCAACTTGGATTATGTCATTGGCACTCTTCCAAAGGATGGTTCATAGAATACTTTTGGATGTTTGTTCTCTTGATCAGGAGTTATGCAGATGACTCTTGGGATGTTGTGCAGATGCATAGATGACTCTGTATTTTCAAACTAATCATTCTCCACTACTCAAATCAGAGATGGAATGCCATTCTCGGCATTAAACCTGTGTTTTACAGAAAACCTGCAAGCCATCAAAGAAAACAAAACAAAACAAACAAAATTTTTCTGCCCTAAGTTTGCACTAGGAAATTTTGTGAGTTATTAGAAAAACTACACAACTATTAAAAATAAATAAATAAAAATGATAGAAATCAAAGCTAAGTATGCAATAAAATAAAATTCTTATTCTCAATAATGCAACCAAATAAAGTTATGCCTTATGAATGCATGAAAAAGAGTTAGGATATTTGCTTCTTAAAATGCAACTAGATTTTGTATGCCTTATGAAGACATAAAGAAGAAAAATAGGAAGGTTTGTTTCCTAAAACATCAACTAGGGGGATGGCGTCCTATGAAGATGAGATAAATTGTCAACGAGGGGATGATGCCCTATGTAGATGAGATAAGATGTCGACTAGGGGATAGTGCCCTATGAAGACGAGATAAGATGTTAACTAGGGGGTGACGCCCTATGAAAATGAATAAGATGTTAACTAGGGGATGGCACCCTATGAAGACCAGATAAGATGTCAACTAAGGGATGGTGCCCTATAAAGACGAGATACGATGTCAACTAGGGGATGACGCCTATGAAGACAAGATAAGATGTCAACTAAGGGATGACGCCCTATGAAGATGAGATAAGATGTCAACTTGGGGATGATGCCCTATGAAGACGAGATAAGATGTCGACTAGGGGATAGTACCCTATGAAGAGGAGATAAGATGTCAACTAGGGGGTGGCGCCCTATGCAAATGAATAAGATGTCAACTAGGGGATGATGCCCTATGAAGACGAGATAAGATGTCGACTAGGGGATAGCGCCCTATGAAGACGAATAAAGATTAGGATTTTGTTTTTTTAGAAAAGAAAAAAAATGCCCCAGTCTTGAATATGAGGGATTTTATTATTGTTATTATTATAATTATATTGATACGAACTTAGAATTATAGGAGTATAACAAAAGAGAAAATTTAAGAAAACTTCACTTTACTGTACTTGTTTTTTTTCACTAAACTTCACGAGATTGTTTTTCCCCTGTTCAAGTAAGAGAGAGAGAGAGAGAGAGAGAGAGAATTGTGAGTTTTAAAATTGGTAGTTGGTTTGTGGCCTTGAATTTCTTAAAGGTTTTCCTTATCTCTGCCCCAACTTGATACAGTTGATTCAACTACTTGGTTGGAGAGCTTGATTCTTTGTCTTTCAAATTTTGTTGTGTCTCTGTTTGTTTCAGTACGATTCTATTCTTAATTTTCAAATGCTTCACTCGTAACACTTATATTAACTGGCTCCCTGTCCTTATCAAGGTGGTGAATGCCCAATAACCTCTGCTCGATTCCACTGGGAGCCATGGTCAATTTTGCGCGTCTTTCTTTATTTTGCATTTGAGACAAGACTTACGCATAAAAGCAAAACGTGTAAAATGAAATAAGGAAAAGTTGAAAGAAGAAATAAAAGAATTATGTTAAAATAGAAGGTATTTTTAACAGTAAAGGAAGGAAACTTATTTGGAGGTATATATTAACTTGAATAAAACATGACACGCAATTTGGAGTAGACATTTGACCCTTCAAAACTGTCTAATCTCGAATTAAGCTGCACCTTTCAATCAAATCAAATCATCCTTCTTGATCTTTGTCCTGTCATTCAAGGCTTGACATTCTCAAAAATTGATCGGAAGGTCTTTAATGGACAAAGGGAAAAGGATTTTTAGGATAGATTACAACTTGAGAGCCGTATAAAAGTGGCAATAGGATATATATCTCATCTTTTTTAAAGACCAAGATTTTTTTTTGTCGGACCAAACTCCAAGATCAGGATGCCTACGTATCCATTCAGGAATCAGGTCGAACGTAGTTCAATGCTAACGCATCATTTTTTTTTGACTCCAAAGAAGGTAAGCAAGGAAAGGTAAATAAGGCTCGAAGGGCTGACAAGGGATTAATGACGTTTAGTTACGTAGAATGATGGCCTTTCGTCATCTCAACTTGAGAATGTTAAGCACAAGTGTGTCAAATATAATATCTTTTGACTGAATCGGCATTGATAGCTTTTTCTGTCATTTTTCCGTCCAGATCCGCAAGTTGCAAAGCTCTATTTGATAATACTTGTTTAACTATGTATGGACCTTGCCAGTATGGAGCAAACTTTCCTTTAGCCTCTTCTTGGTGTGGAAGGATGCATTTTACAACAAAGTTGGCCGGCCTCGAATTTTCTAGGTCGTACCTTCTTACTGTAAGCTCGCGCCATCCTCTGCTGGTATAATTGACCAAAGCAAACTGCCGTCAACCTTTTTTTATCTATTAACGATAATTGTTCTAGTCTAGACTTGACCCATTCAGTATCATCAATTTTGGCTTCACTAATGATTCGAAGCGAGGGAATTTTGACTTTTGCGGGTATCACAGCTTCAGTCCCATAGACTAGTAAATAAGGAGTTGCGCCAGTTGATGTATGGATAGTTGTACGATATCCTAAAAGAGCAAACGGTAATTTCTCATGCTACTGTCGAGATCCTTGGACCATTTTCCTAAGAATTTTTTTAATATTCTTATTTACTGCTTTAACGGTGCCATTCGCTTTAGGACGGTAAGGGGTATAATGATGATGCACGATCTTGAATTGCTCACAAACCTCCTTCATTAGATGACTATTGAGATTGGTTGCATTGTATGTGATAATGGACTTTGGTATACCAAAATGACATATGATGTTCGAATGAACAAAATCCACTATTATTTTCTTCGTGACTGATTTGAAAGTAGTGGCTTCTACCCATTTGGTGAAATAGTCAATAACGACCAGTATGAATCGATGCCCATTAGAAGCTTTTGGTTCAATTGGACCGATTACATCCATGCCCCAAGCAACGAATGACCAAGGAGCAGACCTAGGATGCAGCTCTGAAGGTGGTGAGTGAATCAAATTACCATGGATTTGACACTGATGACACTTGCAAACAAAGTGAAAGCAATCTCGCTCCATAGTTAACCAATAATATCCTGCCCGCATAATATTCTTCGCTAAAACATTGCCATTCATATGCGAACCACATACCCCCTAATGTACCTCGTTTATGATTCTTTCAGCTTCCTGAATATTAACACTTCTCAACAAGTTCAAGTCTGGGGTTTGTTTTTACAGAATCTCCCCACTCAAGAAGAAACCATTAGCGAGTCTCTTGATAGTCCTTTTTTGATCTGCATTGGCGTGTATTGGATATTCTTTTGACTTTAGGAAGCGTTTGATATCATAGTACCAAGGTTCATTATCTGGTTCTGCATCAATTATATTGCAATAACCATGTTGGTCTCGTATCTATATCTCTAATGGGTCGAGATGCGTATTTCCTGGGTATGGGAGCATGGAAGCTAGGGTATCCAGGGCATCTGCTAGCTCATTGTGGGATCTAGGAATATATCTAAACTCGATAGACTTAAACCTTTTGCTAAGGTCCTCTAAGAACTGTCTGTATGGAATGAGCTTGATATCTCTCATTTCCCATTCACCTTGAATTTGTCGAATGAGTAATTCTGAATCTCCCAACACCACTAGCTTGTGTACATACAGATTAATTGCCATATTTAACCCCATGATGCAAGCTTCATATTCTGCTATGTTATTAGTACGAAAGAAACGGAGTCGTGCTGTGGCGGGATGATGATGCCCGGTCGGTGAGACAAGAACCGCCCTAATTCCTACTCTTTTGACATTGACTGCCCCATCAAAATATAATTTCCACGCATAAATATCATCTTGAACTTCTTCCTCAATTGAATTTATCTCTTCATCAGTAAATTAAGTTCGCAAAGGCTCATACTCATTGTCAACTCGGTTCTTTGCCAAATGATCGGCCAATACTTGCGCTTTCATAGCGGTACGAGTAACATACACAATGTCGAATTCTGTAAGTAAAATCTGCCACTTCGCCAATCTGTCTGTGGGCATAGGTTTTTGAAAAATATACTTTAAAGGATCCATTCGAGATATGAGGTAGGTTATGTAGAATGAAAGGTAGTGCTTCAACTTCTGGGCAATCCAAGTTAGGGCGCAACATGTCTTTTCTAAAAGAGTATATTTTACCTCGTAACTCGTGAACTTTTTGCTCCAATAATAGATTGTTTGTTCCTTTTTGCCTATGATATCATGCTGTCCTAAAACACAACCAAAAGAATTGTCCATCACTGATAGATATAGAAATAAAGGCCTACCAGGTTCCGATGGGACCAGTACTGGAGGATTTGCCAAATATTCTTTAATCTTATCAAATGATTCTTGACATTCGTCTGTCCATTGGATAGCAACATCCTTTTTAGCAACTTAAATATTGGTTCACATGTAGTGCTGAGCTGAGCGATGAATCTGCTTATATAATTCGTCCTTCCAAGAAAACTCATGACCTCAGTTTTATTCTTCAGAGGCGGCAATTCTCGAATGTATTTTACATTGGCGGGGTCCAATTCAATGCCTTTGTGGCTAATTATAAAACCTAAAAGTTTTCTGTATGGAACTCCAAATGCACAGTTTGCTGGGTTGAGCTTAAGATTATACTTTCGTAACCTTTCAAAGAATTTCCTCAAGTCATCTATGTGATCGACTCGTGTCTTGGACTTGATAATGGCATCATCAACATATACTTCTACATCTTTGTGCATCATGTCATGAAAAATAGTAGTCATAACTCTCATGTACATAGCTCCCGCATTCTTTAAACCAAACGACATGACCCTGTAGCAATAAGTACCCCACGGGGTGGTGAAAGTAGTCTTATCTGCATCTGTTTTATCCATCAAAATCTAGTGATATTCGGCATAACAATCCACAAAGGATTGTATCTCATGTTTAGCACAATTATCAACAAGGATATGAATATTGGGCAGCGAAAAGTTATCTTTAGGGCTTGCTTTGTTCAAATCCCTATAATCAACACAAACTTTGATTTTGCCATCTTTCTTCGATACTGGCACCACATTAGCCAACCATGTGGTGTACTGAGCGACCCTGATCATGTTCGCATTTAATTACTTTATGATTTCCTCCTTGATTTTATCACTCATGTCAGTTTTAAACCTTCTTTACTTTTGCTGTACCGGTGAAAAATCAGGGTTGTAGGCAGTTTGTGGACTACCAAATCCGTGCTTAGACCTGGCGTATCATTATAACACCAAGCAAAAACATCCTTGTACTCGATCAAAATCTGAACAATATCATTCCTGATATTCTGATCCGGATGAATACTTATTTTTATTTCTCTAACCTCCTCACCAGTTCCCAAATTTATTATCTCAGTGTCATTTAAATTGGGTTTGGGCTTATCCTCAAATTGATCCAATCCTTTCTTGACTTCCTTATCAGATTCACCTTCATCGTGTTCATCTACCGTTTGGTTTGCTGATTCAAGATTAGACAACTTTTTAGAATCTAAAATGTGAACTTCGTGTACATGCCATGTTATCGGGGTAGTATTAACATAACTGAAATAAGATAAACATAATAAAAATTAAAAGAGGGAAAAAAAGATAAATTTTCTAGAAAACTTAAATTTTATTTAGTTGAATCGGAAAGGATAGGAGGGTTAACATCAAAGCAGAGCAACTAAACTATGTGGACTACAACCTTGAGAATAGTCCAAACTACAAAAGAAAGAAAAACGAAACAACAAAATAAACTACCAAGACTCCTTGCTTGTGGGGAGAGGAGTGGCTTCCCAGTTAGCGAGCTTGATATTTGGCCCAACGAACTGCACATCTGCAGGGCTAGGGCCTTCACCCATCTGAACCATGTTTATTTCATAAAACATTTTCTGGAGACCTTGAAATATTTCATCCACATCCTTGTTTGCATATGGGTATTGATTTTCTTCCTTTTGATCTTTCGTGAAAGATTGGCTAATATGTGGAACCAGACTTGTCAATTTCCAAGCCTTCTTCTTCTGCTCTTTTGCCCATTTTCTATCTACTGCACTAGGCTTAAAGCCTAATCCAAAGGAGTGTTGGCTACCACATGGATCTACAGGGTTTATAATTCCTTGCAGAGAAACCCCTAATCCTCTTCCCGGTTCATAACCATTTTGTAGCATTTTGCTAGCCACCATGATTGAAGTAGAAGAGAAATGAGGCCCTGGAATCCGCGCGCCTTCCACGACTTGATCGGCTTTAAAATGATGTGTTGATTTTATCATAATGATGGTTGGTAGCAGGGCTTGCCAACTTCCCACGATTACTACTTGGCATAACGAAATTTTAAGCTAAAAACAAACAAACTCGTTTTGGTACAGTAACTCGAAACTTAGTAAATCTAGGCTTGATACATTATTATGTACCGATTAGTTTCAAAGAAATTAATAAGTTAAAACATATATGAAATTAAACCAATAGCACATAAACATCAAATGTTTCACTAAATAATTATACAGTACTCGATATAGATCAAACACTTACATTTTACAAATTAATATCCGACTACTGTAAATTATTTTACTCTTCTAATATCGAAATAAATAAGCAAATAAAATTCATACGTCAATCTAACATTAAAAAGAACACATCCGTATATACTTATTGCCCAATACAAAAATAAAATAAAATTAGGAATAAATTCATTAAAATAAACATTTGGATTAACTTGAAGCAAGCAAAAACATACCTAATATTTTTTACTAATCAAGATTAAAATCAACTTTTCCACTAATTAATTACTTTGTGTTTGAAAACTTAAATCTTCCGATCTCCATGAATACCAAATTATTAATAGTAATTAAAATATTCTTAATCTCCATAGTTGTCCATTTACACAACAACAACATTATCTCATTCCCATGACTCACTTTTTAAATTACTTAAACTAAAACTAGTACTTAACAAATATAGTTTTGTTTCTGGAGTTCAACTAATAAAAATAAAAAAAAATAAACTGTTAAACAAGAATAACATTGACATATATTTGATAATTTGCATGTGAAAATTACGACATATTACACCAAGATTATTCGAAATCTCATAGAATTGAAAACTTAACTTATTTCATTTAATAACGACGAAATGTGATAACCAAATAAGACATGCATACGTGAACATCTAAGCATCTTTGTAATATTGGAATTAAATTTCATACAACCCTTACATTTGAAATTATATCAAAGACAGAAAGATTGAAGGCTACCACTTACAAAAATTAATTTCCACTAACGAACGTTCAAAAAGCCACGAACTCGAAATCTTGAATAAACCTCAAAATAGAATGAAGGGATTAGTGAATTGTTTTCTTTTTTTCCTCCTTTCTTCGTTCGTATGTGATCCTCTATATAATTAGTGCATGTCCCTCGTTAGTGCATGTGTGTGTTATTATATAATTAGTGCATGTGTGTGTTGCATGTATAATTAGTGCATGTGTGTGCGTGTCGTGTCTTGTGTAGTGGGTAATATGCATATCGCAAAGTGGAGGACATGGGAGAGATTGAGGGGAGTGGGAAGATTGGGTAGTTTAGGTATATATATATATATATATATATATATTAATAAAAATAACGAAAATAAATAAAAAAAGAAGATAAAATTATTTAAAACTAATAAAAGATAAGTAAGTTAAATAATTAGTCTTAGAGCATCATTACGGAACATTAATATCACTAGATTATTTATTAGAAGTTAAAAAAGGAAAATAACGTAATTTAATTTTTATTATTATTATTATTATTTTATTATTATTTTTTTTTAAAATAAATAAATAATAATAAAAACTTATCTAAAATGTGATTCTATTTTTGTATTTTTCAAAAATATTAAACCATACTTAAAAAATAAGATAAACTTACAATATCTAATTTAGAATTAAATAAAAAAATAAATTGAACACTAAAATGGCGTAAAAACGTTAGGTTTGGTGTAAAATTAGGTGTTTACAGTGTATACGAGCCACCACAGCTCTGCCGGGATCATTAGCGGCCACAGTCTTCCTCCCATTACAAGATCTTCAACCCGATGATCTCCTCTCTTCCTCCTCAAACCCTAATGTTGAAGCTATACCTACGCAAAATGCGCTTACACATCACGACCCCTTTTCATGTCAATGCACCTGTCCAAATCAACCTTCATTATCCTCCCCTTCCGTCCTTTATATTTTCATATCCACGTTAATTGCGATTGACCAATCATCGGTCCAAATTAACTCTACTGTAATTTCAATAATATGTGTAGCTGTATTTGTATGGATGCACTTATGTTATTTTTTTGCTTGTTTTACTCTTCTCTTCTAACTAAGCTACCTTTTCTTAGAGTTTAAAGCTTTCTTCTGAAGATACTAGTGGCTGTTAGTGATTTGGAAGGATTACTCTTCTGGGTCAACTCTGTTCTGAAGCATTAAGGGATACTTGTAATTTGTGTTGCTGCTTCACAGTTATTATTGAATTTGTACTTTGATGTGTTTTAAGAGAGATTGATCTAGCCAGAGTGGTTATTACTAGTTTGATGGCTGCAGTATGTAATTTGATGTATCTTAATCAGAACCATAACAAATGTGGACCCTATATATCTCCAATTTGTTTATATTATGTAAAAAAAAGGTCCAAGAATTGTGCTGACAATATATGTTTCAAATATCCTTTAACTCTTTTTTTTTCTTGTTAGATACTAGCTAAAGTATGTATTTAGTTTGCTCAAAGTAAATATTTTTTTCATATTTGGTAGTAGCTAAAATTTCTTTGGTAGTAATTTTAGTTAGCTCAAAGTATATATTTTTCATATTTGTTCTAAATATTATGCTTCGTTACATAATTTTAGTTAGTTGAAAGTTAAAAAAGTAATGGAAATTTAGTTTTAGTTAGTTCAAGATTCAATTCTAGTACAAGAAATTTCCTTTTAGTTAGTTCAAGATTCAATTTTAGTTGACGAAATTTCCTTTTAGTTAGTTGAAGATTCAATTTTAGTTATTATGATTCATTACATAATTTTAGTTAGTAATTTCCTTTCAATTATAGCAAGTAATTTAGGGTTTATTTTTATTGATACTCCATTGTAATTTTAGTATGTTGGTGGTTTGTTTATGGTGATTTTAAGCTAAAATACGAGAAAATAAAGATGCCAAGATTTTTGTTATTTTGAGTAATGATCAAGTTTTTTTAATTCTTCTAGCCTAATGGGTTGCTTGGAATTTGATGTTACCGTTTGACAGAATCCGAATTCAAGAAAAGGATTACTTTGCTATTTTTTTGGTGACCTCTTATCTCTTTCACCTTAATTTAGGTCAAGCTACGGTAAGTTGACTTCTCTCTAATTTGTTATAATGAAACCTTGTTATTTTTCATATTGAAGTCTAGTGAAGCCGTGTGTGGCCTTGTTTGATTCACTAGCATTGTTGTTAGCTTCTTGTTATTCTTCATATTAAAGTCTAGTGAAGCCTTGTTCGATTCACTAGAATTGTTGTTGACATCTTGTTGGTCGTGTTGTTGCTTGTTTCTTGTATTGTGAGAATTTTTTTATTTTGAATATGGTTTTGTTTTGAAAATGGTTAAGTTTAGGGACGTTGAAGGGAATTTTGTGTTCTGAATGTGGTTTTGTTTTGACAATTAGTTTCTTGAAAATGGTTAAGTGTAGCGACTTTAAAGGAAAATTTTTTTTTGCGGTTTTATTTTGACACTTAGTTGCTTGAAAATGGTTAAGTTTAGGGACGTTGAAGGGAATTTTGTGTTTTGAATGTGGTTTTGTTTTGACACTTAGTTGCTTGAAAATGGTTAAGTGTAGGAACTTTAAAGGGGATTTTTTTGTTTTGAATGTGGTTTTGTTTTGAAACTTAGTTGCTTGAAAATGGTTAAGTGTAGGAACTTTATAGGAGATTTTTTTGTTTTGAGACTTAGTTGCTTGAATATGGTTAAGTGTAGGAACTTTAAAGGGGAATTTTGTGTTTTGAATGTGGTTTTGTTTTGACACTTAGTTGCTTGAAAATGGTTAAGTGTAGGAACTTTATAGGGGATTTTTTTGTTTTGAGACTTAGTTTCTTGAAAATGGTTAAGTGCAGGAACTTTAAAGGGGAATTTTGTGTTTTGAATGTGATTTTGTTTTGACACTTAGTTGATTGAAAATGGTTAAGTGTAGGAACTTTAAAGGGGATTTTTTTGTTTTGAATGTGGTTTTGTTTGGAAACTTAGTTGCTTGAAAATGGTTAAGTGTAGGAACTTTAAAGGGGATTTTTTTGTTTTGAGACTTAGTTGCTTGAAAATGGTTAAGTGTAGGAACTTTATAGGGGATTTTTTAGTTTTGAATGTGGTTTTGTTTTGAGACTTAGTTGCTTGAAAATGGTTAAGTGTAGGGACTTTAAAGGAGATCTTTTTGTTTTGAGACTTAGTTGCTTGAAAATGTGAAAGTGTAGGAACTTTAAAGGGAAATTTTGTGTTTTGGTTGGTTAGGTGACTTAGTCGCTTGAAAATGGTTAAGTGTAGGGACTTCAAAAGGGATATTATTTTTTTGAATATTGTTTTGTTTTGAGACTTAGTTGGTTGAAAAAGGTTAAGTGTAGGGACTTTAAAAGAGATTTTTTGTTAGAATGTTGTTTTGTTTTGATTGCATAGATGGAACCTGATTATAGCTGGATATATCACCGGAATAATGATAATAGAATGGGTATTAGGAAGGAATTTTTTGAAGGTGTCAAAAGATTTGTTGAACATGCTAAGACACTTGATGTTTGGACACATTTTGGGGTTATTCGGTGTCCTTGTGTTAGATGTGATGGTATAAATCTTCTAAGTGAAAAAGATGTAAAGGAACATCTTTATAGAAAGGGGTTTCACGAGGACTTTTTAAGATTGCGGGGTATTCATGGTGATGTTGCGCAAAATAACTTTGTTGTTGGAGAAAGTAGTAGGTCTGCAGGGCATCATAAATATCAAGATACTAGGATGAAAGAATAGTGCATGATGCATTTGGGATGCAACACGGGTTTGACTTTAGGGAAAATATTGAAGATGCTCCTAATAGCGAAGCAGGCAATTTCTATGAAGAATTGCAGGCTGCTAGTCATCCTTTTTTTTTACGGATGTTCGCACTCTCGTTTGTTTATTGTTGTTAGATTATTAAGTATTAAATCTGACTAAAATATTGTGGAAGGAGGAATGGACTCAATTATAGACTTTATTAGAGCGTTAGTTCACACCGGCTTAGAGGTTTCTGATTCTTTCTATAAGGCAAAAAGATTGGTGTCAAAGTTAGGTCTCTCCTCGGTTAGAATGGATTGTTGTGAAAATGACTGCATGTTATAATTTAAGGGAGATGATAACCTAGAGTTCTGTAATTTTTGTCATCACCCTAGATATAAGTGTGGTTCTACTGGGAAGCAAATTGCTATTAAGGCAATGCATTGTTTACCTCTTATTCCAAGATTGAAGAGGTTGTATGCTTCCTACAACTCATCTCCTCATATGAGATGGCATAGTAAAAATAGAAGGCCCCTGGTGTTATGTGTCATTCATCTAATGGAGAGGCTTGGAATCATTTTAATGCAACTTATCCAGATTCTACAGCTGAGCCATGAAACATTCGATTGGAACTATGTGCGGATGGGCTCTCTCTTTTTCCAGTTGGTGGTGCGCCATATTCATGTTGGCCTGTATTTATCACTCCTTATAATCTTTCTCCTGAAATATTGATGACTAGTCCCTATATATTTTTGAATTGTGTTATTCCTGGCCCGCGTAATTCAAAAAGCAAAATAGATGTGTGCTTGTAACCTTTTATTCTTGTGTATATCTCGTGTTGTTGGAGCGATTTGAAGTGTGAATGAGTAACTTAACAGTAATTAATTGGAATGTTTTCTTATATATTCATTTTGTAGGAACTAACAACTTGTTAAATTCACATAGTTTAGATGTCAGGCAAAGGTGACAAAGGTAAGGGAAAATTAGTTGATACTACGAAACTAAAAAAGAAAAGAGAACCTCCGCCTTATAGAAGACCGACAGGTATTCATATATCTGAGGGTCAGTTTGCTGACGTGCCAGGACGAACCTTATATTCTAGGTCATCAGAGGATTTGATACCCACTCCTACGCATGTAGGGCCAATACATGGGTCTACACTGACCTATTCTGCTCCTATGACCGTGCCACCGCTAGCACAGTACTATCGGACGGCCGCTGGCCTCTTCAGATATCTACCATCATTGATACCCTCCTACAGCAGTAACATAGCTTCGCACAGTGATTCTGCTAGATCTATTGGGTTGTCGGATCTTCAGCTTGGAGGCACTCCATCTGAAAATTCAGATCTGCCCACGTCAGTGCATCCACCATCGTTTACTAGGCAGCCAGGAGACAGAGATAATTCTGGGAGAATTTGTATTATTTCAGTGTGAGAGGGCAAGATTTCTAAATATAATAACATTACTCATTTTTCCATTACTATTTTATTGCTCCCGATGAAATTGTCACACCCCTTTTTTAACTCTCGAAAAGATCGTATTGTAAGTTTCGAAAGAGATTTTATTAAGTGATAAAAGATTAAAAATTTGTTCCGAAAAAGGACTATTTTCATTTTTATTCAGGGTCGCCACTTGGCATAATCCAGTGTGCCAAGTCACCCTTGGAAAATCATTTTCAAAACCATTTGACTCATTAAATTGGTTTGCGAAGAGAGATTCCAGCTAAAGAATTCTGTTGACCAAGGGGAAGGTGTTAGGCACCCCTCGATCCTTTGGTTCTACCACGATCACTTGGTGGAGCGTATCGGATAATTTTAACACTATGAAAGTACAAACCACACAAAAAACGTAAAATAATCAACCAAACAAACAAAGAAAAAACGAATCAAAAGCATGGCGTCCAGTCCAATTTATACAGTCCAAAATAAAAAATAAAAAAATGCAAAAATAAATCCTAACTATGCTCCCACGCTTTAACCGACGCCTCGAGCCTTCATCACCATCCGCCTTCGCCAACAAGCTACGTCGGGGCATTTTCTGGTGAATAAATATAGTGTTTATCGGGGTATTTCCCGGCGAAATGAATACATTTTTCAAATGCGAGAAAAGAAAACATTCAACGCACAACTTTCACACATTCAGCAGTATCTCAAAATTCAACAAAATCACAAATTCTAAACCTTGCCTACCCAACCTACGTTTGTCTAAACCAATCGGTGAATCATGATACTACCAAGTTCAATTAACGTTCATTTCAAGTTAAGCAAAAAATAAAATCAAATTAATCAAAATCACTAATTACATCAAGTTTTCAATTTTCACCCCTTTTCTTTTTATCAATCACCATCAAGATTACTCAAATTCATTCACATATCACCGAAACCAAATCATCCAGCACATAATCATAACATCAACGAGGTCAAACAAACGTAGTCAAACCACGTATAATCATAGCCCATTCAATAAATTAAAATATAGAATAGAGAACGAGTTAAGAAATGGACCTTCCTGTAATTGATCTTTATAATAATTATAAAGAAGACCCGGATTTAGAATCCCGAACAGAAAACCTCAACGACAAACCAATCCAAATACGAAACCCAAACTCGTAGTTTGATTAAATACCAAATCGACGAAAAAAATGACTTGGGGGTATTCAACACAAACACCGAACAAACCAAAGCTAGCCCGAACTGATCGGAATTAACACCTAAAAGACTGAAACTGACCTCGAACAAACTAAAATCGAACTCAAAGAGACCGAAATCAACCCAAAATAGGACGATTTCAAACTAGTTTAAACTATTCGATCTTGGTTTTCGGCAATGGAGATGGTTTAGATTGAGTTTTTGATGGATTTCAAAGTCAAATCGGAGCTTGGGAAGAGATTTTCGGTAAAGTGTGGCCAAAAAACTCGATCTACGATCAACTTCTTCTCTTTTGGTGTCTCTCTCGTCTTTCCCATCTCTCTCCTTCTTTGTTTCTACGCGTGTATGCGATTTTGGGTGTGTGGGTGTATGTGTGTCGCAAACTAGAAGAAAGGAAGGGCCAAAACAAATGGCGTCCCCCTGTTGTTTTTGCTAAAAAAATGAGTTTCTTTCCCCCTCCCCTCTCTTGATGAAGATGATACCTCTTTCTCTCTTCACTTTGATGATGGGAATGATGACAAAAAATTCCCCCCCCCCTCCGATCTCCTGATCGACGCGTGTATTCTCTTTGTTACTCTCTCTCAATCTACTCTCTATCTATCTATCTACACTCTTTTCTCTATTTTTTGATGTATCATCTCTTTCATCGTGAGCTCTCTGTGTATGGTAGTGAATCGAGAAGAGGGTGATGAGTATGTTTCTATATTCTATTCTGTGTGTGTTTCTATGAGTAGAAAAATGGAAGATGATCCGGGTCCTCCATGGCTGGTGTGTGTATATGTATATATGTGGTCAAAAGAAATAAAAAACGTGAGGGTGGGGGTTAGTGGGGTAGGTAGGGTAGGGTATAGGATAAAATTTGTTAGGATAAGGTGAGAGATTTATTGAATTTTTGTTATTTTGTATTTTTATGCAGTATAATTACATAGGTGAGGGTACACGGTAGGATAAAGTAAAAAAATGGGTAGAACGATATCGGGGAGGGACAAAATTAGGTGTCTACAGAAATTACCGTTTGATCTTGTGTTGTAGGTTTAGGCCGGATGTTGGAGTTGGAAAAATGAAGTGAATATGCATTAGTTGGCACTTCAACGACTACTGCACCAGTTGCCAAAGGGTTCCAAAACTTGACAGGGAGAGAATATTTGAAGAATTTAAGGTAAGGATTTAACTTATCGACTACTTATTAACAATTTGTTCGAACACAAGATTGAATATTATATTTTGGTTGTAGAATTTTTACTGGTGGGATGATGCAAATCAATTTCTTATAAATAAGAACTTTTTCAAAAGATGTAGAGGCAGATTTAACGATCTCTTGGATTATGCTCGAAAGAAATCGATAAAATCTAAGTGGATTCCTGAACCCTTATGGCCACTGTATCAGCGCCACTGGAATAGCCCAGAATACCAATTGTTGAGAAAAAAAAGAAAGAGAGCTCCGGCATCATCCAAGGGTGACTCCCTACATATTGCGGGTGACAGAAGTACTCTTGCTGCGAAGGAAAAATTGGTATGTAACTTTTACAGTTTTAATTCTTTGTTTCTATTTAATTTTTTTTATTATTTGAACATTGATAATTTTTTCATATGCACGAAAAAGAAAAGAGTAGGGAACTACCAACTGATGAGATTTTCGAGGCGACTCATCTGAGAAAGAAAAAGAACCCAACTGATAAAGATGTCTGGGTTGAACCTCATGCAAAACTTATCCACGTAAGAAATAAATTTTGAATACATGAATCTTTTTCTCAAAGTTGATATTATTCAATTATAACAACTTTAGTATTTTTTGACTGTTAGTATAAACTTTACCTTGAATATAGGACGAATTTACGCGTCTTGTTGGTGAGTATCGTAGTATTCTGCATCCTGAAAGTCAGGGTGACCCAATACCCCAACATGTACGGAATGAGTTATGGACAAAAGCTTCGGGTCCTGCAAATAGAAGGCATTTCTACAGATGCCACACTAAATTTTTGGCGATAATATTAGGTGTTCGCGGCCCTGCATACTCTAACTCTTCGGTTGATGCAGAAACCATTGTAAGCCTACAAAATACTGTTTCTCAACTCACTGAAGATCTTGTTGAACAGAGACAGAAGTATGCTGAACAAAGTGCGAGGTAGAAGAAGACGGAGGAGGCAACAATATCACAAATCAAGATGTTGTAGCAGCAGTTCATTTCTTTCATTCAGACTAGGGGGTTATTTCTCCGTGTCCTGGTGATGCAGTTTGGGCTGCAAAAGGTCTAGGCCCACTGGATGATTTTAGCACGGATGATGATATGGAAGACGAGGACAAATTCGATGATGATGATTGTTAGTTTTTTTATTTTTGTATGTCTTGTACTTTAAATTTAGACATTTTTTTGTTTGAAACTATTGTTGTAGTATTTTCATACTCACCTTTGTTGGACATTTTGTATGTGTTGTACACTTTTAAAAATTTTCATTTTTTTTTGTTGTTGTTGTATTTTCATTTTGGTTACTGGTGTATATTATTGTTGTGGTTACATGCAGTATTTGGGTTTTCATTTTTTTTTTAATTCCAAGAAAAACCGACCACATGTGGTCGATTTTCTATATATTTTTTTTGCAGAAAACCGGCCACAAGTGATTGGTTTTTATAAAATCAATTTATTAATTTAACTAAAAACCGACCACATGTGGTCGTTCTTTTTATAAAATTAATGAATTAATTTAATAAAAAACCGACTACACGTGGTCGGGTTTTTAAAAAATTAATAAATTAATTTAATAAAAAACCGACTACACATGGTAGGTTTTTTATAAAATTAATTTAATAAAAAACCGACCAAGTGTGGTCGATTTTTTTTCCCTAATTTTTTTTTCAATTTGAATAAAATAATAATAAATTTTAAAAATGAATATATCTTTTTAAAAAAACCGACCACAAGTGGTCGGTTTCCCCCCCTTTTTGTTTTAGTAGTGTGTTTTTCCGACTTTTTTCTATACAAGGAAAAAAAATGGATAGTCGAAATGGTTAAATCCAAACCAAACAGACCATAAACTACTCTAAGTTATTTGAATCAAGGATTACATAGATCCCAAAACAGGGGGGGGGGGGGGTGGAGGGCGGGGGGAATATTGTGCATTATTTGTGAAGTTGCAGTCGTGCACAATATTGAGGAGTTTCTTCGTGGTTTTTTAAGGGATAATTATTGTCCAATGTCTTTGGGTGATCAAATTTAATAAGTAGTCAGCAAATGTATATGCTTTAAACATTTAAGTATAATATAGTAATATACATATAACATACATATAATATACACATAATCAGTGTACCAAAAAAATCAATGGAGCTCGATCGGTATTTTGTTTTCTTAGTTTTTGGCGCAAAAAAGATTAATCGAGTTTGGTCCGTCTTATTTAAAAATTAGAATCAAATTAAACTGATCGAGTCAGTTGGCTTTTGGTCGATTTTTGCCGTGTTATTTCATTTAAGTCTATTTTGTTAGTTGAACCAAAGGTGCTCCACTTTAGCAAACTTAAGAAATTAAAGACGCTCAAAGTGATATTTGAAGGATCAAAATCTACTCTTATAGATAAAATACAATCTTGGCTAAAAACAGTATAAATTTTGTATATTTCGTCTATATTGGTAAATAAATTTAGCTGTAAATATGATAAGTTTCCCATTTTTTTTATCCTCAATGAGCATTCTCTTTATAAGTTACTTGCACTTTATTTCTTTTTTGAAAAAATATATTTGATAACACCATAATGAATATATATAGCACTGATGTACACACACCCATCTCTTACATTATCCCAAAATGGGGATGAGCCAGAAAAAAATCTAAGTATAAAAACATATCTACAAAACTACCACAAAGAAAAGACAAAAAAAGAGAGTATAGAGGCACATCAGGATTGTCAATATTCTTTTGATGTAAAATATATTTATCTGAAATTGGGGTAACATATAGTTAGTTTGGCTTTGTAGGGAAAAAATGTAGATATTTTGTTTAACACTTTCATTTTTGATTCTTTTTGATTTATGCAATATTCTTTTTTCCTTATTTTTGTTTATCTTATTTTGCCTTCAGGGAATTTTTGGAAAAGAGCAGTATTATTATTTTACAAATAGAAAAAAAGTAAAAAGGGTAGGGTAAAAATCACTAGAAAATTTGATGGGGTTAACATGCAAATAAAGTAGAAAGATTGTCGTTTGCAAGTTGTTAAACACCTAATTGATAAATTCCTCCATGTTGTGTGGACCTTAGGTTTAGACTTTAGAACAAAAGTACTAGATGAATCACAAATTATTTGATGCCTTCAGGATCATGTTACATTTGAAAGGCCATAACATAGTTGGACGATGATAATGGCTAAATGGCATGATTACTTTTAAATATTCCTAGCGTCAGTGTTAGTTAAGTTGATTTGATGAGAAGTTTGTGGTGTTTTTTGATATGTGGAAAATGTGTTCCTGGAAATTAGGGGTGTCTTTTCCAAAACTCATTAAATATATCAAAGATTACGAATCCGTTAAGATTAGAAAAATTGACAGACTCTCAAACTTGTTACGAATACTTCTCAACTAAGAATTATATCTATCAGACCTCTAAATCCCTTGAATTTTGATTTAACTGAACATTTTTTTACACAATCAGCAAAATATATAGAGAGAGTATGTTACATTTATGTGACATGACAAAAATACCCAATAAAAAAAAATACGTGGCAAATATTTTTAAAAGATAACTATGAACTAAAAAAATTATAATTAATTATTAAAACTAATCTAACCTACCCCCACCCCTATCCCACCCCCAACCCCTGCCCACCCCATCATTAACATTCAACCCAACCTTCTCTTTCCCTGCAAAATCACCATTGCCCACATCAATGGCTTTTCGATATTTTCTTTAATAATTTCAAAGCATATTTTAAATTCGTGTCGATCTAGCAGGTAAAAATAAACTTTTGCTGGAAACTTTATTGATCCAATTTCATTTTTATTTGACTAGTACGAACGAGTTAAAAAAAATCAACTCATGGTTTTCCGGCGATGGTGTCGCCGTGACAGCAACAAGCAAAACTGCCCGCGCTTTTCGATGGAGGTTCCGGCGATGACCTTGTCAGACGAAAGCTCTCTCTCACCGATTTTCTCTCAAATCACACAATCTCTGTTTTTTCTGATCTCTCACCCAAAATCAATCTCTATCACTCTCTTGATCTCCCTCTTCCCGTCACTCAATTTTTGCTCCATTTCTCCCTCCCCTCTGGTGTGTATATATATGTGTGCGTATGTGCGGTGATATCTGTGTGTGTGCGTAATATGTGTTGTTGTGTATGTATTCTGTGTATAAAAATAGAGACGGGGAAGAGTGTATTGTGAGGTTTTGTCTGTGTGAAAGTGGAGCCCTCAAATTTTTCTTGATTTGATTTTTCTTCTAACTCTACTATTCCTTGTGGTAAATTTCCTGATTTGGTTTTGTGGTTGTAAATTTTTTGGCCGGTAAGAAAAAATGAAAAAAAAATCTTGTGGTTGTAATTTTTTTTCCTTTTCAAAATCTTGTTGTTTCTTGTCTTCTCCTTCTAATTCTTCAACTTCACTTGTTTTGAGTATTTTTAATTAAACAGAAGAAAGGATAGAGAGGAACAGTGGCCATGGGATTTGAATGGAGAGGATTTGCAGGTGTTGTTGAGTTGGCGAAGACAAAGGATTTTTTTTATTATTATTATTAGTTAAGTTATTGCTCATTTAATGTTGATGTGTCGTTTTTTCATTGGCTGATAAATAAATTCCCTCAGCTTCACGCGCCTTTCAAATTTGTATTACACATGTCAGCAAAAAGTGCTCAATTAAATTAAAATTTGGAGGTTTAGATTATGATAGATACAAACTTTAATTGAGGGATATAAATAAATTTTTGAAATAAATTTGAGGGTTTATCGATGAATTTGATCTTACTTTTAAATATTCCTAGTGTCAGTGTTAGTTAAGTTGATTTGATGAGAAGTTTGTGCTGTTTTTTGATATGCTGAAAAATGTGTTCCTAGAAATTAGGGTGTTTTCAAAAACTCATTAAATATATCAAAGATTATGAATTCGTTTGGATAGAATTAAAAAATAATTTTTTAGCATAGGTGATTGAAAGCTTACATAAATATTTATAAATAAAGCAGATAAATGTTTGGATAGAAGGAGTGAAACTGAAAAAAAGTTGTTGATGTGTTTGGTAAACAAGTGTGTTGTTAAGCACTTTTTTGTTGTCAAAATAACTTAAATGACCTTAAAGTTGTTAACACCATAAATAAAGTGAACTATTTATAATTTTTAATCCTAAAATAAATTTTTTGACCAAACCTTCGATATATGATGATTTGTTGAAAATAAAGGAGAAAGATAAAGAGAAATTGAAGGAAAAAAATGAAAAAAGGGGCAATGAGAAAAAGAAAGAAAAATCATATATTCAAGGGCTACAAGTTCAGGAATTGTTGGAATTAGAGGAAAAAATATAAGGGATAAAAAAGTAAATATTTTGGTTAAATCTAAAAGAATTTTAATCTAAAAAGCACAAAGTTCGGATACCCAGTTTCTCACTTTTTGCTTTTTTTAATCAGTTTTTAAATTTTTTCAAGTATTTTTTTATTTTTAGCAAACAGCTAAAAAAGATATTAAAAAATTGATTTGATAAGATTGTAATCTTATCCAAACGGGTTATGGCATTTTGATTTTTGATAGGATTGGGTTGTACACAGTACGAAATTAAATTAGGAATACTTAACCAAACTATATATGTGCAAAGTTAATGAATGAAATGTACACAACATGTATATAGGCTCTGCATATTATATGTGTAGTATACATAATCTATACGTTTGTGTACATATTTTATAAACTAAATAATCAAGCAAAAACGTTGAACCGTAATTTCCCCTTCAATGTAATAGAGCTGGTAGTAGTTAATTAGATATCGCACGGTTTTTTTTAAAAAAAATCATATCCCTACACAAGAGTCAACGGTCAAGATTGTTTAAATTTATTAAAATAACGAAAGAGACGGTGATACGTTCACAAAATCTATAATCTATATCTATAATCTATAATATATTAAAAGTATGAAGACCCTTAAAAAAGTGATTTAAATTTTTTGCTCTTCATTAAAAGATATTGCAATAGATAAAATCGTCTTTTCACTAGTTTTACTTAAATTATTATTTAATTATTTTAATAATATTAACATATATCGAATCCTAAAATATATATAAAAAGAAAAAATCTTAAAATATATGAACAATAACAAACTATAAAGGTAAGAAGAATTTTTGTAAAAAACTACTAAACTCCTAAGTTTTAGGAATTATACTTGTATGTTTTCTTTCCAAAATAAAGAGACAATATAATGAAGTCTATTCAGAGTTTCAAGAAGGCAAACTCCCAAACTAGCTAACTGGTGAAGATCTTTAACCAGCCCTTGCCTTTTTATAGGCGCCATCATAGCCTTACGACTTAACGCATCAGCTACCATATTTGTTTTCCCTGGATGGTACAAGATATCAACATCGTAGTTCTTTAATAGTTCAAGCCATCTCCGCTGCCTTAAATTTAGATCCTTCTGATTAAAAATATATTGCAAGCTCTTATGGTCAATATATATATCAACATGAACCCCATATAAGTAGTGGCGCCATATCTTTAAAGCAAAAATAACTTCTGCCAGCTCAAGATCGTGTGTAGGATAATTTTTCTCATGTGGCCGCAATTGTTTAGAAGCATATGTTATTACCTTACCATGCTGCATCAATACACATCCTAAACTAATTCTGGAAACATCACAATACACTGTATACCCTTCGGTGCCTTCTGGAAGTACCAACACGGGTGTAGAAATCAACTTGTTCTTTAAATCTTGAAAACTCTTCTCACAGGCATCATTCCATTGGAATTTGGATGTTTTATGGGTTAGCTTGGTTAAGGGTGCTGAAATGGAAGAAAAGTCTTTAAAAAACCTTCTATAATAACCGGCCAACCTGAGAAAACTACGAATCTCCGTATGCGTTGTGGGCCTTGGTTAGCTCTTCACAGCTTCTATCTTTTGAGCATCAACCTTTATCCCTTCACTAGATACAATATGACCCAAAAATGCCACCGACATTAACCAAAACTCACATTTAGAGAATTTTGCATAAAGCTTACAATCACGAAGAGTCTGCAATGCCTGTCGTAAGTGGTTGGCATGGTCCTCTTCTGATCTAGAATAAACTAGAATATCATCTATAAAAACTATCACAAATACATCTAGGAATGGCTTAAACACCCTATTCATCAAATCCATAAAAGCTACAAGTGCATTTGTTAGCCCAAATGACATAACTAGAAACTCATAATGACCATACCGTGTTCGGAAAGCTGTCTTAGGTATATCCTTCTCTTTGACCCTCACTTGGTGGTAACCTGACCTCAAATCAATTTTAGAAAAACACTTGGCGCCCTGTAACTGATTAAATAAATCATCAATTCTTGGGAGAGGCTATTTATTCTTAATAGTTACCTTATTCAATTGCCGATAGTCAATACACATCCTCAGCGAGCCATTTTTTTGCGCACAAATAACGCTGGAGCTCCCCAGGGGGACATACTAGGCCTTATGAATCCCTTCTCTAGCAAATCTTTCAATTGCTCTTTTAATTCTCGTAATTCTTCTGGGGCCATTCTATACGGAGGAATGAAGATTGATTGGGTGCCTGGTATTACATCAATACCAAACTCTACTTCTCGTTCAGGAGGCAAACCTGGAAGATCTTCAGAAAATACACTAGAAAATTCATTTACTACCGAAACAGCATGAAGAGTTAGTGGCTCCGCTTCTGTATCCCTTACTCTAACTAAATGATATATGTACCCCTTGGAAATAATTCTTCTTTCCTTAAACTAAGAAATAAATCTACCTCTTGGCACGTTAATTTCACCTTTCCATTCAAGGACTGATTCATTTGGAAAATGGAAATATACCTTTTTCGTGGAGAATTCAATTGTGGCATAACAAGATGCCAACCAGTCCATACCCATTATAACATCAAAATCTACCATTTCTAACTCCACAAGATCAGCCATTGTATCACGACCACAAAAAGTTACTATGTAGTTTCGATAAACTCTTCTAGCTATAATAGACTCCCCAACCGGTGTGGACACTTCAAATGGCTTAAATAGCAGTTCGGGTATTCTTTCGAACTTTCCCGCAACCAATGGAGTAACATAAGATAATGTAGAACCAAGATCAATTAAGGCATATAAATTGAATGAAAAGATAGATAACGTACCGTAACCACATCTAGGGAAGCCTCTAAATTCTGTCGATCCGCTAGAGCATACGTACGATTTTTAGCCCCACTAGAACCCGTGGCTCCTCTATCACCTCTAACACGACCCATTGGTTGTGCACCCCTTCCTGAATAAGGCATAGATGATGATGATGCAACAAATGACCCCGTAGGTCGTGCCATACCCCCTATGTCCCTTCGTGGGTATTCTTTCAACATATGTCCCGACATACCGCACCAAAAGCAAACATTGGTCCCCAGCCGACATGCCCCCAAATGATACCTTCCACATTTATTGCATGGCTCTCGAGGAGATCTCGATTGGCTCATATTCCCTTGCCCTTGGTACCCCACTGTCTGCGAACTCTGACTCTCACTTCTGTGCCCAAATTAATTTCCTCTGGACCCTTGGAACTGTGGTGAGGCACTTGCTGCAGAATAAGAAGATAATGGACTAGGTGGTCTAGCAGAAAACTGTGGCCTGAACCCTTCTTGGGATGCCATGAACTGCCTTGTAGATCTGGCCCTCTTGGAATATCCTCTTTCTGATTTCTGTGTTCATCTCCTCTGCCTCTGAACTTCCATTTTCTGTGCAAAAGCTTGGATCCTCGCTATGTCCATATCTTTGTTCAAAGCGGTAATAGTACAATCTCTAACCAGATATGGATCTAGCCTATCCACATATTGATGAACTCTATTATCCATAGTAGCTACAACATTAGGAGCATATCAAGGAATTAAATCGAAGATTGTACTCCCTCACACTCATATTCCCCTGAAAAAGATTTAAAAACTGATTTGCACTGGCCCGACGAATCTCGAATGGAAGATAATGATCAAAAAATGCCTCTTTGAACTCTTTCCAAGTAGCTGGGGGTGCATCAATACCCCTAGATCATTTCCAGTCCTCATACCAATATATAGCCTCCCCTTTAAATCTATACGCCGCTAACTCCACTGTCTCTCTACCTGTTACATGCATAACATCAAAGGCCCTTTGAATTTGATCAATAAAGTCAAGTGGATCCTCGTTAATATCTGATCCAGTAAAAGTGGGAGGATCCATCTTATGAAAATCATGTGTTCGAAGACTAGCCGCCCCATCTATATCACTAGGACCTGCAGTAGGAATGACTTGCCTTGAGCTTGCCCAGCAACTATACGAGTCAAAAGTTGCACTGTATTTCTAAGATCTTGATCAACAACATTAATAGGTGGCTCTGGGGATATAGTTCTCCTCCCCCTTATTTCTTCCGGAATGGAGAAAGTTTCTGATGCATGCTCAGCTGGAGCCTCACTTTGATTAGCTGGTATAGTGGGTGACTTACTAGTCCTCTCTCTGGTAGCCACATCTACTTGCATACCGGTATTCTTGCTTCTGGTAACCGACATAATTACTATAATAAGAGAAACAAACGGATTCAGTGATAAACTATGACTTCATAGATAATATAGGCTCTATCGCACGATTTAAGACATGAAGAAAAGAAACAATTCCTAAATGTCCATAGCCTCTTATTTATAGATGCGGTGCATAACACGCCGATAAACAAGACTCTACATAGACATGGCTTTGTAGACTCACTAGGACGAACTTCTCTGATACCACTTTTGTCACACCTCAAATCCTATTGGGGCGAACTGGCACCCGTAACTGAGGAGGTTCGGAAGAACCATCTCATAACCTTATACTTCTCATGCATACCTCTATGACAACTCAAAATTCGAACAGCATCATGTCGCATATAAAATGAAATAATCACCTATATAAGCTCGACCACACATATATATGTATATACAATACTTAGCCATTGGAGCCATCACGTCTATTAACAAAATACCACCTTGACTATACATTAGGTCTACAAAACCTCTAGACAATACATAGAGTTTAACTAAGGTCAGGACACACCCCGCCATATAACTAACTTCTATACAATACCAAAAGTGACTGGATATGACTCGGAAAGCCCCAAAGCAAATTGGAGCTCACCAAAAGCAGCTGGGTATCCTGGCTCCTACTTATGCAGTGTATGATCTGAGGTACTTGTGCCTGCAGCATGAAATGCAGGTCCCCCGT